>JANAVB010032420.1:9548726-10174442 GCA_029216955.1 Iris pallida | reverse complement strand
GCATCGGGGGTGGAAGTCGGGGGCACTGGACGGCGGCTAGGCATCGTCGACGCGGCGCTCGGTGTGCTGCGTTCCTCGAGAGGCGAACATGATGGCGGTGGTTGGGGCGATCGAAGTGGGCCTAGGCGTCGGGCTGTAAGGGTGATCTCCGGCGTGGTTGATCGGAGAAGAAAGGTCAGGGCTGGTGCTGGGGCGGTCGGGGTAGTGTCCTAGGCTAGGGTTTTGGTCGGGATAGTTTTATAGGGTCGAAAACGGTGGAAAAGTCGGATTTTGGCCAGAAAACTAGGGATTAGGGTTAGGGTTTAGGCCGGTTTAGGCGAGACGACGACAGCGCAAAGGCGTGGTCGGGTTAGGGTTAGGGTTAGCAGAAAACCCCCCAAGTTTGGAATTTTGTAAATTAGCCCTACGCCTATTAGTTGTAAATATAATTTGCAACCCGCAATTTAAAACAAATCATTAAATTGCAAACTATTATTATAACAATTCAATAAATTGCATATTAATATTAAAATAATTCTACAAATTGCAGATTGGTATTTTAAGCTATAAAATTTATTTAAAAATTTAATAAAAATTCTAGAAAAATTCCTAAAAATCATAATAAATTATTTAAAGCTAAATAGGTCATTAGCAACTAAATAACACTAACTAAAACAAATTCTGAAAAACAGGGGCTGACAAGTCTTCCCTCCTTGAAAAATTTCGTCCTCGAAATTACAAGAATTGAAGACCCGACAATTTTCTAACATAGCAAGCAATGCAAAAAATGACTAAGGCTATGATCGAAACTAACCTCTAGGGTATCAAGCGAGAATGGGTGGTTCCCTCGCAGCTGTTGGATCGAACAAGTAAGGGTATCTCTCCCTCATGTCCGACTCCCTCTTCCAAGTAGATTCACCCGGAGAGTGACGGCTCCAAGCTACTCGTACTAAGGATATAACCTTGTTCCTCAGCCTCTTCTCCCTTCTGTCTAATATCTCCACTGGCTGCTCAGTAACTACAAGACTCGGCCCGATCTCCAACTCTGAATGATCTAGCACATGACTGGGGTCCGGAACATATCTTCTCAGCTGAGATACGTGAAAGACATCGTAAACTCCTGCTAGGTTGGGTGGAAGTGCAATCCTGTAAGCTACCTCTCCGATCCTGCCAAGTATCTCGAACGGCCCGATGTATCTGGGGCTCAGCTTCCCTCCTCGTCCGAACCGGATCGTCCCTCTAGTAGGTGATATCTTCACCAGCACCATATCTCCGTCAACGAACTCCATCGGTCTGCGACTAGCATCGACCCAGTGTTTCTGCCTGTCCTGAGCTACTCTGAGCCTGTCTCTGATCATCCTGACCTTCTCTGCTGCATCCGTGATCATCTCTGGCCCAAGCATCACTCTGTCCCCAACATCATCCCAAAAGAGCGGTGTACGACATCGTCGTCCATATAGTTCCTCGAAAAGAGACATACCGATGCTGGCTTGGTTGCTGTTGTTGTATGAAAAACTCTACAAAGTGTAGATGGCTCTCCCATGATCCGCCAAAGTCCAGCACACAAGTCCTTAGCATATCCTCCAGCGTCTGTATCGTCCTCTCGGACTGCCCATCTGTCTGTGGGTGATACGCCATACTGAACTTGAGCCGACTGCCCAACTCCTTCTGCAAGCTCCTCCAGCAGTAGGACATGAATCTGCTGTCTCTGTCCGACACGATGCTCACTGGTACTCCGTGCAAGCAAACTATCTGCTGCATGTATAGCTCCACCAACTTCTCGGTAGAAAGCCCCACCTTGAAGGGTATGAAGTGCGCACACTTCGTCTGCCTGTCCACGATGACCCAAATGGTATCCTTCCCTCCTTGGGAACGAGGAAGCCCTGAGACGAAGTCCATCGTAATGTGTTTCCACTTCCACTCGGGAATGGGTAACGGCTGTAACAGACCAGCTGGCCTCTAGCGCTCTGTCTTGACCTGCTGGCAAACTAGGCATCTCAAAATGAAACGTGATACATCCCTCTTCATCCTGTGCCACCAAAGGTGTTGTCGCAAGTCACGGTACATCTTGTTAGCACCAGGGTGAATAGAATATCTCGATCGGTGTGCCTCCTGCAAGACTGCCTCTATTAGCTCTCCCTTCGGCACGCACAATCGGCTGCCATGCCTCAAGGATCCGTCTTCTGCTACGGTGAAGTCATCCAGCAATCCAGCTAAAGCCTGGGCTCGAAGTCTGCGAAGGCTCTCATCTGTAGACTGTCTCCTTGATCTGCTCCATCAAACCTGACTGAATGTCAAGCGCCATCATCTGTATCACTGATCCTGGCCGAACTATCTCGATACCGAGCTTCTCCAGATCTTCCCGCAAATGCCGATCTATCATCAGATACCATGCCATCGGATGCCTGCTCAGCGCATCCGCCACCACATTTGCCTTCTCGGGGTGATACTGCAAATCGATGTCGAAGTCCTTCATCAACTCCAACCATCGTCTTTGCCTCATGTTCAGCTCTTTCTGCGTGAACACATACTTTAAGCTCTTGTGGTCAGTAAAGATTTCCATACGCTCTCCGTATAAGTAATGTTTCCATAACTTGAGTGCAAAGATCACCGCAGCTAACTCTAGGTCATAGGTAGGATAGTTCTGCTCATGAGTCCGTAATTGCCTAGATGCATAAGCAATCACTTTCCCATGCTGATGTAGGACACATCCTAGCCCCTTTCCTGAAGCATCGCTGTATATGGTGAAACCTCCAGATCCTGAAGGTAATGTCAGAACTGGAGAGGTCGTCAGCCTCTTCTTCAGCTCCTCAAATGCTGCCTGGCAGTCCTCTGACCAGATGTACTCTATGTTCTTCCGCGTCAGCTTCATCATGGGTTCAGCTATCCTAGCAAAGTCCTGGACGAACTTCCTATAATAGCCGGCTAAACCCAGAAAGCTCCTGATCTCTAAAACTGACGTTGGAGCCTTCCATGTCTCAACGACAGCAATCTTCCTGGGATCCACCGAGATCCCCTCTCCAGTAACTACATGGCCGAGAAACTCCACTCGGTCTAAAAAGAACTCGCACTTCGATAATTTGGCATACAATCTCTCCTGCCTCAGAATCTCCAAAACTGTCAGCAAGTGCTTTGTTTGCTCCTCTGGCGTCTTCGAGTATATCAGGATGTCGTCGATAAACACTACGACAAACTTATTTAGATATTGGTGAAATATCTTATTCATCAAATTCATAAAGACAGCTGGCGCATTTATGAGACCAAATGGCATCACCAGAAACTCGTACTGCCCGTACTTCGTATTGAACGCCGTCTTCTGGATGTCCACTGCCCTGACCTTCACCTGGTGGTACCCAGATCTTAAATCTATCCTGGAAAATATTTTTGTCCCACTCAACTGGTCGAACAAATCATCTATCCTGGGCAGAGGATATTTGTTCTTAATGTTGATGGCATTCAACGCCCGGTAGTCAATACACAACCGAACTGTACCATCCTTCTTAGGCACAAAGAGCACTGGCGCTTCCCATGGAGATGCAGTAGATCGAATGAAACCCTTTTTCAATATGTCATCAATCTGCTCCTTCATCTCTACGGCCTCCTTGGGGTTCACTCTATAGCAAGCCCGGGATACTGGTGATGAACCCGGTACTAAATCTATAGTGAACTCCACATCTCTGTCAGGCGGAAGTCCTGGAAGATCCTCTGGGAATACATCCATAAACTCCCTAATGATAGGGTGTGGCGGTGCTAACTCCCCAACTGTTGCACAACAGTTCGACTCTAGGCTGATCTCCGAACCTGTCCTCCTGACACTGAATGGTACCGTGCCTGGAGGACTGAACAGAATACTACCCTCATGACAGTCTATAGCTGCATGGGAATAGCTAAGCCAGTCCATCTCCAATATGATATCATACCCGGGGAGTGGCATCACAAAGAATCGTCCCATGAACTCTCTCCCGACTATAGTAATAGAGCATCTATAGATAGCTCTAATGGGCACTGGTCCTCCTTCCGTCATTACTCTACTCATCTCCTCGGTAGGTGTAGCTACTAAGTGGTGTTTATGCATAAACTCTAATGACATGAAGCTATGAGATGCACCAGAATCAAACAAGCATAGAGCTAGAAAAGTATGTAAATAAACATGACCTGTGATGACGTCAGCCAAATAATCTGGCTCGAAAACATGCTCCGGATCCGGCTCAAGAGCTAGACTATAAGCCTTCCCCTTGGGTCCCTTCTGCTGCTGCAGATATTGTCGAAACCTCTGCTGCTGAGTCGGGAGCGGCCCTCTAGGTCCCTTAGCTGCTGGGCAGTCCCAAAGCTGATGGGTGGCAGACCCACAAACTAAATATTGTCCCAACCTCTTCCTGCAGATGGCGAAGTCATGCCCTGGCCTTCTACAGAAAGAACACAAAGCTCCCTTCTACTGTTGTCGGGGTCCCGGGGCTTTAACTGGCGGGGTCGGGTGATGTGGTGTGGGAGGACGGTATGTCTGCTGGTGCTGCGTCGGTGCTCTCGGCTGGAAAGCCTGACGCTTGGACGGTCCCTCGAGGTGTACAGAAGTCGGCCTCTTGCTAGACAGAAGACGATCCTCTATGCTCCTGGCCAACTCTAGGCTCTGGTAGTAGTCAGTCGTACCGTTCGCCACTATAAGAATGCCAATGTCTGTAACTAGACCATGGCAAAACCTACGCGTCATCTCCTCAGGGTCTGCAACTAGACTAGGAGCGAAACAGCTCAGGTGACTAAACTCTGCCGTATACTCGTCAACAGAATGGTTCTCCTGCTGGATGTTCTAGAATCGTAGGCCCATGGCTACCCTAGCGGTAGTCGAGAAGAATTTCTTCTTGAACTGGGTCTTGAACTGATCCCAAGTGGCCCTCCCTCTCGCGAATAGCAGCTCATTCCGGAACCAAACTCCTGCCAAGTCTGTCAGCAGAAATCCTGCTGCCTCGACCTGGAGGTCATTCGGCAACCTAGCTCCAAGGAGCTTCCTCTCTACTGAGTCTAGCCAGTCATCTGCTATAACTATGCCCTCAGTCCCTAAGAACTTCTTGGGGTTCAGACCTATGAAGTCCTTGATTGTCCCTGCTCTCTGCCGTGGCTCTACAGGTGGTGGGACCACAGTACGTTCTTCAGAACGCTCCATGCTCTGGCGGAGTAGGGTAGTCTGCTCTTGATGGGTCGTTAGGAACCCCTGGATCAGAGTGAGCAGTTGGTTCCCGTCGAGTGTGACGGAAGCCTGGGTAGGTATAGTGATAGGTGGTGGTGGGAGTATCGGATCCTGCTGGGACTGTGATGTGGAAGGTGGTGGAGGCATCTGGGTTTATGGATTTGTGGAGTGGGGGAATATGGTAGGTGGAGGTACATTGGTCAACTGGTCAGCTGACTGGATAGGGAGTGTGCCATTCTCAGGTGTGACATAATGGGATGAACGAGTAAGCACCATCTAAATAAAATAAAAAGGACTTATAAGGACTCTTTAAAGTAAACAATTATAGACAAAAAAAATCTAATTATAATAGCAAGCATGTGATGTATTTCCTATGTTGCAACCCTAGTATTCCTCTAGGTGTTCTAAGCGTCATTCCTAATGTTGTCTAATTACCTTAAGTTCCTAATTGTAGGCAAGCTTGGTACAATGACGTAACCAAACAATTTAGTCAGGACCTGCATGGGCCACCACTAAAAACATGTCATGACCTGCTACCCAAATTGTTGGGCCGGGCCTAGTCATGTCCAGCCTACGCTTGAGATATGCGCAGTAAGCTGTTCCAGAGATAACAAGATAAGACTAAATGTGCTAACAGTTCTATATGTAAAGAAGAGTCATAAATGCTCCAAACACAAAAGTCATCTCATATAATAATAAGTCCAAGTACAAGTCCGAAATGTAAAACTGGATACAGGTCCAGTTACAAAATACGTAGTCTAATACATGACTACACTAAATATCCTGAGCAACTACACAAACTAGACGAGTTTCCCCGCAGGTACATCCTCGTAAGACAAAGCCTGGTCCTCGGCAGTAACTCCATAATTTGAGTCACAGAGCAACTCCTCCTCAGTAAGAATACCTACAATGTTATCCTGTCAGGATGGGAGCAAGTACTGATTCTAGCAAACTAAATATACGAAACATAAAATGAACAAGAATGTAATAAACTGGAATCATGGCACATCATAATCTATCATGGCAATGACACATATGTCATAGAGACAGATGTATATGTAATGTTTAAAACTGTAGCAGGTACATGATCGGTCAATAGGTGTACAATATACTGAGGCACATATAAATAAAATGTACATACGTACAAGTGTACAGGCATAGGTGTACCTCCGTACAGAAATGTTGGATAATGGCCTACGGCGCAGTAACATATAGAATGAAACTTTGCTCGGTAAGAATAAGAGGGGCATGATCACGTACTCAACTATCAGTTTCCCCATACCTAGATTCTAATCATGGGAGAGACATAAAACTGTTCTAAACATGGTAGTGACTGAAAGTATAACATATGAAGGTTTAACTTGCTACCCCAAGGATCAGCATTTAACATGGTTGGATTCGTAGTTCAATGTTGTAACAGTATGTAAAGTTTATAGAAGTACTTGCCTTTAGCAAAGCAAAGCAGCGATAAAAATGCTATAGATGCCTGGTGACTCGTCACTGTAGAAATAAATACATAAACTTAATTTTTATACTAAGTTAAACACTAAGACACTAGTGGTGCAACACGACTTTCTGATTGGACACCTAGCCAAATGGTGACTTTAGCATAGAAGACCAATGTGGGGTGACACAATACTCAAACTAACTTTCTAGGGTCTTTACACTAGTGCGGGATGAGGTTCAATACGACTATAACTCAAAATAACACAAAAAGTTGCAAGTCGTAACTATGCCATAATTAAATCAAACTGTACACTATGATCCAACAATTTTTGAGATAGACAAAAGCTCAATTTTACTTAAAATAAAGTACCATAATGATCCTTGTTAATTATAGAAATTTATAATAATTTTTTTTGGAATTTATAAACCCTCATAAATATTTATTAAAAATCAGCAAACATAAATATACTGAAAATGAGTTCTGTTTTCCTATTTTTATAAAATAAAAACAAGACTTAATAAATGCTAGAAAATTATAATAAATTGTCTAAATTAACAGAGTATTTAAATATAATTTTTTCTAGATTTTTACAGCACTTAAAATATATATAAAAATTTAAAAACAGCAAGCAACAGTTTCTGGAAATTAATTAATTAATTATTTACTATTTTTGTCCATGTATTCGAATTGAGCCGAAGTCCAGATACAGGACCCAAAGCCATGAATCAAGTCCAATATGACTTGTACAGACTCTGAATGTATTAGACACAATTGGGCCCAAAAACCCATGCTAGGTTTGGACATCAATTGGCCATAACAAATAAAATACATGAATTTAAATAATAATAATATATTTTTTAAAGTGGTAAAAATATACAAGTCACAAAATATATAATAAAATAACTTGTGAAATTTTACATAAAAATATTTTGTATAAGGTAGAATTTGAAATACATATATATATATAAAAACAATATTTATATATATGCATATAAATATATAGATATTTATATATATATATATATATATATATATATATATATATATATATATATATATATATATATATATATATATATATATATATAATGGATATATACATACATATATTAAATATACATATATATATATATATTTTTTATATATATATATATATATATATATATATACATATATATATATATATATATATATTATATATATATATATATTTATATATATATATATATATATATATATATATATATATATATATATATATATATATATATATATATATATATATATATATATATATATATATATATATATATAAAAGAAATACTAGCTATAAAATATATATATATATATACAAATATTGTATACATATATATAATAGTATGTATATAATAATATATATACACATGAACCCATATATACATATATACATAAATACATATATATATATATATATATATATATATATATATATATATATATATATATATATATATATATATATATATATATATATATATATATATACACTTATAAAATAAAATACCAAATATAAAATATATATATTCATATACAAATACTGTATATATGCGTATATGTATATATATAATAATATATATACTTAAATACATATATAAATATATATAAATAAATAAATAAATAAATAAATAAATAAATAAATATATATATATATATATATATATATATATATATATATATATATATATATATATATATATATATATATATATATATATATAATAAAATATATATATAATAAAATATAGTTATAAAATAAAAATATATATATATATATATATATATATATATATATATATATATATATATATATATATATATATATATATATATATATATATATATATATATATATATATATATAATAAAATAAAACAAAAAGAAAACAGAAAAGAAAACAAAAACAGAGGGATGGGGGGACTCGGCCCAAGGGGGGTCGGGTTCTTGGGCTCGGTCGGGCTGGCTAGGGGGTCAGCCCGAGTCATGTGTTAGGGGTAGGGTTTGGGTTAGTGTTATTTCTGTTTAGGTGAATGGGTTTTAAACCCAATAAAAATAATACTCCGTGTCCTGACAGTTAAGGACACACGAGTCTCGTGTCCGCATTATGCACGACACGCACGGGTTAAGTTTTACGTGTCCAGACTCACCATCACGTCGCGCGTGTCCTGGCGAGTCATATATGTGTGTACGAGACACGTACGATACGGTTTAAAGTTGCTACTCACGTGTCCGACGTCGGAGGTGGAAGTCGGGGGCACTGGACAGCGGCTGGGGCGTCGTCGACGCGGCGCTCGGGTGGCGCTGCGTTCCTCTCGACGAGACGAATATGATGGCGGTGGTTGGGGCGGTCGAAGTGGGTCGTAGGCGTCGGACTGGCAAGGGGCGATCTCCGGCGTGGTTGGTCGGAGAAGAAAGGGGTCAGGGCTGGTGCTGGGGCGGTCGTGGTAGTGTCCTAGGCTAGGGTTTTGGTCGGGATAGTTTTATAGGGTCGAAAGGCAGTGGAAAAGTCGGATTTTGGACGGAAAACTACGGATTAGGGTTAGGGTTTAGGCCGGGTTAGACGGAGACGACGACAACGCAAGTGGTCGGGTTAGGGTTAGGGTTAGGTTTAGCAGAAAACCCCCCAGAGTTTGGAATTTTTTAAATTAGCCCTACGCCTATTAGTTGCAAATATAATTTGCAACCCGTAATTTAAAAAAATCATTAAATTGCAAACTGTTAGTATAACAATTCAACAAATTGCATATTGATATTAAAATAATTCTACAAATTGCAGATTGATATTTTAAGCCATAAAATTCATTTAAAAATTTAATAAAAATTCTAGAAAAATTCCTAAAAATCATAATAAATTATTTTAAAGCTAAATAGGTCATTAGCAACTAATTAATAATAATTAAAATAAATTTTGAAAAACAGGGGCTGACACTTACAACGGCGACTCGAAGACATCGCTCAGGTGGGGTAGTTTCGGTGAGCTTGTCTCATCTTAGCCTTTACTTAATAATTCGTGTGTTTTCAACTTGCACAATAGGCTTGATAATAAAAGAGACGAATCCACATAGCTAAGGGAATAATCCCGGCGTGTCGAATCGAGTTAGAACATAGAAAATGTCCCACGGTCGGATTAGAGTTGGTGCACGGCGTGCTTTGAAAATGACACTCGGTCCTTTGTCCCGTGGCTTGGGAGAAGGAAAGTTGGTATTCGTCACAAACTATGAGTTAGCCTAAGTCATAGGCATCGCCGCGTAGATGCTCGATAAAACATGCACGTTCCTCGAATGCAAGGCTCGACGTAGCCTTGATCGTCCCACGAGCTAAGTTGTATCGCACGGCTTATGGATTAAGTCTAGGTACCCAAAAGAATTTGGTTGTTCAAGTTGAGCGTATGCACGATCCCACAGTTCTACGGCTGCATATAGCCATTTGTTCCCACGGTCTTAAGGTTCGTCACATAGAGTATGAGGCGGTCCCTCGGTTGGGAGTCAAAAGTATGAGGCGGGTCCCTCGGTTGGGAGTCTCTCGTTCCTATGTACGTTAAGAAGTATGAGACGGTCCCTCGGTTGGGAGTCTCTCGTTCCTATGCACGTTAAGAAGTATGAGGCGGTCCCTCGGTTGGGAGTCTCACGTTCCTATGCACGTTAAGAAGTATGAGACGGTCCCTCGGTTGGGAGTCTCACGTTCCTATGCACGTTAAGAGGTATGAGGCGGGTCCCTCGGTTGGGAGTCTCACGGTCCCAAGGTACGTTATGCCAAGTATGGTTCAGAGCACGAGTTGCTAAGTATAGTTCCAGTCGTACCAACAAATTAGGCTATACATTTACGTGAGTCTAGATGTCTCGTAGGTGCGTGGTCATTGGACAACTTGTCGACAAGAATTTCTGTCTAGACTGGTTATACGCCGGGGCACCGGGCTCAGTCGTCCTAGGTGGTAGACGTTATAGCAGCGCACGTATTGCGTGGGTAGTCGGGGGCTTTCAACGGGGCTCGCTACCTACGCTGAAGGACCCGCCGCCTACCCGAGCTATGTCCACGATGGCTTGTCGTGCCAGTGGCCTTTCATATAGATAATTGGTATGCTAAGCGGCGAATCCGCATACACGGTGTCGGTCGTAACAAAGGAAGTGTAAGCACGGTGTGACTAGAGTTATGAAATGTGTGCTCGGTTTGAACCCAAAGTATTATGAAGCCTAAGATTTGGCTATGCGTAAAGACACGTGCTTCGGCACGAGATACGGCATCGTGCTTGAGTTCTCAACACCGGTTCCACAAGTTGGGTTAGACGTTTCGAGTTTAAGTCTGGAAAGGGCCGTAAGGTGAGTTTGGTTAAGTCAGTTTAAGCTACGAGGCACGGCCTCGAAATGTGAGGCACGACTGCGTTATCACAACACAAGTATAGGCAAGACTTAGCGAGGAGGCACTGCCTCAAAAATATTAAAGCACAAATCGAGTTCATGGTACGACCGAGTCGTTACGTCCCAGAGTATGGCACGAAAGACAAGTATGAGTCAGTGCATCGACGATGCAAGCACGAAAAAGGTCTAGAGGCACTAAATAGGCCGAGAGTCTATGTCCTAAAACTGATCCTAAGGCAAGAGTAGAAAGACAATCGTAAAGGGTTTATGTTGCACAAAGTAAAGTGTACGTGTTGGTTTTGTATGGGTGGGCGAGGAGCTCACTCCACCAGTACAGTTGAGTACTGACAGCCACATAGTTTTTATGTGCAGGCGCAAGTAGAAGCTCGTGGTTTGGGGCTCGCTTGGATGCGCCGAGGCATAGAGTTCCTTGGCGATTCGAAGTGTACGGCCGTGTGGAATCAAGACTTATACGGGACATAATGTATGGACGTCGCCTTCCGAAGCATCCGCTGGATCGACGAATATGTATCGAGAGATGAGAGAGCTGAGTGATTGTAATGTAAGATGAGTGGATTTGAGTGATTGTAATCTTGGCCTTGCGCCCCTATTGTAACTTTTGTTTCAATATCAATAAAGAGCTTCTTTTGAATGACTTGTGTTTTGTTCTAAATTTCTGCTGCATATTCAATGTCTCTGCTTGGGACTTCTGTGCGATGACCCCATCGCAGCCGCTGTAATCGATCGTTATGGAACCCGTCTTGCACGAGAGCAATCTAGGCTCATGCGGCATCACGCCTTAGCGAGGACGATCGCTCCTACGGGAGCGGGGCGTGACATAATGGTGTCAAAGTACGACTTTACGTCCTTGGACTTTCGATTGAATTCTTTAACTCCGATGTTTCCGCGAACTCTAAATTGTTGCTTCCGTATGTTGATATCGTTGGTGCACTCTCTCTCAATTGTCCCACGGGATGTCCATACAATAAGTCTAATATTTTCAAAAGCTCGTACGAGTACTCGGTTGAACGGGACCGATAGGAGAAGGCCTTGTGCCAAACTACGACGGACTTGAGTCGATAGAAAATGCGTGCTAAAGTTAGC
Source organism: Iris pallida (assembly GCA_029216955.1). NCBI lineage: Eukaryota > Viridiplantae > Streptophyta > Magnoliopsida > Asparagales > Iridaceae > Iris > Iris pallida. Next base: position 10,162,339 of record JANAVB010032420.1, on the reverse strand, counting down.
AAGTCGCGTACGTGCCTAAATAGTCCTACGTCGACGTTAGCAAATGAGCGTACAAAACTTGGAGTATAGTCCGTATGGGATGGCTATGCACACGACCTTTTGGCTAAGTTGTGCCGAATATCGTGCGTGTAGACCTTTTGGTGCGAACGAGTTTGCGAGCGAGATTGACTATCGTTCGGACGAGAATAAGTGAGACTTAGAACGTATGTTGATAGAGATGCTACTTGACCAACGCTAAAGCGAACACAAGAAATGGTTCTTAGACCTTGGGGAACGGGCGAACGTACAATTGAACATGTCGATTGTGAATCGTATGACCTCTTTGAGGATTTGTAGAATGACTTGACCCTGAGTGGTGTATGGACGTTAAAGAAATTTGTTCGAGCAAAACTAGAAGATTTACGAATAGTACGAGTATGTCGACAAGCGATGATATCACAAGGCCTTAGAACGAGTAGCACTTAGTTGGTCATGATTCGAGAGTCGCAAACGGGATATCGTTCGGACGATTTGTGAATGGTAATGCGAGTTACGAAATGGTTGAATGGAGATTCTAAACGATAAAAATAAATAAATGGATGACTTGATCGAAGAAATCGATACGGATAGTATACGAAAAGTTAACATGACGGGAAGATAGCGTGCATGAAAAAGTTTGATTCGAATGTTTGAAAATGACTGAAGATTGGAATGGATGTCGTTCGATGATTGAGTTAGCAAGGAATGATACGAATTATGGAAGTATGTTGGTCGATGATTTAAGGTAGACAGACGAATAATACGTGATTTCGGATTTGAATGAATTGATCTTGTAAAGGATTCGGGGGATAATGATCGAACTTGAAATTGAATGTCGAGGAGATTATCCAGTCGGACGATAGCATCATTCGCACGACTCGAAATTCGTTACAAAAGAAGATCGTCAGGTTACGCATATCATCGATGGTATTGAGGCGTATCAAAGATCGATATGCGATAACTCGGGGGTACTCTGACACGGTGAGTGACGATCGTACAAGTGTTATCATTCTGATGGATGCATTACTTAGGATTTTGATTGAGACAAATGTTGGATGAAAGTGATCGTGTCTTGATGGTTACGCAGATAACCACAGCGTCGACGATCTTGTCTTGCACGAGCGCAACTCTAGCCTCGCACATGCGTTACATCAGATTTGGGGCGATCGTTCCGCATGAGCGCTGACATGGTGATTCATGTCGCGGGAATGACCGAACTCGAAAAAATTAGGATACGACAACTTTGATTATTTTGACTTGTTGGTATGATACGAAGGAGAACTCGAAGATGTTAGGACTTACGATTGATGACTGAATGAAACTTGAGGATTGAGTAGGTCCAATCCGCGCATCGAGAATGAACTAGTCTAGACACAAACAAGAGTTACACCCCGATGAGAATGATTATTCCACGGGAGCATTGCATGGTGATTCATGAACCACCGTGGATGATCGGACTCGTGTGAGATCGGGGCACCATATATTGTTAAGTCGGACGACCTTATGATCGATTACGTGAATTGGGATGAATGACTTAGGGAATATGAGATGTGAATTATGGTTTAGTGATGAATCGTGTTATAGCGTGCTTAACTTGGAGATTGATAGGCAGATTATGTCGAACGTGTTCGAAGAGATAGACTAAACGAAATGGCTTGATGAACGAGCGATATGTTCTTGTCGAGGATTGGTTGAACGTGAATTATCGTAGGATGGCTTTGCTGAACGACTCGGACCCCGTGCGACGAATATTAGGATATGCATAGGGAATCGATACTCGATGTTTAGAAATCAGAGTGATGCGAGCTTGGGTAGAAAACCTCGTACCATCGATTTGGTTTGACCTTAGAATGGGATCAGTATTGATATCGTTGTTTGGAAACTATGATTCTAGTACTAACGGAAAGACAGCCTAGCGGTTAGGCAGACGTCCGAGTGCGAAGTGATAGAAATTATGGAGGCACCACTCGTGAGTCTCGGATGACATGCGTGTATATCAAGGACGCTTGAATATATGCACGATCCGACTCGAGTGGTGATTGGCAGATTCTCTATCACGAGGCTTGGCTGAAATACATGTATTTCGGGGACGCCTAGAATATGTGCACGATCCAACTAAGTGATACGTTGAATCAAGTAAGACTTGAGGAACGGGAAAGTGTCGAGGATTTTGAGATCGTGAGTTTTGAAAAAATATTGATGGTAATGCGATCATTGAATGGAGACGAGTTCGAATGTTGGTTGATCGGATGGTGTGCCTTACGACTAAGTTAGCGATAAGTACGAGCGTGGCTCGAATTGAGGAAACGCATAGGAGTAGTGCGTGCGAGAAACGTAGGATGTTGAATCAAGTTATAAGCCGATAAGTGTACTCAGTAAGTTTCGAGAACGAAACTTTTTCTGAGTGGTGTATGATGCAGTACCCCGTCCCGCTCAGGCAATCGGAGGAATCGAAATACCGACGGCGTTCAGACTTAGCCTTACAACGGCGACTCGAAGACATCGCTCAGGTGGGGTAGTTTCGGTGAACTTGCCTCATCTTAGCCTTCACTTAATAATTCGTGTGTTTTCAACTTGCACAATAGGCTTGATAATAAAAGAGACGAATCCACATAGCTAAGGAAATAATTCTGACGTGTCGAATCGAGTTAGAACATGGAAAACGTCCTACGGTCGGATTAGAGTTGGTGCACGGCGTGCTTTGAAAATGACACTCGGTCCTTTGTCCCGTGGCTTGGGAGAAGGAAAGTTGGTATTCGTCACAAACTATGAGTTAGCCTAAGTCATAGGCATCGCCGCGTAGATACTCGATAAAGCATGCACGTTCCTCGAATACAAGGCTCGGCGTAGCCTTGATCGTCCCACGAGCTAAGTTGTATCGTACGGCTTATGGATTAAGTCTAGGTACCCAAAAGAATTTGGTTGTTCAAGTTGAGCGTATACACGATCCCACAGTTCTACGGCTGCATATAGCCATTTGTTCCCACGGTCTTAAGGTTCGTCACATAGAGTATGAGGCGGTCCCTCGGTTGGGAGTCAAAAGAATGAGGCGGTCCCTCGGTTGGGAGTCTCTCGTTCCTATGCACGTTAAGAAGTATGAGACGGTCCCTCGGTTGGGAGTCTCTCGTTCCTATGCACGTTAAGAAGTATGAGGCGGTCCCTCGGTTGGGAGTCTCACGTTCCTATGCACGTTAAGAAGTATGAGACGGTCCCTCGGTTGGGAGTCTCACGTTCCTATGCACGTTAAGAGGTATGATGCGGTCCCTCGGTTGGGAGTCTCACGGTCCTAAGGTACGTTATGCCAAGTATGGTTCAGAGCACGAGTTGCTAAGTATAGTTCCAGTCGTACCAACAAATTAGGCTATACATTTACGTGAGTCTAGATGTCTCGTAGGTGCGTGGTCATTGGACAACTTGTCGACAAGGATTTCTGTCTAGACTGGTTATACACCGGGGCACCGGGCTCAGTCGTCCTAGGTGGTAGACGTTATAGCAGCGCACGTATTGCGTGGGTAGTCGGGGGCTTTCAACGGGGCTCGCTACCTACGCTAAAGGACCCGCCGCCTACCCGAGCTATGTCCACGATGGCTTGTCGTGCCAGTGGCCTTTCATATAGATAATTGGCATGCTAAGCGGCGAATCCGCATACACGGTGTCGGTCGTAACAAAGGAAGTGTAAGCACGGTGTGACTAGAGTTATGAAATGTGTGCTCGGTTTGAACCCAAAGTATTATGAAGCCTAAGATTTGGCTATGCGTAAAGACACGTGCTTCGGCACGAGATACGGCGTCGTGCTTGAGTTCTCAACACCGGTTCCACAAGTTGGGTTAGACGTTTCGAGTTTAAGTCTGGAAAGGGCCGTAAGGTGAGTTTGGTTAAGTCAGTTTAAGCTACGAGGCACGGCCTCGAAATGTGAGGCACGACTGCGTTATCACAACACAAGTATAGGCAAGACTTAGCGAGGAGGCACAGCCTCAGAAATATTAAAGCACAAATCGAGTTCATGGTACGACCGAGTCGTTACGTCCCAGAGTATGGCACGAAAGACAAGTATGAGTCAGTGCATCGACGATGCAAGCACGAAAAAGGTCTAGAGGCACTAAATAGGCCGAGAGTCTATGTCCTAAAACTGATCCTAAGGCAAGAGTAGAAAGACAATCGTAAAGGGTTTATGTTGCACAAAGTAAAGTGTACGTGTTGGTTTTGTATGGGTGGGTGAGGAGCTCACTCCACCAGTACAGTTGAGTACTGACAGCCACATAGTTTTTATGTGCAGGCGCAAGTAGAAGCTCGTGGTTTGGGGCTCGCTTGGATGCGCCGAGGCATGGAGTTCCTTGGCGATTCGAAGTGTACGGCCGTGTGGAATCAAGACTTATACGGGACATAATGTATGGACGTCGCCTTCCGAAGCATCCGCTGGATCGACGAATATGTATCGAGAGATGAGAGAGCTGAGTGATTGTAATGTAAGATGAGTGGATTTGAGTGATTGTAATCTTGGCCTTGCGCCCCTATTGTAACTTTTGTTTCAATATCAATAAAGAGCTTCTTTTGAATGACTTGTGTTTTGTTCTAAATTTCTGCTGCATATTCAATGTCTCTGCTTGGGACTTCTGTGCGATGACCCCATCGCAGCCGCTGTAATCGATCGTTATGGAACCCGTCTTGCACGAGAGCAATCTAGGCTCATGCGGCATCACGCCTTAGCGAGGACGATCGCTCCTACGGGAGCGGGGCGTGACATAATGGTGTCAAAGTACGACTTTACGTCCTTGGACTTTCGATTGAATTCTTTAACTCCGATGTTTCCGCGAACTCTAAATTGTTGCTTCCGCATGTTGATATCGTTGGTGCACTCTCTCTCAATTGTCCTACGGGATGTCCATACAATAAGTCTAATATTTTCAAAAGCTCGTACGAGTACTCGGTTGAACGGGACCGATAGGAGAAGGCCTTGTGCCAAACTACGACGGACTTGAGTCGATAGAAAACGCGTGCTAAAGTTAGCAAGTCGCGTACGTGCCTAAATAGTCCTACGTCGACGTTAGCAAATGAGCGTACAAAACTCGGAGTATAGTCCGTATGGGATGGCTATGCACACGACCTTTTGGCTAAGTTGTGCCGAATATCGTGCGTGTAGACCTTTTGGTGCGAACGAGTTTGCGAGCGAGATTGACTATCGTTCGGACGAGAATAAGTGAGACTTAGAACGTATGTTGATAGAGATGCTACTTGACCAACGCTAAAGCGAACACGAGAAATGGTTCTTAGACCTTGGGGAACGGGCAAACGTACAATTGAACATGTCGATTGTGAATCGTATGACCTCTTTGAGGATTTGTAGAATGACTTGACCCTGAGTGGTGTATGGACGTTAAAGAAATTTGTTCGAGCAAAACTAGAAGATTTACGAATAGTACGAGTATGTCGACAAGCGATGATATCACAAGGCCTTAGAACGAGTAGCACTTAGTTGGTCATGATTCGAGAGTCGCAAACGGGATATCGTTCGGACGATTTGTGAATGGTAATGCGAGTTACGAAATGGTTGAATGGAGATTCTAAACGATAAAAATAAATAAATGGATGACTTGATCGAAGAAATCGATACGGATAGTATACGAAAAGTTAACATGACGGGAAGATAGCGTGCATGAAAAAGTTTGATTCGAATGTTTGAAAATGACTGAAGATTGGAATGGATGTCGTTCGATGATTGAGTTAGCAAGGAATGATACGAATTATGGAAGTATGTTGGTCGATGATTTAAGGTAGACAGACGAATAATACGTGATTTCGGATTTGAATGAATTGATCTTGTAAAGGATTCGGGGGATAATGATCGAACTTGAAATTGAATGTCGAGGAGATTATCCAGTCGGACGATAGCATCATTCGCACGACTCGAAATTCGTTACAAAAGAAGATCGTCAGGTTACGCATATCATCGATGGTATTGAGGCGTATCAAAGATCGATATGCGATAACTCGGGGGTACTCTGACACGGTGAGTGACGATCGTACAAGTGTTATCGTTCTGATGGATGCATTACTTAGGATTTTGATTGAGACAAATGTTGGATGAAAGTGATCGTGTCTTGATGGTTACGCAGATAACCACAACGTCGACGATCTTGTCTTGTACGAGCGCAACTCTAGCCTCGCACATGCGTTACATCAGATTTGGGGCGATCGTTCCGCATGAGCGCTGACATGGTGATTCATGTCGCGGGAATGACCGAACTCGAAAAAATTAGGATACGACAACTTTGATTATTTTGACTTGTTGGTATGATACGAAGGAGAACTCGAAGATGTTAGGACTTACGATTGATGACTGAATGAAACTTGAGGATTGAGTAGGTCCAATCCGCGCATCGAGAATGAACTAGTCTAGACACAAATAAGAGTTACACCCCGATGAGAATGATTATTCCGCGGGAGCATTGCATGGTGATTCATGAACCACCGTGGATGATCGGACTCGTGTGAGATCGGGGCACCATATATTGTTAAGTCGGACGACCTTATGATCGATTACGTGAATTGGGATGAATGACTTAGGGAATATGAGATGTGAATTATGGTTTAGTGATGAATCGTGTCATAGCGTGCTTAACTTGGAGATTGATAGGCAGATTATGTCGAACGTGTTCGAAGAGATAGACTAAACGAAATGGCTTGATGAACGAGCGATATGTTCTTGTCGAGGATTGGTTGAACGTGAATTATCGTAGGATGGCTTTGCTGAACGACTCGGACCCCGTGCGACGAATATTAGGATATGCATAGGGAATCGATGCTCGATGTTTAGAAATCAGAGTGATGCGAGCTTGGGTAGAAAACCTCGTACCATCGATTTGGTTTGACCTTAGAATGGGATCAGTATTGATATCGTTGTTTGGAAACTATGATTCTAGTACTAACGGAAAGACAGCCTAGCGGTTAGGCAGACGTCCGAGTGCGAAGTGATAGAAATTATGGAGGCACCACTCGCGAGTCTCGAATGACATACGTGTATATCAAGGACGCTTGAATATATGCACGATCCGACTCGAGTGGTGATTGGCAGATTCTCTATCACGAGGCTTGGCTGAAATACATGTATTTCGGGGACGCCTAGAATATGTGCACGATCCAACTAAGTGATACGTTGAATCAAGTGAGATTTGAGGAACGGGAAAGTGTCGAGGATTTTGAGATCGTGAGTTTTGAAAAAATATTGATGGTAATGCGATCATTGAATTGAGACGAGTTCGAATGTTGGTTGATCGGATGGTGTGCCTTACGACTAAGTTAGCGATAAGTACGAGCGTGGCTCGAATTGAGGAAACGCATAGGAGTAGTGCGTGCGAGAAACGTAGGATGTTGAATCAAGTTATAAGCCGATAAGTGTACTCAGTAAGTTTCGAGAACGAAACTTTTTCTGAGTGGTGTATGATGCAGTACCCCGTCCCGCTCAGGCAATCGGAGGAATCGAAATACCGACGGCGTTCGGACTTAGCCTTACAACGGCGACTCGAAGACATCGCTCAGGTGGGGTAGTTTCGGTGAACTTGCCTCATCTTAGCCTTCACTTAATAATTCGTGTGTTTTTAACTTGCACAATAGGCTTGATAATAAAAGAGACGAATCCACATAGCTAAGGAAATAATTCTGACGTGTAGAATCGAGTTAGAACATGGAAAACGTCCTACGGTCGGATTAGAGTTGGTGCACGGCGTGCTTTGAAAATGACACTCGGTCCTTTGTCCCGTGGCTTGGGAGAAGGAAAGTTGGTATTCGTCACAAACTATGAGTTAGCCTAAGTCATAGGCATCGCCGCGTAGATACTTGATAAAGCATGCACGTTCCTCGAATACAAGGCTCGGCGTAGCCTTGATCGTCCCACGAGCTAAGTTGTATCGTACGGCTTATGGATTAAGTCTAGGTACCCAAAAGAATTTGGTTGTTCAAGTTGAGCGTATACACGATCCCACAGTTCTACGGCTGCATATAGCCATTTGTTCCCACGGTCTTAAGGTTCGTCACATAGAGTATGAGGCGGTCCCTCGGTTGGGAGTCAAAAGTATGAGGCGGTCCCTCGGTTGGGAGTCTCTCGTTCCTATGCACGTTAAGAAGTATTAGGCGGTCCCTCGGTTGGGAGTCTCTCGTTCCTATGCACGTTAAGAAGTATGAGGCGGTCCCTCGGTTGGGAGTCTCACGTTCCTATGCACGTTAAAAAGTATGAGACGGTCCCTCGGTTGGGAGTCTTACATTCCTATGCACGTTAAGAGGTATGAGGCGGTCCCTCGGTTGGGAGTCTCACGGTCCTAAGGCACGTTATGCCAAGTGTGGTTCAGAGCACGAGTTGCTAAGTATAGTTCCAGTCGTACCAAAAATTAGGCTATACATTTACGTGAGTCTAGATGTCTCGTAGGTGCGTGGTCATTGGACAACTTATCGGCAAGGATTTCTGCCTAGACTGGTTATACGTCGGGGCATCGGGCCTAGTCGTCCTAGGAGGTAGACGTTATAGCAGCGTACGTATTACGTGGGTAGTCGGGGGCTTTCAACGGGGCTCGCTACCTGCGCTGAAGGACCCGTCGCCTACCCGAGCTATGTCCACGATGGCTTGTCGTGCCAGTGGCCTTTCATATAGATAATTGGCGTGCTAAGCGGCGAATCCGCATGCACGGTGTCGGTCGTAACAAAGGAAGTGTAAGCACGGTGTGACTAGAGTTATGAAATGTGTGCTCGGTTTGCACCCAAAGTATTATGAAGTCTAAGATTTGGCTATACGTAAAGACACGTGCTTCGGCACGAGATACGACGTCGTGCTTGAGTTCTCAACACCGGTTCCACAAGTTGGGTTAGACATTTCGAGTTTAAGTCAGGAAAGGACCGTAAGGTGAGTTTGGTTAAGTCAGGTTAAGCTGCGAGGTACGACCTCGAAATGTGAGGCACGGCCACGTTATCACAACACAAGTATAGGCAAGACTTAGCGAGGAGACACTGCCTCAGAAATATTGAAGCACGAATCGAGTTCATGGTACGACCGAGTCGTTACGTCCCAGAGTATGGCACGAAAGACAGGTATGAGTTGGTGCATCGACGATACAAGCACGAGAAAGGTCTAGAGGTACTAAATAGGCCGAGAGTCTATGTCCTAAAACTGATCCTAAGGCAAGAGTAGAAAGACAATCGTAAAGGGTTTATGTTGCACAAAGTAAAAGGAACGTGTTGGTTTTGTATGGGTGGGCGAGGAGCTCACTCCACCAGTATAGTTGAGTACTGACACCCACATAGTTTTCATGTGCAGGTGCAGGTAGAAGCTCGTGGTGTAGGGCTCGCTTGGATGCGTCGAGGCATGGAGTTCCTTGGCGATTCGAAGCGTGCGGCCGCATGGAATCAAGACTTATACGGGACATAATGTATAGACGTCGCCTTCCGAAGCTTTCACTGGATCGACAAATATGTATCGAGAGATGAGAGAGCTGAGTGATTGTAATGTGAGATGAGTGGATTTGAGTGATTATAATCTTGGCCTTGCGCCCCCATTGTAACCTTTGTTTCAATATCTATAAAGAGCTTCTTTTGAATGACTTGTGTTTTGTTCTAAATTTTTGCTGCATATTCAATGTCTCTGCTTTGGACTTCTGTGCGATGACTCCGTCGCAGCCGCTGTAATCGGCCGTTATGGAACCCGCCTTATACGAGCGTAATCTAGGCTCGTGCGGCATCACGCCTTGGCGAGGATGATTGCTCCTACGGGAGCGGGGCGTGACACAAACCAAAACAAATATTGCAATTGTGGGTTCAGGTCTCTCAACTGAAGCAAATACTGCAGTTAAACTAAATCCCAGGCTGAACCAACTATACAGATGAAATCTCAGGTTTAATACACTGAGTTCTTAGGTTAAGTCTAAGTGGAAAACATCATAGTCTTAATCCCTAATCCATCTCTTGACATATGTTCAGTCTACTTTCAGTTTCAGGTGAAAATCAAAATAAATCAGTTAAGGCATTTTAAGCAAAGGCCCACTGATATGTCCAGGTAACCATCTGTAACTTGATTGATATATATAGAGAACCTAGTTTACAGGAAACCGCAATTTCAGTTTTGTAGGTCCTAAAAAATTAAGTTGCATCAATCAACAAAGTCAAAGAATCAAGATACACATCATTTTGATGAATTGTACATACAACAGATTGCGCAGTAATCCAATTGCGCATACTGGTTTGCGCATGCTCCCAACTGCGCAGGCTAACGTGGCTGAAGTCATTATTACCTAAATCAAATTAAATCTTTCTGACAACTGACAGCACGAAGAACGAGGAGACTGTTCGTTTATTGCGCCGTACAGTGCTCGAGGGCGGCTGACAGTTGGCAGTGCAATCCATTCTTGCGCAGTCTAATCCTGCGCAAACCAAAGTCTGCGCAGTCTGAGTCTGCGCAATCCAAAGCTAGCGCAATTCAGTCTGCGCATTCTATCAACATAACTGATAAAGTACACGTGGCATTCATGCCATCAATTACTCATTACGTGGCAACTGTCTATGCACGATCATGCGCATTTCAATCAAATGATGCCATGTGTCCAAGATAGTTGGCCCACGATCCAGCAACTGCCTGCGCAATCGACAGCTGTGCAATCCAATTGCTGCGCAAACCATCCTGCGCAGTCTGGAATAACTAAAAGTTAGTTATTTCTCAGAACTCTATAAATAGAGTTTCAAGTCTTCATTCAAGGGGATCAGGAGATCAGATATCAGAGATCAGAAATCAGAGAGTTAAGGAGTTCTTGCCCAAGTGCTGCTGTATTCTTTCGAGGTTTTTGCCTTCAACTTCCGAGGCTTTTGCCTTCAGTTTCCAGAGTTGTTTTCAACTTCAGAGGCTTCGTCTTCAAAGTTCACATCGTCCAAGAGATAAAGCAATCGTCATCTAGATTGGATTCCTATAGTTGTAATATTTCCAGAATTCTTGTAATCTTTATTACACAGTTTGTATCTATAAAGTTTTATACTTTTGTTTTTGCAAACAAAATGACGACTCTGCTGGGGACAACTTTCTCCTCCGACGAGGAAGTAGCAACTCAATGTGACGTAGCGTCTATCGGGAAGACGCAGAAGACACTGGTTGTTAAAGTCAACCAGACAGCCTACGAGGCGATGCTCAACTCCAAGACCACTCCCCGTACTGCAACCACTTCTGCCAAGAGCAAAGTGTGCTCAGTTTGGGTCTCCAAGACTGCTGCACAATCTGGCAGTTTTGCCACCAAGAATGCTGCACACTCTGTTGTACAATCTGCTAGTCAGACTGCTGCACAATCTGCTGTGCCAACTGTTGCACAATCTACTAGCCAGACTGTTGCACAATTTGCTGTGCCAACTCTTACACAGTCTGTCTCAACAACTGCTGCACAAACTGTTTCAGACACTGCTGTGCAATCTGTTGCAACTGTTGCACAGGCTACTTCATATGCTGCCTTGTCAAAATTCAAGACTCCTATGACCATGGCGCAGTTGGCAGTAACTTTTCCTGCACAAACCAACACTTCAACAACCAAAGTGCATCCCAAGCACTCTAAAGCAAGGACTCCTGATGCGCAAACCACAGCTTCTGTGGTCAGAACCAGTGCACTTTCTGCCAAAGCTTCTAATGCACAAGTGGCCAGTGCACCATCTACCCATGCGTAAACTTTGAAGACGAAGCCTACTCTCTAGATGAATCTTGCTCCAACAATGTAGCGGAGTACAATGCTCTACTCATCGGCCTTCAGTTAGCCAAACAACTGAACGTTGAATATCTCGAAGTCTACGGTGATTCTAAGCTGGTTGTTAATCAGGTTAGAGGAACCTATGAAGTCCGTCATCAAGATCTGGTGCCTTATCACGAAGCAGCGATTAACATAGCTACATCATTCAAAGCTTTCTTCATAGACTATGTTCGACGAGCTTGCAACACAGAAGCAGATGCTTTGGCCAATCTTGCAGCTGTCTTAGCCATCCCTATCAAAAGACAACAAGTGGTGGTTATTTCCAACCGAGAACTATTCTGCATCGAAAATAATTGTAATATTGAATTCAGCAATTTTCCTGAAGTCAATGTTATCGATGAAGATTGGAGAACTCCTTTTATCGACTTCGTAGTTCATGACATACTCCCTGAAGATCCTAAGGAGGCTACAAGCATTCGTCGAAGATATTTACGGTTCTACTACAATCAAATTACCAAGACCCTCTATCGACGAACTTATGACGGTCTTCTCCTGCTTTGTCTCGCTGGTGATGAAGGTTTGCGTGAAGCTCACGATGGTGTCTGTGGAGCACATCAACCTGGTCCTAAACTACAGGATCGTATTAGACGCATGGGTTACTACTGGCCCTCTATAGTATCAGATGCCATTGAATATGCAAGGAAATGTCGTGCTTGTCAAATCCATGCAGACTTCATTCATCAACCATCGGAATTCCTTCATCCGACTGCTTCTTCCTGGCCTTTCGAAGCTTGGGGCATGGATGTCATAGGTCCCATCAATCCTCCTTCTTCTAGAGGACATCGGTTCATATTAGCAATAACGGACTACTTCTCCAAGTGGGCTGAAGCTATACCACTGGCTGAAGTCAAGACCAGTAGCGTCATCAACTTCGTTAAACACCATGTCATCAATAGATTTGGTGTACCCCGAAGAATCATCCATAATAATGGACCTCAATTCATCAGCCAGAAGTTTACCAGATTCTGTGATGATCATCGGATTGACAATGTCGCCTCGACAGCATACAATCCTGTCGCTAATGGTTTAGCTGAAGCCTTTAACAAAACCATCATCAAGCTCCTTAAAAAGTTTGTATCCACTAACAAACGGAACTGGAGTGAGAAACTCGACGAATGTCTTTGGGCCTATCGAACTACGGTCCGCAATCCTACAGGCTTTACACCTTTCTCTTTGGTGTATGGCTGTGAAGCTGTTCTTCCTTTAGAGCTGCAAATTCCTTCTTTAAGGATTGCCATTGCTAATGAGCTTACTACAAAGAATAACGATCTTCTTCGACTTCAAGAGTTAGAAGCACTTGATGAGAAGCGATTAATGGCTCAACAACATATTGAGTTATACCAAGCCCGCATCTCGAAGACTTTCAACCGCAAAGTTAAAGTTAGAATATTTCAGCAAGGAGAACTTGTTCTAACAGTCAGACGTCCTATGACTATGACTCATATGAGAAAAGGGAAATTCGATACAAAATGGGAAGGTTCCTACGTCGTAAGCAAAGTCTTCTCAAATGGAGCTTATCAACTTTCAGAGCTTGATGGTCGAGTTGCTATGATGCCTATCAATGGCAAGTTCCTTAAAAAGTATTATGTATAAATGTAAATGCTTGTAAATCATCAGACAGAATCAAGTTCATAAATAAAATTTAAATTTTATTTCATTATATGAGAGTACATGATATTAAAGATCACTATCATCTTTCTCTACATTGGGACGCGGGCCACTGCCGTCCTTCTCGAAAACACGATCAGCAAAAGAGCTGAGAACCTCCTTGCTGGAACCCACGAGGAACTTGCAAGCGGTCATCCTTATGGCTTCTTCTTCTTCAGTCCTTCCTGGTTCGAGCAGGAAATCTAAAATGTCTCGTGGCGGCTGGGGTGAAGACGAACCTTCGCCTGCTTCTGCTGCCTTCGGTTGAACTGGATCGGCAGGGCGTTCTTCAGTGCCCTTCTGAGCCGGCGGGGCGATCTCAACCTTCTTGGATGCTTCTTCAGACAACATTTTTATGTTGAAAATTGGAAGTGTTCGTTCCTGTCAGATTTCTGCTATATTTATAGGCAGAAATTCCTCAACTAACGAAGCGACACATTCATCCGACGGTTCATCCGTTCATTAACGCCTGACGGTTCATCCATTCATTTATCACATTCATCCGACGGTTCATCCGTTCATTAATGCCTGACGGTTCATCCATTCATTTATCACATTCATCCGACGGTTCGCCCAATCATTAATGCCTGACGGTTCATCCGTTCATTTATCACATTCATCTGACGGTTCGCCCGTTCATTAATGCCTGACGGTTCGTCCGTTCATTTATTACATTCATTCGACGGTTCATCCGTTCATTTATTATCACCCGACGGTTCATCCGTTCATTTCATCACCACTTGACGGTTCATCCGTTCATTATCATCCATTATTTGACGGTCTTCCCGTTTATTTATCCCACATACATTGACGATTCATCATCGTTCATTATCCACATCAGCAACTTGTCGTTTTCGATTAAGTTGTCAATTGAAATAATGGTATTCAATATATTCTGCCACGTCCATATTACCTCTGAGCAGATATAATGGATATAATTATTTTCTACAAAATTATCAAGAAATATATCATGTCTTGTACCTCTGAATATATTTTTTATCTCTATTATTTATATATAAATAAGATATGCAATAAATAATGGAGTCACAATAAAATGTCTTTTATTTATCAAAATACGAGACATTACAAAAAATGCATCTACGACAACAAACCCAAAGATACAATTAAGAAGGAGGAATGATCAGATTGTCAATTTGCTGCTTCAGTGTCTGCAGCTCTTCTTCATGAGTAGATGTCACCTTTCTTCTAGCCTCTTCCATTCCTGTTTCTTCATTAAAAACTGGCATGTCTATTGTCCGGCGGGTAATCTCTGTACTATGGGTTGCCTCATACTCTTCCCTTTCCTGAATTAAGGCATTGAATTGTTCAATCATAAGTTGGTGATTAGCACTTTCCTCTTCAAATTCTTGCTGGAGGCGAGTAATCTCTGCTTTCAGTTCAGCAAGTCTCTGTCCTTTGCTTTCAGCCATTAAAGTAATTGATTCTATCTTGGAGTTGTATTCAGCTGATTTTGCAGAATGAGCCTCCAAAAGATTTTGAAGGTTCACCCTTTCTATATCAGCTGTTTGAGCCATTCGCTCAAACTCAGCCTGCACTAGGGACTCTATTTCCTTCTTCTTGAGCTCCTTATATTTCTTTACGGAGACTTCTAATTCATTCAATATGTGTTCAAGGAGAGTGGCCTGAGCTTCGTCTCCTTGCTCCCTTATGGCTCTTATTAAGAGAGAAGTTAGCTTCCTAACCATAAAGAAATCAGCTCCCTCTTTCTCTATCATCTTATGAACAAGAGGTCCCAGTGACTCGAAGAAGCATCTGGTAAATGACTGGACAACTTGTTGATTAATGGCCAGAGTTCCAGGAGTCGCAGCTACTCCTGTTGAAGATGAGGCAACAGGTTGCTCGATCCTTTGTGGCTGGATAGCAGGTTCTTTAAACAAAGGAGCTAGAGTGGAGCTGGTCGCCCCTCCTGTTTGTTCTTCTGCAAAAGTAAAATTGTTATTTTACCAGTTGTCTGCCAATGACCAAGAGGATCAAATAAAAGCGGTCTTACCTTGGTTCGATTCAGCAATAGGCTTATTTCCTGCAAGAATGGACTCCTGTTGAACAGAAGTAATTTCAACTGCAACAGCCTGGCTGCTGCCCGCCTCAGAACCACAGGATAGATGATGACTACTACTAACAACCACCGTGGTTATGGGTATTATAGCCAAGTCCGTCGGAGGTGTTGGCAGAGTCTCAAGATCTGCAAGAATTACAAATGAAAATATTAGCTATCAATCTATTTTAAAAGAAAAGATTGCTAAATCTTGTTTTATACCTTGAGGGTCGATGGCGGGAGTTTCTTTCAGAACACCTTTATTGGCTGCTTCTTCAGGAGATATTTCTATCTCAACATCATCAGGATTTAGAGTATCAGCAACTTTTTCTGCAGACGCCTCCACTTCAATATCCTTTTTAGGATCTGAAGTATCATCGTCATCATCAGGAGATATATGTTCTTCATCATCCCTTTCGGGATCTTGTATATATTCATCAACATTTCCAGATGAAGAGCTTTCCTCATCTTCTTCTTCTTCTTCTTCTTCTTCTTCTTCTTCTTCTGCTGCATTCCCACTGTTAGTTGCTGTCTGATCCTCCTGCAGGCTATAACTGTAATTTTCTAAAGCTGCGATCATTTCACGATCTTCTTCTTCACGAAGAGTCCTAGGAGTAGGAGGAGGTTGAGTTGCCTCCGCAACAGGTGAAAGAGGTCGTACAACATTTTGTTCTTCCTCTGTGATATTTTCTCTGGGCTTTTCAACCAAAGTTCTTGGGTCAAGATTTCCCCTCTATTCAGTCTCTTCAAGAGTTTTACTCCCAGATTCAGAAATAGGTGTGGGAGATGACATTATAATTCCTGCTGCAGCATCTACTGAAGTCAGGATTTGCCTGGAAGAAGAGTCTGCTAAATTTCTTCTGGTGACCACCCTCTACTTTCTGTGTAGAGGTCTGCCAGGACTCTCTATATTTATTGGTTCTGCTTGTTTCTGCACGGAAGTTGGTGTAGTAGCTTCTTGATTTGTCTCGGCCAGCTGCCGAGATTGGGACCTCGTAGTGATCTTTTCAGAAGAATGATCTATGATCAATTTCTTCTTTGCTGCTGGAGCGAGAGGCTCCTCTCTTCTCCTCTTCTTTGCCGGAGATTTACCCACTTTCAGAGAAACATGCAGTGGTGCATTTACCTCTTGAGGGAACATAATATCCCTCGAAGCTTCTAAAGGCGCATCTGCCGGCTCGTGCACCTCATCATTTGCAGGGAGTGACAAAGCGACTCTTCCTTTTCTTAATCTGTTTGAAGATGCAAAACTATCTACGAGACTAAAATTCTCGGCAAAAGTGTTTGCAGATGTATAGAACACTGAATATGTGAATAGCATCCGAGGACCCTGGGGAGTGATCTTTGCTGGCATTGAGAATACGGCCTTCGTATCACAAGCATTATAATAAGCCCAAGCTCGGGCCCCGTCGATCAAGAAACCCTTACCCTAAAGGCAGGTGATTGCATTCCCCACGTGGAATTGATCATATCCAAATTGCCGAGCAAACCGGCTGGGGAGATATGGTTCTAAATAGCATTCCTCTTCGAACCGGTATACCAAATGAGATGGTCGAATTGTCTTCAACCATTCAAAGGCTACACGGGTTAGAGGCTGCATCTTTGAGTCCACCATATTTGCGGGCATCTGATCATGTCCAGCAGGGAGAGGAGCACAGCAGAAGTTCCATCCTCTATTTAGATTTAAAACATATCTGCACTCGCTCAAGAAAATGTACTTCCATTTGCCCTGAGAATACCTTCGTAGGAAGCTGCCGTCAACCGGTCCCATGCCGGGGTCCATTAAAGTGGGATAATGAAGAAGCAACCATCCAAAAAGATATGTGTATGGCAGTTCGAGGCGGGAGAATTCTTTCTCTCCCTTTGCTTTCAACATCGAGTCAGCATACAGACGAAGACTCGCATTCAACTTACAAGTCATCGCTGATAGCAGATCCACCTTGTAGCCAAATACTAACTTGACAGCGGCAAAAAGAACGCCGCGATGAAAACGGTCCACGGTACTGGATCCTGGGACCACAAACCGTCAGAGCCAGTATGTCAGAAACCCTGCCAATTGGGCTTCTTTTGACATAGGTCTATAACCCATTCTCAAGTAACTCTCCAGAGTGTCCCCTTTCTTTAAAGGTGGACATTGGTAATCATCTTTCATCTGTTTATCATAATTACCACTCTCCTCCATCAGCTTTATGACTTCTGTATTGCTCAAAGGTTTGAAGAAATCATGATAACATTTGTCATTTTCCTTGGTCTTCTTCTCCTCTAAATGGTTAAGGAACAAATACGGCAGCCACTTTGAGGAATAGCAGGTGTTGGCTGTAGCACTCTTGTAGAACAAAGAGCAGATTTTATAATGGCATAGCAGTTCCTCAAATACTGCTACCATTTTTGTATTTTCTCTTCTAAGTTTGTCCAACTCGTCATTTGTTGGAACAAACTCCTCATACGGAGCATCTGCCATGGGCAGGTACGCGATATACTTCATCTCGTAGAGTGCAAACCCCATCTCTCCACCCGAGGTCATGAAGGTTCCTGTCCTATAATTGTACCTTTCAGACAAGGCTAAAAACATATGTGGGTTGGGAGCAAAACCATATACAGTGGCGTGCACTGCTTGATACAGATTGATCTGTTGGAGTCTGTCTTCGAATGTCGTCAGAATCCAATTCGCAATATAGTTCCATCTCTTGTAATCTGGATTCACCAATCCAGTCATTCTGATGTCTTGTTCGGGGTATTTCCCTTCAGCCTTCGCAAATTCATTGGCGAATATCGGTGTCCTGACAGGCATCAGCAAAGAGGAGTTCTCTGGCGGAATGCAGCCGGGTCTCAAGCCTCTCAACAAGACGCTGTATCTATCAGAGGAGTTGTAAAACATATCTTTCTTGTTTGGCCCCTTCTTTACGAAGATTTTTCCTGCACGGGCGTGTAGGTCCTAAAAAATCAAGTTGCATCAATCAACAAAATCAAGAAATCAAAATATACATCATCTTGTTGAATTGCGCAGACAACAGATTGTGCAGCCAACCGATTGCGCATTCTAATTTGCGCACGCAACCGATTGCGCAAGCTGACGTGGCAGAAGTCATCATTACTAAATCAAATTAAATCTTTTCTGACAACTGACAGCACGGATAATAAGGAGTCTGTTCGTTTCCTGCGCCGCACAGTGCTCGAGGGCGGCTGACAGCTGGCAGCGCAAACCAATCCTGCGCAATTTGAGTTTGCGCAAACCATGTATGCGCAATTCAACTCTGCACACTCTATCAAATGTAACTGTTAAGTTACACGTGGCATTCATGCCATCGATTGTTCATTACGTGGCAACTGTTTATGCACGATCATGCGCATTTCTATCAAATCATGCCATGTGTCCATGATAATCGGCCCACGATCCAGTAACTATCTGCGCAAATCAATGTTGCGCAAACCAATGCTGCGCAAATCATCATGCGCAGTCCAAAATAACTGAAAGTTAGTTATTTCCAGAACTCTATAAATAGAGTTTCAAGTCTTCATTCAAGGGATCAGAGATCAGATATCAAAGATCAGAAATCAGAAATCAGAGAGTCCAGGAGTTCTTGCCAAAGTGCTGCTGCATTCTTCCGAAACTTTTGTCTTCAACTTCCAAGGCTTTTCGCCTTCA
This sequence comes from Iris pallida, assembly GCA_029216955.1. Classification (NCBI taxonomy): domain Eukaryota; kingdom Viridiplantae; phylum Streptophyta; class Magnoliopsida; order Asparagales; family Iridaceae; genus Iris; species Iris pallida. The sequence continues at coordinate 10,143,213 of JANAVB010032420.1, read as the reverse complement.
ATTCCAGAGTTGTTTTCAACTTCAGAGGCTTCGTCTTCAAAGTTCACATCGTCCAAGGGATAAAGCAATCGTCATCGAGATTGGATTCCTACAGTTGTAATTTTCCCAGAATTCTTGTAATCTTTATTACAGTTTGTATCAATAAAGTTCTATACTTTTGTTTTTGCAAACAAAATGGCGACTCTGCTGGGGACAACTTTCTCCTCCGACGAGGAAGTAGCAACTCAATGTGACGTAGCGTCTATCGGGAAGACGCAGAAGACCCTGGTTGTCAAGGTCAACCAGACAGCCTACGAGGCAATGCTCAACTCCAAGACCATTCCCCGTACTGCAGCCACTTCTGCCAAGAGCAAAGTGCGCTCAGTTTGGGTCTCCAAGACTGCTGCACAATCTGGCAGTTTTGCCACCAAAGGTGCTGCACACTCTGTTGCACAATCTGCTGGCCAGTCTGCTGCGCAAACTGCTGTGTCAATTGCTGCACAGTCTGTCTCAGCAACTGCTGCACAATCTGTTGCAGTCAATGCTGCGCAATCTGTTGCAAAAGTTGCACAAGCTACTTCATATGCTGCCTTGTCAAAACAGAAGACTCCTATGACTCTGGCGCAATTGGCAGTAGCTTTTCCTGCGCAAAACAGCATTCCAGCAGCCAAAGTGCATCCTAAGCACTCTAAAGCAAGGACTCCTACTTCTGTGGCCAGAACCAATGTACCCTCCACTCATGCGCAAATCACTTCTGCACAAACTAAGAGAAACAGCCCTTTGGCTAAATTCTCTCCTTCTCATAATCAAGAGAAAATATCTGATTCTCCTCTTAAACATCCTGCTGTTCTAGCACAATCTACTGGGGGTAGTCCTTTGGCTATTCCTCCTCCTTCTCAGATCAAAGGAAAAGGCCCGTTGGTCTTTTCTCAAACTTCCTTGTCTCATGACTTGGAAGACAATAGAGGGAAATGCTCTTTAGTTATCCCTTCTTCTCAGAACAAAGGAAAAGGCCCTTTGGTCTTTTCTCAGTCTTCTTCGGTCTTTACTGAAGTAGATCAAATTGCACGTGTTTCAACACCCGTCAGCACAAGATCTCCTACAAACAAAGATTCTTCTTACAAAGGAACTTGTACTGATCAAAAAGGTATTCTGCCTACCCCAGTAGCAGAATTCCAAGACCTCCCAACTTTCAAAATATCTCGTTCCAAACAAGGAAAACTGTTGGTGTCTCAAACAGAAACCTCTGGGGGTGAATTTGCAGACCTACGAACATATCTTAACAGGCCAACTTCAGCAAAACGTAAACAGCCAATGCCGAAGGTTAAGCCTCAAAGACAAATCTCCAGAAACATAAATTCTGATACCTATGCCAATGAAATGAGTACTTCCTTGTATACACAGGGGACAAAACATTTGAAGAATCGAAACCATGTTCCAAATATTGTTAAAGAACACATTCCTCGAACTTTTCCCCGTCCCGGCATGGTTTCTGATCTTCGAGAACATCTCAGACAAAAACGGGATAATGTCTCAACTCCTTCAAATCAACCATCTGATCATCATTGCAATCATAAAGTCATCATCCAATGTTGTTGTCAAACAACAAAGCGATCTATCTTCGATCGTCTAACTTTTGTTAAAACAGAACCAATGTCAGAAGAAGACGAAGTGTTGTACGCTTCTGTCAATATGGCTTCCCGAGACACCGGGGGTAGAAAGTGCTCCAAACATGGTAAGCCTCGCAGACCAAGCCAACGATATTTGGATTTACTCCAAGAATCCTCTGAAGGAGTATTTCAACATACTCGTTCCCACAGCCGAGACACAATCGGTCAAAGGAATCTTCCCCAAGATCCTTCAGCTTATCTTCCTACTTTTCAGTCAGGAGACGAATCTTTCTCTGATTATGATGCATATAGTGAAAGCTCTGAACAAACAGTTTCGTCTACTGTGCCTAGAGAAGTGACGGCATATGTTGTTACTGATGATCCAGATGCTTCAACTTCTGTAAACCAAGAACAGCGTATTGTTGCACTGGAGGACAAATTGAAAACCATGGCTAAAATGGTCGCCAGTATGCATTCTATCATTATGGCACAACATGCTACCCCACCAACTGTACCGGCTGCTATAAACCCTGAAATCATAGCTTCATCGGTGCCTGTCAATACTGGGCTGGGGGTAGTACCTCCTCAGATGCCTCCTGTGCAAGTACAAGTTCAAACTACACCCAGTCAATCAGGTGCTGGGGGTAGTGCTTATAATGCTGTCCCTCCTCCTACCACGGCTCCTTCCTCTTCATCTGAAGATGCTAATGAAGCAGTCAAGCTTTTACGAACTCAGTTTGAAGCTTTCAAAGAGAAAGACAACCTGCAAAGGTTGGGAATCAAACAGCCATATCCCGTCGAATGGAAAGAAGTTCCATTTCCTCCCAAATACAAGATTCCAACAATCGCTCTCTTTGACGGTAGTACCTCACCAAGTCAATTCATCAATCACTTCGAGGTAATGACTGTTCAACTTCAACCAAACGACGCTCTTCTTACCAGAGTGTTCGTCGGTTGTTTAGCCGGCGTAGCATATGACTGGTACAGAAGTCTGCCCGATGGTTGTATCACTTCTTTCTCAGGTCTCAAGCAAATCTTTCTAGAACGATTCTATGAGGGATTCAATGACATGACTATGTCAGCCCTAAATAAAATCAAACAGAAACATAACGAGACTGCAGAGAGTTTCATTGAACGTTTTCGCCGAGAAGCCCTGAAAATGCCTCCAGGGACTCCTGCTGCTGTTACTATAGATACTTGTAAGGCAAATCTCTTGCCTATTATCAGTATGTGGACAGGCTCAACTCAGTTTCAAGACTGGCCATCCTTCATTGTTAATGCCAAAGCAGCTGAAGTAAGTGCTGATAAATTCAAACAGTTGGGGGTACAAATGTCTAACCCCGATCGGGATGAACATCAAGCGTCAGGCGGTGGAAATCGCCAAAACAACCGCAAGAACAAAGAGACTCTGAACATTAATCTGAAAAGCAAAGAGTCTTTGGCTGTCAACGTAGCTCAGCCTACGTCCACTTCCACTCCTTCTGCACCACAACCGAGGGAACCTCGTCCTAAGGTAGAGTATTCTTTTGACGAGAATGACACGACAAGTATCTTCGATTGTTTACTCAAAAGCAATAAGATCCAGCTCCCAGACCCAAAGAAACCTGATGAAGTCGGTAAGACCGATCATCCTAAGTACTGTGTTTACCACCGATTCATTGGACATCCTACTAGAGCATGTTATGTGCTCAAGGGCAAGATTCAAGAGCTTGTTAACGCTGGAGTTGTTACTCTGCAACAAGATAAAAAGACTGTCACTGCCAATATGGTTTCAGTTCAGTTCGGTAACTTTCCCCTGCAGATGATACAGCATGGTGTCATTCCTATTCCGAAAACTACTCTTGAGATTGAAAATATTCCTTCTCCACCAAATGAAGGTCTCGTTCCTTTGTCTCTAGACAATGGTGAGGTTATGTGGATTCACCCCGATCTTACTTCAGAGTTCAAGGATTCTTCTTCTTCCAAGAAGAAAAGTCGCTCCAAAGGCAAGACGAAGATTTGCAACATGGTATCTTTTGATCCCATAGTTGACGAAGAAATTCTATTAGGCACCAGATCAGGAAAGCCCTATTTGAAGGATTACCCTGAAACTCAAGAGAATCTTGCTTCTTCTTCTGAACCTACCTCAGCACAACCTGCTCTAGCTGAAGAGAATCCTGCTGCACCTTCACCAGTTGTGATTCCTATTCCTCCTAAGCCAGTGACTGCTGATAAAGGCAAACAACAAATCCGCTTTGACAAACCTTTGAAGAAATCGTCTCCTACAGGACTCGAGAAGCCTTACAACTTCGATATATTGGCTCAACTAGCCAATACCCCAGCAAAGTTGTCTATCTTTGAACTCTTGCGTCTTTCCAAAGAGACTCGAGAAACCCTCAGCGAAGCTCTTATGCAAGCAGAAGCTTGTCTAACCTTTCTCAAAAAGCCCAAAACAGAATCAGTCTCTTGTAATAGTGTTCAGGAATTCATTCCGAACATAACTTTTACGCAAGATGACATGCTGATGGAAGACAACAGGCATGACCGTCCTCTTTACTATATAGGATATATCGATTCGATGAAAGTCGATCGTATTCTGATAGATCCAGGGTCTGCTCTTAGTATCATGCCGAAGACAATGCTCGATGCTTTGAAAATTCCTGTGCATAGTCTCTCCACTACAATCACTACCATCCTTGGATTCAATCAAGGAAAGAGTGAACCTTTGGGCAAGATTCGCCTAAAACTTCAAATTGGCAATCTTCGCACAAAAGTTACATTCTACATTATTGACAATTTTGGTTGTTCTTACAACGCTCTATTGGGGAGACCATTCTTACACGAGCACAATGTTGTTCCATCAACCCTTCATCAATGTTTCAAATATGTTGATGACAAAGGCGTAGTTCGTAAGGAGGTTGCGGATCTTTATCCCTTCAAAGGTGTTGAAGCATACTGCAACGACGCTCGGATGTATAAGGATGAATTCATGAAAATTGTGTTAGCATTAGACACTGAAGAAGAACAAGAAGCGACGCCTAAAGACACTCTAATCATACCCGTCAAAGGGCGAGTTTCTCATCCTCAATCTTCCAAGCCACTGGCTATTCACTTATCAGCCCAAAAGAAGTCAATTGATGTTGATCAAGATCAAAGGGAGCTCACCTCTTCTGAGCCACTTGTTATCGATTTACGTCGTAACAAGGACAAAAAGCAGCTCACTTCTTCTGAGCCAATTGTTGTTGATCTCATTCGCAACAAAGAAAAAAAGGAGCTCACTTCCTCTGAGCCACTTGTTATCGACCTCCGTCGTAACAAACCGCCTCCACGTTCTTCTTCTCCCCCTCTTGTAATTAATCTGACTAAGCCTGCTAAGGCCAAAGGTCCTGTTGTAAATACTGATGTACAAATCAATGAAAAAGCACCTACTTTCCAGTATACTGATGTTATTTATCATACTAAATACTATTTAGATATGTTAGATAGCTTCCAATCAATTACGATGGGAGTTGTGCAATCTCTTCATACAGAGGTCTTATTCGAACACTCAGATGATTCATACTTTGTTGTCTCTTCTCGAAAGAGAGGCGAGAGTCCAATAATTTTTATTAAAGGACCAGAACAAAAATTCAGTTATACGGATGACAGTAAACTTAACGACACGGGGCATATCCAACTCCATCGTTATAGTCAACAATCAAAAGACATCATTCGAAAAATGGGTTATGATTTCAAAAGTGGCTTCAATTACGGTAAGGGTAGACGAACTCCTATTCGTACAACTGTTCCGAAAGGAAAGTCAGACATGTACTATAGCAGGACTAAGAGAGGTCTCGGATATGCTTCTCCTCCATTGTTATCCCCAGCAGTCTCCGACTCCGACAGTGAAGAACGCTCTAACTCATCTGATTCCAGATCTTGGGATTCTGATACTAGCATTGGTGAAGTCCATAGGTTGGTCGTATCATCTAACATGGTCTCCGTTGAACTTCCAGAAGACTATGACGAGAATGTGGAAGAAAATCCTGAAACAGATCCTTGGGCTCAGCATATGGACAATCAGTGGGTACTTCGCTTTGAACAACGTGAACCACCTACTGAAGATCAATTAGTTCAAGTTGATGTAGGAGAAAGTAGCTCGCCTCGTCCAATCTTTATCAGCAAAAATCTTCCAGAAATAGACAAGGAAGAGTTGATTCTTCTTATTAAAGAATATATCGATGTCTTTGCTTGGAGTTATGAAGACATGCCAGGTTTAGATCCCAAGATTGCTACACATAAACTGAACATTTTGCCTAACGCAAAACCTGTTAAGCAACAACAGCGACGCTTCAAACCAGAAATGATGGACGCGATCGATGATGAAGTCAAAAAGCTCATTGCTTGTGGCTTCATTCGAGAAGAACAACATCCTGATTGGGTAGCCAATGTCGTCCCAGTTCTGAAGAAAACTGGCAAAGTTCGAGTCTGTATTGACTTCCGGGATCTTAATGAAGCATGTCCAAAAGATGAATTTCCTCTTCCTATTACGGACGTCATGATCGACAATACTTGTGGGTTCGAACGAATATCTTTTATGGATGGATTCTCTGGATACAATCAAATCAAGATGCATCCTGAAGATGAAAAGCATACTTCTTTCCGCACTCCTCGTGGTGTTTATTGCTATACGGTGATGCCATTTGGTCTTAAGAATGCTGGTACAACTTACCAACGTGCTATGAGTACTATTTTTAAAGATCATCTTCGCAAAACTGTTGAATGCTATGTTGACGATATTGCTGTCAAAAGTCGTCTAAAGGAAGATCACCTCCAAGACCTGATAACTATCTTCAATCTCATGCGCCAACATCAACTCAAAATGAATCCCACCAAGTCGTTCTTGGGTGTCTCTAGTGGCAAATTTCTCGGCTTCGTCATTACCTCTAAGGGTATACACGTAGATCCCGAGAAGATCAAAGCCATTCAAGAGATGCGTCCTCCACGCAACTTAAAAGAGCTACGAGGATTCCAAGGTCGACTTGCGTACATCAGGAGATTCATCTCGAATTTGTCTGGACGTTGCAGACCATTCACTCAACTAATGAAGAAAGGTGTATCTTTCGTTTGGACTGAAGAATGTCAACAAGCATTCGATGATATCAAGCGATATCTCATGAACCTACCAGTCTTGGTGCCACCTATTTCTGGTATTCCGTTCTTAATGTATGTCCGTGCTATGGATCATTCATTGGGTGCTTTACTTGCCCAAAAGAACAAAGAAGGTCACGAACAGGCCATTTATTATCTTAGCCGTACTATGATTGGTGCTGAACACCGTTATAGTCCAGTTGAAAAAGAATGCTTGGCTCTCATGTTTGCTGTACAAAAGACGAGGCATTATATCATTGGTCAAACTATTCATGTTATATCTCGAGTTAACCCTCTCCGGGTACTTATGAAGAAACCAAGTACACTTAATTCTCGGTTGGCTACATGGGCAATCCTGCTAGCTCAATATGACATGGTGTATGTTCCACAAAAGTCTGTCAAAGGTCAAGCGCTGGCAGACTTTTTAGCGGCTCATCCTGTACCTGAGACATCTAAGCTCTATGACGAAATTCCAGACGAAACATTGGAAGTCAACATGATCTCCGAAGAATTTCCAACCTGGCGTTTATTCTTTGATGGTGCATCAAGGATTGGACCAAATGGTGCTGTTGTGGCAGGTGTTGGAGTGGTCCTCGTTTCTCCAGACGGATCAACTATCCAAAGAGCCTACTCTTTAGATGAACCTTGTTCTAACAATGTAGCAGAGTATAATGCTCTACTTATTGGCCTTCAGTTAGCTAAACAACTGAACGTTGAATATCTTGAAGTATACGGTGATTCTAAACTGGTTGTTAATCAGGTTAGAGGAACCTATGAAGTCCGTCATCAAGACCTAGTACCTTATCATGAGGCGGCAATCAACTTAGCTATATCATTCAAAGATTTCTTCATTGACTATGTGCGGCGGGCTTGCAATACTGAAGCAGACGCTTTAGCCAATCTTGCAGCTGTCTTAGCTATCCCTATTAAAAGACAGCAGGTGGTAGTTATCTCCAATCGAGAACTGTTCTGTATTGAAAATAATCGTAATATTGAATTCAGCAATTTTGCTGAAGTTAATGTTATCGATGATGACTGGAGAACTCCTTTTATCGACTTCGTGGTACATGACATACTCCCCGAAGATCCTAAGGAGGCTACAAGCGTTCGTCGACGATCTCTCCGATTCTATTATAATCAAACTACTAAAACTCTCTATCGGCGAACTTATGACGGTCTTCTTTTACGCTGTCTCGCTGGTGATGAAGCTAAGCAAGTACTGCGTGAAGCTCATGACGGTGTATGTGGAGCACATCAGCCTGGTCCTAAGCTACAGGACCGCATTAGACGCATGGGTTACTACTGGCCCTCTATGGTATCGGATGCCATTGAGTATGCAAGGAAATGTCGAGCCTGTCAAATCCATGCAGACTTCATTCATCAACCATCAGAATTTTTACACCCGACGGCTGCTTCTTGGCCTTTTGAAGCTTGGGGTATGGATATCATAGGGCCCATTAATCCTCCTTCTTCTAGAGGACATCGGTTCATATTGGCGATAACGGACTATTTCTCCAAGTGGGCTGAAGCTATACCACTGACTGAGGTTAAGACTAGCAGTGTCATCAACTTCGTTAAACACCACGTCATCTATAGATTTGGTGTACCCCGAAGAATCGTTCATGATAATGGACCTCAGTTCATCAGTCAGAAGTTCACTAGATTCTGCGATGATCATCGGATTGATAATGTTGCTTCAACAGCATACAATCCTGCCGCTAATAGTTTAGCTGAAGCCTTTAACAAAACCATCATTAAACTCCTCAAGAAGTTTGTTTCCACTAACAAACGGAACTGGAGCGAGAAACTTGGCGAATGTCTTTGGGCCTATCGAACTACAGTCCGTAATCCAACAGGCTTTACACCTTTCTCTTTAGTGTATGGCTGTGAAGCCGTTCTTCCTTTAGAGCTGCAAATTCCTTCTTTAAGGATTGCCGTCGCTAACGAGCTTACTACAGAGAACAACGATCTTCTTCGACTTCAAGAGTTAGAAGCGTTAGATGAGAAGCGATTAATGGCTCAACAGCATATTGAGCTATATCAAGCCCGCATCTCAAAGACTTTCAATCGCAAAGTTAAAGTCAGAGCATTTCAGCAAGGAGAACTTGTTATAGCAGTCAGACGTCCTATGACTATGACTCATATGAGCAAAGGGAAATTCGATGCGAAATGGGAAGGTCCCTATGTTGTAAGCAAAGTCTTCTCAAATGGAGCCTATCAACTTTCAGAGCTCGATGGTCGAATTGCCATGATGCCTATCAATGGCAAATTTCTTAAGAAGTATTATGTATAAATGTAAATGCTTGTAAAATCGTCAAACAGGATCAGGTTCATAAATAAAATGCAAATTTTATTTCATCATATGATAGTACATAATATTAAAGGTCACTATCATCTTTTTCTATATTCGGATGCGGGCCACTGCCGTCCTTCTCGAAGACATGGTCTGCAAAAGAGCTAAGAACCTCCTTGCTGGAACCCACGAGGAATTTGCAGGCGGCCATCCTCATGGCTTCTTCTTCTTCAGTCTTTCCTGGTTCGAGCAGGAAGTCCAAGATATCCCGTGGCGGCTGGGGTGCAGACGGACCTTCGCCCGCTTTTGCTTTTTTCGGCTGGATTGGATCGACAGGGCGCTCTTCAGTGCCCTTCTCAACCTTCGGGGCGATCTCGGCCTTCTTAGATACTTCTCCGGACGACGACATTTTTATGTTGAAAAGCAGAAGTGTTCATTCCTGTCAGACTTCTGTTATATTTATAGGCAGAAGTTCCTCAAATAACGAAGAGACGGTTCATCCGTTCATTTATCACATTCATCAGACGGTTCATCCGTTCATTAAAGGCCCGACGGTTCATCCGTTCATTTATCATATTCGTTTGACGGTTCACCCGTTCATTGTCATCCATCATTTGATGGTCTTCCCGTTCATTCATTTTCACAAATATTGATGATTCATCATCGTTCATTATCTACATCAGCAACTTGTCGTTTTCGATTAAGTTGTCAAAATCGAAATAATAATATTCAATATATTCTGCCATGTCCATATTACCTCTGAGCAGATATAATGAATATAATTATTTTCTACAAAATTATCAAGAAATATATCATGTCTTGCACCTCTGAATATATTTTCTATCTCTATTTATTTATATCTAAATAAGATATGCAATAAATAATGGAGCCACAACAAAATGTCTTTTATATCAAAATACGGGACATTACAAAAGTGTAGCTATGGCAATAAAACACAATAAAAATCAAGAAGGAGGGACAATCAGATTGTCAATCTGCTGCTTCAATGTCCGCAGCTCTTCTTCATGTGTTGATTCTACTATCTTTCTTGCTTCCTCCATCCCATTTTCTTCATCAAAGATGGGCATATCCACTGTCCTGCGAGTAATTTCAGCACTATGAGTCTCGTCATACTCATTTTTCTCCTGAATTAGGACATTGAGTTGTTCAATCATAAATCGTTGATTGGCAGTTTCTTCTTCAAATTCCTTCTGAAGGCGAATAATTTCCGCTTTCAATTCAGCAAGCCTCTGTCCTTTGTTCTCAGCTGCCAAAGTAACTGATTCTATCTTTGAGTTGAATTCTGCTGACTTTGCAGAATGAGCTTCTAAAAGGTTCTGAAGGTTTATCCTTTCTATATCAGCTTCTTGGGCTAGTCGTTCATATTCAGCTTGCACCAGAGAGTCTATATTCTTCTTCTTGAGCTCTTTATATTTCCTTATGGATACTTCCAACTCATCTAATATATGTTCAAGAAGAACGGCTTGGGCTTCGTCTCCTTGGCCTCTTATGGCTTTTATCAGGAAAGAAGTGGGGTCCCTAACCATAATGAAGTTAGCTCCTTCCTTCTCTATCATTTTACGGACAAGAGATCCCAATGACTCAAAGAAACATCTGGTAAAAGATTGGACAACTTGCTGATTGATGGCTATAGTTCCAGGAGTCGAAGCTACCCCTGTTGAGGATGGGGTAGTCGGTTGCTCAATCCTTTGCTGATGAATGATAGGCTCTTTAAACAAAGGAGCCAGAGTAGAACTAGCTGCTCCTCCTGTTTGTTCTTCTGCAAAAAGTAAAATTATTATTTTACTAATTTGCCAATAAACAAAAAGATCAAATTAAAAAAGCAGCAGTCTTACCTTGATTGGATCTAACAACAACTGCATTTCCTGCTGGAATAGACTCCCGTTGAACGGAAGTAGCTTCAGTTGCGACAGCTTGGCTGCTGCCCGCTTCAGAGCCGCAAGATAAGTGATGGCTACTACTAACAACTACCGTTGGAATAGGCACCATAGCCAGGTCCCTCGGAGGTGTTGGTAGAGTATCAAGACCTGCAAGAACTACAAATGAAGATATTAGATATCAATCTATTTTAAAGAAAGAAGATTGTTAAATATCATTTTATACCTTGGGGTTCGGTAGCGGGACTCTCTTGTTGAACATCTTCACCAGCCACTTCTTCAGGGGATACTTCTATCTCGACGTCTTCATCAGGGTTAACAACCTTTTCTACTAACACTTCTACTTCAATATCCTTTTTAGGATCCGAAGCATCGTCGGCGGTTTCAAGAGATATGTGTTCTTCGTTGTCCCCTTCAGGATTCTGTATATACTTATCAATATTTCCAGACGAAGAGCTTTCTTCATCCTTATCTTCTTCTTCTTCTTGGGCTACATTCCCACTGTCAGTTGCGGTGAGATCCTCCTGCAGGCTATAACAATCTTCTAAAGCTTCGATCATTTTATGCTCTTCTTCTTCACGAAGAGTCTTTGGGGTAGGAGGAAGCTGAGTCGTCTCCACGACAGGTGAAAGGGGTCGTGTAATATTTAGCTCCTCTTCAATGATGTTTTCTCTGAGTATTTCAACTTCAGTTCTGGGGTCAAGATCTCCCCTTTGTTCAGTCTCTTCAAGGATTTTATTCCCTGATTCAGAAACAGGGGTGGGAGATGGCATTATAAATCCTGCTGCAGCATCTACTGAAGTCAGGAGTTGTTTGGAAGAAGAGGCTTCTAAATTTCTTCTGGTAACCAACTTCTTCTTCTTTCTGTGTAGAGGTCTATCGGGACTCTCTACATTTATTGGTGCTGTTTGCTTCTGTACAGAAGTTGGTGTAGTAGTAACTTCTTGATTTGTCTCGGCTAGCTGCCGAGATTGGGATCTTGTAGTCACTTTATCAGAAGAATGTTCCAAGACCAATTTCTTCTTTGCTGCAGGAGCAGGAGGCTCCTCTCTTCTTCTTTTCTTGGCAGGAGACTTTCCCACTCTTAGAGAGATCCGCATTGCTGCGTTTATCTCTTGTTGGAACATCATTTCTCTTGAAGTTTCTAGGGGTTCATCCGCCGGTTCGTTTGCCTCATCATTGGCAGGGATTGATAAAGCTATCCTCCCTTTCCTCAATCTTATCGCAGAAGCAAAACTATCGGCGAGATTAAAGTTCTCGGCAAAAGTATTTGCAGATGTATAGAATACCGAGTATGTAAAGAGCATCCGAGGCCCTTGAGGAGTGCTCTTTGGTGGCATAGAGAAGGTAGCCTTTGTGTCACGGGCATTGTAGTAGGCCCAAGCTCGGGCCCCGTCAATCAGGAAACCTTTGCCCTGAAGGCAGGTGATTGCGTTCCCTACGTGGAACTGATCATACCCAAATTGTCTAGCAAAACGGCTAGGGAGGTATGGTTCCAAAAAGCATTCTTCTTCAAAGCGGTATACTAAATGAGATGGTCGAATTGTCTTCAACCATTCAAAGGCCACACGGTTTAAGGGCTGCAGTTTTGAATCTACCATGTTGGGTGGCATCTGGTCATGACCGGCCGGGAGAGGCGCGCAACAGAAGTTCCATCCTCTGTTCAAATTTAAAACGAATCTGCATTCACTCAGAGAGGTGTACTTCCATTTACCCTGAGAATATCTGCGCAAGAAGCTGCCATCTACTGGTCCCATACCAGGGTCCATTAAAGTTGGATAGTGGAGGAGTAACCATCCAAAGAGATAAGTGTACGGCATTTCGAGACGGGGGAATTCTTTCTCTCCCTTTGCCTTCAGCATCAAGTCAACATACAAGCGAAGACTCGCATTCAATCTGCAGGTCATTGCCGATAACAAGTCAACCTTATAACCGAAGACTAGCTTGACGGCAGCAAAAAGTACACCACGATGAAAACGGTCCACTGCACTAGATCCCGGGACCACGAATCGTCTGAGCCAGTGTGTCAGAAATTCTGCTAACTGGGCTTCTTTGGACATGGGTCTGTAACCCATTCTCAAAAAACTCTCCAAAATGTCACCTTTCTTTAAAGGTGGACATTGATAATCATCCTTCATTTCCTTATCATAATGTTTACTTTCTTCCATCATCTTCATGACTTCCGTGTTAATCAAAGGTTTGAAAAAATGAGGGTAACATTTATCATTTTCCTTGGTTTTCTTCTCTTCAATATGATTTAAGAACAAATATGGCAACCACTTCGAAGAATAGCAAGTGTTGGCCGTAGCACTCTTATAGTACAAAGAGCAAATTTTGTAATGGCATAGCAGTTCTTCAAATACTGCTACCATTTCTGCATTTTCTTTTCTGAGTTTCTCCAACTCGTCATTTGTGGGAACAAACTCCTCATATGGAGCATCCGCCATGGGCAAGTATGAGATGTACTTCATCTCATGGAGTGCAAATCCCATTTCTCCACCCGGGGTCATGAAGGTTCCTGTTCTGTAATTGTATCGCTCAGCCAAGGCCAAAAACATTTGAGGGTTAGGAGAAAACCCGTATACAGTGGCATGCACTGCTTGAAACAGGTTAATTTGTTAAAGTTTATCTTGGAAGGTTGTCAGAACCCAATTTGCAATGCAATTCCATCGTTTGTAATCTGGATTCACTAATCCAGTCATTCTGATATCCTGTTCAGGGTATCTTCCTTCTTCCTTCGCAAATTCATTTGCGAATATAGGGGTTCTGACGGGCATCAGCATAGAGGAGTTTTCCGGTGGGATGCAGCTGGGTCTTAAGCCTCTCAACATAACACTGTATCTGTCAGAAGAGCTGTAAAACATATCTTTCCCGTTAACCTTCTTTACAAAGATCTTCCCTGCACGAGCATCCTGGAGAAGGGTGATGTTCCAATCCATTTTCCTTGGGTAGCTCGCATGAGCGTACCGTGACAAAGGAAGGCATCGAGCAATTTTAGGAATGAAGAATGATCTGTCTTCCCGGTGGACTACCATCTCCTCCATCATTGGCCTAGGCTGGGAGACTTTTTCAAAGGCATCACCAAACAAGAATAAGGGTTTCTTGTGGATAACAGCATCTGCTGATTCCAGAGGCTGTCCATTCATTAGACACATTAAAGTTTCGTTGTCCTGAGAAATCAATATTGCCTGACGAGAAGTCGGCAGATCGTATTGAGGATAATGGACGTGAGACAAATCTTCTTTATATTCAGATTCAGACAAAGTTCCCACAAAATGTTCATAGTTTGGATCTTCATTGGTTTCAACTGCATCAAAAACAGATGAAGATCAGTACAAGTCAAAAATTCTATTTTTCAGACAAGCAAAACAGAAGAGTACACAATCCTCAGATTGCGCTAATACAGATTGTGCAACATTAGTTTGTGCATCATAATAAGGTGCGCAAACCAATCGATTGCGCTGACATTCAGCGCAAATCAATCGATTGCGCTGACTTTCTGTCAGCACAATTCGATAGATTGCGCAGGATTACAGTCTTCATAAAAATGAAGACTGACTGTTTATGCAACCAAAAACCCTAAAAAGGGTGGCGCAAGTTGAACTCATCTCTAAAAAGAAATGAGTTTCGAAGATTGGCGGAAGTCAAAACACCCTAAAAAGGGGTTTCGATCGGTTTTACTACCTATCAGAGCAGGGTGCGCAGACTCATGTCGAGATGCTCGTCGAGCAACTCTGGCAGAGGATTCGGCCGGAGCTTTTCCCTTCGCAGCGGCGGTGGCGGCAACATTAGATCGTCGGGGCGCCATGGAAGTCGTCGGAGAAAGAAGACAGAAAGGGTTCGGGAATTTTTCTCTCAAAAGCACGAAAGAGGCAAAGTAAAAAAATGAAATGAAGAAGTGGGCTATTTATAGCCTTTGAAATACGAAACGGCTGCCTTGGATTGCGCCTAAGATCGGGGAATACTTCGCTTTGCGCAAACAGCTCATCATCATGCGCAACTTGATTCAAAAATTCAAAAATTCAAAGTATTTCGAAACTTTGAATCAAATCAACTTTCGAAAACTTTGAAGGGGGTCTTGTAGGTCCTAAAAAATCAAGTTGCATCAATCAACAAAATCAAGAAATCAAAATATACATCATCTTGTTGAATTGCGCAGACAACAGATTGCGCAGCCAACCGATTGCGCATTCTAATTTGCGCACGCAACCGATTGCGCAAGCTGACGTGGCAGAAGTCATCATTACTAAATCAAATCAAATCTTTTCTGACAACTGACAGCACGGATAACAAGGAGTCTGTTCGTTTCCTGCGCCGCACAGTGCTCGAGGGCGGCTGACAGCTGGCAGCGCAAACCAATCCTGCGCAATTTGAGTTTGCGCAAACCATGTATGCGCAATTCAACTCTGCGCACTCTATCAAATGTAACTGTTAAGTTACACGTGGCATTCATGCCATCGATTGTTCATTACGTGGCAACTGTTTATGCACGATCATGCGCATTTCTATCAAATCATGCCATGTGTCCATGATAATCGGCCCACGATCCAGTAACTATCTGCGCAAATCAATGTTGCGCAAACCAATGCTGCGCAAATCATCATGCGCAGTCCAAAATAACTGAAAGTTAGTTATTTCCAGAACTCTATAAATAGAGTTTCAAGTCTTCATTCAAGGGATCAGAGATCAGATATCAAAGATCAGAAATCAGAAATCAGAGAGTCCAGGAGTTCTTGCCAAAGTGCTGCTGCATTCTTCCGAAACTTTTGTCTTCAACTTCCAAGGCTTTTCGCCTTCAATTCCAGAGTTGTTTTCAACTTCAGAGGCTTCGTCTTCAAAGTTCACATCGTCCAAGGGATAAAGCAATCGTCATCGAGATTGGATTCCTACAGTTGTAATTTTCCCAGAATTCTTGTAATCTTTATTACAGTTTGTATCAATAAAGTTCTATACTTTTGTTTTTGCAAACAGGGCATCCTGGAAAAGAGTGATGTTCCACTCCATCTTCCTTGGGTAGCTCGCATGAGCATACCGCGACAAAGGGAGGCAGCGGGCAATGTCTGGTATGAAGAATGATCTATTTTCCTGGTGAACTATTCTCTCCTCCATCCTCGGCCTAGGCTGAGAGATTTTCTCAAAGGCGTCACCGAACAGGAATAAGGGTTTCTTATGAATAACAATATCTGCTGACTCTAGGGGCTGTCCATTCATCAAACACATTAAAGTCTCATTATCCTGGGAGATCAGAATAGCCTGACGGGAGGCCGGCAGGTCATATTGGGGATAATGAACATGAGACAGATCTTCTTTATATTCAGACTCTGAGAGAGTTCCCACAAAAGTTTCATATTCTGGGTCATCTCTCATATTTACTGTATCAGACAAAAAGAGACAAAAATTCAGTACAAGTCAAAATCAAAAAGTTCTGTCATCAAATTGCGCAACATCAGACTGCGCAACATCAGATTGCGCAAACATCAGTTTGTGCAAACATCAGTTTGTGCAAACATCAGACTGCACGAATAAACAGTCATCAGTTTGCACTGACAATCTCGCGCAAATCAGCAGATTGCGCTGACATCTGCCAGCGCAATTCAACCGATTGCGCAGAAAGTCGTTCTTCATAAAAATAAAGAACTTACTGAGTTGTGCAACTAGAACCCTAAAGAGGGTGGCGCAGTATGATCACATCTCTAAAAAGAGATGGATTTCGAAAGACAGTGGGATCAAAACCCTAAAAAGGGTTTGAAGTCTTCTACCTAACATCGCAGGATGAGCATCTTCGTGACGAGAGGCTCGTCGCGCAGTTCTGGTGGAGGATTCGGCCGGGGCCTTGCCTTTAGCGGCGGCGGTGACGGCGGAGGAACGTCGGGGTGCCATGAAGTCGTCGGAGAAGGAGGACAGAAAGGGTTCGGGGATTTCTCTCAAAAGCACGAAGGATGCAAAGTGAAAGAATGAAATGAAAGAGATGGCTATTTATAGTCTTCGAATATGAAACGGCTGCCTCGGATTGCGCCTAAAATTGAGGGATTATTCTATTTGCGCAGACAGCTCATCATCATGCGCAACTTGATTTGAATTTCAAAAATTCAAAGTATTTCGAAACTTTGAATAAAATCAACTTTCAAAAACTTTGAAGGGGGTCTTGTAGGTCCTAAAAAATTAAGTTGCATCAATCAACAAAGTCAAAGAATCAAGATACACATCATTTTGATGAATTGCGCATACAACAGATTGTGCAGTAATCCAATTGTGCATACTGGTTTGCGCATGCTCCCAACTGCGCAGGCTGACGTGGCTGAAGTCATCATTACCTAAAATCAAATCAAATCTTCCTGACAACTGACAGCACGAAGAACGAGAAGACTGTTCGTTTATTGCGCCGCACAGTGCTCGAGGGCGGCTGACAGTTGGCAGCGCAATCCATTCTTGCGCAGTCTAATCCTGCGCAAACCAAAGTCTGCGCAGTCTGAGTCTGCGCAATCCAAAGCCAGCGCAATTCAGTCTGCGCATTCTATCAACATAACTGATAAAGTACACGTGGCATTCATGCCATCAATTACTCATTACGTGGCAACTGTCTATGCACGATCATGTGCATTTCAATCAAATGATGCCATGTGTCCAAGATAGTTGGCCCCCGATCCAGCAACTGCCTGCGCAATCCACAGCTGCACAATCCAATTGCTGCGCAAACCATCCTGCGCAGTCTGGAATAACTAAAAGTTAGTTATTTCTCAGAACTCTATAAATAGAGTTTCAAGTCTTCATTCAAGGGGATCAGGAGATCAGATATCAGAGATCAGAAATCAGAGAGTTCATGAGTTCTTGTCCAAGTGCTGCTGCATTCTTCCGAGGTTTTTGCCTTCAACTTCCGAGGCTTTTGCCTTCAGTTTCCAGAGTTGTTTTCAACTTCAGAGGCTTCGTCTTCAAAGTTCACATCGTCCAAGGGATAAAGCAATCGTCATCTAGATTGGATTCCTATAGTTGTAATATTTCCAGAATTCTTGTAATCTTTATTATACAGTTTGTATCAATAAAGTTTTATACTTTTGTTTTTGCAAACAAGTTTGAACTATTCGACCTAATATTTCCTATGAACCAACATTATCTATACAATCTCAGATTTAGTAAAAAGGCCCAACATACAAGTAATCTCAGATTCAATTTAGTTGGGTCAAAACATTGATGTAAGGATCTCAACACATTAAACTAGCTGTCACGACCCGCACCTGCTTCTCGGGTGCGAGCTCGTGAGCAAGCCAGCTACGTATCGAGCGGACTCCAGCCCGACTCGAGTACGTATAAGCTGTCCAGTGTAGGGTATCATGTCTAATCTAAACTATATCTCAATCCACAGGAATCATATAAACAAGAATGAACAATTATGGGTCATGGTCTGCAGCCCATTAGCATATTATCCGATTAGACTCCATGAATGATATGAGTCTATAAAATAAGCATAATATCTCATGGTATGGAATATAAAGCACGAGAGGATAATAAAGAAATATCACAAGCAAATACCTGTATCATACATCGCAATCCTCTAGCATCCCGCGCTGCTAACTAACTCCATACAGTCGCTAAACCTGAAGAGATCATCAGGTCCTTAGGAGACATAGCAAGATACATAAAAACATGCCTATCTAACAGTTTGATCATGCAATAATATAAACGGGGTATAAACAGGAACTAGACATGTCACGCCCCAGAACCAGAATACTGGAGAGCGGGGGCAGACATAGCCAGCTACGTATATTGAAATGGAAACCACCTCGATATACGGTCACGGCTGTCTAGATATGTGAGGGTTTTCTACAAGCCAACAGTCTCTTACGGTCATGAACAAGCCTAGTGTCTCAATCACCACAAGTAAGTAAAGTCGTAAGATGTATGATCATTAAATATACAATAATAAGGCATCCCAAATATTACATATTCAGCTGATCATGAATCTAGTCGTTACAAAATGTTAGGACTAGCAAGAGTTTAGTCATACATGATCAACCCTAGGATTTGTCAATCATGTTTACAGCCCGTAGGCAGATAGTAAGTAAAAGTGCTTCGAGCTAACAGGTGCTCGTCAGCTAAACGCCTCAAAAGAATAATTTTACAATAGAGTGAGCGAAACAAAATAGAAAACCCACTCGTAGCCCGGGTTCCTTCTAGTCGCCACCATTGGGCTAGAAGCTTGGTAGATCCTCAGGAGCTGCTCCGAAATCTGGCCACACAAAACCAGCTGGATCAACCCCAGGAAGAGCAAGTGCCACAAGGGGGCCACAAAATAAGAACAAAAGCCAGCAATCAGCACAAGAAAACTAATATTAAAAACTAGAATTACGAAAACATGTCAGGATGATATACGACAAGATAACCATGGAACTATTCCGATAGCCAGGTTACAACCCGTAAACCAAACAAGGACCGGAATTGTAACCCTTCATCTGAACAGAGCTTGGTTTCCCACCATTTATCGGCAAAATAAATAATGTAAGAAAATCAAGACAGGAAACAATCTTGTACTGGATCAAGACAAGACTAGACATGTTATACCTCATTCAATCAATCACGGCCAAGCAGATCCTACGGCTAACTACTTTAACTAACTAGGGTTATCACAGTCCTAATTACTAATAAGATGCAGTGAGATTGTTCCACAGCCACAAGCCCTGCAGACCATCCAGGCTACCCAGGTCGAAAATTAGGGGTTGAATTCAGGTGGGTACATCGCCCGGAAGACAAATATACCCTTAGGTGACTTAGAGTGTGTAACACTCGACGGTGCGCTGGAAATGTGCCCTACTCGACGGCAGGCTACAGATCCCAAGAGCGCCCAGGTAACGGATTTGCCTGTAGCTGTGTCATCTTTTCATGACTACTGTGTTATTCTAGTTATTAACCTTAATCCATTTTAGTAGGTACTCCTGACCGTGGTACTCAGGAGTCCCATCCTAGACATGATACAAGACAAGACAAGTGGATTTAACAAGCAAGCAAGAAAGAACCACCCACGATGTCAAGACAAGTCAAGTTAATTTATCAAGATAAATCATGTCAGGGTACTTGTCGGGAGTGCGCCACGACGGGCCACTATCATGTCAGGTTGGGGATGTCAGGAGTGCACCACTACGGGTCACTGTCGTGTTATGCTAGTTCCTTGTCATACCATGCCATGTACAATAGTCATTCCAAACATATTAAGTAAAATCAAGTCCATGACAAAAGGCGTAAGGATATAAAATGGGCATAAAATATCTAATAAAATATCAAAATATGGGTCAGGGGATGCGTACGCACAAAAGCACGCACGCAAGGGGAATACATACGCAAAATAAACACGCACGCAGGAGGGCAGCGTACGTGAAAAGTCACGCACGCTACAGGGAGCAGCGTAGGTGAAAAGTCACGCACGCTCAAGGGAGGAGCAGCGTGAAAAGTCACGCACGCTCAAGGGAGGAGCAGCGTGAAAAGTCACGCACGCTCAAGGGAGGAGCTGCGTGAAAAGTCACGCACGCTCAAGGGAGCAGCCGCGTGAAAAGTCACGCACGCTCAAGGGAGGAGCTGCGTGAAAGGTCACGCACGCTCAAGGGAATAGCTGCGTGAAAAGTCACGCACGCTCAAGGGAGGCAGCATACGTGAAAGTCACGCACGCTCAAGGAAGCAGTATACGTGAAAGTCACGCACGCTCAAGGAAGCAGCATACGTGAAAGTCACGCACGCTCAAGGGAGCAGCATACGTGAAAGTCACGCACGCTCAAGGGAGCAGTGTGTGAAAGTCACGCACACTCAAGGAGACACGCTTCCAACAGGAAGCGTACTCAAGCCTGCGTACGCAGCGCTAAAGAGCGCGCGTAGCTCAGTGTGCGTAGCTAAACAGCTCTGCACACTGCTCACTGTCTTCTCCAAACAGCAAGAACACATGGCTGAAACCAAAACTTTAAAGTTCATAACTTGGCCATCCGAACTCCAAATCCGGATTTCCAAAGTTCCAACTTGGGTGAAAATAAAAGTTCTTCCACATGGAAACATCAGAACTCAAAGAAAACCAACCAAAATGGATCAAACATGTAAAATCTGAAAATAGCAATAACTTAGATCTACATCAACAGAGACTCCAAATCATAAAAATCCAAGAACTAATGTTGATCTCCATGTCATAAACTAGCAAATGGACAAAGAAAAGAGGGTCCTCATGTAGTGGCAAGATACACTTGCCTAGGGTTAGGAGAGTTGTGTTGAGGAAGGAGAAGAAGAAGAAAAAAATTAATGGTGGAAGTTATGAGGAGAGAGAGTGGTAGGTGGGGATATAAAGAGGGGGAGTTGTGGTGGGGATGAGGGGTAGCATAGGGCTAAGGTGATCCAACTCACATAAAACTGAACCAAACCGAACCATCCCCAATAAAACCGCGCCATGCCAAAAACCCAAATACGAGAAATACCGAAATTCCACAAGTTGAGAAAAATAAAAATACCTGCCAAAATCCAGATACGAGTAAAAATACGAAATACAGGAAAATACGGGAAATACAGGAAATGAGGGTGACAAGACATGGGACTGACATGTGGCTACTGACAGGTAACTATGAACACGGATACGGGATCAACTATGCATAAATGAACTGCTGGAAGAACAAGTAAACAAGAGATCAATGGAATACCAACCCTTGCCCCGACGTGGACTCGCAGGTCAGTTTCAAGACAAGTCACCCTCGCCCCGTGTGTGGACTCGCAGGTTGTGGGAACAATATAGGAATAGCAGTTCAATCACACATACTTGCAGACACGACTCAGTCGAGATACAGGTGAGGACACGGTACAACTCAGTCATGACACAGGTAAGGACTACTCTAGCATAAACCATAATGTGAATCAAGCCTGGTGTAACTATACTATCAAGTCAGGAAATACTGATATATAAGCAAGACAATAAACTAGTGAACATGGTATCATATAAATCTATAGCAACTAAGGTAACTAAATATAACATACTAAAATAGATGAACTATAAGCATGAAAATAAACTGTAGATGGAGGCAAGGTATCTTGCCTGGTGGTAGCGCAAAGATCCAATAATATACCGTCAAATGGTAAGCCATAAAATCCACATCATCACAACTGTCTCCGAAAGATGAAACAGATATTTTCAACATTCTTAGAATAGTCAAATTAGCTAGGATTGCCTGTCCTTAAGTCCAATTCTGGACACAGGGGCAAAACGGTAATTTTGGGCAAAAACGGTGTCCGCCGTTGGACCCGCTTTGCATCAAAAAATGTGCCAGAGTAAACGGTCTCTAAAGTTATCAAATTATATGTCTACGGATTTATTTGATGATACGAACCCAACGGTATGTCCAATTTTGGATTCCGGTGGGCCGTGCACAAAATTATCCGTTGAATCGGATCGTGGGGCCCGCAAAACTACAATCCCATCAACTGTCTCAGAATTGGACCAAATTTGGCATACAGGACCAGAAAAATGATACGGTCCTGTTGGCGCAAGTTTCGTCTTGATCTGACGAGCGTGCACAAAGTAATTGGAAAACTTGTACAGAGGTCGATATGGTAAATTTTGACGGATACACATCAAATTCGTCGCGCACACGCGACCAATTTGAATTCCGTCAAAGCCCACACGTCCACGAAGTCGATACGCACCTTTTGATGCTTTCGGTTCACGACTACGTCGCCCAAATTGGCGGGACGCACGTCGTATCGAAGGATTCTTCAATTTTTAATTTACAAAAACTATGTTTTTTCTGGATTTTTGAAATAAAATAACTTCGTGTATAATCAATGAAATCAGGAACTATAATATAGGTTTTAATCTGGTATATGTTGTCTATAACTTCCTTCAGATGGTTTTCTGAAATTCCTATCTCTCGGTTCGCAATCCGTCTTTCAAATCAGGGGTCTGCAACAGTTTTCTACTTGTTTACGGACAGGTTTTTCGCAATGTTTGAATCGATTTATCGAGCAACCTAGGTCTTTATCCTACAAACTATTTGAAGGAATTCAAAGCCGTATAGGTTGTGAGTATACCTGCGTAATTGGTTCGAAGATCGTTGGAACGTGGAGGGAGAAAGCTGGCCACGAAGTTGGCTCTGTAGGCTGTACTGTTGCTGCGTGTCACGCCCCAGAACCAGAATACTAGAGAGCGGGGGAATGACTCAGCCAGCTACGTATTACGGGTAGATGAATACCGTATAATACGATCAATGTTGTCTAACCAGACGAGGGGGTGCATACTACATGAAAGTCTTACTATGGTCACTTCACATCTATTGTCTCAATCATTCAAACAAGAAGCAAAAATAGAGAACTTGTAAGATAAAGCAGTAAGGCATCCCAAACGCTTAGTCAAAATGTTCTTGAGATCTGGCTTTACAAAACATAGCCAGATGGTATAGTAACATATACACAATTGTTATCAGCTGCAGTCTGACTTAATTACAATTATGTAAAAGTAAGTGCAAGACAATCCGACTAACATGTCGGTGCCAAACGGCTAAGTATGAAATATATAACAAAATGAGCGATGAAGTAAGGAACCCACTCGAGTCCTCCTGCGATCATTCCCCTAGTATTGACCATCTTGGAGGTGGAAGTAAGTTGAGTCCTCGGGAACCGGCTCTAAATCTGGCCATGCAAAACCAGAGAGGTTAGACCTCTAATAGCAAGTACCACAAGGAAGCACGATATGAAAGATTAAACCAGTAAGTAAGAGAATATAATAATAGATCTCTGCTTTCCACTAGGATTCACATAACATCACGACACTTCGAACCAACCTCCCAACCAAACAAGGACAGAAGTTGGCCCGTCATGTCCTGACATTCTGGTCATCTCAGTTAGGCGACAGAGTAGGTACAGTACAGAAACAAATCATCTTGAACGGCCAATCAACTCCTACGGCTTGCTATTGTGAGTCCCAAGTTATCCTAGAATTATGTAAATAAGGATTCCTCAGTTCTTACTATGTGCGAGCAAGGCTAGTCTATCCAGTCAATCAATTGCGCCAATCATGAATTAGACGAGTCCCAGCGGGACGTCCGTCATCAATATACAATATACAATATACAATAATAATATAAGCAGATGCCGCTCCCTGCCCGTGTGGCAGGTTTACAGTATCTGTGGGAACCAGCCGGCCTGTCGGGCACTACTAGTCCCAAGAGGGCTGCCATGTAAGAACTCGGGGATCCATTCTCTCCATGCAATCATTATTTTTATTTAACTTAATAGTCTCTACGTTGAGTGAAATCCCATGCCGTGGATCATGGTCATTCAAATGAGTACTTTCGTACGGGGTACGATATGCGTAACTCTACAACGATACCCGTGCAGCTAGGTTGTAGGTCTTACATAGCGTAATGCAACAATCAAATCTAACCACGGAGTAATCATGCCTTGACCATAAAGTACACATGCTACTTTTGTAAAATAAATAAATAAATAAATAAATAAATAAATAAATAAATAAATAAATTGAAGCCTGCATGTGCCTGTACGTCAATATTCGGGATCAGCCAGTCGATTACAATAGTTCATTACATGAACGTATCTCATTCATTCAATTCAATAAGACGACTAGCCAGTCTCTTAGTTCCAACTAGGAACGCATGATCAATTTTTAGTCAAGATAACCATCGTCATTAATGGTGACAAGGCATGAAAGTCAATTAGTATTAAATGGGGTCGAGTCTATAACTCTCAGGGTTAAGTTCCAGTCCTACTGGGTATCCCTAAACCAATTAAGACACAAGGCACGTTCTACACAACCATATGTATTAAAAATATTAACATGCTAAGATTATCGAGTTCATAAAAAAAGGCGTAAGGATATAATAGAAGAATTATCATGCCACCATTAAATGAATAAATTATAGAACAAATAGAAACACCCGGGTCAGGAAGTCACGCCAACAAGTCTATGCTAAGGCCAACAAGTCATGCCAACAAGTCTATGCTAAGGCCAACAAGTCACGCCAAGTCTAGTAGGTAGGAGTGAGCTTATAAACAACGTGAGTGTGAAAAGTGGTTCACGTTGGCACGCACAGCGTGAGCGTGAAAAGTGGTAAGAAATTCACGCACTCATAACGTGAGCGTGAAAAGTAACTCACGAACGCACAGCGTGAGCGTATGAGCGTGAAAAGCGTGATAAGAAATTCACGCACGCACAGCGTGAGCGTGGAAAAAAATCTACGCACGCACGTAAGGATGTGAGCGTGACTGAAAATTCATGCTAATACGTAAAGATGTGTGCGTGACTAAAAATTCACGCACGCACGTAAAGACGTGAGCGTGACTGAAAATTCACGTTGACATGTAAAGACGTGTGCGTGACTAAAAATTCACGCTGACACGTAAAGATGTGTGCGTGACTAAAAATTTACGCTGGCACGTAAAGACGTGAGCGTGACTGAAAATTCACGCTGACACGTAAAGACGTGAGCGTGACAAAAAATTCACGCTAACACGTAAAGACGTGTGCGTGACTAAAAATTCACGCTGGCACGTAAGAACGTGTGCGTGACTAAAAATTCACGCTGGCACGTAAGAACGTGTGCGTGACTAAAAATCTTCCTAACTCCATTCTTATGGAACCTTCGTTCCAAGCTAGAAATGAAGTTCCCATGGTTCAGAATGGTGAAGAATGAGAAGCTCTGCCATAAGAACCATCTACTCCGAAAGCACGCCACGTTGGGAGATCAAAACCCATGGACAACCGAGAATACAACAACTTAGATCTAGAAGAAACAAGCCAAAGAAATCAAAAATGCTAAGTACTAAACTCTCTCAGAATCATGAGAAGAAGGCAAATGAACCATAAAAATGGTTCTCCAAGTGGAAGCAAGAAGCAAGATGTACTTGCCTGCTGTTGGTTGGTGGAGAGAGTGATGAGTAAGAAGAAGAAGAAGAAGTAATGGTGAAGGAAAGTTATGAGGAGAGAGAAGGAGATGGGGGCTTTAAATAGGAAGGGTTGTGGTAGGTGGGGTTCGGTTCATGTGAACCGCCATGAACCCAAAAATAACCAGCCATGGCCGAACCACAATAAGACTAAAGCAGAGAAGTTAAAAGAAGAAAATAAAATGCAAAAATAAAATACAGGAATAAAATGCCGATAATTAATTAACATGAAATTAAAGGAATTTAAATACAGAATAATACATGATAAATACTACATAAATATATATGAGTTGTACATGTATAAAAATACGCATTCTGAGAACGGGGAGTGACATCTCTACCCACCTTAGAAAAATTCCGTCCTCGGAATTTCAAATCCAAGCAGGTAGAAATACCGGAGCTAAACTAATACAAGCAATTCTAGTGAGCAAGCAATCATTTTTTACCATATCAAAAGCAAGTACTATATATGTAAATTCATCATTCTACGATATCAAGTAGCTCTACCCATAAGGTGATAAGCATGAAGAATCAGGATAATCAAGGTATACAGAAAGAGATATACCTTGTGAGTCAAATAGGTGTGGATACTGTGATCGGATATCATCCTCACGTTGCCACGTTGACTCTTTCAAGGAGTGATGACCCCAAGCAACACGGACAAGACTAATTGTTCGTTCTTGAGTATCTTCTCTCTTCGGTCCAAAATGGACACAGGCTGTTCTTCGTAAGATAGGTTGGTACCAACAACCAGCTCAGAATGATCGATGATATGGCTTAGGTCCGATACATACCTACGTAATTGAGATACATGAAATACGTCATGCACCTCTCGTAACGAAGGTGGGAGGGATAAACGATAAGCAACATCGCCTATCCGATCAAGGATAACAAATGGGCCCACGTACCACGGACTCAATTTCCCGCGAACGCCAAATCTAATGACCCCACGAGTAGGTAAGATCCGCAAGAATACGTGGTCCCCAACACAGAACTCTAACGGCCTACGATGCTGGTCTGCCCAATGTCGATGCCGGTCCTGCGCAACTCGAAGTCGCTCTCTAATTCCCTTAACCACTTCAACCGTCTGAACAATCATTTATGGGCCTAACATCTTCCTCTCCCCGATATCATCCCATGCAAGTGGCGACCTGCACTTCTTACCATATAGTGCTTCGAATGACGCCATCTGGATACTGGCTTGATAACTATTGTTGTTTGAGAACTCGACTAAGTGCAGGTGACTCTCCCAAGACCCTCCAAAATCTAGAGTGCAAGCTCGCAACATGTCTTCTAAAGTCTGAATCGTTCTTTCTGATTGCCCATCCGTCTGCGGATGGTAAGCCGTGCTAAATCTTAACTTGGTACCCAGACTATGATGTAAGCTCTTCCAGAAATGTGATGTAAAACGGGTATCTCGATCCGACACAATACTGACAGGGACTCTATGCTGCCTGACTATCTGTTGCATATAAAACTCTGCCAACTTTTCTGTAGATTGCCCTACTCTGAAAGGAAGAAAATGTGCTACCTTCGTAAGTCGGTCCACTATTACCCAAATAGCGTCCTTACCACTTGGTGATCTCGGTAAACCGGTCACAAAGTCCATTGTAATATGCTTCCATTTCCATTCCGGAATAGGAAGCGGTTGTAATAGCCCAGCTGGCCTCTGCTGTTCTGCCTTCACTTGTTGACATACCAAGCAACGGGAAACAAATCTAGCTATCTCCCTCTTCATTCTGTTCCACCAGAAATGCTGCTTGATATCTTGGTACATCTTGGTCCCTCCAGGATGAATAGAATACTGATAACTGTGAGCTTCTGCCATAACCTCCTGTCTGATATCCCCACTAGGCACAGATAGACGTGATCCAAACCTAAGTGTACCATCTTCATGAATTCTCATCTCCTTCCTGAGTCCTGACTCACACTCTGCCCTAAGCTTCTGAATCCTTGGGTCTTGTGCCTGAGCTGCCTTGATTCTGTCTACCAAGTCGGATTAAACTTTCAGACTTGTTAGAACTCCTACATCACTAGGAAGTATAACTTCAATGCCCATCTCCTGAAGGTCTTCTAAGATATGCCTCTGTGTTGTCAACATAAATGCGCCGCCTCTCCTGCTAAGAGCGTCTGCCACTACATTAGCCTTGCCTGGATGATACTGAAGCTCTACGTCATAATCCTTGATCAACTCCAACCATCTTCTCTGTCTCATGTTTAGTTCCTTCTGAGTAAAAATGTACTTCAGACTTTTATGGTCTGTGTACATGTCCACTCGGTCACCATATAAGTAATGCCTCCATAGCTTCAGAGCAAACACTACTGCCGCTAACTCCAAATCATGAGTTGGGTAATTCTTCTCGTGGTCCCGAAGCTGTCTAGATGCATATACTATCACCTTTCCATGTTGCATAAGGACACATCCAAGTCCTTTACCTGACGCATCACAATATACTGTAAAACCTCCGGGTTCAACTGGCAATGTAAGAATAGGTGCTAATATCAACTTCTGCTTCAAAGTCTCAAATGATGCCTGACATTCTGCCGACCAAACGAATGGTACATCCTTCCGGGTCAAGCGGGTCATGGGTGCTGAAAGCCTCGCAAAGTCTGACACAAATCTTCTGTAATATCCTGCCAATCCCAAGAAGCTTTGCACATCTGCTACGGTCTTGGGTACTGGCCAACTTTCTACTGCTTCTATCTTCTTGGGATCTACTGCTACTCCAGCTCCTGATATGATGTGACCCAAAAATGAAATGTGATCCGACCAAAACTCACACTTGCTGAGCTTGGCATATAACTGGTTCTCTCTCAGAACCTGTAACACTTTCCTGAGGTGGTCTTCATGCTCCTCTTCACTAGCAGAGTATACGAGAATGTCGTCGAGAAATACCACGACAAACTGATCTAAGTATGGCATAAAGATGCGATTCATCAAATCCATGAATATTGCTGGAGCATTGGTCAAACCAAACGGCATTACTAAGAATTCATAATGCCCATACTTCGACCTGAATGCTGTCTTGGGAATATCTTCCTTCCGAACCCTCACCTGATGGTACCATGAACGAAGATCTATCTTGGAGAAAACTCTAGCTTTGCTCAACTGATCAAATAAGTCGTCGATCCTGGGTAATGGATAATTGTTCTTCACTGTTGCCGCGTTAAGCTTCCTGTAGTCGATGCACAATCTGGATGACCTATCCTTCTTTCCCACAAGTACCACTGGTGCTGCCCATGGTGACACGCTAGCTTGGATGAACTTCTTCTCCTTCAGTTCCTCTATGTGCTGATATACCTTGGCCTGCTCTGAATCCGCCATTCTGTAAACTCGATCTGATATCGGTTTAGTTCCTGGTGCTAATTCTATACTGAACTCAATATCCCTAACCGGTGGTAGACCTGGGAGTTCTTCAGGAAATACGTCGAGAAACTCTTCAACTACCTTCGGAACCTGAACTTCTTCCATTACCGTTATTACTCCCTGCTCTTGTTGAGTTGCCCCTGATCTGACTAAGGTAAACTGCTTCATGCCTGGATTATCAAAAGATACACTCCCTCTACGATAATCTATTGTCGCATGACTGTCTTTCAGCCAGTCCATGCCTAAGATAACGTCGAAATTTCCAACAGGAAATTCTATCAATCGGGCGGGTAAAGAATGCCCGCAAACTACAACGCTACATGCTAAAATAACTCTACTAACTCCTACGAGCCCATTACCAGTGAGTATATTCAACCTCCCTGGCAATGCCTCGAACTCCATTCCTAGTCGTGCCGCGAATTGTGCAGATACAAATGAATGGGATGCTCCCGAATCAAACAATGCTACTGCGGGATACGAGGCGACGAGAATGTTACCTGCCACAACATCTTCCGATGCCAATACCTCCTCCAAGGACAGAGTGAATGCTTGCCCTCGACCTCCTTGCTGGTTTCTATGCTGCGGCCTAGCCTGATGCTGTTGCTGGCCCCTTTCTTGATGATGCTGGGGTGGTCTATGCTGGTGTTGCTGCATCAGCGGCCCCTGCTGCCGAAACATCTGAGCCTGCGGCATTAACGGACGCTGTGCCAATGGCCTTACTGCCACCGCTGGTCCTCGATACTGGCCTGCCCTTGGTCCTGGCAGAGCAGAAAACTGTTGCCCTGGTCCTCCTGACCTCGAATTCATGGGATATGTGGTAACCCGATGGTCTGGATTTCCACATATCAGACACAGTCCATTCAATGTCCGACACACATCTCTAGTGTGCCCCATCTTCCCATAATAAGTGCAGCCCACCGGGGGTTGCTGGTTCTTCCTCTGTTGCTGTTGCTGCTGCCAGGGTGGTGGTGCTGGTCCTCGTATCACCATATCGTGGATACGAATGCCAGTGGATGGTGCTGTTGTTCGGGGCACTGCTCCCCCTCCTCCTTCAATCTGACTGTGGGATCTCTTCTAACCCCCAGTCCTCGCCACAAGTCTCTGAATGGTGATCTCATGCCTTCGAGTTGCCGTCAATACTTCGTCAAAAGTTTGGTAATTGTGCCCCTCTATCAATTGCAAGAGTTCAAGATGAAACCCTTGCTGAAACCTCATGGCCCTCTGGCTCTCTGTTGCTACCATCTCTGGGGCGAATCTACTCAATCTGTAGAACTCTGCTGCATAAGCATCTACAGTCTTGCCGGCCTGCCTGAGGTTGATAAACTTCTGTTGTAGCTCAAACCGTGCCACAACTCCAAAGTACTTGGTCTTGAATCTTGCAGTGAAATCGTCCCAAGCCACAGGACGTCTGATGCCCACTTCCTCTGATTCCCACCAATCACGTGCGAGATCCTGAAGTAACAACTTCACTAGATCCACACGTTCTTCTGCCGGTAACTTAGCTGCTGTCAGAATAGCCTTAATATCCTTAAGCCATGCATCTGCTGAGATGGCATCCTCCGTGCCCTCGAAACGACGGGGGTTGTACTTGCAAAACCTGGCTGATGCTCCTGAATCAGTCCTCACTCCTCTTTCCAAAGCCGTCTGCAACCCTTGGTTGAGCAACACATTCTGCTCTTGTAGCTGAGTGTGCATACGCTGCTGGACTAACATCTGATGTTGCTGAGTAGCCATCATTCCTCTCATGATCTCCAGAAGGGCTGGTGTGTCCACTTGGGTAGGTGGAACTGTTGGTGGTGGTGGAACATCCGGATACTGTGATCCAACTGTTGCTTCTACTATTACTTCTTCTTGGATAGTCTCCTGAGGTGAGACTGGCCCTTGTTGCTGACCAACATGGTCAGGTTGCCCATGTTGCCCCTGTTGTTATCCAGCTCTGACCGATGCAGACGAAGTGCCCCTAAGAAAAGGGATAAAAGAATAATCAAACAACCGGACATGAAGGATCAATGAAGTCAAAGGATACCGGAATGGCAAGCAAGGGTTAAGAATAACGAATCATGAGATCAAGGGGGGACACGTGTGATTGAGACATCCTATAAATTAAAATACCCCATAAATCTGAATTCAGACCTGCATGGGCCACCACTAAAACCTTGTCATGCCCCAGAACCAGAATACTGGAGAACGGGAGAATGACTCAGCCAGCTACGTATTACGGGTAGATGAATACCGTATAATACGATCAATGCTGTCTAACCAGACGAGGGGGTGCATACTACATGAAAGTCTTACTATGGTCACTTCATATCTATTGTCTCAATCATTCAAACAAGAAGCAAAAATAGAGAACATATAAGATAAAGCAGTAAGGCATCCCAAACGCTTAGTCAAAATGTTCTTGAGATCTGGCTTTACAAAATATAGCCAGATGGTATAGTAACATATACACAATTGTTATCAGCTGCAGTCTGACTTAATTACAATTATGTAAAAGTAAGTGCAAGACAATCCGACTAACATGTCGGTGCCAAACGGCTAAGTATAAAGTAAATAACAAAACGAACGGTGAAGTAAGGAACCCACTCGAGTCCTCCTGCGATCATTCCCCTAGTATTGACCATCTTGGAGGTGGAAGTAAGTTGAGTCCTCGTGAACCGGCTCTAAATCTGGCCATATAAAACCAGAGAGGTTAGACCTCTAATAGCAAGTACCACAAGGAAGCACGATATGAAGGATTAAACCAGTAAGTAAGAGAATATAATAATAGATCTCTGCTTTTCACTAGGATTCACATAACATCACAACACTTCGAACCAACCTCCCAACCAAACAAGGACAGAAGTTGGCCCGTCATGTCCTGACATTCTGATCATCTCAGTTAGGCGACAGAGTAGGTACAGTACACAAACAAATCATCTTGAACGGCCAATCAACTCCTACGGCTTGCTATTGTGAGTCCCAAGTTATCCTGGAATTATGCAAATAGGGATTCCTCAGTTCTTACTATGTACGAGCAAGGCTAGTCTATCCAGTCAATCAATTGTGCCAATCATGAATTAGATGAGTCCCAGCGGGACGCCCGTCATCAATATACAATATACAATAATAATATAAGCAGATGCCGCTCCCTGCCCGTGTGGCAGGTTTACAGTATCTGTAGGAACCAGCCGGCCTGTCGGGCACTACTAGTCCCAAGAGGGCTGCCATGTAAGAACTCGGGGATCCATTCTCTCCATGCAATCATTATTTATATTTAACTTAATAGTCTCTACGTTGAGTGAAATCCCATGCCGTGGATCATGGTCATTCAAATGAGTACTTTCGTACGGGGTACGATATGCGTAACTCTACAACGATACCCGTGCGACTAGGTTGTAGGTCTTACATAGCGTAATACATCAATCAAATCTAACCACGGAGTAATCATACCTTGACCATAAAGTACACATGCTGCTTTTGTAAAATATTTAAATAAATAAATAAATAAATAAATTGAAGCCTGCATGTGCCTGTACGTCAATATTCGGGATCAGCCAGTCGATTACAATAGTTCATTACATGAACGTGTCTCATTCATTCAATTCAATAAGACGACTAGCCAGTCTTTTAGTTCCAACTAGGAACGCAAGATCAATTTTTAGTCAAGATAACCATCGTCATTAATGGTGACAAGGCATGAAAGTCAATTAGTATTAAATGGGGTCGAGTCTATAACTCTCAGGGTAAAGTTCCAGTCTTACTGGGTATCCATAAACCAATCAAGACACAAGGCACGTTCTACACAACCATATGTATTAAAAATATTAACATGCTAAGATTATCGAGTTCATAAAAAAAGGCGTAAGGATATAATAGAAGAATTATCATGCCACCATTAAATGAATAAATTATAGAACAAATAGAAACACCCGGGTCAGGAAGTCACGCCAACAAGTCTATGCTAAGGCCAACAAGTCACGCCAACAAGTCTATGCTAAGGCCAACAAGTCACGCCAAGTCTAGTAGGTAGGAGTGAGCGTATAAACAGCGTGAGTGTGAAAAGTGGTTCACGTTGGCACGCACAGCGTGAGCGTGAAAAGTGGTAAGAAATTTACGCACTCATAACGTGAGCGTGAAAAGTAACTCACGCATGCACGCACAACGTGAGCGTATGAGCGT
Source organism: Iris pallida (assembly GCA_029216955.1). Lineage (NCBI taxonomy): Eukaryota > Viridiplantae > Streptophyta > Magnoliopsida > Asparagales > Iridaceae > Iris > Iris pallida. Next base: position 10,109,886 of record JANAVB010032420.1, on the reverse strand, counting down.
GAAAAGCGTGATAAGAAATTTACGCACGCACAGCGTGAGCGTAGAAAGAAATCCATGCACGCACGCAAGGATGTGAGCGTGACTGAAAATTCACGCTAACACGTAAAGATGTGTGCGTGACTAAAAATTCACGCACCCACGTAAAGGTGTGAGCGTGACTGAAAATTCACGCTGACACGTAAAGACGTGTGCGTGACTAAAAATTCACGCTGACACGTAAAGACGTGTGCGTGACTAAAAATTCATGCTGGCACGTAAAGACGTGAGCGTGACTGAAAATTTACGCTGACACGTAAAGACGTGAGCGTGACTGAAAATTCACGCTGACACGTAAAGACGTGAGCGTGACTGAAAATTCACGCTAACACGTAAAGACGTGTGCGTGACTAAAAATTCACGCTGGCACGTAAGAACGTGTGCGTGACTAGAAATTCACGCTGGCACGTAAGAACGTATGCGTGACTAAAAATCTCCCGAACTCCATTCTTATGGAACCTTCGTTCCAAGCCAGAAATGAAGTTCCCATGGTTTATAATGGTGAAGAATGAGAAGCTCTGCCATAAGAACCATCTACTCCGAAAGCACGCCAGGTTGGGAGATCAAAACCCATGGACAACCGAGAATACAACAACTTAGATCTAGAAGAAACAAGCCAAAGAAATCAAAAATGCTAAGTACTAAACTCTCTCAGAATCATGAGAAGAAGGCAAATGAACCATAAAAATGGTTCTCCAAGTGGAATCAAGAAGCAAGATGTACTTGCCTGTTGTTGGTTGGTAGAGAGAGTGATGAGGAAGAAGAAGAAGAAGAAGTAATGGTGAAGGAAAGTTATGAGGAGAGAGAAGGAGATGGGGGCTTTAAATAGGAAGGGTGGTGGTAGGTGGGGTTCGGTTCATGTGAACCGCCATGAACCCAAAAATAACCAGCCATGGCCGAACCACAATAAGACTAAAGCAGAGAAGTTAAAAGCAGAAAATAAAATACAGAAATAAAATACAGGAATAAAATGCAGATAATTAATTAACATGAAATTAAAGGAATTTAAATACAGGATAATACATGATAAATACTAAATAAATATATATGAGTTGTACATGTATAAAAATACGCATTCTGGGAACGGGGAGTGACACTGCGGCTGCTCTGTTCCAGGCCGCGTGAGCGTGCCTCCGGCGACTTTGTCCGGCGTGCGGCGGTGGCGCCGACGGTGGGCAGCGCGCCTAGGGTCTGAGAGGGTGGCGTGTCAATGGATGCTTAGGGTTTCCTTGGTTGTTTCTTCGTTCGGCTATCTATATAGCAGTAGCTATATAGAATGGTGCGGTCGGGCATCTCGGGCTGGTTCGGGAATGCTACTGCTGTTTGGAGATTGCACAGGCTGTGTTGTGATCGGGTTGGGCTTAGACCCGGCTTGGTTTAGCTGGGCCCGGGCTGTTGTAGTTGGGCTGAGTTTTGTTTTTCTTTTCTTATTTTATTTATTCTATAAATCCTATATTTATCTATATATATATATATATATATATATATTATATATATATATATATATATATATATATATATATATATATATATATATATAAAAAATATATATATATATATATATATATATATATATATATATATTTATATTTATCTATATATATATATTTTTTATCTATATATATATATATATTTTTTATATTTATCTATATTTTTTTATCTATATATATATATATATATATATATATATATATATATATATATATATATATATATATATATATATATATATATATATATATATATATAATGATATATACGTACATACCATAAATACTATATATACAAATACGAGAAATAAATATTAAGTAATATCAATATTGAAATCCAATTCCTAATTTTTATATACCAAAATTCACATAAATACAATACAGTGACATTATATAAATATATAAAGCCTAATTTTCATATATTATAAATACTCTTCTATACATATACATATATACAAGTATATATATAACCTATTTAATTCCCATAATATCCAAAATATTTATTAAAGAACTTATTTACTATATTATCAACTAAAATACTATTTTAATAGCCAGCACAATAATATGTATATATATATGTATATATATATATATATATATTATATATATATATATATATATATATATATATATATATATATATATATATATATATATATATATATATATATATATATATATATATATATTTTTTATATATATACATATATATATATATATATATATGTATATGTATATATATATATATATATATATATATATATATATATATATATATATATGTATATATATATATATATATATGTATATAATAAAATGTGGGTCTGGATTGCTCTCGAAGGAGCCTCCCCGTTCCTCGAGCCCAACCCCATCGGTTGTGGCCGGTGGCCGGCCGGCCCCGCGCCCCGCCCCAACCGCCGGGGCCCTCCCACCTCTTCCGGCGCTCCCGGTATATTCCCTTGGCCGGAGCCCCTCCGGCCTCCTCCCCTGGCTAGGTGTTGCTCGTCGTGCGGCGGTCCGTCGCCGTTCCCTTCTCTTCCTCGGAGACGCCGCCGACCTCGGCGTCGTCGGCCTAATCGTCTCCGGCGTCCTCGGCCATCCCCGGCCCCATCCCTCCTCGGTCCTCCGCCCGCTTCCCTCGGCGCTCCGCGCTTTGTGCGGCCTCCTCCCGGTCCGCCGCTCCCCAGAGCAGCCGTCCCTCCGGCAGCAACCGTCTTCGTTCCCCCTCCTCCGCCGGCTCTCGGCACAGTTTCTCCGACAGCGGCCTCCCCCACCGGATCTCTGGCTGCCATCGCCACGGAGCCTCTCCCTTCATCGGCGCTCGGCAGCCCCGCGGCTACGGAGCCCAGCCTCGTTCCTCCGTCGCCTTCCCCTCCACCCCATCTTCCTGCTTCGGCTGAAGGCCTCCCCACCGCCTCTGTCCCGCCTCCCCCCGCCTCCGCCTCGGGCGCTGTCGTCTTCCCGGAGCTCCGATACACCGCGCCGCCCTCGGACTCCCCCCTTCCGGCCGGTGCTTACTGGCAACACCCGGCCTACGCGGGATTGCTCTGGGTCCCCGCCGATCACCCGGCGGAGGCGGTCCTTCTCTCCATCGGAGCGAGCCGCCACCACTAGCGCTCGCGACGGCGGCGCCCCTGCCTCGTCGTCCCGGTTGCAGCGGCTCCCCCCCCTCCGGCCGTTCCCCGCCCTTCGTCCCCCCCGAGGATCAGCTCTCTCCCCTATCCTCTTATCCTCGCCTTCCTCCGCGCCCCCTCGCCGCTGTCCCTCCTCTTCGGCCAGGCGTGGCCTGGGCCTGCCCTCCGCCCTCCCCTCTCCGCCAGTCTTCCGGCGGTGCGCCCCTCCCCGCAGTGGTCCCTCTCCGCCTAGCTCCCGTGGCCATCTTCCCTCCCCGCTCTGCTCTCGAGGCCCTCTTCCCTCCCCGCCCTGCTCCCTCCGGGTGGCGCCCTCAACCGTGGCGTCGTCCCCGTGGTCGAGCCCCAGCCCCGCCCTCTCCTTCTCGATAGCCCCACACTCGCCGGACAGCGGCGGCTCCCCGGGGCGTGCTCCATCCCTCCGGCACCCTTCCCAGCTCCTCAATCCTCTCGCCATCTGCCGGTCTCTTGTGCCCCCGCCGGTCGCTTCAGCCCCTTCGGCGGAGTTCCTCATCTCCGGGCGGCGGGTGCCCTTCCTCCTTCCTCCTTCCCCCCTCTCTCCCCGCCCGCTGTCTCCGCTGCCGGAGCTCCCCGGCTTCGGGACGCCGCCCTCCTCCGGCTTAGCCCCGCCCTCGAGCTGCGTCTTCGGGCCCCCCGCTCGGCTGTGGAGCTGGCGCCTCGGTTTCAGCGCCCCCCCGCCTCGGGTCCAGCGCCCCCCTCCCTTCGGGCCCCGAGCTCTCCTTCGGGCCACGCGCTTGGACCAGCCCTGCCTCGGGACCCGCGATCGGCTGACACGTGCCCCCCCTCCCCGGGCTATGTGCTCGTTCGAATTTCAAATTCTGTTTTGGTGTTTGGACTTACGTGTGGGCCAGGCTGTTTTGTCTTTGGCAGGGGTCTGGCTAGCCTGTGTATTTCGGTTCCTGTTCTCCTTTCAATAAATTGCCTTTGTTTTGAAAAAAAATAAAAAATAAATAAAAAATAAATAAATAAAATATATGTATATAAATATATATATATATATATATATATATATATATATATATATATATATATATATATATATATATATATATATATATATATTATATATATATATATATATATATATATATCCACCGATTCCAAATTGCTTCCTAAATCACTAAAGTAAAATGCCAATACAACGTACCTCTATATGGTCGTCTCTACACGTACTACCCGACTACTAGGACTTGGACTTGGTCCGGGTCCGAACTAGTTCGGTACAACCGGGTTCCTGCAAAGTCAATAAATTTAATAATAAATATTTTAGGATATTTATAATGGTCGTGTCACAACTTGGTCTGGTTTTTCTAGTTATGACACACTTATGGTTGGGTCTTCCTTGGCATGGCTAATACACTAGTCAAGGCACGCCACTGCACTATCCATGCCATGATTCCTAGTCGTCTGGTACTTCAAAACTCAACTATGGCTAAAGTCATCTACCGTAATAATTAACAAAATAATTATTTAATAAAATCTAAAAATCACCATTTAAATCAATTAAATAATAAAAAAATATTTTCAAAAATTTTAGGGAAGGGGAGCTACAAATCTACCCACCTTAAAAATAATTTCGTCCTCGAAATTCTAATTCATAACTATTCCTTAAAAATCAAAGTCTACTATCACCTTGATCTCCTCAAATTTAATTTCTCCAAAAATATTTTATTACCTTCTCTAGTCAACAACTTATTTGAATTTAACGTTTATGGCAACAAGTCTTCACTATCGACTGCGCACACCCCAGAGCCCGATCTTCCCTGCAACTGATATCATCCCGACACTACTGCCAAGTCCTAATTAAGGACGTGGACACTCCACCCCACGCACCCGACATAAGCTTGTGCACACACACACACACACACACACACACACACACACACTAGTTCTAAGCATAATGAAGATTCTTCATTAACAGGGAAAAATATAGGAAATTACCTGAAATAACTAATTCGAAGTGAAGACACACTTCCTGCAGCCGGACACAACTCTCTCGTGTCCAAAATCCAAATGAATACCTGGCACAGTCATTCCAACAAACAGTTGGCGATCAGGAAAATATTCAAAAATAGTTTACGTTCCTCTGTTCATTGAAACTCAGAATTGAAGATTGATCCTAAGATCAACATCATGATCGAAATTGTAAAATCTCAAGAAGACCCGGATTAATTACAAGAAGAAAACTCCAATCAAAACTCACTAATTTCAAACGAAAATTCAAAGGGTCCAACAACAGTAATTAGAAGCAAACTCACCTATCCGAGTGAGCCGATCAATTAATCTACGATCCAGTCGATCGATCCTACCAATCTGTCAATGAATCAAAGATCAAGAAGAACGTGGCGAATCAATGATCAAACTAATTACAATTATTTACAAATTTACGAATCGAAATAACAGGGAGCTTGAACGAGGAATGGAGTCGAAACTTACCGTCACTTATACTGTCCTGAAACAAATGTAGGAACGCTTGATCGATCCGAATAATTTGGATCATGTAGAAGCATGGAAAAGAACAGGAAAATCCATGCGGCTCAAAACAGAGGGAGCTTCATGCGGCTCAAAAGTCCCTTAGAGCCTTATGCGGCTCAAAAGACCCTTAGAGCTTCATGCGGCTCGAAGGGCCCCGATAGCTCCATGCGGCTCGAGAAAAGCCACGTGGCCCTATGCGGTTCAAAATATGACTCTACAGCTGGCCATCATTTCTCTGTGCAGCTGGCTCATTAAATGCTCTGACACAGTACGGCAGCTCTGACACAAAGGATTGACAGCTCTGACATAAAGGTAAAATGATGACCCTGACATAATGACGTGCTCCTAGAGAGACGAGAAAAAATCTTTACAGTTGGCACGATCTACCAAATTCTAAAGCTCTTTATGCGGATCATTTAAAGGAGCTCATGCGGCTCTGATTTGATGGAGCTTTATGCGGCTCAGTTTTAACAGAGTTCATGCGGCTCTGTTCTGACGGGTTCTCATGCGGCTCTGTCCCAATGGGACTTCATGCGGCCCAGTTTACAAGGGGCTTATGCGGTTCTGTTCAATGGGACTTCATGCGGTCCAGTTTACAAAGAAGCTTATGCGGTTTTGTTCGATAGGACTTCATGCGGCTCAGTTCATCAGGAGCTCATGCGGTTCTGTTCAGTGAAACTTCATGCGGTCCAGTTTACATGGGGCTTATACGGTCTTATTCAATAGGACTTCATGCGGACCAGTTCACCAGGAGCTCATGCGGCTCAGTCATGCGGCTCGTCAGAAACATGGAAGTTGGGACACGTGGCAGGAGTTGATCAAATCTCAACAATTCAGATTTATTGCAAACAACGTAACAGTCCAGATTTATTGCAATCATAACAATGCAGATTTATTGTAATCATCATAACTGCCCAGATCGATTTCCAACAAACAATACAGATTTGTTGAAATCGACATAATAGCCGAGATTGATTTTCAACAAACAAGATCAAGACTAATCTTAACCAATCCCTAACCGCCCACTCTTCAAGGAGCAATTACTGCACACCCTACTTATCACAAAGTTCCATAAATAGCAAGGTGCCATTCCCTTGCAAAAACCCTGGACAGAGAGCGACGGAGACACAGAGAAAGGCATAGAGCAAAGAGCACCCAGCAAGAGGATTTCTTCATCAGAGTCGAAGCGACGTCCGATCGTCCAAGGAGTAAGGCAGAGTTGATAGCACTCTCCCGAGCCTCTACCGTCACCCCCCAGAAAAACAAAACAATTGTACTTTAGATTGCATTTCCTAGGTTTTGTTCTTAGGCTCTCTTCTGTACAAGCGAGTTTGTAGTTGTGAAGTAAAAGTCCAGTCCTCCCATAAAACTGTTTTGTTCTTTTATAATCAATGGCAAACACGATGGCGACTCTGCTGGGGACTAACTTCTCCACTGCTGAGAAGTTGGTGATGCAATCGGACGCAGCCAAACTTGGCTCCACACAACAGATGCTGGTCGTCCGCTTCGACCAGCAGGCGTTTGAAGAAATGCTCTCCGACGGGAGCGCTGGCCCGGTCCAGAAGCGAGCCCGCACGAAGAAGGCCCGCAAGGAGTGGAGGCCCAGACTTTCGCTCCTCCCCAAGCTCTGGAAAAGGCATTCTCTACTGCCCAAGATGGCGGAGAAAACTCCCATGCGGCCCCACTTCAGGCCACAGAGACCCCTGCTGTTCTCAAGTCCGGCAGATGAAAGCACTACGATGCTGGACTTGCGGAAGCAACTGGGAACTCTGTGCGGTCCAGGAAGAAGTCGCATAAGGGTGCCAGCCGCATGAAGAAGGCTCATGCGGCCAATAATTCCAGCCGCATGAAGGCTCATACGGCCACTAAATCCAGCCGCATGAATGTTCCGGCAGCAGCCAAATCCAGCCGCATGAATGCTGATGCGGCCACAAAATCCAGCCGTATGAATGCTGATGCGGCCACAAAATCCAGACGCATGAATTCTTATGCGGCCACAAAAGTCAGCCGCATGAATTCTTATGCGACCACAAATGCTAGCCGTATGAATGCTCATATGGCCATCAATCCCAACCGCAGACCATCTGCTCCATGCGGCTCGGGTTCTGTCTTTGACCGCCTCTCATGCGGTCCTGATCTCGGATGCTCCAATAAGAATGTACCAGACTCTGTACGGCACAATTTGGACTCTTCCTACTATGTGCCCTTGGGTAATAGAGGAAAGAAGTCTAGGGCAGCGCGGGCTCGTCGAGCTCAGTCAGCTGTCCCAACCTCTGACCATCAGAGAGCTCCGCTTACTGTTAAGCGGGCCTCTGATGGAAAGTTGTACAGAACCGACCGTGTCCAGCCCCTACGGCAAACGAACATAGTGGTTCCCAAAAGCCTCCCGATCAGGGAGCAAACATAGTGCCAACACACTCGTATGCTCGGGACTCCCGGGCCCACAAAACGAGTGACTTGCGTGATGTGATTCTTCACAAATGCAAGGAAAGAGAAGAGAGCTTGGTGTGCAGAGAGTCCTTTTATGGACATCACTGCACCCAAGTCATCGTCAACTGCTGCTGCAGCAAGGCGGCAGTACAAGAAGACCGGCAGTCCGTCTTCCAACGACTGCAACAGCCAGGGCCGGTCCGACAACAAAGCTCAGGAGACGAAGCACTTCATGTCGCTTCCTGCAATTCTGCTCGGAAGATCCCTACCGGTAAGGCGGAGAAGAAGACAAATGTTTCCAGCCCGGCGATCTCTACTAGCGCGGCTAGGAGACTCACGTCCAAGCAGTTGTCCACAACTACCACTGGAGGAGTTTTTCAAGGCACCCGCTCTAAGACGAAATCTTCAACACTTAGAGATTCGTCATCTACATCTCTGGGGGTAGCCGAAGCTGGGGGTAGAACCCCTCCGAATGTCCACAGCAATCCGGTGTTCCAAGAGGATGCTCCGGAGGAAACAATTCCCCCACCGATACAATGGACCCAGACGTCCCCGAGGATGTCCACGGGTCCAAAGACGAGGCAGCCTCCTATGCAGGGGGTAACACTTCCTCTGAGTCCGAACCAGAGGAGAACATTCCTATATGCCCCGACGATTTTTTGATACAAGGGTATGATTCTGAGGGCACGTCCTCCACCGTTCCTTCCATCTCACCTCATGTGAGGACGGTGTTCATGACGAACAACGACCAAGATGGTTCCAGTGATCGCCAACGCATCGACACCCTGGAGGCCATACTTCATATCTTGGTCAAATCCGTAGACGAGATCAAAGCGGCCCTACCAACTCTACAAGGAAGGACGCCTGGACAGACAAGCTCGGGTCCCGCTGTCACGACCCGCACCCTAGAGTAAGGGCACAAGAAGTGGGTACGTCTAGCCTACGCCGCAGTGTCGGCGGTAGAACGCTGTTCTAGGTCACTATCTAACCAGCAACTCACACAATTATATAATATTCTTGTCAAAATCTCAACTCCGAACGGAGGACAAGTATAGATATAATGTAATCTCAATCACAGTCTAAGAACGATATGATAATACATAAGATTATAACTAAGACTGAAAACAACAATAAAAGCAACTACTAAATAATATAATCTCTAACAATCTCAAACAACATGTCTCAACTTATTTACAACTCAAGTTCTAAAACATGAAATCTAAACCAAGTCACTAGCTAATCTTCCGATCACTCCTGAGTGTCGGGGCCAAGGTAGCTAAGCCGTCTCCTGGTCCATAATATGTAGGCATGTGTCCTCAGGGCAATCATCTGTAAAATTTTCAACAGGTCCAGTCAGGACAGGAGCGAGCACAATACATCTCACGCAGTTCATATCAAGTTAGAAAATATAAAGCATGCAATAGAGTAAGATACATGAAACGCTGAAAGAAGAATGTATATGAAAAACAACAGAGATTTGATAATAGAAAATATCTATATATGATAAGTAAGAACTGTAAGCAATATTTGATTTAGAGTACAATATGGTTATGTAAACGGTTTAGGACAATACAATAGTAACTCCATTGTACGTGAGTGCACAATGGACATATACAATAGTTATACAATATTGTACAATAGGATTTGATTATATAACCAATTCTACTCCCCCTCCCCAATCAATACACAAGGACCCACTCCAGTTACGTTATCTTATACAATAGTGTACAATGTTATACAATAGATGTACAATGTTATACAATAGTTGTACAATGGTCTATCCATGGGACTCATGTGATAATGAGAGTACAATATGCACAATGAGTATACAAGGATAAGGGTATTCAATAAATACAATATGTAAGTGAAGCGCACATCACAATATGTATTTAGTGAATACAAGGGGATAACATCTCAAAAGAAGATCCATATAGTACCAATCCGTGATAATAATCGTGTCAGCATCAAGTATAGTAATCTAGAGCAAGAATGTAAATCCAAACAAGTATGAAACGGTCAGAGAATGTACTCGCCTAATACTCTAAAAAGAGTAGTATAATATCATATGTCTGCACCGGAGTCACAATGTACTAAATAGAGCATTACAGGTTATCATATGTTTAAATAAGACAAATAAAGTTTATGATGCAATCTACATGATTTCTCGGCCAATCTATGCCAAAGTCAACTCTAAGTTAACCCTGGTCAACTGTCTAGGTCAAACTAGGTCCAACTCAAACTTGGTTAACTCTGGGTCAACCCAAGTCAATACTCTAGTCAAACTAGGTCAATCCTAGTCTAGTCAGTCTCACTAGGCCTAACCAAGCCTAGACAAGCATCCAAGCACAAACACAAAGTCACTAGCAACACACATTACATATACCATATATACATTCAAACATGTGTACATAGATACAGGGTGAGGCTAAGGCATATACATGCATATCTACATTCATACAAGGATGCATAGGCACTCACTTGTATACATTCCTACACATAGCATACATTGCCTACATTTATTCATTCATGTATTCATTATACATATGCATACTCATACATCCATTACCTATATACACTCATACACATATAGATGCATACATAGGCTAATATTCATTTATTCATCCAAGTCATTCATTTATGCATTTAACATCATTTACCTATATACCTACTTTACATCATGCTTGCATTATATTGGCATACCCACATTGTATAGATACCAACCTACCTATATCCATTGTACATAAGTGGGTGAGTGAGTGAGTGAGTGAGTGAGTGGAACATTAGAGTGTGTCTAGTGTCATGGTGTGTCCAGCATGGTGAGTGAACTGAAATTCCAGATTTCAGTGTCTCAGGGAGCAGGTTAGATAGGGAGTGTTGTGTTTGCATTATAGTTTGGTGTGGTAGTGTGTGTGACTTGTTTGTACATGTGAGGGTTTGTGAGTGTTATCAGAAATTAGAACTAATCTCAGGAATTTGCAGCTAGTGTAATTGTACTAACAGTGAAGAGGAAGTATCATGACAGTTCAAACATTCTACAATATTTTATAGTAATCCCTCTCACCCATTCAAGCCAAAGTCCAAATTCGAAGCCCTATTCTCTAACACCAAATCAATAACCACTCTTGACAGCAACCAACACCCTTATATATGAATCTAACATGACAATTGAACATCATAAATTCAGATTTAACATGGAATTTAAATAGAAATTCAATTTCAGGAAAATGGAAACCAATGACTGCTATAACCAATCCCAATTTCGAAACCCATTATCCCATTTCAAACACCAAATCGATAATTAATCTTAATGCAAATCCTAAACCAACATCTAAGTAATGTAACTACTCATGAAATTGAACCTAACATGGCAAATTAGACATCAAGTTCAGTTTTAGAAAGGGAATTAAAATCAGGAATTTAAAGACTGCACAAAGTATCAGTTGACAGTGCAATAGCAATAGTCCAACATTCATAACCACATTCGAAAATCCCAAAAACCCTACACCAATCGATAATCATCATTGCAGTGATCCATTACACATGTGTATGGATCTAATCTTGATAATTAATCATTACAAAATAGTTTAAATATAACTAAACTCAAAAAAATGAGAATCAGTGAATGGTACCATAACAAATGGAAAATGAGATTTTGACAGTTATCATTAATCAGTTCAACCTAATTCGAAATCCTGATCTGTTTAGAAACTAAAACTCAAATTCAATTTATAACTAAAACCCAAACTCTCAATGAAGTATCAGATGTCTCAAAGAGTTAAATTTCCTATTTTCGAATTCAAATATCAGGTTATGTAAGTATCAGTAACAACAATATCGAAACCCATTCAATCCTATATTCTCATGTCTCAGTTAAATTCAAGAACCCAAATCTCGAGTGCAGAGGTGTGGGCATACCCCATGTGTCCTAAAGAAGCCAGACCTGTCCAATAACAGGACACGATGTGTCAAAATATGTGAATTACTAATTAAGTATCAGAAAATCAGTGAGCAGTGACCTCGTGCGGCCATATCGAGTCGAAATGGACTCAACACAGTACACGAGACACAATGTGCACGTGTACAGTGATAGAGGGGTCATAGGGCTAGGTCCTAGGGTGCCTGTATCAAGTCGGGGTCGTGTCGTGTTTGGGTTTGAGTCGCGTATCAGTAGGGTTTTTCTGCGTGTGTGCGTGTCTGTACAAAGTCGGTGTGAGCTCGATAACTTCTAGAATATCAAACCAAATCGACCCAAACTTTGGGGGCATGCTGTCAGTGTATGCCCCCTTGTGTCCACCAAAACCCATGTCAAAATAATCTGTGTCGTGTCCTACAGGGGGCCCGAGTATCAGGGGAGAGCACGACACAGTGCGGTGCCTCGTACACGCGTGTCACAGACTCGTGCGCGTGACACACGACATGTGACACATCGTGATCGTGTCTAGGGGTAGAAGGGGACTAGGGCTAGGAGTCTAGGTGCCTGTACGAAGTCCAAGACATGTCTTGTCCTTGTTTTAAAGCCGTGTCAGTGAGTGAAAAATCAGTACACTGTGCAGTGTCAAACCAGTGCAGCTCGTGTTTCGTGTCCGACATGAATCCAAATGTTATAAAACTTTAGGGGGGTCCTGACAGTGTCTTCCCCACCCTCTTGCTAATTTGCACGTGTCCAAGTGGTGTGTGCAGTGAGAAAAGAGTGGGTAGTAGCAGGGCATGGGTACGGGGCATTGTGGTGAGGTTCGTGTCCAAATTTGGACACGGACACGTGTCCAATCATGCTCAGAGTTATAGTTTTAAAATCCATATATGTAGGGCTACACAACCATGTAATTATTTTTACAAAAATCGAAAATAAAATCCTAAGGGGCATTCTATCAAACACCTACACTTACACATTGACACGTGCCCGATACGGACACCAAACGGACACAAAATTGACCCAAACTTCAGGGACAGCTAGGGGCCTCCTAGATCTAGCCCTAAATGCAAAGAAAATAGAATATTAGATCAATTTATGAAGTTTTACCTATAGGTGCAAAAAGCTTGAAAAAAACTCCAAATAGGAGATTCCTCCTTGCTAGCCAAATGCTTCCAAATTGTCCCAAAGCTGGGATTAAACTCCAAAATCAAAAAATAGGAGAGTATTAGGCTCTAATGCAAGAAACTAGAGTGGAAAATGATTTAAAATGGGGAATCTATGGAATGGGGAAGAATGGACAAACCTTTCTTTTTCCTATGTGCTCTTTTAATACAAAAGAGGCAAGAACTAATTAGGAGATTATTTATAGGAAAGGGAATGACCTAGTGGCTGGTCATAAAGGAAAGAATTAGGGTTAGGGTTTCACTAATGGGCTATGGGCCAAGTTGCACTAGCTAACTAGCTCAAGTCCTTAGCCTTTGGTCCAATGCAAAAATCCTCCTACTCTATTCATGAAACTTAGCCAACTTAAGTCAACCAAGACCAACTTAAGTTAGATTAGGGTCCATACCATGTTAGCTAAGTCACCAGAGTCAAGGTCAAAGTCTAGGACAGTTTCTTAAGTCACAGCTAGCAAAAAGTCAAATTAACAATCACCAATGTAATAAATCCTAAAATAATTCAAAGGGGCCAAATGACCAAAATACCCTCATGCTCAAAAGTAAAAATAAATCATCCTAATGACGTGGTCAGGCTCTAGGTCAGGCAGTCCCTCAGGTTACACTAGCAAAGTTTCAAAATCACAAGCCATGCCTTTAAACAGTTTTTAAATAGTTTAAAATGATTAAAAATCACCAAAAATCATAATATGAAATAAATATCAATAAATTATAATTATAATTACAAAATTTCAAAATTACCCTTATTTCAGAAATTGGGTGTTACAATCCTACCCCCCTTAGAAAAATTTCGTCCTCGAAATTTAAGTCGGTCGTACTCCTTCTAGGTCAACCACCCACAATCAAAGTCTCTAAGCAATTTTTAACTCATACAATTTGAAGAATAATATATAGAGTCATGGTCAACCATAGCAGTTGAAGGTCTCATCTAGATGGACTAGTCATATTAGATCAAAACAGTCCCATGGTATCAACATGCAAGCAATATAGGGTGTTCTGCTGGAAAGATAAAGAAGCAACAAATCATTAAGGTGTAGGACAGTCTACCATCCTATATGAAACTGGTAAGGACAACTAGGAATTAATTATGAAGGGTTACCATTCCAAAGATGATCAAAATCAAAAGTTTAAGGCATGAGTGTCAATAGCATTGAAATCCAATAACACAATATATATAAAAGGAGATTTAGTCCCGGCACGATCTAAGTTGATCAATTTCAGGATAAATCGAAGTTTGGGCAAGATGGAGAACGAGGCCATTGAAGTCTGAGCACGAGTATCCAAGATTTGATATCCATGTCACAATTGAATTAATTCAATTGAATAAGACCCAAACACTGGATGATAAGGAGGATGACCCGGTCGACTGGTCACGATCAAAGAATTAGAATTTAAAGGATGATGCAAGGATATAGAAATAAGTCAATTTCTTCCTTTGGATAGGGAAACTAAACGTGATACCTTAGGTTGATCTATCAAGTACAGTGCTTTTTTTTTGAAATATGTGAAAGGTAAAAACAATAAAGAGTTGAAAGACGATGCTATTAAGTACAATACGTGGTTCATAGGCGATGGAAATAATTCAAAAGAGAATTGCCAAAGCTATCGTAGATGAGACTCTAGAGCAAATTTAACTATGTCTCCTTCCACGTAGAATAATATATGAAAAGCGAACCAAAGTGCAATAGGTTGATCAGACCATCATGCACCGGTTCTGATTAGACAATATATTAGTGGGTGCCAGCCCCCAATAAAATATGTCATGATCAAGCTCAAAAAAGATAAGCTTGCAAAACTGGTGCTAAATTAGCAACATAAGATAGACAAAATATAAGTAAGGATAATGATGAAGGAAGTTAATAGTCTAAGATCCTTTAAACATCAAGGAGTGAGGGTGAATCAAAACAAGAGGAAAAGGATTTTTAAATCGAAGTTCATAATGAGATTCTCAAGGGTCGTCCAGGAATCTCTCAAGGAATTCTAAGTGTGAATGAGTACCTCTCCGTTAAAGCCTATCTCTCAATCCTATCACAGGCTCGCAGCAGCACAACTAAGTCGTCGTACTACCACGATATCGCACTAATGCGACTCTCGACCTGCATGGGCCACCACTAAAAATGTGTCACGACCCGCACCCTAGAGTAAGGGCACGAGAAGTGGGTACGTCCAGCCTACGCCGCAGTGACGGCGGTAGAACGCTGTTCTAGGTCACTATCTAACCAGCAAATCACGCAATTATATAATGTACTTGTCAAAATCTCAACTCCGAACGGAGACAAGTATATATAATGTAATCTCAATCACAGTCTAAGCACATATGATAATACAGAAGATTATAATGAAGACTGAAAACAACAATAAAACCAACTACTAAATAATATAATCTCTAACAATCTCAAACAACATGTCTCAACTTATTTACAACAAGTTCTAAAACATGAAATCTAAACCAAGTCACTAGCTATCTCCGATCACTCCTGAGTGTCGGGGCCAAGGTAGCTAAGCCGTCTCCTGGTCCATAATATGTAGGCATGTGTCCTCAGGGCAATCATCTGTAAATTTTCAACAGGTCCAGTCAGGACAGGAGCGAGCACAATACATCTCACGCAGTTCATATCAAGTTAGAAAATATAAAGCATGCAATAGAGTAAGATACATGAAACGCTGAAAGAAGAATGTATATAAAAAATAGCAGAGATTTGATAATCGAAAATATCTATATATGATAAGTAAGAACTGTAAGCAATATTTGATTTAGAGTTCAATATGGTTATGTAAACGGTTTAGGACAATGCAATGGTAACTCTATTGTATGTGAGTGCACAATGGACATATACAATAGTTATACAATGTTGTACAATAGGATTTGATTACATAACCAATTCTACTCCCCCTCTCCAATCAATACACAAGGACCCACTCCAGTTACGTTACCTTATACAATAGTGTACAATGTTATACAATATATGTATAATGATATATAATAGTTGTACAATGGTCTATCCATGGGACTCATGTGATAATGAGAGTACAATATGCACAATAAGTATACAAGGATAAGGGTATTCAATAAATACAATATGTAAGTGAAGCGCACATCACAATATGTATTTAGTGAATACAAGGGGATAACATCTCAAAAGAAGATCCATATAGTACCAATCCGTGATAACAATCGTGTCAGCATCAAGTATAGTAATCTAGGGCAAGAATGTAAATCTAGACAAGTATGAAACGGTCAGAGAATGTACTCGCCTGATACTCTAAAAAGAGTAGTATAATATAAGATGTCTGCACCGGAGTCACAATGTCCTAAATAGAGCAGTACAGGTTATCATATGTTTAAATAAGATAAATGAAGTTTATGATGCAATCTACATGATTTCTAAGCCAATCTAGGTCAAAGTCACTCTAAGTCAACCCTGGTCAACTGTCTAGGTCAAACTAGGTCCAAGTCAAACTTGGTCACTCTGGCTCAACCCAAGTCAATACTCTAGTCAAACTAGGTCAATCCTAGTCTAGTCAGTCTCACTAGGCCTAACCAAGCCTAGACAAGCATCCAAGCACAAACACAAAGTCACTAGCAACAAACATTGCATATACCATATATATACATTCATACATGTGTACATAGATACAGGGTGAGGCTAAGGCATATACATGAATATCTACATTCATACAAGGATGCATAGGCACTCACTTGTATACATTCCTATATATAGCATGCATTGCCTACATTTATTCATTCATGTATTCATTATACATATGCATACTCATACATCCATTACCTATATGCACTCATATACATATAGATGCATACATATGCTAATATTCATTTATTCATCCAAGTCATTCATTTATGCATTTAACATCATTTACCTATATACCTACTTTACATCATACTTGCATTATATTGGAATACCCACATTGCATAGATACCAACCTACCTATATCCATTGTACATAAGTGGGTGAGTGAGTGAATGAGTGAGTGGAACATTAGAGTGTGTCTAGTGTCATGGTGTGTCCAGCATGGTGAGTGAACTGAAATTCCAGATTTCAATGTCTCAGGGAGCAGGTTAGATAGGGAGTATTGTGTTTGCATTATAGTTTGGTGTGGTAGTGTGTGTGACTTGTTTGTACATGTGAGGGTTTGTGAGTGTTATCAGAAATTAGAACTAATCTCAGGAATTTGCAGCTAGTGTAATTATACTAACAGTGAAGAGGAAGTATCATGACAGTTCAAACATTCCACAACAGTTTATAGTAATCCCTCTCACCCATTCAAGCCAAAGTCCAAATTCGAAGCCCTATTCTCTAACACCAAATCAATAACCACTCTTGACAGTAACCAACACCCTTATATATGAATCTAACTTGACAATTGAACATCATAAATTTAGATTTAACATGGAATTTAAACAGAAATTCAATTTCAGGAAAATGGAAACCAATGACTGCTATAACCAAACCCAATTTCGAAATCCATTATCCTATTTCAAACACCAAATCGATAATTAATCTTAATGCAAATCCTAAACCAACATCTACGTAATGTAACTACTCATGAAATTGAACCTAACATGGCAAATTAGACATCAAGTTCAATTTTAGAAAGGGAATTAAAATCAGGAATTTGAAGACTGCACAAAGTATCAGTTGACAGTGCAATAGCAACAGTCCAACATTCATAACCATATTCGAAAAATACTAAAAACCTACACCAATCGATAATCATCATTGCAGTGATCCATTACACATGTGTATGGATCTAATCTTGATAATTAACATTACAAAATAGTTTAAATATAACTAAACTCAGGAAAATGAGAATCAGTGAATGGTACCATAACAAATGGAAAATGAGATTTTGACAGTTATCATTAATCAGTTCAACCCAATTCGAAATCCTGATCTGTTTAGAAACTAAAACTCAAATTCAATTTATAACTAAAACTCAAACTCTCAATGAAGTATCAGATGTCTCAAAGAGTTAAATTTCCTGTTTTCGAATTCAAATATCAGGTTATGTAAGTATCAGTAACAACAATATCGAAACCCATTCAATCCTATATTCTCATGTCTCAGTTAAATTCAAGAACCCAAATCTCGAGTGCAGAGGTGTGGGCATACCCCATGTGTCCTAAAGAAGCCAGACGTGTCCAATAAATAGGACACGATGTGTCAAATAAATAGGACACGATGTGTCAAAATGTGTGAATTACTAAGTATCAGAAAATCAGTGAGCAGTGACCTCGTGCGGCCATGTCGAGTCGAAATGGACTCAACACAGTGCACGAGACATAATGTGCACGTGTACAGTGATAGAGGGGTCATAGGGCTAGGTCCTAGGGTGCCTGTATCGAGTCAGGGTCATGTCGTGTCCGGGTTTGAGTCGCATATCAGTAGGGTTTTTCTGCGTGTGTGCGTGTCTGTACAAAGTCGGTGCGAGCTCGATAACTTCTAGAATATGAAACCAAATCGACCCAAACTTTGGGGGCATGCTGTCAGTGTATGCCCCCTTGTGTCCACCAAAACTTGTGTCAAAATAATCCGTGTCGTGTCCTACAGGGGGCCCGAGTATCAGGGAGAGCACGGCACAGTGCGGTGCCTCGTGCACGCGTGTCACAGACTCGTGCGCGTGACACACGACATGTGACACTTCGTGATCGTGTCTAGGGGTAAAGGGGGACTAGGGCTAGGAGTCTAGGCGCCTGCACGAAGTCCAAGACGTGTCGTGTCCTTGTTTTAAAGCCATGTCAGTGAGTGAAAAATCAGTGCACTATACCGTGTCAAACCAGTACAGCTCGTGTTTCGTGTCCGACACGACTCAAAATGTTGTGAAATTTTAGGGGGGTCCTGACAGTGTCTTCCCCCACCCTCATGCCAATTTGCACGTGTCCAAGTGGTGTGTGCAGTGAGAAAACAGTGGGTGGTTGCAGGGCATGGGTACGGGGCATCGTGGTGAGGTTTGTGTCCAAATTTGGACACGGACACGTGTCCAATCATGCTCAGAGTTATAGTTTTAAAATCTCCATATATAGGGCTACACAACCATGTAATTATTTTTACAAAAATCGAAAATACAATCCTAAGGGGCATTCTATCAAATACCTACACTTATATATTGACACGTGCCCGATAGGGACACCAAACGGACACGAAATTGACCCAACTTCAGGGACAGCTAGGGGACTCCTAGATCTAGCCTTAAATGCAAAGAAAATAGAATATTAGATCAATTTATAAAGTTTTACCTATAGGTACAAAAAGCTTAAAAAAGCTCCAAATGGGGGATTCCTCCTTGCTAGCCAAATGCTCCCAAATTGTCCCAAAGTTGGAATTAAACTCCAAAATCAGAAAATATGAGAGTATTAGGCTCTAATGCAAGAAACTAGAGTGGAAAAGGATTTAAAATGGAGAATCTATGAAATGGGGAAGAATGGACAAACCTTTCTTTTTTCTATGTGCTCTTTCAATACAAAAGAGGCAAGAACTAATTAGGAGATTATTTATAGGGAAGGGAATGACCTAGTGGCTGGTCATAAAGGAAAGAATTAGGGTTAGGGTTTCACTAATGGGCTATGGGCCAAGTTGCACTAGCTAACTAGCTCAAGTCCTTAGCCTTTGGTCCAATACAAAAATCCTCCTACTCTTTTCATGAAACTTAGCCAACTTAAGTCAACCAAGACCAACTTGAGTTAGATTAGGGTCCATGCCATGTTAGCTAAGTCATCCGAGTCAAGGTCAAAGTCTAGGACAGTCTCTTAAGTCACAGCTAGCAAAAAGTCAAATTAACAATCACCAATGCAATAAATCCTAAAATAATTCAAAGGGGCCAAATGACCAAAATACCCTCATGCTCAAAAGTAAAAATAAATCATCCTAATGACGTGGTCAGGCTCTAGGTCAGGCAGTCCCTCAGGTTACACTAGCAAAGTATCAAAATCACAAGCCATGCCTTTAAACAGTTTTTAAATAGTTTAAAATGATTAAAAATTACCAAAAATTATAATGTGAAATAAATATCAATAAATAATAATTATAATTACAAAATTTCAAAATTACCCTTATTTCAGAAACTGGGTGTTACACCCGCGGCCAATACGGACTCGAATTCGACCCCGGGCGACAACCCTCCTACAATATCGCCTCCCACCGCTGTAGACGAGGCCAGGAAGGCAAGACGAGAGGTCCAGGAGCTCCGGGCCATGTTCCACGCCCAAAAAACCTGCTAGAAGGTACATCACCTACTTCGAAGTCACGATCGGCCATCTGCCTCATGACGATGCCATCCTCACGCGATTATTTATCGGGGCAATGGAGGGGGTAGCATTTGATTGTTACCGCAATCTGCCGGACAACTTCATCCATTCCTTCGTCGGCTTTAAAAACATGTTCCTTGAAAGGTTCTACGAGGTAGGACAAGATGTGACAATGTCCACCCTCATAGATGTTGTTCAAGGTGAGAATGAGCTGACCAGGAACTACATTGAACGATTTTGCCAAACCGCGATGAAATTGCCCTCTGGCAATCCAGATTCTTCTTTGATTGAAATCTGCCAAAAGAGGCTGCTTCCCACAATCAGCCTCTGGATGGGCGAAAGTCAGTTCAAGGACTGGAAGACTTTCATCATCAACGCCACTAGCGCAGAAGACAAGTTGAAGAAAGCTCGCCAACTGGGGTTGCACATCTCGAAAGGAGAAGACAAGGGCAAACGCCCTAATGCCAACAACAACAATGGTGGTAATCCTTCCAATAATCGAGACAACAAGGGCAAACAGGCTATGGTGGCCGACACAGCCCCGAAGCCCGAATCGAAGTCGATAGAGAAGCAGTGGCCGCAGATGACTTACTCCTTCGAAGACAGCCATGTCAAGCCCATCCTTGACATGCTCATACAAGGAGACATGATTCAGCTCCCTCCACCGAGACGTGAACCTCGGCCCGCAGAGATGGAAAGCCCAAAGTACTGCCACTACTACTGCTACGTCCATCATGCTACTCAAGAGTGCCTCCAATTGAAGCGGTATATCCAGAACTTGATGGACTCTAAGGCTCTGCCCATTGACTTCGAGGAGGTAACTGTGGCGGCCAACATGGTGTCTGTCCAATTCAGCAGCTTTTCTCCGACGAAGACTCAAGATGGAGTAGTACCCGTTCCCCGGGCAAAAATGGAGGTCGCTAATCTTCTACCTCCCAGAGACCAGGCTGCTAGTCTGGTACCCCTCACCATATTGCGAGGGGAGGTCATGTGGTTCCACCAGGACTTAGTATCTGAAGTAACCCAGCCAGCATCACCCTTTACTAACAAGAAGAAGGGTAGGAAAGTCAAGTCCTGTCGCATAATCTCAGCCGACGTCGAAGAAATGATAGCTATGGTTACCCGATCTGGTGCACAAACTCAACCCCCACCGGGTAACTCGACTGAAGGTCATCAGCCGAATGCTGCTGATGCTCCAGGTCCCTCTCAGCCTCCGACGACCGACAAGCCTAGGCCGAAGGAGACCCGCTTCGACAAATCGCTGCTCCGAAAAGATACGCCTCAGGGACTGGAGAGGCCTTACAACTTTGACATCTTGGCACAATTGGCCAACACATCGGCCAAATTACCGTTGTATGAGCTCTTGAGGCTCTCCAAAGATGTTCGCGTCGCACTGAGTGACACACTTCAGAATGCTGACACCTATCTGGCTCAAGTTAAGCTCACATGAGAAAGCTCCACAGAGGATCCTCAGGACAGTGCTTTTACTGGAGCAATGCCCAACATTGTCTTTACTCCGCAGGACATGCTCATTAAGACCAACCTGTATGATCGCCCGCTGTATTATACTGGATACGTCGACAACGTAAAGGTGGATCGGATGCACATAGATCCCGATTCTTCCATAAGCATCATCCCGAAGAGCCTGCTTCACTTCCTGGGCATCCCTATGCATCGCCTGACACCTACAAGCACCGCCATCAGTGGTTTCAATTCAGGAGGAGCTATCCGGTCGGGAAGATTCGCTTGAAGTGCCAAATCGGCGACCTTCAGTCAGAACTAACCTGCTATGTCATAGATGCGGACACTTTCTACAATATTCTTCTCGGGTGTCCTTGGATACATGACTACATGATCGTGCCTTCTATGTTATACTAGTACTTCAAGTACGTCGACAAACACGGCTTTGTAAGAACCGAATTTGCCAACATTGATCCTTTCAGAGGGCTTGAATCCTACTACTCGGACTCCTTCTTGTACGAGAAGTCGAAGAGGCACCTTGTCGAAGAAAATACTCAAGCTCAACTGAGGCGGCAACGAGATCAGAAGAACCTCTGATGATCTACCTCCAAGCCCGCAAACCAGGCAGAACTGTACCCCTTACAGCCACTTTGCATAAGGATACAGTCAGTCTCTCTGCACAGGAGGTACAAATGACTATCCGACTCCCAAGGTCTGGCCAAGCGCCGAGACCGACTGTGAAGCCAACGACAATCAGACTATCAAGAGCCGGTCAACGACAATCTGAAGAGACAAACTCTCCTGATAAGCCAATGGTCATCCGTCTGCTAAGGACAAGGCGTCAGCCCAACACTGAGCCGAAGACTGTTAGTGAGCCACCAACCCTACGTCCTGCCCCACCAGCGGGACCCTTGGTGATCAAGCTCCCCAGATCGTCTTCCCAAGCTTCAATAACGCAGAAGGTTGCTGAATTGGAGTTGGGGACAAACCAACAATTCAGCACCAAGCCGGGGACCGCTAGCGCCCCGATGACTCCACGTCCCGCCCCATCAATACAACCCTTGATGATCAGGCTGCCCAGATCATCCTCTCAGTCTTCACTGATACAGGGGGTAGCTGAAGAGGAGAAAGAGCTGGCCAAGTATATGGCCGCATATACTGATGTTCCTTTCGCTGACGATGTAATTTCTCCTGATAAGATACCTTACTTCATCAATAAAGGGTTATCTTTGAACTACCTCGAGCTTGATAAGCTTCGTGTAATATATGCGATAGAACACGGTATAGGCACTAACTTACACACACAAGTAACTAATGTCTATACTACGAACCAACTTACTCCTGTAGAAGGTGCCTGCATCATAATCGAAGGAGAGGATCATCCAATCATCTTCGGCCGAAAGAACGATCCACAGCCCTTCAGGCTAGAAGAAGTCGATCTGGAACCCGACACTGGGAGACTGTCCTTTTATCTGTATAGCTCTCGATCCAAGTACCTCATGCAAAAATAGGGGTATGATATGGAGGCTATACCAGGCCTGAACTACGACACCGGCTGATGATTACCTTTACAATTGCCAGTCCCGGCTGGGAAGCCACGGGATTACTACAGCAAGACCAGACATGGTCTAGGCTATATTACTCCCGTGACAACCCCCGAAAGCTCAGATGAAGAATGCGAATGGCACTCTCATTCGTCCGGTTCACCCACTTCTGATTCAGATGTTAGCATTGGGGACATGTTCAGGTAGACTTGGACTGTCAATATGGCATTCGCCGACGCCTACGAAGAAGATGAAGACATTCCTGAACTTCTTGAGTTAGAGCCGTGGGCCCAACAGCTGGACGTACAATAGGAGAAGCAGTTCGAACAAAGAGAGCCTCCCACCGAAGATGAGGTCATACAAGTTGACATCGGCGATGAGCCCTCTCCAAAACCAATCTTCGTTAGCAAAAGTCTGACGGACGAAGAGCGAGAATCGCTACTGCGACTCGTCAGAGAATATATCGACGTGTTCGCCTGGAGCTATGAAGACATGCCAGGGCTAAACCCCGAGGTTGCACTTCACAAACTCAACATTCGTCCGGACGTAAAGCCGGTCAAGCAGCAACAACGACGGTTCATTCCAGACATCATAAACTCTATCGAGGCCGAGGTCAACAAACTGATAGCCAGTGGTTTCATTCGCGAGGAACAACATCCAGACGGGGTAGCCAACATAGTACCACTCCTCAAGAAGAATGGAAAGATTCGAATCTGCATCGACTTTCGAAATCTGAACGAGGCGTGTCCTAAGGATGAGTTTTCCCTCCCTATTACAGATATAATGATTGACAACACCTGCGGCTTCGAGCGCATGTCATTCATGGATGGCTTCTCAGGGTACAATCAAATTAAGATATTTCCTGACGACAAAAAGTGTACATCATTCCGAACACCAATTGGCATATACTGCTACACAGTCATGCCTTTTGGTTTAAAGAATGCTGGCGCCACTTATCAACGAGCCATGAGCGTCATCTTCAGAGATCACTTACGCAAGACAGTGGAGTGTTATGTCGACGATATCGCCGTCAAGAGCCGCTCTAAAAAAGATCATCTGTATGATCTAAAGACAGTGTTCGACCTGATACGGGCACACAATTTGAAGATGAATCCTACAAAATCCTTCTTGGGCATATCCAGCGGGAAGTTCTTGGGTTTTATCGTTACCTTCAAGGGTATCCATGTCGACCCTGAGAAGACGAAGGCAATCATGGAGATGGGTCCCCCAAGAAATCTTCGTGAACTCAGAGGCCTTAAAGGAAGGCTAGCTTACATGAGGAGGTTTATCTCTAACCTCTCCGGACGATGTCAGCCCTTCACCACCTCATGAAGAAAGGCGTCTCCTTCGTATGGGATGAAGAGTGCCAGCGCGCCTTCGACAACATCAAAGAATACCTGTCGAACCCTCCAGTCCTGGTGGCCCCGGTTGCTGGAAAGTCATTCCTGCTCTATGTACGAGCTATGGAGCATTCTTTCGGTACTCTACTAGCACAAAACAATGATACATGCCATGAATAAGCCATCTACTACCTCAGCCGAATGATGATAGGGCCTGAGCATCGATACACTGCCATAGAAAAGGAGTGCCTCGCTCTAGTGTTCGCCATTCAGAAGATACGACACTACGTCATGGGACAAACCATACATGTGATATCACGAGTCAACCCTCTCAGGATCCTCATGATCAAACCAGGGGCATCAGCTCTCGCCTCGCTACTTAGGCAATATTATTGGCTCCCTACCACATGATCTTCGTCCCGTAAAAGGCTGTTAAAGATGAAGCTCTGGCAGACTTTTTAGCAGCCCATCCGGGTTTGGAGTCAACCAGAATATACGAAGAGATTCCAGACGAGGTCGCCAATTCAAACGTGGTCTTTCATGATGCCATTTGGCAAATGTTCTTTGACGGCGCCTCAAGAACTGGGCCCAAAGGCAATATCGTAGTCGGAGTCGGAGTGGTGCTGATCTCTCCCTCCGGGTTGGTGATCAATCGGGCGTACTCCCTCACGGAACCTTGTTCAAACAACGTGGCAGAGTACAATGCTCTGGTTATCGGCCTCCGACTTACAAAAGAACTGGGGGTAGAGCACCTCGAAGCATATGGCGATTCACATCTAATCGTTAACCAGATCCGAGGTTCATACGAAGTTCGTCATGAAGACATGATCTCCTATCACCAAATAGCAATTGACATCATCTCGTCCTTGGAAGGGTTCTTCATAGAACACGTTCCCAGGCTCCAGAACATTAAAGTCGATGCCATAGCAGGCCTTGTCGCTTCCTTAGCGGTTCTGAATCATGCTCACCACTTGGTTGACGTAATAGGCCGTGAATTGGTCTGTCCCAAGAATAATATTCAATGTGTTGAGGGTTACTCTGCTCTGACAGTCGACGAAACACCAGACTGGAGACAGTCATTCATTGACTTCGTAGTCTATGGCATCTTGCCGGAGAATCCAAAAGAAGCTACTTCCATCACAAGGCATTCTCTCAGATTCTTCTATGATATAGAGACGAAAATGCTGTATCGACGATCTTACGATGGATTACTTCTTCGGTGTCTATCCATTACATAAGCCAAAGAAGCTGTACGTGAAGCACATGACGGTATCTGTGGGGCCCATCAGCCTGGCCCAAAATTACAAGACTGCCTTCGTCGGATGGGCTATTACTGGCCCACAATGGTAGCGAATGCGATAGACTATGCAAGAAAGTGCAAAGCCTGTCAGGTCCACGCAGATTTCATCCACCAACCATCCGAGTTCTTACATCCGATGGTGGCATCCTGGCCGTTCGAAGCATGGGGAATAGACATCATCGGTCCGATCACTTCGCCTTCGTTCCGATGACACCGCTTCATACTGGCAATTACAGATTATTTCTCCAAGTTGGCAGAATCTATCCCACTGGCAGAAGTAAAGACATCGAACGTGATCAGCTTCAACAAGCATCACGTCATCTATCACTTTGGACTGCCTCGAAGGATCATCTACGACAACGGTCCGCAGTTCGCAAGCCACGCCTTCTATCGATTTTGCAACAAGCATTGGATCCAGAATATTGCCTCAATACCGTACAATCCGGCAGCAAATGGTTTGGCGGAAGCGTTCAATAAAACTGTAATCAAGCTGCTCAAGAAGTTCGTATCGTCCAACAAACACGACTGGAATGAAAAGCTTGGCGAATGCTTATGGGCGTACCGTACTACAGTCCGGACAGCCATCGGGAACATACCATTCTCTTTGGTGTACGGCAGTAAGGCAGTTCTCTCCCTGGAGACCCAAATCCCCTCGCTCGTTATCGCCCTCATCTATCGATTGACGACGGATGATAATTACCGTCACCGGCTACAAGAGTTGGAGGCCTTAGATGAGAAGCACCTGTTAGCTCAACAACGAATCGAGCTGTATCAAGTACGTATTTCGGGAGCCTTCAACAAGAAGGTTAAACTCAGAACATTCCAAGTGGACGATCTCGTTCTGGCAGTTCGGAGGCCGATGGTTATGACTCACAAAATCGCTGACAAATTCCAGCCAAAGTGGGAAGGCCCATTTGTCATCGAGGCTGTATTCTCCAATGGTGCTTACCGCCTCACAAAATAAAACGGAGACTTGCTCATGTTGCCCGTCAACGGCAAGTTCCTGAAGAAATATTATGTCTAATCGACATCCCCCAAATCAACCGGACTGTTAAGTTTTGTGCCCCTAGGCACCGCTGAACTTACACTCTGGTCGTCCCAAATGAATCTATATCACATCTTCTGGGTAGTAAGTCATGTATGATCATACCTCTGAACTTCCTTTCTAAAAGAGCATCTTCCTCATGATCTAGTGCCCGTACTTCCAGTGCATAAAAAGGGAAACAGATCCACAAAATTCTCGAAACAACCACGTCGATGTCACCTCTGAGTTATTTCGCTTCTGCCAAAAAAACAAATCACCCCCTCACGTAGAACTTCTACGTCCATATTACCTTTGAGTTGTTCTATGTATCCTTCATGGAGTCCACTCCTGCCACGTCCTCATTACCTCTGAGTAGGAAGACTCCATTGAAGAAACCCTCATATTTACGACGTCCTCATTACCTCTGAGTAAGTATGTTGGTTTTCTCTCAACTTATTATCCATACCTAAGACCGGAGTACGCCAAGGATAATAGACCCACAAATGTCCTATGTTGACCACAAATGTCCTCTGCTGACCACAAATGCTGTACTAAGTTTTCTAGCACATGCGCCTCATTTCTCATCATGCCTCAGGAGCCCAGCTGCTCCATGGCATTCTTTCTCCCGATACCAGGAACTTCCATGGCTACCTTACTGTGGAATTGTTCTAAGTATCCCTATCAAACTTGTTATCCGTACCTAAAACCAAGGTATGCCAAGGGTAACAGGTCCACAAATAGTCCTCCGATGGGGCAAATATCATAATACCACAAACGCAACAAGCAATACAAATAAAGGTTAAAATAAAACATGCTATTTTATTTGAAAGTCAACGGTACTACATGTTCTGGGACCACGTCCCTCTCAAAAAAGAAAGAACATAAATAAAGAAAAAGGCCGACTATGGTTCGGCGACACATAATTCTCTGAGACGGTCCATCAACAGGGCAGTCGAGCGCTCAAACCGCTGCTTGGCCCGGTGCTCGGCCTCCTGAGTCAGCCGCTCCGCATCCTCCAGATGCGCGTGAGCCTGCCAGCCCTCTTCAAGCCTTTCCAGAGCACGCTCCAAGCCAGCAGAAGCTCGAGTGACCTTGTTGGCTTCCTGAACAATCAGCTCCTCATCCGTGCGGGCGGCCTCGAGCTCAGATTCCAAGAAAGTTAGTTTCTTCTGAAGTTCGAGGATCTGCTCTCTCGTATCAATTACCCTACGGAAGGTGGCCGCTTCCCGAGCCATGCAATCCTCTCCCCTGCGGCTCAACTGATCATACTGCAAAGACAGGTGGTAGAGGTCCCCCATTATAATCGGCTTGGCCGCATCCCGAGCAACCCTTACCTTCTCTATGGCAGTTACGAGGAAGGCACGCTCTTGATCTATTGCTGCAGATAGATCAACTTGCCACAACACTTGAAATTGGGCCACTAGCTGATCAGTCTCTAGCAATTTGGGCTCCAGGAGCTCAACTATCCCTGCCCCGCTGGGGAGGGTTCTAAGGATTTCAATCTGGCCCCGGGCGCATTGACGGGCCAAGGCAAAAGAGGTCCCCCTCTCCACCGCAGCCTCAATTCCTCGCCTCAGGTGGCGGTAGAAACTGTTAACCACATCCTTTGATGCTTCATCCAGAACTTTCGTAGAAGATGACGTCAAAGGAAGAGTAGCTGGCAGTGTCGAAGAAGATATACCGGAACTTGATGCCCCTGCCACAAGGGAAACAAGTTCCGAGCGAAAAGATGCTTAAAGAGCAGCTAATTCCTCCTCCACAGCCTGAAGGGTCTGGAGACTCGGCAGGGCGGAAATGTCGATCCCCGGAGCCACATGAACAGAGGAGAGGGCGGAGACCATTTCTTCCCGCCCCGGCCGTTCCGCCGTTTGCTCTCCCGAACTCGATTCAGCGGGAGGTCCCTCAATGTAAGATGGAGGGGGAGAAGGCACACTCTCTCTGGCGAACTCTACCCTGACAATGTCCGTCGTGGGTAGTGAAGGAGCAGGACCTGTATGTCCAGAGCAACCATCAATCAGCTTAACCCGAAGGTTGTGATGATAGAGCAGATGAACCACCTCACTAGTCAAGACTTGGCTTATCTTACCAGGGGGAGTTGTTGAAGCTGAGGTTCGCTCATAGCCGCCGTAGCCTCTTCACCAGCGATATCCGAGCCGAATTCAGCGGGTTCTTCTGCCCCAGCTGCCCCGGAAGAAGATACAACTGGATCAGCATCATCCGGCTGAGGTTCAGCAGTATCGGAGATGGGTTCAGATTCCACGTCGACCTGGGTTGGGACGTCAACAACTGAAGGAACCTCAGCCGTCGCCGGAAGAACCCCGACAGAAATAATCTCGACACACATGTCACTAATCAAAGTGGTCAGGGCTGGGTCGATTTCAGAGCCAGGGGCTGGTTCTCGAGAGTCTGATTCTTCTGACGCCTACAAAGAAAAGAAAATGATTAGGTCATAGTTCAAAAGAAAAACAAAAAAAGAAGGTGGTTGTAATTCAGTTTACCTCTGAAACGGCGTCATCCTCGCCTCTCTCCTTGATGAGCAGCCTACGAGGCTCAGATGCAGTCCGTTTCACGGAGTAAGTTCTGCCGCCAACGGCGGGCTCATGCCTACTTCGCTTGCGCGAAGGACCAGGTACGACAGGCGGCTGATCCGCCACCACATTTTTTGCAGAAGGAAGAAAGTTGTCAGGGTCATGCTCGTCATCCTCTTCGTCCGCATCGGCAGATTCTGAGTCCGACATAGCAACTGTGTTCTCCTTCTTCTTTCTTATTTTGGACCCTTTGGGCTTCTTTTCCAAGCCAGTGCCAACAATGAAGCTGGTACCTGGGTCAAAATCGACAGGAGGCTTGTTCGCCATGACATGGTATAGAGCCGCCAAATACAAGATCTTCCCTAACTCTCCAGCATCAGGAACTGAGAAGCTGTACGGGTGTGAACTGCGTTATAATAGTGCCAGGCTCTGATACCGTCAAGGACGCTACCTTCAAAACCCAAGCAAGAGCTGGGACTGTCCAAAAATAGCTGGTTATACCCAAACTGTCGGGCGAACCTACTGGACAAGTAAAGCTCCAAACAGACAGTATTGCGGTTGCGATATACTAGGTTGAAAGGACGAATGTTGTGCAGCCAAAGGAGCATCTTGCCGGATAAGAAGTTGGGAGGCCCAGTACCATCAAGATGTACGGCCCTCACTTCCTCAGCAGTAAATAGAGGAACAAACACGAAAAAAGTGTATCTGTCAACTCTCGCCAGTGCCATCCGACAGGCACGCATAGTCTCACAATCCCAAGTCAGGCGGCGATACTGGAAGATGAAAGCATCCTAGGCAGATACACCATCTTCAGGGCCAAGCCTCATTAAAAACCGGCAATGCATTAGCAGCCACCCCATCAAATAATGATAGGGTAGCTCAATACGTTCAAAGTCCTTCGTCGGGTCACGGGCGATGACCTTAGACGAGAAAGGGCGAAGGCCATGGTGTATACTGCACACCATGGCCGGGAGAAGAGCTAGTCTGACCCCGAAGACCAGCTTTACGGCAGGGAGGATGAAGTTGCGGCTGATCCTCTCAAAAGAACCAGCCCCTTCTGACACTATGCAATTACGTAGCCACACCATCAGGAACCCTGCCAGGAGTGCCTTCTCGGACAACGGCTGAGTGGCTTGATAGCAATAAGCAAAAGAGTCAGATTGACTCCCGAACCTATCACCGGTGGTTCTTATCCTCTTGGCGGTCGATATTTGGTCCTGCACCTCCTCCCGAGTGCGAGGATTTTGGGTAGCAACCCGGCCTGAGGCATCGAGTTTAAAAAGATAAGTGAGCCAGGCCTTTTTATGCGGAAGGTTCCCTTCCAAGCTGTCGTTCTTTTTCTTCGACAGCTGCTGGCACGTGCTGTGATGACACAGCAATTCCCGGTAGACGGCAACAAAGCCCGGGAACTTCTCCTCCAAATCCTCGAACTCTTTGTTCGTCAGGGTATACACCTCAAAGACTTCATCTCCCTAAGGCAGCTTGGAGACATCATGCATCTCATACAGAGCAAGCCCCATCTTCCCTACGGTTGTAAAGAAAGTCCCCGTG
Source organism: Iris pallida (assembly GCA_029216955.1). Lineage (NCBI taxonomy): Eukaryota > Viridiplantae > Streptophyta > Magnoliopsida > Asparagales > Iridaceae > Iris > Iris pallida. The sequence goes on along the minus strand of JANAVB010032420.1, from coordinate 10,078,700 downwards.
CGGCAGTTGTACATCTCCAGCAGAGCCATGAACAATTTCTTGTTTATGGGCAAGCCGTAGTTGGTACCCCGAATGGCATGGTAGAGTCCAATCCCGCGCAGGAGAGTCTCGTATTTCTGCGTGATCCACGTGGACAGGTTGGTCCACGAAGGGAGGGGGTGCATCCAACTCGGTAGCGACAACCGACCAATGGGATAGGACCCCTTCCGAGCCAGCTGGTTCAAGAAAGTGTCAGCTTCGGAGAACTTGAAGTTGGGACCCTGCACATTCAAGAAACTGCCCGGGGCCAACTCCATCACGTAGCGGCTGACTGGTACCCTGCTCGCGTACACTGACCGCAAGTTATTGTTGTAATGAATTTCGCCCACAATCATCCACTCCGGGTCGGAGTCAAGGACTCCTCCATCTTTCTGTCCAACGGTAGCATGTTGAACCATGACAGTAGGAAGTGACGCTCCATCAGAGGAATATGGATCGTCATTCCGTCAGAAGTAAAACTCCAACTCTCGAATATGTCCAGAACTTGGGAGTTCTTCACAGTCATGGCATCCCCGAAGAGGAACACATGCTTCAGGTGTTTGCCCCCCAGCAGCCCTGAGTTCATCATCCCCGAGATAAAAAAGAAGGACTGCCTTTTTATGTCTTCCAGCCTCTCCACAGGTTCGTCTTTTGGAAGCTGGTTCACCACATACTCGACTATGTGGTCGAACCTATAGCCTACAGCAAATTGGGCGCGACCCACCAAAGGTTCTCCCGCAGCATTAAATGACAAATTCACTAAAAAAGGACAAAAGAAACAAAGTCAGGAGATGGCCAGAAAATATTTAAAAGAGTTCATGCGGCTCTATTTGGACGGGTCCTTATGCGGCTCAGTTTTAATGGAGTTCATGCGGCTCTGTTTTGGTGGGTCCTTATGCGGTTCGGTTTTAACGGAGTTCATGCGGCTCTGTTTTGGTGGGTTCATATGCGATTCTGTTCAAGGGACTTCATACGGCCCAGTTCATCAGGAGCTCATACGGCTCTGTTTTGGCGGGTCCTTATGCGGTTCGGTTTTAACGGAGTTCATGCGGCTCTGTTTTGGTGGGTTCATATGCGATTCTGTTCAAGGGACTTCATGCGGCCCAGTTCATCAGGAGCTCATGCGGCTCTGTTTTGGTGGGTCCTTATGCGGTTCGGTTTTAACGGAGTTTATACGGCTCTGTTTTGGTGGGTTCATATGCGGTTCTGTTCAAGGGACTTCATGCGGCCCAGTTCATCAGGAGCTCATGCGATTCTATTTTGGTGGGTTCTTATGCGGCCCAATTTTTAAGGTGCTTATGCGGCTTAGTCATGAAGCGATTCTCATGCAGCTCGGACATGGGGTATACCCCATGCGGCTCGGACATGAGAAGTTCATGCGGCCCATACAGTACAGCATATGCGGTTTTATAGCACTGAACTTAGACAGTTCAACGAAGACAAAGAGCGCATTAAATGCCAAGGAGAAAGGCTTGTGCATAAAACATGCAACATAGCCATTTTTGTTAGGGTTTGAAGCGTGCAGTCTTCTCCACTAATCTTACCATCGATAGCGGGATGAACGTCAGGATGAACTTCGACTGCCGCAGCCGACGAGGAAGCCGCTCCCTTACCCTTCGCCGCAGTGCTAGAGAAAGCTTTATGAGCCATTGTTGATCAGAGAAGGAAGAGAAGACGGCGACTAAGGGCAAAGAAAAGTTAAAGAGAAAAGAAAGTAAAGAGTCTCTCTCTTCTAAAAACACTCATATTTATAGGCAGACAGGGGGGGCTCGTAGACCGATGGATGCTTCGATTCATATGCTGCCTAGGAGAGGAGACCGACTCTTGAATTTCTATCCCCTACATGCAAAAGATTACTCGTAGTCATTAAGAACAAATCTAAATATTTAAAGCTGACTCTTGGGATCCTATCCCAAAAGACGGCTTTAAATCAAAACGAATCAAAGGCAATTAATGAGATGCCTACATGGCATGAAGAGCAGCCCATGCGGCCAGAACAGTCCATGCGGCCAGAACATCCTATGCGGCCAGAATATCCTATGCGGCCAGAACATCCATGCGGCCAGCGCAGTCCATGCGGCCAGAACATCCTATACGGCCAAAGGAGTTTATGCGGTAAGAAGAGCTTATGCGGACATAACCATGCTTCTTATTCAAAGTATTTCAATTTTACAAATTGAAAACTTTGAAGAGGGTCTTGTAGAAGCATGAAAAAGAACAGGAAAATCCATACGGCTCAAAACAGAGGGAGCTTCATACGGCTCAAAAGTCCCTTAGAGCCTGATGCGGCTCAAAAGACCCTTAGAGCTTCATGCGGCTCGAAGGGCCCCGATAGCTCCATGCGGCTCGAGAAAAGCCACGTAGTCCTATACGGTTCAAAATATGACTCTACAGCTGGCCATCATTTCTCTGTGTAGCTGGCTCATTAAATGCTCTGACACAGTACGACCGCTCTGACACAAAGGATTGACAGCTCTGACATAAAGGTAAGATGATGACCCTGACATAATGACGTGCTCCTAGAGAGACGAAAAAAAATCTTTACAGTTGGCACGATCTACCAAATTCCAAAGCTTTTTATGCGGATCATTTAAAGGAGCTCATGCGGCTCTGATTTGATGGAGCTTTATGCGGCTCAGTTTTAACGGAGTTCATGCGGCTCTGTTCTGATGGGTTCTCATGCGGCTATGTCCCAATGGGACTTCATGCGGCCCAGTTTACAAGGGGCTTATGTGGTTCTGTTCAATGGGACTTCATGCGGTCCAGTTTATAAAGAAGCTTATGCGGTTCTGTTCGATAGGACTTCATGCGGCAAAGTTCATCAGGAGCTCATGCGGTTCTGTTCAGTGGAACTTCATGCGGTCCAGTTTACAGGGGGCTTATGCGGTCCTGTTCAATGGGAATTCATACGGACCAGTTCACCAGGAGCTCATGCAGTTCAGTCATGCGGCTCGTCACAAACATGACAGTTGGGACACGTGGTAGGAGTTGATCAAATCTCAACAATTCAAATTTATTTCAATCAATGTAACAGTCCAGATTTATTACAATCATAATAATACAGATTTATTGCAATCATCATAACTGCCCAGATCGATTTCCAACAAACAATACAGATTTGTTGCAATCAACATAATAGCCCAGATTGATTTTCAACAAACAAGATCAAGGCTAATCTTAACCAATCCCTAACCGCCCACTCTTCAAGGAGCAATTACTGCACACCCTACTTATCACAAAGTCCTATAAATAGCAAGGTGCCATTCTCTTGCAAAACCCTGGACAGAGAGCGGCGGAGACACAGAGAAAGGCATAGAGCAAAAAGCACCCAGCAAGAGCATTTCTTCATCAGAGTCGAAGCGACGTCCGATCGTCCAAGGAGTAAGGCAGAGTTGATAGCACTCTCCCAAGCTTCTACCGTCACCCCCCAGAAAAATAAAACAATTGTACTTTAGATTGCTTTTCCTAGGTTTTGTTCCTAGGCTCTCTTTTGTACAAGCGAGTTTGTAGTTGTGAAGTAAAAGTCCAGTCCTCCCATAAAACTGTTCTGTTCTTTTATAATCAATGGCAAACAGATCCATATCTAACAATTCAATACAGTCGAGAAAAGGGAATGATCAGTATGAGTCGAAGGACTCCTTCCGATCGAGAACGAGTTCGATAAGATGATCAAGACTTACTTCAGTCCGGCCGATCCGTGGAGAGAGCGAACAGTACCGCCGGAAGAGGGGGATATCTCCGTCGTCGTCGTTGTCGTCGTCGTCGTCGTGAAGAGGAAAAATTTGCCTAGACTGGAAGCTCTCCTTCATTGGAGTGACGATCCGCCTCTTGCGCTCACTCAACCTCTGCACTCACTCGGCCTCTGCATTCACTCCCCCATCACTCGGAGAAGAAAATCGCCATTTCTACTGTTGAGTCACTCGAGCAGTGCTTGGCTAAAAAAAATCTAAAGGAGCAGAGAATGAGGAGCTTCTGCTACTCATTCCTATATATTAACTAAATTTGCAATTTTGCACTTTAGCCCCCCTACTCTAAGAACTATTAAAAAATGACCTCCCCTCTTAAGGAAAAATTCATAAACCCCCTCTACCTTTTCATAATTGCACAGAAATCATAAAATCAGTTAGGAGATTAAGTGGTGGGCCCCAAGTTTATTACAACAAACTTTCAAAATTTAAAAATATTCCTATTCCTAATTAATTTCCTCCAAAAACATAAATCACAATATTTATTACTTAAAACCAAACTTATTATTATTATTATCATTTGGAAAATAATTTAATTCTCTAAAATAGGAAAGTGGGGTTACAATGAGCGTCGTTGCAGCGGAGAAGGAGAAGGAGATGAGGAGGAGGAGGAGAAGAAATGGAAAGAGGAGGAGAGGAAAGAGAGCAGAGTTGTTAATTAGGGTTTGTTCTGTGAGAGAGGACTTTTTAGAAATCGGGTGAAATCGGGAGAAAGTTTTCTGGGTTAGTAGATTAAAAAGAACTATTGACCGTCAATAAATATAAAAAGTTCAAAAAAATTACTATAATGACAGCCAAAAAAATTATGCCAATTTTTTCGCACATATATTAGTTGACGGTTATCACCAATCCGTTAATAAAGAAAATAACATTTCTTGACGGATCCTCCAAAACCGTCAACTATTATGCTATAAAATTGCTAAATTTACATAAATAACATATTTCTTGACGTAAGGCTAAAACCGTCAAGATGACCCCTTTCCTTGACGGTTTTTAACGACTGTCAAGAAATAAACCGTCAGGAAAAGCCATTTTTCTTGTAGTGGCATAAACAAGTACTTGTCTGAATTCTTGGACGGATTGATTTCACAAGTTGAAGACAAGACGAACTCTAACCTAGAAGCTATCAACTCATACCATTGTACCACGAACCCCATTGCATGAATAATCACAAGTTAGATGTCACGACCCGCACCCTAGAGTAAGGGCACGAGACGTGGGTACGTCCAGCCTACGCCGCAGTGTCGGCGGTAGAACGTTGTCCTAGGTCACAACATCTAACAATATAATACTAAACAGTTTATACTCCCCGAATGGGGGTGACATAGCAGAAAGTAAACTCAATCACAACTAAGGCAGGAAGATAAGATAGAAAGATAGAAAGATAAGTACTGCTGAACGGAAAGGAAATCCCCAAGTACAAATAGAGAGTCTAAGTGTCTAAGATAAATACATATCCCAAGTATCAAATATATACAATCATCCAGAGAGTAATGTAAATAAAACATCCTAGTCTAGAGGTGTGTCATCCACTGCTAGTGGGACCTGCTGCTGGTCCAGGTCCAACATCTCATCTAAGGTAGCACCGTAATAGGTATCCACACCGGCCTCTTCCTCGTCCTCTGTAATATTTTTAACAGGTCCAGTCAGGATAGGAGCGAGTACAATACATCTCAACAGTTCATAGTAGGTTAGAAAATATAATCATACAGTAAAGTATGATACAAGAACTGAAAGAAAGTACAGGATGTAAACGGAGAAAGCTGTAATAGAAATATATACTGTAAATAGAGAACTATCAGTGGCTAGTGAGTCAGAGTACAATATAAATATGTGAATGACATAGGAGATTCTGATGAGACACTACGGAGGTGATCAGGTGAGATACTACTTGGATATTATTCACATGTCTACTTCTACTCTCCCGTACCCCCAATCAATACACAAGGATCCAGCCAGGTTATGTTATGATTCTATGCAAAGGTCCACAAGGGGTGATACATGGATGGCCCAAAAATGGGTGATTCTAGGAATGCCCATAAATAGAGTGATTCAAGAAAGACTCTGTGATTATGAGAGTACATGTCACAAGTGATCAATGAACCGTGAAGCATAGTGATACACCATGTAAGTGAAACGCACAGAACATGTAGTATATGACGCTCCCTGAGGGGATAACATCTCAAGAAGGAATCCATATAGTACTAATCCGTGTGACCAACGTGACAGTATCAAGTAAAGTAATTTAAAACAGAAAAATAATTCTAAGCAGGATATGAAATGATCAGAGAATGTACTCGCCTGCTATCTGAATGTCCAAGATGAAAGTACTGTCCGAGGAGTGGTGTCTGGCTCCTATTCAGAACAGCACAAGTCACAACAAGTCTAAAATGGTAACATGAAGTTCTACTATGCATTCTACATGATTCTAGGTCAATCTAGACCAAAGTCAACTCTTGGTCAATCTTGGTCAATCCTAGAAGTCAAACTTAGGTCAACTATGGTCAAACTAGGTCTAACAAGTCTAAATTAGGTCAAACTAGCCTATACTAGTCTATCAAGACTACCCAAGGCTGTACAAACCTATACTAGCTCCACAACTCAAGCCAAGACACCACAAGTCATTACACACAATAGGGTAACCATATACATATATATAGATATATACACATATATGTGATACCATTTCACTATACATTATATAGATATATATATATATATACATTACACACACATACTTATATTACATATTTAGATATACTTATATTATATATATACATTCATGTGTATATAGAGAGAGGAAAGGCAATGTGTGTGTGTGTACAAGTGAGAGGGACTAATAGTCAGTCCATATCTGGATAGTAGAGTGTGTGTGAATTAGAGTAGTGTGTCTATAAGTGTCTAGTGTTTCAGCAAAACAGGGAAGAAAGAAAGGAACCAATTCAGGACTCAAATTAGAGTGTGTGTATGCGTGTGAATACAAGGAAAATAGTGTGGCAGTTTACAACAGTAGGTGATCTCAGAATTTAGTATTTACCAGTAATGTACAGCATATACAATACAACCCTAATTTAGTTTAACCATTATATTCTCAGATTTTAAAGCAAAACCAAACCTATCACATTTGTCTTGAACTAAACCAAACCAAAAAATGAAACCTAAATAAACCTACACATTCTCAGCAATATGTAACATGTAAATATTTAACATTGCAATTGGGTTAAACTATTTGAAAACAGGGCATACATGTGAACTGGACAGTCAAGTAAAGGGTGTGTAAACTTCATTCTCAGTTTTCAGTCCTATTTCAAAGCACAGATTTGAAATCCCATTTTTGAATCCAATTCATAACCAAACCACCCCAAAATTCACACACAAGTAGATTAAATATAGGAGAACAACAATAGGGACTTAAACAGTGATAACAACAGTATTAATTAGGTTAATTTGATTGCCAAAGTTCGAATTTAGAAACTGGAAATAAACTGAAATATACTAGGTATCAGAAATTTAGGGAAATAGAATTTGATATCTAAAAACAATTTAATATGTAAAATTTGTGGTTGGTAATGCATCCCAGATATGTGCCCGTGTCCCAAGAGATGTCTCGTGTCCACCACAACGTGACACGACGTGTCCAAATCAAATGAACCTAAATCAGCATACACAAACAGTGCAGTCTCGTGCACAAGTACACGCGTGTCGTGCACTCGACACAGCCCAAACCAGGACACGAGCCCACAACCCTAGGTTCGCCACACATAGGGCAACCTACGTGTCACCCCGTTTTGGGTCGACGTGTCCCCGTGTCCGAGTTATTAGACCGTATCAGTGCTCAAAAACAGACTGTACGCAGTCAGTGCAAATCCAATGCACTGCGGATTTCGTGTCCGATACGACACGACATATCGTGAGACTCGAGGGAGGGCCTGACAGTGGTTGCCCCCGTCTCCGTGCCAAGTGGCTCGTGTCCACTCGGCGTGTGCTGCATGCAAATGGCCCTGAGCAGCAGTGGAAACGTACAGCTCGCGCGCGCGTGTGCACCCGCGTGTGCACGTGTCCAAATCGACTCGATACGACACCAAAACACCTCAGTCGACCAGAATCATGTAAGCAACACTAAAACATAATTTCCTATTCAAAAACTTTCCTAAAAATAATTCGAAATGCCCTTTGGGGCATTTCATCAAACACCTTAGCTAATGGGCTGATACGTGTCCATTTAGGACACGAAATGGACACGAAATCCTACAAAAATCTAGGATTAGCTAGAGGACACTTAGATCTAGGTCATTATGCAAAAATAACAGCATCTAATTAAGAGTTTTAGGGATTTACCTATTAGTGTCACAACTCCTCAAAAAGCTCCAAAGAGGGGGTGTCTCCTTGCTCCCCAAACTTCACCAAATTGCTATGAAACTTAGAATAAAATATACCAACAGCAAGAAAACCTAAATTAAAACCTATTGCAATTTGTTTGAGGGAAAAAGGAATTAATTTGGATTTTCTATGAATTAATGAAGTTGGTACATACCTCTCTTTCCAAATGAAACTTTCCTAAAGAGGCTAGCCCTAATGGAAGAGGGTATTTATAGGGTGGGAATCTCTATGCTAGTGTGTGGCTGGCCAACTATGAATTAGGGTTAGGGTTAGCTAGTGGGTTGGGCTTTGGGCCCCTATGTGCTAAGTTGCTATTTAATGGTTCAACCATAAGTCATGGCTTATGACTTAACTATTCCAACTTGAGTTTAATGACTAAACCGTAGGTTAACTCTAGTCTAACTAGGGTTTCATGACCTAACCAAGTCCAAACACAACTAGGGTTAGCTTCTAGGTTAGTCTACCAAGGTCAATGCTAGTCAAGGTCAACCTAGTCAACCATCATGCAAATAATTCCAAAATAAATCCTAAAAATTTCCATAAATTCAAATAAATTATAATAAATTCAAATAACCCCAAAAATGACAAAAATACCCTCAAACTAGAAATGTTGTAGTGACAAATCTACCCTCCTTAAAAGAATTTCGTCCTCGAAATTGAAAGGCGAAATGCAACTGATGAGAAGGATAGAAAGTATACCTCAGGGTCTAAAAAGATATGGGTATCGCTCGCGCATCTCATCCTCCCGCTCCCAGGTAGACTCTCCTGGAGAATGATGCCTCCATGCGACGCGAACCAAAGGTATCACCTGGTTCCTCAGAACCTTCTTCCGTCGATCCAGTATCTCCACTGGCTGCTCTGGATAGCTGAGAGAAGGCCCAACCTCAATCTCCGAATGATCGAGCACATGGCTAGGGTCAGCCACGTACCATCTCAACTGTGATACATGGAATATGTTGTGGACACCCACTAGTACAGGTGGCAAGTCTAGCCTGTATGCCATGTCACCGACTCTCTCGCTAATAACGAAAGGGCCGATGAAGCGCGGGCTAAGCTTCCTGCCTCCACCAAAACATATCATACCACGAGTCGGAGATATCCTCAAGAAAACCAGGTCTCCAACCTAATCACAAGCAAGGTCTCAATTAATTATAATAAACAAACATGATCAATCAAAACACAAACAATCAAACCTAAATCTAATCCTACTCTAATCTGTACCTCAAACTCCAAGGGCCTCCGGTGGCTATCGGCCCAGTACCGATGTCTATCCTGCGCCACGCGAAGTCTGTCCCTGATGAGCTTCACCTTCTCGGCTGCATCAACAACCATCTCTGGCCCCAGTAAAGCTCGCTCACCAACATCATCCCAAGATAAGGGTGTACGACACCTACGCCCGTACAGAGCCTCAAAAGGTGATATCTCAATGCTGGCCTGAAACTGTTGTTGTAAGCAAACTCCACCAAATGTAGATGATCCTCCCAGGAACCTCCAAAGTCCAAGACGCACGTTCGCAGCATATCCTCAAGTGTCTGAATAGTCCTCTCTGACTGTCCGTCCGTCTGTGGGTGGTATGCAGTACTAAACTTGAGCTGAGTGCCCAAGCTAGTCTGCAGACTCCTCCAAAAATGGGAAGTAAAGCGACTATCCCGATCCGAGACGATGCTGACCGGAACCCCGTGAATCCTGACTATCTACCGTATATACATCTCCGCAAGCCTCTCTGTAGACGTACCCACCTTGAATGGCAAGAAGTGGGCCGATTTGGTCGACCTGTCAACGATGACCCAAATCGTGTCTTTTCCTCCTGGTGTACGCGGCAATCCAGATACGAAATCCATAGTGATATGCTCCCACTTCCACTCGGGAATGGGCAATGGCTGCAACAATCCACCGGGCCTCTGCCTCTCTGCCTTGACCTGCTGACAGACCAAGCACCTAGCTACGAAGTTGTAACCCCTCTTTCCGAAATTTTTATAATATATTTTTATTTATTTATTTGAATTAAATGGTGATTTTTATAATTTTATAAATAATTATTTAGTTAATTGTTACGGTAGATGATTTTAGCCATGATGGAGTTTTGGAGTACATGGTGACTAGAAATCGTGGCACGAATAGTGTCATGGCGTGCTTAGGCTAGTGTATTAGTCCTAGTAGGAAAGGCCGAGCAATAGTGATGTCCTAACTAGAAAAACCAGACTAAGTTGCGACTTAACCCTTACCGAAGACTTATTTATTTATTATTTATATTATTGAGCTTTAGGGAACCCGGTTGTACCGAATTCGTCAAACTAGACCCGAACCGAACCTCAGCCCGTATAGTCATACGGCACGTCCAATGACATTCGTGTTGATGGAATTTAGAATGAGGGCGTTGCATTTCGTTTTAATGATTTAATGCATATTTTCTGAGTATTCGTAATTAAATATTATAAATATTATTATTAGTGATATTCGGTGACTTTTGCATAAAATAGGTCTTCATACATTTCAGGATTATTAGACTGCACAAAATGGTATATATATACCATTATTGTTTTATTGAACTTCGCTGTTATTATTATTATTATTATTTTATTGAGGGTATTGTTATATAATATTATTTTATTATTATTGGTTATATTAGTTTTGGCGATTAAATAATATTATATATAGACACCTATAAATATATAGATATGCAACCAGGCTCTACATACGATGATATTGGATTTACTTAGAATTTCATGGAGTATATTATATTAGTATATAGATAAATAAATATTAAATATGTGTACATGTATGTGTATATAAACAAATATATTATATATGCGTGTATATAGATAAATATATAGATATGAATCATTGTGTGTATGTATATAACTAAAAGCCCACCAAGCAGAGCAAACCGCTCCTACCCGAGCTTGAGTAACAGCCCAGACCCAAGGAAGATCCTAGGCCAGCTGAGATCGGGCCAAGCCCAGTCGGGCCAGGCCACAACACCAAACTCCCCAGCATAGCATTCAAACCCTTCCCAGAATCGACTCTAGGTATATATATGCGGATGTACTCGGTCGAGATAAGGAACCGAGAGGAAGTAAGGAAACAGAGACCAACCAAAACCCTAACCCCGAACCCAGCCATGGCCGACGCCTCTCCGGTCCTAGGCGTGCCGCCCGCCGCCGCCACGGCCGCCAGGAGCGGCCGGATACGCGCGCAATAGGACACAGCCACGCATGAAGCAGGGGAGTTTAGCAGCAGCAGCAGCGTGTCGAGACCACTTTGCGTGATGTTTTCTCAGCGCACGGTCAACGATTCTTCGAGCCGTCACTTCGAGTGCGTACACGGTAAGCCTCTTCAATTAGTTTATTTTTATAGGCCCTAGATTTCTCGAGAAATTGACGTCAAAACTGACGAATAACCATGCAAAAACAGAACAGGAAACCGTCCAACATCTTATATAAGGAGGTCGATTCTGGCCAAACCAATGACCAACCTGGAAAACTAATTGAACAGAAGTTTAGACAACCTATAGGGCTCTGATTCCCTTTTTGTAGAATCGAATTTCGTCGACTGTACGTCGAGAAATCGGATTCCAAAGTTTGTGAAAAACCTGTTTTCAAAAATATAGAAAATTAGAAAATCGCTCGATACGACGTGCGTCCCGCCAATCAGAAATGACGTGGTCGCGAACCGAAAGCATTGAAAGCTGCATAACGGTTTCGTGGTTGTGTGGGCTTTGACGGAATTCAAATTGGTCGCGTGTGTGCGACGAATTTGATCCGTATCCGTCGAAATTCACCGTATCGACCTCTGTGCAAATTTCTTAATTACTTTGTGCACGCTCGTCAGATAGAGACAAAACTTACGCCAACAGGACTGTATCATTTTTCTGGTCCTGTATGCCAAGTTGGGTCCAATTCTGAGACAGTTGAATCGTACGTCGTTTTGCGGGCCCCACGGTCCCACTCAACGGGCGATTTTGTGCACGGTCCGTCGGAATCCAACTCTGGACATACGGTTGGGTTCGTATCGAAAAACTAGATCCGTAAACATGTAGTTTGGTGACTTTAGAGACCGTTGACTCTGGCACGTTTTTCGGTGCAAAGCGGGTCCAACGGCGGACACCGTTTTGGCCCGAAATTACCGTTTTGCCCCTGTGTCCAGAATTGGACTTAAGGATAGGCGATCCTAGCTATTTTAACTATTCTAAGAACATTGGTAATGTTTATTTCAGCTTTCGGGGACTGTTGTACGAGTTTTGACTATTGTGGCATTCTGAGTGGTTCAGACTATCGGTTTCACCAGCATAGGACCACAGGCGAGTACAATTTATTGTCTGCATTTCGATATTGATCTTTACTATATTTCATTGATTAGTCATTGGTTATGTGATTTTATACTCTATTATAAATTGTTGAGTCGGGAATGAGAAGTACCAAGGATGTGTGATTCGACCGTAGACCGTATTTATTTTCATGCAGTAGATCTCGTAGACCGTATTTATTTTTATGCAGTAGATCTCGTAGACATTGTTTATTTTTATGCAGTAGATCTCGTTGACATTGTTTATTTTTATGCAGTAGATCTCGTAGACATTGTTTAATTTCTGCAAGTAGATCTCGTAGACCGTGTTTATTTTTCATGCAAGTAGATCTCATAGACCTCGCAGTGTAGTGGTCCAGACTGATCACATATCAAAGGTACTTCTAACAGTTGGGAAAAGTATTTTGTGTCTATTTATTTGCTATTGGTTTTCTGTATTTCCTGTTTATTTTCAAAACTCATGATTGATGTCTAACCTTTGCTTTATAGTCATTTTCTTTATTTGAAATTGCATTCAGTGAATTGTTCTTATTCCATTCCTGACTGAAAACCAACAATTTTTAGGTTAGCCGTGGTTTCACTTAGCTTGGGGAGTGACGGAAATACTTGCAGACAAAAGCCTAGAGACTAGCTAGATAGTTGAGTTGTAGTCATTCATTTATTTGTACAAGTTTATATTTTTCTACAAATGTAAAACTTTTGATCATTGTAAGTTAAATGAATTATGTGAATGAACATTATTTGTGATTTTGATATTCATGGCCGTGACAACGTTCTACCGCCGACACTGCGGCGTAGGCTGGCCTGGACACTTCTCGTATCCGTTTAAAAAAAAACGGATGCGGGTTGTGAAAAGTTTTTGTGGTGGCCCATGCAGGTCAGTCTTCGCAAATCATGCGAACTCGTAATAGTACTTAAGTTAGTTGTACTATTGCGAGCCCGCGACTAGGAAATGCTCATTCACGAATTAAGAATTTATTTAACTTAAGAGAATGGCTAGGACTAGGAGTCCCCTATACAAATTTACCGATGGGTAGTCTAGGCCATGGAATTTAGATAAGGAGTAATTAATTTTGATAGTTTGTTAGATCCCCATAGGTACACTATTACCTCTTGATATGACGATACAATCCAATGTGGATAGATTATTCACTTGGTGAGACATGGCTTCCCAGAATTAATGATCTAACCTTGATAAATTGCTCAATTCCTTCTCTTTGCCTTTTAGATATTATCCCCATATCCTAGTCTGAATTATCTATTTAATTCCTAGTTGCCCTAAGAATCATTATTTTATAAAAATTTCTGATTTTGTTATCCATATGCGGACCTCGAGTTAGTTCGATTCAATGTTTTTTTTCCATGGTTTGAATACATATGAAATAGATACTAGAATATTGTATATATTTTGTCTTCAGTTATTTTCTCCCCGCTCAATCTTTTATTTTAAGGGTTGATAGGGCAAATACTTACGCTTTATTTCATAGCCAACATGTTTGAATCTCTAGAAGCTCATGAATTCTTACAGATATAGTTAAAGAAATGTTAGTTAACTCATGGTGGCAGGACAGCAGCGCACAGTCGCCATTTAATTAAATTTTGGAGACTATGGATACACTGCAGCCAACAGCGCACTGGCGAGACACAACCCCTAGAGGTAAAATTAGTGTAAGAAAATATAGGTGATGGAATATTGCCAAAACTATGGCTAGTGGTCCTCTTTGATCGTAGCTTGAATCAATATTGGATAGGGTTAAGTAGTGTTCGATTTGTATCATATTTGAGTTACGAAACCAAGAGTTTACCATCGCCCGAGTATACGGACGAGCCATAATCCTCGGTGAAATAACTTCAGACATGATTACCAGTTAGGATACTATAGAGGATAGGACAATGCCATGTATGTCCCATAAGACCCGAAGCCAATATTAGTGGAAGTTTTGTAAGTTGGGTAGCACATCTCCCGATCTAGCATTCCATGGTCCTTGTAACCTATTGACAAGGAAATTGATTGACACTAATAGGTTTACCTAGAATATAGAATTTAGAAGTCCATAACCCAATGGCTGACCAAGGCCTTATGGACAATAAGATAGCCGGAAGATGGTGTAAGCAAGAACACCGGGCAAGGTTTTTATTCTCACAAAACTCGACACACTTGTGCCTTCTTTCAAAAATCTTGCATATTTGTATTTTGACTACCTTAACCAATGCTGTTATTACAGCCTAGTTTTGTAAGCTCACTCTGTTCTCGAGCTTGATTCAAGACATGTGTTTAGTGGGGACGCCTACTAACATATTGTCTAATCAGAATTGATGTATTACGGTCTGATCAACCGTAGTGTACTCAGTTCGCTCTCTCTTTGATTATCCTACGTGGATTGAGATTTCGAGGTATCATCTATGATCTCGTCTGCGACTGCATTGACAATTCCTCTTGAATTATACGTTCGTCTTTGAATCACGAAATTGTATTCAGTAACATCTCCCTTGAACTCTTTTATTGTTTTTGTCTTTCACTGATTTGGAAAGACAAAAGCTCATAATTGGTAGAGTGATACAGAGTATCCCCATGGCTATGATAGTTGTATACCCAAGTATAGCTATCATCGGCCAGTCATGTGATTGAGTTACTCGTTCTCCTCTCGACCCTCAAACTACTATTGGGACTCTCAAGCCATTTGAAATCCGAGAACAATTAGGGTTCTACCCTTAGTAAAATGTCAACCTAGGAGACTATCTATTCTCAAGAAACAATTCATTGTGAGTCTCTAAATATTTTCTTGAGTTTTGCCTTAACTAGAAATCCTTATGCCTTGACTCAACCGTTCCTCGACTAGAAGCCCACAGTTTAGCCATGAGATGAATAGACAAGGGTAATGACAATCATTTGCCGTGACTATGGTAGGAACCCATCCCGAGTTTGGTTTCCAACAAATATTATCCTAGTTATGTAATTTTTACCATTAAGACCTAACTAGTGTTGGAACACCACAGTCACTAGCTTAGCCAATACCATAGCTTAAATACCCTATCACACTATGACCTACCAGTTGTCAACAGCAATACCTGATCACTACAACCCTTGTGACCATAGTCTGGCAGGTTTGCCACAAATAGAATTTCTTGACTCAGTTGTTAGAAATCTCTTCTTATGTTGTGCCTTGGAGTTGGTTACCCCATCGAAAACTCTCGTATACTGCGGACGAGTAGGTCATTCTATTTTATCGACTATGTGTCATTGTATACACTCGTTTCCATCTATTGAAGACCGATCCTTGGCTTGACTTATACCTACCGTATCCCGTTATGCCGTGCCTTATTCTTTATTAAAACTAGACGAGGTACGATATCCGGACTCTGAAAGTTTTTCTAACCTCATTATTCTTAAAACCATGTCCTAGCTTCTAAGGTGGGTAGACTGTAAGCCTTCTAAAAATTTGGGATGTACGAGGGTTATCGATTGATTAGAATAATTTCCATTAGGGTGATAATTAGTGCCCCGTGGACTCCCACCTTCCCTTTAGATCATTTGGTGTCCCCGGTCGTGTCATTAATATTCGGAGCACGAGGCCAGCTGTTACCTTCCAACAAATTTTATATGCAAGATCTAGACGAGTCCACCTTCATCTAGGTATATCATGTCCCACTCAAACACGTTCCCTTGTACTCTATTTTTATGGTACAACTTTCAGGTAAAAAAGACTAGCTATAACCCTTACCATAATACCGGTATACCTTTCGACATCCACTAGAGCCTCAACATTGACCCAATTCCTTTGACCCAATATGTGGTTGTGATCGACTCAAAGCCTACTACACGTATGCCACCAGTGTGCCAATCAATTGTGCCTTCTCGTGCTACTTAAACACCAAAGTCACTGAAGGCGTATTTTGGACTTAGGAACCTAGCTAACCAACCAGACTGGCAACTAGCTCGACCACTTGGGTGAAATCTATATTAGGTTACCCCAATCTAGTAGAAATAGTTCTATCATAGGGATCTTATCCAGTCCATATAGATTGAAGTTCAAGGTTCATCCAATCGACGATTGATGTCCAATCAGGAACCCATTAAGACCCAATAAAACCCATCCATACATACCACCATAGTTGGACTATAAAACCGAACTTTCTGAAATAGGTCCCTATGCCCATTATGTCGTCTTCCCTTCTCGGAATGTGAGGTCATTCGTAACCATTATTCCATCTACCTAGAAGTCGCGATACGATCTTGTATTGCATTTATATCCTTGCTCGTGTGCTTAAATAACCACAGAAAAGATCACAATCTTGATTTCTCAAATTCCGTTCTATTACGAAACCTGTTCAGAATTTCGAGAACAGAACTTCTGTATTTTACGGATTGCAAGCCCCTCTAAGAAATGAAGGGCTCTTGATTTAGCAAGTGACTGGACTAGAGTAGCCCAATCTAGCAAATAAGTCAATGGTTTATAAACTTTCCTTCGGGCTATATCATTGGATACTCTCTACCACTCTGGAAACTCCATATTCGCTCTCGATTATTTTTCCTTATCTTCCTGTCCTTACTATTGTAGAGTGAAGACTGGTCATGTTTATTGGAAATTATCGATATTCTCAGCTACTTGTACAAATTTGTTGTTTGTTACAAATTTGTTGCTTGTTAAATTTTTGGTTGCTGGATAGATAAGAGAGGATTATAGATGCCACATACAGAATATATATATATATATATATATATATATATATATATATATATATATATATATATATATTGGTAGCAAATTTTAATAATTAGTTGGAAGATTGTAAAGTTTTAATAACATGAGATTTGTGGGAGTAGTGTGACCAAAGGTGGGTAGAAGTCCTCGGAGTTTCATAGTTACAAAATGGCTAGGAGGAGGATATAAACTGTTTTTGAGGAATTAAAATTCGAGGAGATTAAGGTAATGGTAGACTTCCTTTTTGAATTTAAGGAATAGTTATGAATTAGAATTTTGAAGACGAAATTAGTTTTAAGGTGGGTAGATTTGTAACCCCTCTTTCCGAAATTTTTATAATATATTTTTATTTATTTATTTGAATTAAATGGTGATTTTTATAATTTTATAAATAATTATTTAGTTAATTGTTACGGTAGATGATTTTAGCCATAATGGAGTTTTGGAGTACATGGTGACTAGAAATCGTGGCACGGATAGTGTCATGGCGTGCTTAGGCTAGTGTATTAGTCCTAGTAGGGAAGGCCGAGCCATAGTGATGTCCTAACTAGAAAAACCAGACTAAGTTGCGACTTAACCCTTACCAAAGACTTATTTATTTATTATTTATATTATTGAGTTTTAGGGAACCCGGTTGTACCGAATTCGTCAAACTGGACCCGAACCGAACCTCAGCCCGTGTAGTCATACGGCACGTCCAATGACATTCGTGCTGATGTAATTTAGAATGAGGGTGTTGCATTTTGTTTTAATGATTTAATGCATATTTTCTGAGTATTCGTAATTAAATATTATAAATATTATTATTAGTGATATTCGGTGACTTTTGCATAAAATAGGTCTTCATACATTTCAGGATTATTAGACTGCACAAAATGGTATATATACACCATTATTGTTTTATTGAACTTCGTTATTATTATTATTATTATTATTTTATTGAGGGTATTGTTATATAATATTATTTTATTATTATTGGTTATATTAGATTTGGCGATTAAATAATATTATATATAGTCACCTATATATATAGATATGCAAACAGGCTCTACATAAGATGATATTGGATTTACTTAGAATTTCATGGAGTATATTATATTAGTATATAGATAAATAAATATTAAATATGTGTACATGTATGTGTATATAAACAAATATATTATATATGCGTGTATATATAGATAAATATATAGTTATGAATCATTGTGTGTATGTATATAACTAAAAGCCCACCAAGCAGAGCAAACCGCTCCTACCCGAGCTTGAGTAACAGCCCAGACCCAAGGAAGATCCCAGGCCAGCTGAGATCGGGCCAAGCCCAGTCGGGCCAGGCCACAACACCAAACTCCCCAGCACAGCATTCAAACCCTTCCCAGAACCGACTCTAGGTATATATATGTGGATATACTCGGTCGAGATAAGGAACCGAGAGGAAGTAAGGAAACAGAGACCAACCAAAACCCTAACCCCGAACCCAGCCATGGCCGTCGCCTCTCTGGCCCTAGGCGCGCCGTCTACCGCCGCCACGGCTGCCAGGAGTGGCCGGACACGCGCATGACAGGACACAGCCGCGCACGAAGCAGGGGAGTCTAGCAGCAGCAGCAGCGTGTCGAGGCCACTTCGCGTGATGTTTTCTCAGCGCACGATCAACGATTCTTCGAGCCGTCACTTCGAGTGCGTACACAACATATAGGACGGTAAGCCTCTTCAATTAGTTTATTTTTATAGGCCCTAGATTTCCCTAGAAATCGACGTTAAAACTGACGAATAACCATGCAAAAACAGAACAGAAAACCGTCCAACATCCTGTATTGGGAGGTCGATTCTGGCCAAACCAATGACCAACCTGGAAAACTAATTGAACATAAGTTTAGACAACCTATAGGGCTCGGATTCCCTTTTTATAAAATCGGATTTCATCGACTGTACGTCGAGAAATCGGATTCCAAAGTTTGTGAAAAACCTGTTTTCAAAAATATAGAAAATTAGAAAATCGCTCGATACGACGTACGTCCCGCCAATCTGGACGACGTGGTTGCGAACCGAAAGTATTGAAAGCTGCGTAACGGTTTCGTGGTCGTGTGGGCTTTGACGAAATTCAAATTGGTCGCGTCTGTGCGACGAATTTGATCCGTATCCGCCGAATTCACCGTATCGGTCTCTGTGCAAATTTCTCAATTACTTTGTGCACGCTCGTCAGATCGAGACGAAACTTGCGCCATCAGGACCGTATCATTTTTTTGGTCCTGTATGCCAAGTTTGGTCCAATTCTGAGACAGTTGAATCGTACGTCGTTTTGCGGGCCCCACGGTCCCACTCAACGGGCAATTTTGTGCACGGTCCGTCGGAATCCAACTCTGGACATACGGTTGGGTTTGTATCGAAAAACTAGATCCTTAGACATGTAGTTTGGTGACTTTAGAGACCGTTGACTCTGGCATGCTTTTGGGTGCAAAGCGGGTCCAACGGCGGACACCGTTTTGGCCCGAAATTATCGTTTTGCCCCTGTGTCCAGAATTGGACTTAAGGACAGGCGATCCTAGCTATTTTGACTATTCTAAGAATATTGGTAATGTTTATTTCAGTTTTCGGGGACTGTTGTACGAGTTTTGACTATTGTGGCATTCTGAGTGGTTCAGACTATCGGTTTCACCAGCATAGGACCACAGGCGAGTACAGTTTATTGTCTGCATTTCGATATTGATCTTTACTATATTTCATTGATTAGTCATTGGTTATGTGATTTTATACTCTATTATAAATTGTTGAGTCGGGAATGAGAAGTACCAAGGATGTGTGATCCGACCGTAGACCGTATTTATTTTCATGCAGTAGATCTCGTAGACCGTGTTTATTTTTATGCAGAAGATCTCGTAGACATTGTTTATTTTTATGCAGTAGATCTCGTAGACATTGTTTATTTTTATGCAGTAGATCTCGTAGACATTGTTTATTTTTATGCAGTAGATCTCGTAGACATTGTTTAATTTCTGCAAGTAGATCTCGTAGACTGTGTTTATTTTTCATGCAAGTAGATCTCGTAGACCTCGCGGTGTGGTGGCCCAGACTGATCACATATCAAAGGTACTTCTAACAGTTGGGGAAAGTATTTTGTGTCTATTTATTTGCTATTGGTTTTCTGTATTTCCTGTTTATTTTCAAAACTCATGATTGATGTCTAACCTTTGTTTTATAGTCATTTTCTTTATTTGAAATTGTATTCAGTGAATTGTGCTCGTTCCATTCCTGACTGAAAACCAACAATTTTTAGGTTAGCCGTGGTTTCACTTAGCTTGGGGAGTGACGGGAATACTTGCAGACAAAAGCCTAGAGACTAGCTAGATAGTTGAGTTGTAGTCATTCATTTATTTGTACAAGTTTATACTTTTCTACAAATGTAAAACTTGTGATCATTGTAAGTTAAATGAATTATATGAATGAGCATTATTTGTGATTTTGATCTTCATGGCCGTGACAGCGTTCTACCGTCGACACTGCGGCGTAGGCTGGCTTGGACACGTCTCGTATCCGTTAAAAAAAAATGGGTACGAGTCGTGACAGAAGCGAGCCACCTCCCGCTTCATCCCGGACCACCAAACAAGCTCCCTCAGATTTCGGTACATCTTGTTGGCACCAGGGTGTATAGAGTACTGAGATCTGTGGGCCTCCTGCAAAACCTGCTCCCTGAGCTCTCCACTGGGCACACATAATCTGGAACCGTGCCTCAAGGCACCATCCTCTGCAAGAGAAAACTCGCCATCCACCAATCCTGTATGAACCTGCTCTTGGAGACATCGCAGAGCAACGTCCTCAAACTGTGTCGCCTTGTTCCTCTCCACCAAGTCCGACTGAATCTGCAGGCCCCACATCTACATCTTCACTCCGGGCACGATCACCTCAATCCCTAGGCTCTCCAAATCAGCAAGCAAGTGACGGTCCATGGTCAAACATATGGCTGTCGGATACCTACTCAAGGCATCGGCAACCACTTTGGCTTTCCCTGGGTGATACTGAAGTGATATGTCGAAGTCCTTCATCAACTCTAGCCATCTACGCTGCCTCATGTTCAGCTCCTTCTGAGTGAACACATACTTTAAGCTCTTGTGATCTGTAAAAATCTCCACCCTTTCCCCATACAGATAATGCTTCCGCAACTTCAGAGCAAATATCACCGCTGCCAGCTCCAGGTCGTGGATAGGATAGTTCTTCTCATGGGGACGTAATTGCCTGGAAGCATAGGCAATCACCTTCCCATGCTGCTGCAAGACACAACCCAGCCCCTTCCCTGAAGCATCACAATAAATAGTGAATCCCCCTGATCTTGAAGGCAATGTCAGAATCGGAGCTTTCGTAAGCCGCTTCTTCAACTCATCAAAAGCTGCCTGACACTCCTCTGACCAAACATACTCAGCATCCTTCCGGGTCAACCGAGTCAACGGCTCTGCAACCCGGGAGAAATCCTGCACAAATCTCCTATAATATCCTGCCAGCCCCAGGAAACTCCTGATCTCTGCAACTGAAGTCGGCGCTGCCCATGCCTCAACTGCTACAATCTTCTTGGGGTCAACTGAGATACCATCTTCAGTCACCATATGCCCCAAAAAGTCCACCCGGTCCAAGAAGAACTCACACTTGGAGAGCTTCCCATAAAGCTGCTCACTCCTGAGAGTCTCCAGCACTATCCTCAAATGCTCCTCGTGCTCCTCCTCAGTCTTGGAATATACCAAGATGTCGTCAATGAACACCACCACAAACTGATCCAGGTACTGGTGGAACACCTTGATCATTAGGTTCATAAACACTGCCGGTGTATTGGTTAGCCCAAACGGCATAACCAAAACTCAAACTGCCCGTACCGCATCATGAAAGCGGTCTTGGGAATATCCTCTCCTTCACCTTCACCTAGTGATATTCTGACCTCAGATCAATCTTGGAAAATGTCCGAGCTCCTCTCAACTGGTCAAAAAGATCGTCGATCCGCGGCAGTGGGTATTTGTTCTTGATCGTGAGGTTGTTGAGTGCCCTATAGTCAATACACATCCGTACTGACCCATCCTTCTTCGGCACAAACAATACTGGTGCAGCCCATGGCGACGAACTCGAACGGATGAAGCCCTTGTCCTGCAGCTCATCTACTTGCTTCTTCAGCTCCACCAACTCACTGTTGTTTACTCGATAGACATGCTGAAAGATGGGTTCTGCTCCTGGAACCAAGTCTATCGAGAACTCAATGTCTCTGTCTGGTGGCAATCCAGGCAACTCCTTTGGAAAAACATCCATATACTCTGCTATCAAGGGGTGTGGAATCGTCTGCTCCTCAACCGAGACTCCGCAGAAAGCTCCGCTGCTCTGCTCCGCCTGACGTCTGGAGTACTCAAACTCTGGCTCCCCCGGCACTCTGAAGAGAACTCTACCCCCTCTGCAATCAATACTGGCATGGTACCTGTTCAACGAATCCATACCGAGTACTATATCGTAGATTCAGCAATGATACCGTGTCTAATCGCAAATGATACTGATATGAAACTATGCGAAGCACCGGAATCAAATAATACAAAAGCTGGTCTGGAGTCGAGAAGAATTGAACCTGCGATCAGCTCTCCTATCGCCTCTGCATCCTCAGCTGCCATGGCAAAAGCTCGTCCCTGCTTTCCTCCTCTGGCCTTCTGCTGGTGCTGGACGAACCTCTGCTGCTGTGTCGGCAGGACTGGTCCCCTCTGCTGGCCTGCTGGAGCTCTGGCTCCTCCTCCCTGAGCTGTTCGGGCTACTAGACACTCCCTCATCGGATGGTCTCCTGAACCACATACCAGGCACTTATCCAATCTCTTCCTACACTCGTTCCACTCGTGTCCTGGCTTCTTACAATAAGCAAAGGTGGTGGCCTGCTGCCTCGGTGCCTGCTGTTGTACCCTCTGCTGCTGATGCTGCACTGGCTGATGCCTCGGCTGCTGAAACTGCTGCGGCTGGAACTGCCTCGGCTGCTAGTACTGGAAGTGAGGCCTCTTGGCCTGGCCTCCGCTGATGCTGCCTCCCTGGAAGTCTCGCCCCCCTCTTGAGCCTAAGTTCAAGATCATCCTCTGCAGCTAACGCGTCCACCAGGATCTCCTCAAAGGTAGCGCTGCGGGCATTCTTGGTGTAGGACTTGACCTCCTTAACCAAGCCCTTCCGGAACCTCCGGGCCATCGTCATCTCCGGCAAGCCCTCTACAAATCTGCTCAGGCGACAGAACTCTCCTGCGTACTCCTCCACAGACTGGCTCCCCTGGACTAGGGCCTCGAACTGAGTCTCGAGGGCTCCCAGCGCTGCGTCCGGGAAGAACTTCTTCTTGAACAGCTTCTTGAATGCTGCCCAAGTCTGTCCTGTAGTACTAACTCTCGGGTCGGTCTGGTACCATGTACGGGCCAGATCCTGCATCATGCTGGCCGCTGCCTCAATCTGGAGCCTCGGCGGGATCTCAACCAACCTGAATATCTCCTCCATGTGCTCAATCCACTCATCGGCATACAAGATCCCCTCTGTCCCTCGGAAGTCTCTCGGGTGTATCTTCTAAAAATCTTGGATGCCCTTCTCCTGCAGCTGGTGCGGCTGCGGGGCTGCCGCTGGCTGAGCTACAACTCTCTCTACCGCAGTCACTGCCAGCTCAATGCCTCGTGTGAGCTCTGCTGTGTGCCTCTGCTGCTGGGTCTGCTGACCCTCCATGTACTGTAGCTCCCCTTCCCGATTAATTTGAAATATTTTATTAGTATTTATTTTATTTAAATGGTATTTTAATGGTGGCACGATTATTGGTGGGCCAATTACGTAGGAGTGCATTGTGTCACTCAAAACTCTACAATAGTTGAATATTATATTTTATTATTATTGTTATTTATTATTATTATTATTATTATTATTATTATTATTATTATTATTAGTATTATTTTATTATTTTGTACTGTTATTAATATATTGTTCTTAAGTTATAGCGTTAATATTCATCTATTTTCGATAATTCATTATCAAATGAATTATACATATATATATATATGTAGATATAAACTTGCTTCTCCATATATAGATAATAGGAATATTGGTAATTATATTATTTATTTAAATTACTTTAGGTTTTGTGATTTTAGAGATATATAAATATACCAGATATATGGGATATATATATATATATATATATATATATATATATATATAATAGTATAATAGAATGAGTAATAAAAAGAAAGAAAAAGAAGAAAAAAAAAGCCTTGAGCACAGCCAGGCCTTAACAGGCCGAGCAACCCAGCAATTCCGAGCCCCCCCAAACTCCAAACAGCAGCATCGAGCAGTGGAGAACCCAAACCATACCAAGCAACACCCAAGTCCCCCACGAAGAAGGAAGCCACATCAGCCTAATCCCTGTACTACCAAACCCGAGCAGCTATCAAACCATTCTATAAACTCTCGGCCCAAACAGAGCAGCCCACACTCAAATCCCATTCCAGCCCAACCATAGGAGCAACAGCCCAACCCGAGCACCTTCCCAGGCCCACACAACTGCAACCCAGCCGTATATTCAATATATGCAGTATCCTGATCAGGAAACGCAAGGATCGAAAGGAAGAACACGAAAACCCTAGCCTAACTGCCGCGCCGACACCCCACGACCTCCTCTTCCCTGGGCGCACCCCCAGGCACGCGCAAGACGCCGAGGGCCGCCGCCGCTGGCCGGAAAAAGGCCGCGCACACGCGCACGAGCGACAGGGGAACCCAGCAACAGCCGACTGTAAACACCACTTTTGAGGCCGACGTTCTCCCTCATCGGTCGACGAACTTTCGTTCCAATTGTGCAGGTACGTTCACAATATAACCATCCTTAATTCCCATTAATTAGTTTAAAATCTAGTAACTCGAAACTCGAGATAAATTGAGTCGAAGTTGCCAAAAAAACCTGTTTGGAAATAGGACACGAGACAGTCCACACACCCATGTTCGATAATCGATTCCGATCAATCCAGTAAACTTTTAGAAATTCTATTTGAACACATGTTTAGACAACATATAGGAGATCAGAAACTATTTTGTAGTTTTGAATTTCATAGACTGTGTACAGAGTAATCGATCCTCGAATATCAAGAAAAACCTGTTTTAGAAAATATAGAAATTCAATAAAATTCATCCACACGACGTGTGTCCCGCCAAACCGGGCGACGTGGTTGCGCACCATAGGCATCAAAAGATGCGTAACGACTTCGTGGTCGTGTGGGCTTTGACGGAATTCAAATTGGTCGCGTGTGCGCGACGAATTTGATGCGTATCCGTCAAAATTTACCGTATCGTGCACTTTGTAAATTTTTCAATTACTTCGTGCACGCTCGTCAGATCAAGACGAAATTGCGCCATCAGGATCTTATCGTTTTTCTGGTCCTGTATGCCAAGTTTGGTCCAATTCTGAGACAGTTGATAAAATTACCGTTTTGCGGGCCCCACGGTTCCACTCAACGGACGATTTTGTGTACAGCCCGCCGGAATCCAACTCTGGACATACGGTTGGGTTCGCAACGGAAAACCAGATCCGTAGACATGTAGTTTGACGACTTTAGAGACCGTTGACTCTGGCACATTTTTCGGTGCAAAGCGGGTCCAACGGCGGACATTATTTTTGTCCGAAATTACCGTTTTGCCCCTGTGTCCAGAATTGGACTTAAGGACAATCAATCCTAGCTAATTTGACTATTCTGAGAACGTTGGTACTATTTATTTCAGCATCTGGAGACTTCTGCATGTGTTGACTGATTGTGGCTCATTGAGTGGTATGGTATAGTATTGGTTTCTCTAGCTAAGGACCTCAGGCAAGTGCACTTTCTGATTGTTTTCCGATTCATAGTAGTCTTTTCATTTCATGTCTATACATATATCTTGCTTCTTGTTGACACGCTCGTCACACGGAGTAGTCGGGAGGAGAAATATCTTAGTAAACATGTGAACTACCCAGAACTATCCCATGAGTCTATTCTTGAGTAATAGCCGCTGCACACGACACGTGCAGTGTGCCGGACTTACCCCCTAGCCGTTCACATGTCGAAATGAATATTTTATACCACCTAGATTGATGTCTTTTATTAGTTTTTCCTTGTTTACTTCTCTATCGTGCTATGTCATCAGTTATTTACCAGTTTTTATCTCTCATATGTTATTTTCATGTCTTGTTAATTCTATTGTGTTTTCGTATTATCGTCGATTTGTGTACTTGTTCCAATCCTGACTGGATAACCAATATTTTTTAGGTTTAGCCGCGATCATTCTTAGCACTGGGAGGACATGGGTATGCTGAGGTCGACCTAGAAATAGAAAGCAAATGTATCAATTTCATTAACTGTAAAATCTTGTATTTTCTTTAATTATAAATGTTGTAATAAATATAGAATTGTGAATGAGCATCAAATGTTATTTCTTGAGCATTTATTCTTGCGGGCTTGACATCGTTCTACCGTCGACTCTGCGGCGTAGGCTGGCTTGGATACGTCTCGTATCCGAAAAAGCGGGTGCGGGTCGTGACAAGTTTTTGTGGTGGCCCATACAGGTCTGTTTTCACAAAAGATTGCGAACTCGTGATGGTATGTTAGTCGTACTATTGCGAGCCTGCGCCCAGGAAATGCTCATTCACAAACTAGGATTAAAATGATTTAAGTTAATGACTAGGACTAGGAGTCCCTTGTTCAAATTGACCGATTGGGTAGTTAAGGTTGTTAGATAGGCCATGCTATTTAAGAATTATTGAATTCGGATGACTTGCCAAACCTTTATAGAAATACTATTACCC
The DNA here is from genome assembly GCA_029216955.1 of Iris pallida. Lineage (NCBI taxonomy): Eukaryota > Viridiplantae > Streptophyta > Magnoliopsida > Asparagales > Iridaceae > Iris > Iris pallida. The sequence goes on along the minus strand of JANAVB010032420.1, from coordinate 10,051,755 downwards.
TTGATATGAAGACATGATCCAACGTGGGTATACTACTCACTTGGCTAGTTAGGCTTTTCCTAGAATTAAGGCTATAATCTTGATAACCTGTTTAGTTTTCTTTTGCTCTTTGTAGATATAATTTTTTTATCATCAGTTAGAATTGCCTGTTTTAAATTTTATTTTGCTGTAAGTAACTGGTTTATAATTTCTAATTCTGCTTTTCATATACAAATCTCGATGTAGGATTGGTTCAAAGTTTTCCCTCAGCTATTTGAAATATATATGAGATAAATGTTAGGATGTTCTTATTTTTCTTGTCGTCAGTTATTTCCCTCAGTCAACCTTTTACTTTAAGGATTGAGACTTATAGGCAGGTGTTTACGCTTTCTACCATAGTCAACTAAGTTGAATCCTTAGCAGCTCTTTGACGTCCTTAGGAAAATAGTAGGAGCAGTTTAACGACTGCGATGACTAGACAGCAGCGCACTGTCGTCAATTACCTGAGAGCGGAGAGTGTGGGTTCACTGCAGCCAGCAGCGCACTGGCGAGGCACAGCCCATAGAATTGAAATCCTTTCAAAGAATTGTAGGTTATGGATCATTGCTAAAACTATGTTCTCGTTGACCTCTTTGGATCTTAAATACCCATGTGTCAATATAGAGTAGAGTACCGGATAGCCTATCACATCTGAATCACGGAACCAAGAGTTTACCACAGTCTGAGTATACGGGCAAAGCATAATTCTTGGTAAAGTAATTTCATACATGACTACAAGTTTAGGATGCTATAAAGGATAGGGACTGCCCTGTATGACCCTAAGATCCAAAACCAATGCCAGTAAAAGTTCTGTAAGCTGGATAACGTGTCCCTGACCTGGCCTTCTGTGGTCCTTGTGACCCATTGACAAGGCAACTGACTGACACTAATAGGTTTACTTAGAGTATAGAGTTCAGAAGTCCATAAACCATTAGTCGACCAAGGCCGTATGGATAGAAGATAGTATGATGCCTATATAAGTAATGATACCAGGTAAGGTTTTGAATTCTCTCAAAACTCGAACTACTTATTCCTTCCTCCAAAAATCTCGCATGCTTGTATTTTGACTATCTTGACCAACGCTGCTATTACAGCCTAGTTTTTGCAAGCTTACTCTTTTATCGAGCTTGATTCGAGACATGTGTTTATTGGGGACGCCCGCTAACATATTGTCTAATCAGAATCAGTGTATCACGGTCTGATCAACCATGATGCATTCTTGAATTATATATTCGCCTTTGAATCACGTAATTGTATTCAGCGACATCTCTTGAACTCTTTATTGTTTTTGTCTTTCGCTGATTGGAAAGACGAAAACTCGTAACTGATAGATAGATACAGAGTATTCCCATGACTATGATAGTTGTATATGCAAGTGTCGCTACCATCGGCCAGCCCTGTGACAGGAACCTTGCCACCATATCCTAGCCTCTAAGGTGGGTAGACTGTAAGCCTTCTAAAATTTTGGATATACGAGGATTACCGATTGATTAGAATAATTTTCCACTAGGATGATAATCAGAGCCCCACGGACTCCCACTTTCCATTTAGATCATTTTGTGTCCCCGACCGTGTCATTAATATTCGGAGCACGAGGCCAGTTGTTACCTTCCAACAAATTTCACATGTAAGATCTAGATGGATCCACCTTCATCTAGGTATATCATATCCCACTCAAACACGTCCCCTTGTACTCTATTTTTATGGTACGACTTTCAGATAAAAAGGACTAGCTATAACCCTTACCATAATACCGATAAACTTCCCGACTACAATTAGAGCCTCAACCTCGACTCGAACCTTTTGACCCAATATGTGGTGGTGATCTACTCGAAGCCCACTACGCACATGCCACTATGATGCCACCCAATTGAGGCCTCAAGTGCTACTTAAACACAAAAGTCACCGAAGGCACATTTTGGACTTTAGGAACTTAGCTAACCAACCTGACTAGCCACTAGCTCAACCCCTTGGAAGGAATCCTATTCTAGGTTACTCTAACTAGTAGAAACAGTTTTATCATTGGGATCTTGACCAATCCATATAGATTGAAATCCAAAGGTTCATCTAACCAACGAGTGATATCCCTTGCTCGTGTGTTTAAATAACCACAGAAAGATCACACTCTTGATTTCTCAAATTTTGTTCTATTATGGAACCTTGTTTGAATTAGGATTTTGAGAACGAGACTTCTGTATTGCACAGATTGCAGGCCACTCTAAGTAGCGAAGGGTTCTTCGAGGTAGCAAGTGACTGGACTAGAGTAGCCCGATCTAGGGAATAAGACTATAAGTTCATATATACCCTTTCTACCTGTATTATTGTATATGCTCTACCGCTCTTTAAACTTCACAGTTGCCCCCGAGTATTCTGCCTTATCTTCCTGTCCTTCCTACTTCGGAGCGACGAATAGTCGTGCTTACTAGAACTTACCAATATTTCTTAGCTTCTTGTGTAAATTTGTTGCCTATAGATAGGAGAGAGTTGTAGATGCCGTATGCCATAGATATCCGTCGGTAGTTATTTTTGCAATTAGCTGGAGGGTTACAATGTTATGACATCAGGTGCTTGAAGTGGGTAGTGTGACCAAAGGTGGGTAGAAGTCCTCATTGATTCGTAGTTACGAAATGGCTAGGAGGAGGATATAAGTAGTTCTGAGAAATTAAAATTCGAGGATATTGTGGTAATAGTAGATTTATTCTTTTAAGTTTGAATTTTGGCATATTTAAGAGTTAGAATTTTGAGGATGAAATTAATTTTAAGGTGGGTAGATTTGTAGCTCCCCTTCCCGATTAATTTGAAATATTTTATTAGTATTTATTTTATTTAAATGGTATTTTAATGGTGGCACGATTATTGGTGGGCCAATTACGTAGGAGTGCATTGTGTCACTCAAAACTCTACAATAGTTGAATATTGTATTTTATTATTATTGTTATTTATTATTATTATTATTATTATTATTATTAGTATCATTTTATTATTTTGTACTGTTATTAATATATTGTCCTTAAGTTATAGCGTTAATATTCATCTATTTTCGATAATTCATTATCAAATGAATTATACATATATATATGTAGATATAAACTTGCTTCTCCATATATAGATAATAGGAATATTGGTAATTATATTATTTATTTAAATTACTTTAGGTTTTGTGATTTTAGAGATATATAAATATACCAGATATATGGGATATATATATATATATATATATATATATATATATATATATATATATAAAATATATATATATATATATATATATATATATATATATATATATATATATATATATATATATATATATATATATATAAAAAAAATATATATATATATATATATATATAATAGTATAATAGAATGAGTAATAAAAAGAAAGAAAAATAAGAAAAAAAAAGCCTTGAGCACAGCCAGGCCTTAACAGGCCGAGCAATCCAGCAATTTCGAGCCCCCCAAACTCCAAACAGCAGCATCGAGCAGTGGAGAACCCAAACCATACCAAGCAACACCCAAGTCCCCCACGAAGAAGGAAACCACATCAGCCTAATCCCTATACTACCAAACCCGAGCAGCTATCAAACCATTCTATAAACTCTCGGCCCAAACAGAGCAGCCCACACTCAAATCCCATTCCAGCCCAACCATAGGAGCAACAGCCCAACCCGAGCACCTTTCCAGGCCCACACAACTGCAACCCAGCCGTATATTCAATATATGCAGTATCCTGATCAGGAAACGCAAGAGATCGAAAGGAAGAATTCGAAAACCCTAGCCTAACCGCCGCGCCGACACCCCACGACCTCCTCTTCCCTGGGCGTACCCCCAGGTGCACGCACGACGCCGAGGGCCGCCGCCGCTGGCCGGAAAAAGGTCGCGCACGCGCGTGCGAGCGACAGGGGAACCCAGCAACAGCCGACTGTAAACACCACTTTTGAGGCCGACGTTCTCCCTCCTCGGTCGACGAACTTTCGTTCTGATTGTGCAGGTACGTTCACAATATAACCATCCTCAATTCCCATTAATTAGTTTAAAATCTAGTAACCCGAAACTCGAGATAAATCGAGTCGAAGTTGCCAAAAAAAACCTATTTAGAAACAGGACACGAGACAGTCCACACACCCATGTTCGATGATCGATTTCGATCAATCCAGTAAACTTTTAGAAATTCTATTTGAACATATGTTTAGACAACATATAGGAGATCGAAAACTATTTCGTAGTTTTAAATTTTATAGACTGTGTACAGAGTAATCGATCCTCGAATATCAAGAAAAACCTGTTTTAGAAAATATAGAAATTTAATAAAATTCATCCACACGACGTGCATCCCGCCAAACCAGGCGACTTGGTCGCGCACCATAGGCATCGAAAGCTGCGTAACGACTTCGTGGTCGTGTGGGCTTTAACGGAATTCAAATTGGTCGCGTGTGCGCGACAAATTTGATACGTATCCGTCAAAATTCACCGTATCGTGCACTTTGTAAATTTCCCAATTACTTCGTGTACGCTCGTCAGATCGAGAAGAAACTTGCACCATCAGGTTCGTATCGTTTTTCTGGTCCTGTATGCCAAGTTTGGTCCAATTCTGAGACAGTTGATAAAATTACCGTTTTACGGGCCCCACGGTTCCACTCAACAGGCGATTTTATGCACGGCCCGCCGGAATCCAACTCTGGACATACGGTTGGGTTCGTATCGGAAAACTAGATCCGTAGACATGTAGTTTGACGACTTTAGAGACCATTGACTCGGCACTAGGGGTGAGCAATATTCGGTTTTTAACCGAAAACCGACCCGACCCGAAAAAGCGGTTCGGGTCAGTTTTAAAAGAAATGGGTCGAAGTTCGGTTCTGAATATGTAAAAAATCGGTTTATCAGTTCGGGTTGCGGGTTTTGCATTCGGTTCCCGACCCGAACCGAAAACCGAATATACAATTACATTTTTATCCTTCCTTACCTATATATACAAAAAAAACTAAAACCTAAACCTAAAACTCTCTCTCCTCCTCCAATTTTTTGGAGGCCGCCGCTCTCTTTCTCCGCTCTCCTTCGGAACCCTCCCTCTCCTCTCCTGAGCACTCCGCTGAGTTCGCGCTCCTTCGGAACCCTCCCTCTCCTCTCCAGAGCACTCTGCTCTCTTTCTCCTAGGTTTTCTGATCAAACTTTTCGATCATGCCTTTCCTTTCTCATCCGGAGAACTCCCTATATGGATCTCTCTCCAGAGATCTTTTCCTTACTTATCTCTCTCTAGATCTAAACCTAGATATAAAAAGAAGGGTTTTGATCATAACATAGGTTTATTCCTAGATCTGTGCTTGAAGAAGAGGTATAATTTTTTTTCACTTGTTTTTTTTTTCAAAGTTAGGTTTCTATTTTCTAACATAAGGTTATTCTCCGACGGAGGTTAGAGAGGTCGATGATTTTCCCTGATCTGTGCTTGAAGAAGAGGTATATTTCTTTTTCACTTATTTTTTTCTCAAAGTTATGTTTCTATTTTCTAACATTGTTAAATTTTGTATTTGTGAACTGGTGAATTTTTTTTGTATTTGACAGATCCGTAAGTTATTTTTATTTATTTTATTGATATATTTAACATGTTCTCTATGCAAAATTTCAATTATTAGTTCAAATTTTATTGTTATATTTCATATTAATTAACATGTTCTAAATTAGATATATAAATATTTGACATGTTTAAATTTTATTGGAAACATTTAATTTTATTGCAAATATTTAACATGTTCTGTTATCCATGATCTTTATTTTAGGTTAGTTTATGATAATTATAGTATCCATGTTCTGTTATCCATGATCCATGTTCTTTAATTTATGTTAGAATAGTTATAGTATCCAATATCATTGTTTTTTATTTATTTTAGGGTAGTTTATGATAATTATATTTAACATGTTCTGTCATCCATGATATTTATTTCTCGATTTATTGGTTTGATTCAATTTGGACAGAGTTTGAACAAATGTATGCTGTGTGTTGTCTTTAAGTGTTGGAGGTGCTAGGTTTAGCCAGTGTAGTTGGTTATATGAACTCTAATTTGTCACAGGGAAATTAATTTATCGATGCTTAATGCCTATATGCAGTCTGAACACATGTATGTGGTTCTGAAACATGTTCATATTATGGTTCTGGTACTGATATTATCTAGTTTTTGTTCAGGGGATACAACATATTTTTTAAGATGTGGTTTGTGCGCGTTGAAAAATGGTAGTGAAAAAGGAGTAGTAGCAACTAGCAGTCATGTAGTACATGTGCAAAAACTTATGATGTGTTCTTTTTTGCTGGTTTTCATTTTATTTTTTGTTTAGTTTCAGTTATACATTCATATCACTTATGTAGAAAATTTGAACTGTTTAAACATGTACGAATCTATATGCCTAATTGTTACTTCATTATATTTACTACTGTTGTACTATTATTTCTAGTTGTTAAGGATATTATTTCAAGAACATGTTATGATGTTACTTGTTCTGCTCTTATGGATACATCATGTTCAGGTCTTCTGGATACATGCTTGTCTGGATACATTATGTTCTGGATATATTCTAGATATATACATGCTTATTTTGCTTCTATATTGTTTGTTCTGATACTACTCACTCTGATTTCTATGGATAATATACACTACTGCTTTTTCTGATATTGTTTGTCTTATATATCTGCTAGATCTATTGGCGTGGCACTCGATGCAGCCAATGGCTTTACAAGAATGGACGATGATGATTTGGCTAACTACACCCAATGGCGAGGCACTCGTTGCAGCCATTGGCTTGTCAAACTGCATCTTTAATGGTGCATAAATAGTCATTCTGAGTCTTTTTTTTTTCCTTTTTTTTTAAATATTGCAGGCTTCGCATTAGTTTTGAATCTGGATATTGGATCAGGATGTGCAGAAGCCACCAGAAGATTGGAATTTGTATATTTTGTTCATTTGCTGCAACCAAGTCATCCTGATTGTAATTTGTATATACTTGTAATTTGTATATTCGTAATTTGGTTATTTGTTCTGTTGAATTTTGGATCTGGTCCAGATGCTTTTTGTATGCACTGGAGTTTGTAAGACAATGGATTGGATTTTGTAAATACTAAATTGTATATTTGTAATTATGCCAATTTTTGTATACATTGGAGTTTTTTTTTATATTGGAATTTGTATATATGTACAATTTGAATTTTAACACATTCTGCCAATTTGAATTTTAACACATCCAGTCCGTTCCATGTTGAAAACCCGGCCCGGTCCAGCGGCCCAATTAACCGAATAAACCGAAAACCGAACCGATTTTTTTCGGTTCGGTTTTGTCCCGGTTTTGTTATATTCGGTTCGGTTTTCGGTTCTAGAGTTACGGTTTGCGGTTTTTTTTGGTTTTCCTAAACACGGTTCGGTTCAGACCGAACCGAACCGATGCTCAGCCCTACTCGGCACGTTTTTCGGTGCAAAGTGGGTCCAACGGCGGACATCGTTTTTGCCCAAAATTACCGTTTTGCTCCTGTTTCTAGAATTGGACTTAAGGATAAGCAATCCTAGCTAATTTGACTATTCTGAGAACGTTGGTACTGTTTATTTTAGCATCTGGAGACTTCTGCATGTGTTGACTGATTGTGGTTCATTGAGTGGTATGGTATAGTATTGGTTTCTCCAGCTAAGGACCTCAGGCAAGTGCACTTTCTGATTGCTTTCCGATTCATAGTAGTCTTTTTATTTCATGTCTATACATATATCTTGCTGCTTGTTGACACGCTCGTCACACGGAGTAGTCGGGAGGGGAAATATCTTAGTAAACATGTGAACTACCCAGAACTATCCCATGAGTCTATTCTTGAATAATAGCCGCTGCACACGACACATGCAGTGTGCCGGATTTACCTTCTAGACGTTCACATGTCGAAATGGATATTTCACACCACCTAGATATATGTCTTTTATTAGTTTTTCCTTGTTTACTTCTCTATCGTGCTATGTCATCAGTTATCTACCAGTTTTTATCTCTCATATGTTATTTTCATATATTGTTAATTCTATTGTGTTTTTGCATTATCGTCGGTTGATGTACTTGTTCCAATCCTGACTGGATAACCAATATTTTTCAGGTTTAGCCGCGATCATTCTTAGCACTGGGAGGACATGGGTATGCTGAGGACGACCTAGAAATAGAAAGCAATTGTATCAATTTCATTAACTGTAAAATCTTGTATTTTCTTTAATTATAAATGTTGTAATAAATGTAGAATTTTGAATGAGCATCAAATGTTATTTCTTGAGCATTTATTCTTGCGGGCTTGACAGCGTTCTACCGTCGACTCTGCGGCGTAGGCTGGCTTGGACACGTCTCGTATCCGGAAAAGCGGGTGTGGGTCGTGACATGTACTGTCGGAAGAAAGCTAACAGCTGAACGGCGTCAACTGTCCCTGCAGGTGGCTGCTACTGCTAAAGCACATCCGGAATCACCGGACTCGGCTCATGCCTCACAGGTGGAGGGGCTCCTCCGTAGCTGAAATGCCTACCCCAGCTGGCATGACTGGGGCTGCGGTACCAGGGGCTGGTTGCTGAGTATGAGAGGTGGCGGACCTCTCATCGGCGTCTCCCTGGCCCTGGCGATGCGATCTCGTCTCAACCATCCTGGAGACAGATCAAAAGAAAATAATTGCTAAGAACGAGTCAAAATATCAAAGGAGGACAGTTTAAATTCAAAGAAAGACAATAAGCAGCAAAATTAGATATACAGAATCTGATAAAGAGTTTTTCCTAATGTGATTGAGTACCTTCAAAAATTTCCTAATTCTACTGCAGGCTGCAGTGATATTCTAGTTCGAATACCACTACATTTCAATCTAGACCTGCATGGGCCACCACTAAAAACGTGTCACGACCCGCACCCTAGAGTAAGGGCACGAGACGTGGGTACGTCCAGCCTACGCCGCAGTGTCGGCGGTAGAACGCTGTCCTAGGTCACAACATCTAACAATATAATACTAAACAGTTTATACTCCCCGAATGGGGGTGACATAGCAGAAAGTAAACTCAATCACAACTAAGGCAGGAAGATAAGATAGAAAGATAGAAAGATAAATACTGCTGAACGGAAAGGAAATCCCCAAGTACAAACAGAGAGTCTAATGTAGGAACCCTAGAGGGGGTGAATAGGGTCAAGCTAACTAATCAAGCACTTAGCACAAGCTAATTGGCAATTTAAAAATATAAGTGCAAGAGAAAAAGCAAACACAATACCGACACCCGATATATCCTGGTATCCTCCTAAGAGGCAGTCCAGTCCCGGAACTCTCTCCGGCTTTAATCCACTATTTGAGCAAATAGTTACACACGAGTTTGGATCCGAAGAACTCGCCAACTTCTTACACAAGAGCTTTAATCCGAAGGGCTCTCCGACTTCAACCGAGAGTTTGGATACGAAGACTCCCCAACTTCAACCGAGAGTTTGGATACGAAGACTCCCCAACTTCAACCTTTCACAATAGGTTTTGATCTCCTTATACAATAAGATAAAGATCTCACTTTTCAACTCAATAACTCTAACACAATTTGTGGATGGCAAATGAAAGCTTTGTAGAGTTGTTTGTGGATAGGCTTTGGTGGTTTAGAAATTTTTAGGCTCAAAGCATCAACCTTGAATGAAGGGGTTCAAGGCTATTTATAACCAAAGCTTGAAAAGAAGCCAAAGGCAACTTTTCAGTCACGAACCGGCATACCGTCGGTATGATCCGGCATACCGACGGTATACCGGTCTGGGATTACAACAGCTAGAAATATAGCCGTTGGGATCATTAATGGCTGAAAATCCGACCGTTGGAATTTCAACGTTTCGGAAGCGGTATACCGTCGGTATGGACCGGTATGCCGTCGGTATGCCGGTTTTGTAAACAGAAACTTTCTGTGAACGAAAACCGGTATACCGTCGGTATACGCCGGTATACCGTCGGCATGCCATTTTCCACCAAAAATGATCCTGGGCTTATTTCTGCCCTAGCTTTCGATTTTGCCATCCATTTCTTGTGTTTACAATAATTCCTAAGACTCATTACAGACTCCAGATAAACTTAGGCAGGTGCAGGCTTCTTCAGAGTCTTGAAATGATGATGGCATGGCTTGGCTTCTTCCTTTGATAGGTGCTGGTTTTTTTCCCTTGGCGGCAGCTGTCCAAAGATATCCAGTTTGTAAAAACTGAATACCTTTCGGGGGCTATGCAAAGTTTAAGTACAAGTGCTAAGGTGATGGCATAAATGTTAGTGATATCATAATGATTAAACTTAATTGAATGACCACAATCAAAAACATAGTTTTGATTTTGGCAACCCAATTAAATTTAAGATAGATAAGCTCATATCACTAAGATGTAAACCAATGGGCACATATCACCAAAGATATAAGTATAAGTAGAAATGCTATAGCGATTGTATGAAGATTAGTGATAAAGAAATGCTAAACTTAACATATTAACCATATTCAAAAATATGATACAATCATTGGGCCAACAATCTCCTCCTTTTTGATTATGGCAAATCGGTTAAGTTTAGTATGAACACAATAGATGCATGTATCACTAATATACAAAAGATATAAGCAATATCACTAAAAGTATACTACTTAGATTACTTATAAAAGCATACTTAAACTTACTTCTCCCCCTTTGACATGATCAAAAATAGGCTCCCCCGTACTAAGAGATAAGATGAAATCAATCTCAAGCATAGAAATCAGAGCATGGGGAACTTATAGACAATCATGATCAAGATATACTAATGAAAAACAATAGGAGAAGTGTGTAAAGACAAGTGTATAAAACTACATACCAAATGTAGAGTAAAAAAAAATTGCTTGTCAAAACACAATATGGTTGGTAAAACTAAAAGTATTTGAAAAACAAGAAATAAGTAGTTTACCAACTTGAAATCCAAGGAATAAATCCAAAACACAATAGGATATGAAATATTGCTCCAGTTTTGGAAGAGAACTATGAAATAAGGGATTTCAAACAAAAGCCATGAGGAATAGATAATTACAAATAATAGATACCAATTGAGATATGAAATTAAATAAACTTGATACCAATTGAAAAGATGTAAACTTGAAACATTGATCAAAGAAACCATTAATAATCATAATTGTCCACAAATAAATAGTGGAACAAAATAAAAGAATGATCAATGTAAAATATTGCAATTGATATAAAGTAATCTCATTATTTGCAAGATCTATATGCTTATCCAAGTTCATGCATTTGAACTCAATTACCTTATCATGCTATATGAATACCCTTTAGATAAACATGAAGGTAAAGGATAAAAATACTTGAGAAGGAGAAATTCAGTCGACTTGAATGCTCCCCCTCAAAGTACTACCTAAGTAGATAAAAATCATGAATTTTGGATAAGTCCTCAACAAGGAAAGCCAGATCAATTAAGCATGAAAGAAAAGCCAAATCAACGAAAGCATAATATTCATCAAGATAAGATCTGAAAGTTAATAATAGCAAGATGACATATTTAACCCATATGAAAGAGAGAGATAAGATAATAAGGACAATCACATACACTCTCATAAACCCCTCAAAAATAAAAATATCATGACCTTAATCAATAAGATATGAAAATGAAGAAAATATGGGTCCATGATAAACTATGTATACGACATATTAGAGGGTATAAATGAATTGAATCAATTAATTTGCTCCCCCTCAAAATATGTATATCTAGTTCCAAAGCATTTATAGCATAAAATAGATAACTACAAGATCTAGGGGTAAATCAACTATGGATTTCTCCCCCTTGCTCGATGCATATAAGGCTACAATATCGTCAAAAGACGAAAAATATCATCTTTAGTCAAGAAGAGATAACCAATAAATAGCCACTAAAGATGAGAAATCAAAAGAATATTCCAATAAAGCACATACAATCAAAAGATGGCATACATTAGTCTATATAGAAGAATCTCATATTTAAATATGATATATTAATGTATGTAATCCTTTGAGAAAATGTCATCATGAAAAAGAGTAAAGTCAATTAAGAACAATCATGATAATAGACATAATATAGCTCAAAAATAAAATAAAAATGAAACTCAAACATCATGTCCATGATTATCTAATTGAGAAATAATCAACCAATTTATTGCTTTGTATGGACTAGATATGTTTTATCACATATGTACCCATCAACGGGTAAAATCCAAACCTTGCTAATGGTAAATGATAAACCATAAAGTTCAAATAGCAAAGGTCCATATGTGGCAATCCATGAGTAGTCAAAGTAGAGTAAATAAATTAGTTTGATAATCACATAATAAGATAATATAGGACTACTCAACCATTAGGATCTTTTATCAATAAAAATAAACAAATTAAACATGATCCAACAAATCTCATAAAGAAAATCCCAACTCCATATTTATGATAAAAACTCATAAAACAATAAAAAATATGGAAAAGAGTCATTCTCATTTAAATGATTGCAAACATAATCAAGAAGAGATGTAAATGATAATACGATGAAATCATGACTCAAAAGTGAGACAAATTTAAGAGATACTTGCTAATGACTAATAAGGAAAGAGACTTAAAGAAAGGAATCACAAACCTCCAAGAGAAACAAGATCTAATCAAAACTTTGTAAAACTAGTTTTAGAGAACAAACATATGTATCTAAAATAGAATACAAATTACAATTAGAAGAATCACAGATCTTGTTTATGAAAACTAGCATATCATATATAGATTGAAAAGAAAAACAATAGCTAGGCGAGTGAAAGTGACCAAATTATATAGCTTATCAATATATCACAAATAAGCAAACTATATAATCCAAATAAGATTAATGAGGGAAGCCATTAACAAGATAAATGTGCTCATTAAATCTTAAGTCACTGACACTAAAAATACTTGCTTAAGCAAAGAGTTCACAAAGAGGAAAATACATTTTGAATGAACAAAATGATTTATAGACTCTTTACTAAGCAAGGATAAGAGCATAAGATGACAAATAAATGAATTAGACTCTTATCAAGTATAGGCCAAAAGAGATATTCATGAAAATGTAATAAAGTAAATCTTTTTGCCAAGTATTGAGATTAACCCAAGATAATAAAATGATAGATCGATCTAGAGAATGCAAAATATTATAGCCATTATGAAATAAGTGTATTCTCTAGAAATGGGAAAATCTCAACATAAAAGCTCAAACCATAGTAGCTAAAGTCATGAGAAATATGATATAATAATTACAGGTATTCTCATGTGCTACAAAAACATCATTGGGCAACAATAATTCAAAAAGAAGCATAAACCCAAGGAATGAGCAAAGAATGATCATTAAGATCAAGAAAGCTAAATGCTAAAGATATCAAGAAGTACATTTTTCAAAGAGTTTTCATAGTGCACCATAGTAAATTGTAAAGATACAGACTAGAAAATATGCACTAAAAACGGAGGTAAATATAAAAACAAGACAAAGCACAAAACCATGTGATTCTTAAAAGAACTTCCATAAATAGTCAAGAGCAATACATTAATAAATAATTTCTCTCACCATCCCAACTTAAAGATATAAAACAAATGAATATCAAAAGCTAGGAAACATATATATATATATATATATATATATATGAAACTATATATATATCACGAATAGGCATACATAAAAAGATCAAAAATCCATTAAGAACATGTATCCATAAAGTCAACCAAAAAGCTAAAAAGACATCATTAAAGAAAGCTTTAAGGAAGAAGCATATTGATTCAAAAAGAGATATACAAATTTGATCAAAAGAATCAATAGCTAGAGTATGAGTTAAGCACAAGTTTAGAAGTAACAAGTATCAATAAAACTTTAACTTAACTCATATGCCTACATAAAGGTATTTATACAAAAATAGATATTAATATAAGAGATACATGAACTATAAGTAAATGAAAATTTTAATGAATATAGTCATGTATCCTTAATGAATATTTGAGAAACCATCACAAATTCAAAAGCATGTATAAATAAACTTTATTAGGCAAAAACATAATTGATTCTCAAGAAGATAATCAAGATAAAGTATGAGAATCAATAATGAATAAATTATGTAAGCACAAGATTAAAAAGAAGTATAAGTATATGCTTGTCAAGAATAAGAAGCTTGTGCTAAACACAAATATTCGTAAATACCGATTTAAAGTAAATAAGACACATTAAATACAAACCGGCAAGAAATAATTATTTCAAAAACTTTAAAGACGGAGGGTTAAAAACATATTAACTCAAATCAAAACCAAGCTCCTATGGACTAGAGTGATATACATCCTTTATAAATAAAGAATAAGAATAACAAGCATGCATAAATTAAATGTGTCACACTTAATAGAAAATGAGTGATAAACTACAAGTGTGAACTAAACATTTAAGCTAAGTAACTAGTCATGCTAGATAAAAGAAATAATAAGAGAATTAACTAAGCATGCTAGTATTATATCTCATATTGATTTATACAACAAGCAACTAAGGATATCAATGTGAGCTAGTAGCAAAACATCAAGAGAAACATGCTAGATTCTACTAATATAAACAATTTAAAGAGAATCGCTTAGCATGTTACCAAAGTGGCTCTAGTGGCCACGCTTGTGTTGGTGCAATTGCTTGGAAGATGTCCTTTGAGCTTTGCAACCACCAACACGCTCCTCGGTGCTATGTCCCGATATAAGAAGCTCCACCTACAACATTAGGCGAAGACTTTGGTATCCAAATAAACTTGGATCCACATTTGTTAGCTTTAGGGACCCATATACTATTTACTCTAGCATTGGTAGAAAAACTCCTACGAATAGGACAAGTTAAGCTCATGTGTCCAATGCGAGAGCAATAAAAGCACCTAATACTAGTGTGTGCACATGTATCAGAATGAGCATGGTTATGAACATGTGACATACTAGAATGATGAATATCTCTAGAATGAGCATGAGAAGATTTGGTTTTAAGAATATTATGTTCTAATAATAAATCATCATGCATACAAGTAAGAGAATCAAATTTAACATTTAAAGCATTATTCTCTTTTTCAAATAAAGCAATTCTAGAGATAAAAGCATCATTTTGTTTCTTTAAAGTGTCAATAGAAGAATCATGCAAATGATTAAGCTCATGTGTTTGCCTCTTAAGATCTTCTATTGATGAGGAAAGAGATTTGATTTTCAAAATTAAAGCCTCATTCAAACTCTTTAAAGAAACACAAGATGAGTTTTGAGAATCAAGTCTAGATAATAAAACATTGTTTTCATTTCTCAAAAAACTCATTAGCTTCTTCTAAATGAACAACCTTTTCAGAAAATTCTTCATTTGTAAAATGAAGGTTATCAATAATCTCTAAGGATTGTTTAGCCATGGCTTTCCACTTAGAGCATTTCTTGCATTTAGAAGAAACATGATTGTCTATGCTACTAGAAGTAAAACCCTCTTTATCGGAGGAGGAGTAGGAGGAAAATGATGCCATAGAAAAATAACAAGGATCTACTCTAAGGATGTTAAGCCTAACAATAGAGTCCTTGCTCTGATACCAATTGTAGGAACCCTAGAGGGGGGTGAATAGGGTCAAGCTAACTAATCAAGCACTTAGCACAAGCTAATTGGTAATTTAAAAATATAAGTGCAAGAGAAAAAGCAAACACAATATCGACACCCGATATATCCTAGTATCCTCCTAAGAGGCAGTCCAGTCCCGGAACTCTCTCCGGCTTTAATCCACTATTTGAGCAAATAGTTACACACGAGTTTGGATCCGAAGAACTCGCCAACTTCTTACACAAGAGCTTTAATCCGAAGGGCTCTCCGACTTCAACCGAGAGTTTGGATACGAAGACTCCCCAACTTCAACCGAGAGTTTGGATACGAAGACTCCCCAACTTCAACCTTTCACAATAGGTTTTGATCTCCTTATACAATAAGATGAAGATCTCACTTTTCAACTCAATAACTCTAACACAATTTGTGGATGGCAAATGAAAGCTTTGTAGAGTTGTTTGTGGATAGGCTTTGGTGGTTTAGAAATTTTTAGGCTCAAAGCATCAACCTTGAATGAAGGGGTTCAAGGCTATTTATAACCAAAGCTTGAAAAGAAGCCAAAGGCAAATTTTCAGTCACGAACCGGCATTCCGTCGGTATGATCCGGCATACCGACGGTATACCGGTCTGGGATTACAACGGCTAGAAATATAGCCGTTGGGATCATTAATGGCTGAAAATCCGACCGTTGGAATTTCAACGTTTTGGAAGCGGTATACCGTCGGTATGGACCGGTATGCCGTCGGTATGCCGGTTTTGTAAACAGAAACTTTCTGTGAACGAAAACCGGTATACCGTTGGTATACGCCGGTATACCGTCGGTATGCCGTTTTCCACCAAAAATGATCCTGGGCTTATTTCTGCCCTAGCTTTCGATTTTGCCATCCATTTCTTGTGTTTACAATAATTCCTAAGACTCATTACAGACTCCAGATAAACTTAGGCAGGTGCAGGCTTCTTCAGAGTCTTGAAATGATGATGGCATGGCTTGGCTTCTTCTTTTGATAGGTGCTGGTTTTTTCCCTTGGCGGCAGCTGTCCAAAGATATCCAGTTTGTAAAAACTGAATACCTTTCGGGGGCTATGCAAAGTTTAAGTACAAGTGCGTGGCTCCAGAGTTGTCGTCGGGTGGTTCAGAGAAATCTTGTGGGATCCGTCGTCTTTGGCCCACCATGATTTCTTCATTGCATATGTCCACATTGATCTTGTTTATTGCTTTTCTGCATGTACATGTTAGACGAACAAAGCAATATATATAGTAGCAAGTATGATAAGTTAAAGCACATTAGGACTATGCAAAGTTTAAGTACAAGTGCTAAGGTGATGGCATAAATGTTAGTGATATCATAATGATTAAACTTAATTGAATGGCCACAATCAAAAACATAGTTTTGATTTTGGCAACCCAATTAAATTTAAGATAGATAAGCTCATATCACTAAGATGTAAACCAATGGACACATATCACCAAAGATATAAGTATAAGTAGAAATGCTATAGCGATTGTATGAAGATTAGTGATAAAGAAATGCTAAACTTAACATATTAACCATATTCAAAAATATGATACAATCATTGGGCCAACATCTAAGTGTCTAAGATAAATACATATCCCAAGTATCAAATATATACAATCATCCAGAGAGTAATGTAAATGAAACAACCTAGTCTAGAGGTGTGTCATCCACTGTTAGTGGGACCTGCTGCTGGTCCAAATCCAACATCTCATCTAAGGTAGCACCGTAATAGGTATCCACACCGGCCTCCTCCTCGTCCTCTATAATATTTTCAACAGGTCTAGTCAGGACAGGAGCGAGTACAATACATCTCAACAGTTCATAGCAGGTTAGAAAATATAATCATGCAGTAAAGTAAGATACAAGAACTGAAAGAAAGTACTGGATGTAAACAGAGAAAGCTGTAATGGAAATATATACTGTAAATAGAGAACTATCAGTGGCTAGTGAGTCAGAGTACAATATAAACATGTGAATGGCATAGGAGATTCTGATGAGACACTACGGAGGTGATCAGGTAAGATACTACTTGGATATTATTCACATGTCTACTTCTACTCCCCCGTACCCCCAATCAATACACAAGGATCCAGCCAGGTTATATTATGATTCCATGCAAAGGCCCACAAGGGGTGATACATAGATGGCCCAAAAATGGGTGATTCTAGGAATGCCCATAAATGGGATGATTCAAGGAAGACTCTGTGATCATGAGAGTACATGTCACAAGTGATCAATGAACCGTGAAGCATAGTGATACACCATGTAAGTGAAACGCACAGAACATGTAGTATACGATGCTCCCTGAGGGGATAACATCTCAAGAAGGGATCCATATAGTACTAATCCGTGTGACCAACGTGACAGTATCAAGTAAAATAATTTAAAGCAGAAAAATAATTCTAAGCAGGATATGAAATGATCAGAGAATGTACTCGCCTGCTATCTGAATGTCCAAGATAAAAGTACTATCCGAGGAGTGGTGTCTGGCTCCTATTCAGAACAGCACAAGTCACAACAAGTCTAAAATGGTAACATGAAGTTCTACTATGCATTCTACATGATTCTAGGTCAATCTAGACCAAAGTCAACTCTTGGTCAACCTTGGTCAATCCTAGAAGTCAAACTTAGGTCAACTACGGTCAAACTAGGTCTAACAAGTCTAAATTAGGTCAAACTAGCCTATACTAGTCTATCAAGACTACCCAAGGCTGTACAACCCTATACTAGCACCACAACTCAAGCCAAGACACCACAAGTCATTACACACAATAGGGTAACCATATACATATATATAGATATATACACATATATGCGATACCATTACATTATACATTATATAGATATATATATATATATATACATTACACACACATACTTATATTACATATTTAGATATACTTATATTATATATATACATTCATGTGTATATAGAGAGGAGAAAGGCAATGTGTGTGTGTGTACAAGTGAGAGGGACTAATAGTCAGTCCAAATCTGGACAGTAGAGTGTGTGTGAATTAGAGTAGTGTGTGTATAAGTGTCTAGTGTTTCAGCAAAACAGGGAAGAAAGAAAGGAACCAATTCAGGACTCAAATTAGAGTGTGTGTGTGTGTGTGTGAATACAAGGAAAATAGTGTGGCAGTTTACAACAGTAGGTGATCTCAGAATTTAGTATTTACCAGTAATGTACAGCATATACAATACAACCCTAATTTAGTTTAACCATTATATTCTCAGATTTTATAGCAAAACCAAACCTATCACATTTGTCTTGAACTAAACCAAACCAAAAAATGAAACCTAAATAAACCTACACATTCTCAGCAATATGTAACATGTAAATATGAACTTAACATTGCAATTGGGTTAAACTATTTAAAAACAGGGCATACATATAAACTGGACAGTCAAGTAAAGGATGTGTAAACTTCATTCTCAGTTTTCAGTCCTATTTCAAAGCACAGATTTGAAATCCCATTTTTGAACCCAATTCATAACCAAACCACCCCAAAATTCACACACAAGTAGATTACATATAGGAGAACAACATTAGGGACTTAAACAGTGATAACAACAGTATTAATTAGGTTAATTTGATTGCCAAAGTTCGAATTTAGAAACTGGAAATAAACTAAAATATACTAGGTATCAGAAATTTAGGGAAATAGAATTTGATATCTAAAAACAATTTAATATGTAAAATTTGTGGTTGGTAATGCA
Source organism: Iris pallida (assembly GCA_029216955.1). NCBI lineage: Eukaryota > Viridiplantae > Streptophyta > Magnoliopsida > Asparagales > Iridaceae > Iris > Iris pallida. The sequence continues at coordinate 10,032,427 of JANAVB010032420.1, read as the reverse complement.
TCCCAGATATGTGCACGTGTCCCAGGAGATGTCTCGTGTCCACCACAACATGACACGATGTGTCCAAATCAAATGAACCTAAAATAGCATACACAGACAGTGCAGTCTCATGCACAAGTGCACGCGTGTCGTGCACTCGACACAGCCTAAACCAGGACACGAGCCCACAACCCTAGGTTTGCCACACATAGGGCTACCTACGTGTTACCCTATTTTGGGTCGATGTGTCCCCGTGTCCGAGTTATTAGACCGTATCAGTGCTCAAAAACAGACTGTGCGCAGTCAGTGCAAATCCAATGCACTGCAGATTTCATATCCGATACGACACGACATGTCGTGAGACTCGAGGGGGGCCTGACAGTGGTTGCTCCCACCTCCGTGCCAAGTAGCATGTGTCCACACGGCGTGTGCTGCGTGCAAATGGCCCCGAGCAGCAGAGGAAACGCACAGCTCGCGCGCACGTTTGCACCCGCGTGTGCACGTGTCCAAAACGACTCGATACGACACCAAAAACACCTCAGTCGACCAGAATCATGTAAGCAACACTAAAACATAATTTCCTATTCAAAAACTTTCCTAAAAACAATTCGAAATGCCCTTTGGGACATTTCATCAAACACCTTAGCTAATGGGCTGATACGTGTCCATTTAGGACACGAAATGGACACAAAATCGTACAAAAATCTAGGGTTAGCTAGGGGACACTTAGATCTAGGTCATTATACAAAAATAACAGCATCTAATTAAGAGTTTTATGGATTTACCTATTGGTGTCACAACTCCTCAAAAAGCTCCAAAGAGGGGGTGTCTCCTTGCTCCCCAAACTTCACCAAATTGCTATGAAACTAAGAATAACATATACCAACAGCAAGAAAACCTAAATTAAAACCTAATGCAATTTGTTTGAGGGAAAAAGGAATTAATTTGGATTTTCTATGAATTAATGAAGTTGGTACATACCTCTCTTTCCAAAGGAAACTTTCCTAAAGAGGCTAGCCCTAATGAAAGAGGGTATTTATAGGGTGGGAATCCCTATGCTAGTGTGTGGCCGGCCAACTATGAATTAGGGTTAGGGTTAGCTAGTGGGTTGGGCTTTGGGCCCCTATGTGCTAAGTTGCTATTTAATGGTTCAACCATAAGTCATGGCTTATGACTTAACTATTCCAACTTGAGTTTAATGACTAAACTATAGGTTAACTATAGTCTAACTAGGGTTGCATGACCTAACCAAGTCCAAACACAACTAGGGTTAGCTTCTAGGTTAGTCTACCAAGGTCAATGCTAGTCAAGGTCAACCTAGTCAACCATCATGCAAATAATTCCAAAATAAATCCTAAAAATTTTCATAAATTCAAATAAATTATAATAAATTTAAATAACCCCAAAAATGACAAAAATACTCTCAAACTAGAAATGTGGTAGTGACATTAGATCTAAAAATCCAACTTCAAAACTATAGAAGTGTCTAACCGTTACTAATTTGGTAAATCACCAGCCATCTACGGGTTATATGCATTAAATAAAACACTAAGATATTTTATTAATTTATGGAATATTTATATGATGTAGATCTGTGTCAGCTTTCTAAAATATCAAACAGTTCACAAAACAGAGTTCCGCATTTCCCGGAATCTCAAAAACAATACGACACATTGATTTTCGGACAATTGGCATTCAAACAATTTTTTAGAATATAGATTTGGAAAGCTAACATCGATATGGTTCTAACAAAAAATAGACGTAAAATGGCTTCCGGAGTTGGTCGCAACGGCTTCGTGAAATTGATATAGTTTCTGAAAAAAGAGGCTGAATTTATGACGAATTTTAGACTATTTTGGACGAAAAGGAGATGAATTTTTGAAAAAGAAATATTAAAGATGTTCATAAATTCAATAGGTATATATAATGGGTAACAATATTTAATTAGTATATGACTAGAATTTAATTAATATGGATATGATTAGGATTTCCTAATTTGGATATGATTATGACTAGTTTGAATAAGGATATGTTTAAATAATTGTAGATATGATTCCGATAGGATTAGGCTAATCCAAAGATCTCTATATTTATTTAAATGGAGATATGGTTTAATCAAATGCGGTTATAAGATAAGGATCAAGAATCCTAACGATAAATCAACCCATTAATTCAAATCAAATAAAATTTTAAAACTAAATCAATCTAATTCCAATCCAATAACTGGTCACAATAATAATTTAAAATAATATTTAGTACTATAAAATAATTTAAAATCATATTTGCAAAATCTAAATCTTATTTTTTTTAAAATAATTTGACAAATATTTTTGTTATTCAAAAATACCAATGATTTTCTTTTATAGAAATTCAAAAAAAAAAAATTTGTAACACAAAATATTTAAAATAAATAAAATATTTGGAAATTTGGAAACTGTTTACAGTCTCATTTGGAAACAAAGTTTGGAAAAGCAAAGTTGGACTTCGTGTGTTAGGCCTAACGTTCGAAAAACTTACGGTTGAGCTTTCGGATGGCTTTCTAGAGTTAGATTAAACTAATTTTCTAAATCCAAATTAGAGTAGGTGAAACTTCAATTTGATTGGATTTCAAACTCAATTTCTTTTTGTTTTCCTCTTTTAGAGCATCTCCAACCCTATCGTCTTGTTAAGTGTTGTGAGTCTTAGGTGGCTCCTATGTGGCATGAGCCACAAGACAATGTCTTGTTTATATGACAAAATTATATCTCAGAGCATCTCCAACCCTATTGTCTTGTAAGTATTGTGAGTCTTAGGTGGCTCCTATGTGGCATGTGTAACACCCAATTTTCCAGATGAGGGTAATTTTAAAATTTTGTAATCATATTATTATTTATTGATATTTATTTCACATTATGATTTTTGATAATTTTTAATTATTTTTAAACTATTTAAAAACTGTTTTAAGTCATGACTTGTGATTTTGATGTGCTGCTAGTGAAACCCTAGAGACTGCATGACCTAGAGCATAACCATGTCATTAGGATGATTTAATTATCATTTTTAGCCTAGGAATAATTTGGTCATTTTGACTTATTTGAATTATTGATGATTTATTGAATTAGTGAATTCTAGTTTGACTTTGACTTGTTGAGACCTAGTAGACTAGCCTAGAAGCTAACCCTAGCCATGGTGACCCTAGTCTAACCTAGGTTAACCTAATTTTAGTCATTACAAACTAATTTTGGATTAGGAGGATTAGTTTAAGTGAAATTATTTCATGATTTGTGGTTTAATGAAATGACTTGTGATTTAAGGACTTAATGACTTATGACTTGGCCCATGGCCCATAACTAGAAGCCCTAACCCTAACCAAATCCTAAGTGACCAGCTACATAGGGATCCCCACCCTATATAAACACTTATTCATTAGTTCTTGCCTCTTTTATTTCATTTCAACAAATAGAAAAAGAAAGGTATTTTCCCCCTTCCAAAAAAAAACCATAAATTCATTTTAATTCCTTTTTAATCCTAGTCTTTTGCATTAGGACCTAATTCCTGTATGGTTATTATTTCTGGAGGTTAATTTCAGTTTGGGATCAATTTGGAGCTTTTGGCCATCAAGAAGAACATCCCCCATTTGGAGTTTTTTTATACTTTTTGCACCTATAGGTAAAACTCTACAAATTGATTTAAATTCTATTTTCTTTGTATTTAGGGCTAGATCTAGGAGTCCCCTAGCTGTCCCTGAAATTTGGGTGGATTTCGTGTCCGTTTGGTGTCCGTATCGGACACGTGTCATAGTGTACGTATAGGTGTTCGATGAAATGTCACTTAGGAATTTATTTTTAATTTTTGTAAATATAATTACATGAATTTGTAGAATCTAAGTATGTACATTAATTTTAGTGAATGATGTTAGGTATTTTGGTGTCGTTTTGTGTCAGTTTTTGGTGTTGGACACGCGTGCACGACACGAGCGCACTGTCCTGCATCACGGGCAGGATATCTCGCTGTGTCGGACACGTGGACACGTCAAATTTTGGTAGGATGTCAGGGCACTGACTGACATCATCCTTCCAAAATTTGGGACCATTTGGTGCAGTGTGCGAGGAGTTCTCCTCCTCGCACTGGCCGTACTGGCCGCGCGCGCGCACTGTGCACGCGTGGAATTTGACCACTGACACGCTGCTAGAACACTGACACGATGCGACCCCGACAAGGTGCAGGGTGCTAGACCCCTAGCCCTACCCTAGGCGGACACGTAGGCACGAGCACGAGTCGTGTCGTACCCTGTGTCGTGTCCTAGAGTGACACACACGCGTGCACGACACTTCCTGAACACAGTTTTGTGTCTGTGTATGTGTAGTCATTTGGACACGTTTGTGTCCACTTGGTTGGACACAAACACCCCCTGTTACACGTACACGTGTGCTAGATTAATTACTAACCTTTAAATTTAATATATTAACATGATTTGATTTCGAAATATGCATTTCCCATTAATCACTGATACCATGTGTCTTTTTCGAAATTCCTGAATTGATTTCATTTTAATCTGATTTAAATGATGTTTTAGATTGCCACATTGATTCCTACATGTTTATTAGTTCCTACTAAGTTGGTTTTTGCAAGTTAGATTAGGTTTTCACTTGAAAAATGGGATTCGGTATGGGAATGGACTGAAACTGTTCATGAGTTGCACTCAATTCATTAGTCACTCACTGATACCAGTTTCCTGAGATTTCCTCACTGAATTTTTGATTCAATTGTCATGATAAATTCATCACATGTTTATAACTGAATATGTATTGGGATGTGGGGCTTATGTATGGTGTTGGGAATTGGGATTCAATTGTGTTTGGTTTGATTATATATGAACTGTCATTTTCTTGAGATCCATCACCCACACACATTGACTCATTACAAACACACACATTCAACAGCCTATGCCTTCTAAACCAAACTGCCATGTAACCACACACACTGCTTTTCTTTCAGATTTACACACATGGACTGATTGTTCTTGAGAACACTACACACGCACACACATTGCAAAACCTGAGTTTTAGTGCACTGTTTCCTGAATTTTGTTTGACACATCTACCTAACTGTCAATGCATTGAACTTGTTTTCCTGAGACTAATCTCAGTTTTTTCTGAGAATTCCTATCACATCTACATGTAAACACCTTTCACTAAGTTCATCCTATCCACACACAGTTTCAGTTTTCCTGAGATTACACCCACTACTCGATTGGTTTTGTCAATTCCTGTGGGGTTGCTCACTAATTTCAGTTACTCTTGACACACACTTAAATCCACATTGACACCCTACTATTTTTCCTACCACATTGGTTTTCATCTTATGTTACACACACCACTCTATCAATTTAACTCAGTGCACATGAGTTACGCTACACATAATATATGCATGAATGAGATATGTATGCATATGCAATGCATGAAGAAATGGATGAATGTAAGCCATTTACTTGTAAAGCACACACACACTATTTCCTTTCCCTTCTTCAAAACTGAAATCGAATGATCATTAATGTGAATTCTCATTCATTTATTAGTTGTTTTTATGTTTGAATTCGAATGAAGGATTAGGTTGTCATCTTTCTATTCCTGTTTGCTCACATAGTATCAATGTATTCACTGATACTCCTTAACACATGAACACAATGTAAACTGTCAAATGTTCATTCCCTTTTAATCTGGGAATTGATTTTCCTTTTCTAAAATCTGAGATTTAGTTAATGTAAACTATCTTGTTTTCTTCCCATTTACACTATGTTAGCTCACTGATTTTCTAATGCTCCATGTTTTCATATTACCTTCCCTGTTTTCAGGATTCACTATACACTACACTGATTTTTCCTATTTTCTATTACACACACACAATTGTTCTACCACTGTTACAGATTCCATTCACTGTTCTCATATGTACACACACAAGTTTATATCCTTGTTCACTCACTGTTTTCTATTTTCCTGTTAACACACACATTCCCAATTACACTAATACACACACTCTTGTCACTAACACACACACATGCTCTCTTGACACTCACTCTCATACACACACATGCCCTCTTGTATTCTCACACACACACAAGTTTATATTATGTGGCACCCTCATGATACACACACACACATGCACACATACATGTGCCCTTTCCTATTCCCTATATATATGTGTATGTGAGATTCACATTTTAATGTATCCTAGATATGTATGAGTGCACTATATTATATTAGATACATTTATGGATATGTGTATATGTGATGTGGTTTGGTTTTAGGCATAATATTGCCTAATAGCCTAGCCTAGGGCTCATGGCCTATGGGTGTGGCTTGAATGCCAGTATAGAGTCAAGTTAGACTTGTTTAACCGTGATTAGACCTAGAATGGACTAGTTAGACTAGTATAGACTTGTTTGACTTAGGTTTGACCTAGTTGACCAAATTTGACTTCTAGGGTTGACTAGAGTTGATCAAGAGTTGACTTTAGTCCAGTTTGATCCTAAACTTCATGTAGATGCATTGTAGCAGCCTGTTATATCATTTTAGACTTATAGTGACTTGTACTGTTCTATAGGAGACAGACACCACTCCTCAGACAGTAGATATTCTTCAGATACTCAGGATACAGGCGAGTACATTCTCTGATCGTTTCATACTTGTCACGACTTATATTCTTGCTCTAGATTACTTTACTTGATGCTGTCACGTTATCATCATGGATTGGTACTATATGGATCTCTTCTTGGGATGTTATCCCCCTTAGCGGGCGCATCAGATACTTTATGTCATGTGTTTCATGTACATCATGTATTCCTTGCTCTTGCGTTATTCATGTACAGTCATGTTCTCTCATGTTCTTCCATGTACGCTCATGTACTTTCATGTGCTCTCGTGTACGTTCATGTTTCCTCATGTGTTTCGTGTTTAACCAAAACATCATGTCCGTAACGTAACTTGACTGGATCCTTGTGTATTGATTGTGGGTAGGGGTGAGTATAAATGGTTATGTGATTTACCCATCATGTCCACTCTGTTACTTTTCATGTTTTATCATGTTCAACCTAAGCCAATTACATGCCATCTCGTACTCTAAATCACTAGTCACTTACAGTTCTTACTTATCATGTATATATTTCCAGTTATCAAATATCTCTCATGTTTTCATGTACATCTTCTTACAGCGTTTTATGTATCTTACTCTATTGCTTGCTTTATATTTCCTGCCATGATATGAACTGCATGAGATGTACTGTGCTCGCTCCCATCCTGACTGGACCTGTTGAAAATATTACAGATGATACCGAGAACTTCTGCCCGACCTACTATGGAGCCCATCTAGACGACACTTGTGAGCTGGACTCTCAGGAGGACCCAGCTCTAGCTGATGACATTACCCCTACTGCCTAGACTAGTTTAGTTAGGCTATATTCTGTCATTTGAGATCTGGATTGTATATATTCTTTCATATTCTGTAGTTGAGACTCTGTATTCTGGATGTTGCTGAGTTGTTATCTTAGACACTTAGACTCTTATGATCATCTGTATTTCATTTTGAGTTCTATATCATATCGTACTTCTTCTTCCTTTGTTGTGATTGAGTTTACATTCTGCTATGACACCCCCATTCGGGGAGTATAAACTGCTTAGCATTATATTGTTAGATGTTGTGACCTAGGACAGCGTTCTACCGCCGACACTGCGACGTAGGCTGGACGTACCCACTTCTCGTGCCCTTACTCTAGGGTGCGGGTCGTGACAGCATGAGCCACAAGACAATGTCTTGTTTATGTGGCAAAATTATATCTCAAAAGACAATGAGATAGAAAAATTCTCTCCAATGCAAAAGTATTGAGGAGACAATAAAAAGTATTTTTTCCAACTTCCAAGACAACTTTTAAGACAACTACTCATCTTCTTTCTTTTTTCTAATATTTTTTATTCATAATTGATGACATGGAAGAGAAGACATTGTCAAGTGCATTGTCTAGAACAAGACAATCAACTTCACAATGTCTTCTTTAATTTTTGCCACATAAGCTTCACAATTGACTTGAAAATTGCATTGGAGAAGAACTTTTGAATAAAATTTTGTCATTCCTATGTGGCATTAACTTTTGTCCAAAGTCACAATAGGGTTGGAGATGCTCTAATGTCTTGAAATACAATGTGATTCTTATGTGGCATTAATCACAAGACAATGTCTTATCTATGTGGCAAGATTGTATTCACAAAGAACAATGAAGTAAGAAAACTTTCTCCAATGCAAAAGTATTGAAATGTTTACTTTTTTTGGAACTTGGAAGATAAAGTATTAAGATATTTACTTTTGTTCCAACTTTTAAGACAACTACTTATTTTCTTTCTTTTTTCTAATATTTTTTATTCATAATTGATGACATGGAAGAGAAGACATTGTCAAGTGCATTGTCTAGAACAAGACAATCAACTTCACAATGTTTTCTTTAATTTTTGCCACATAAGCTTCACAATTGACTTGACAATTGCATTGGAGAAGAACTTTTGAATAAAATTTTGTCATTCCTATGTGGCAACAACTTTTTTCCAAAGTCACAATAGGGTTGGAGATGCTCTCAAAAGACGATGAGATAGAAAAACTCTCTCCATTGCAAAAGTATTGAGGAGACAATAAAAAGTATTTTTTTTCCAACTTCCAAGGCAACTTCTCCACTTCTTCAACTTTTTTATAAATATTTCTATTCATAATTGATGATGTGGAGACAAAGTCACTGTGAAGTGCATTGTCTAGATCTAGACAACCAACTTCACATTCTCCTTGTCATGTCATTGCCATGTCAACTTCATGTTTTATTTTACATTTACATTGGAGAAAAAAATTTGGAATAAAAGTTTGTCATTCCTATGTGGCAACTATTTTTCTAAACTCACAATAGGGTTGGAGATGCTCTTAACATAACTCCAATACTACTTCTATACTCACAAATGTTCCTAACTTCAATATGACCCAGAGTTTGTCTTTCCCAATCCCAAAGTTAAAACACAACTCGAAAATAAAGCTAACTCCATTTAGAAAACTTTGTTGCCAAACTAGGCATTAAAAGCTAGTAAGGTCATTGGACGTATCTCATGGTGTGAGGTGGGCCGGGCTGGGCCGGCCCAAGTCTAGTGTTGATCGGGTTTGGGCCGGGCCTCAGTCCAGATTAAAGATCGGATTGGGCCGGGCTGATCCGTATTTACAAAATCCAAATCCAGTTCGGACCCAGACCCAGATAAGTTCAGGCCGGGTCCGGGTTAGTCCGTGGGCTGGCCATGTTTAAAGAAAACATATTTTATACCAGATTTGTTTCTATTTTATAGCACAATTCAAATTGGTGCAGTTGTTTAGCCGAATGGCTGTAAGACTTGCCCCCCCCCCCCCCCCCCCCAAAAAAAAAAAAAAAAAAAAAAAACTCCTGTAAATTTGAATTTTTCACCAAATATATACCGAGCATGACCGGACTGGGCCGCTGCCCAAAAAAAATGTAACCCAGCTCGAACCCAATTGGGAGGCCAGGTCGGGTCGGGTCTGGCTACTGGATTTAACTCTTTGACCCAGCCCGAACCCGAATGCATGTGGGCCGGGCCGGACTAGTCCGTTGACCGAATTCGGGTCAACCCAGACCAGTTTTAACCGGACCGATTTCTAGGCTGCCCGGCCCACTTCACACCTTGAGACGTGTCATTCTAATGCCTTCGGACCTCCAATTTTGTAAGGTTTCAGCTACTTGGATCCTCAAAACATGTCTCCACTCAAAGCTATGTCCCATATATATGAATATGCGGCACGACACAAACAGACGCGGACAAGGTACCGTCTTTTCCAACAAGTCAGCCACTTACTCAGAACTAGTGATTTATAATATTTGATATTAATATATAATATTTTTTTAAAATTATAAATGTGTTTAATAATTATTAGTTAATATTTTTTTAATAGTAATTAGCTCGTTTCTAGATGAAAATGCTAGTTACGCCACTGTCAGCAATCATTGAGCAACTCGTAAGATGCAATCACTTGAACCTGTAAAAAAATGGAACCATCTCGAGTTCAATCTTATTATTTTTTCCCTCATAATTATGAATTAATAGCCCATCAACTGTATGCACATTGTTTTATCATGCAAAATCTCCCCTCCCTTCCCTGCGTACGTAGTTCACGCTTCATATCCCTCACATCTAAAGCCCACGAATATTTCGTTTCCTGAATTCAGTTGCACCACATTGAAGTAGCTGCTCTAACGGCAGTACTCTCCAAACGCCTATATAACTCAAACCTACACCAAGAAGAATAATACTCAGACCCAGCTCCCCCAGTAAAGAGAAATACGTACGTACTCCTCCACGTATCCATCGAAGAAGCCATGAAGATGGGCGCTTGCTGCTTCATGATCATGGTCCTGCTGGCGCTGGCGGTTGATGCCAGTACGCCGATGGCCACGGCGGAGCCGGGCCTGCTCAAAGGGCTCAAGGCGCTCCTGGCAAGGAACAGCGGCATCTGGACCTCCAGCAGCCAAGAGCATGAAACGAATATTCATGGGGCAGGGAGGAAAGCAGCAGCAGGCCATGCTGGTAAGAAGTGCATTACTGTTGAGCACTGCAAGAAGAAGAAGAAGATGACTTGCTCCAAGGAGTGCGGCAAGGTGCACGGCCGAGTCGAGAAGAAGCACCAGCTCCCTGGGAAGTGTCTCCTCAAGTGCAAGAAATGTGTTCCGACTTGCTAAGTCGTTGGTGCTCTCTCTTTTTTCACTGCTTTCCTTCCTTATGTAGGTCGGTCGGTAGGTTTGTGGTGGTGTTCTGGTTGTTCGATCTCTTGAATAAAAGTTTGGGTTTCTTCATCATCTGTAGCTTACGTATGGTCTTGTTCAGTGCTCTTAATAACAGTTTGGTTCACCATATAAATTTTGTTAATGTTTCACGATGACAGACTGATCTGCCTTCAAAATGTTATATATATATATATATATATATATATATATATATATATATATATATATATATATATATATATATATATATATATATAAGTGGTAGAGTGATGCATATTCTCTCAGAGGTTGCTAGTATGAGCGACGGAGAAGCGCACTTTAATTCACTTGTGGGATAATTAAACGAGGAGCGGATGCGGTACGGCCCGGGTGCTGTGTTGATGCAGTGCACTGCCAGTGAGGGTACATAGTCTGGGGCCTTTGTGTCTGGGATACCTTTGTGTTGGGTTTGTAAACCTTCGAGTTGGATTTGCAGGCCTTTGGACTAGAATTGGTTGTAGGTCTTTGAACTGAATTGTAGACTTTCAGATCAGAATAATATTTACCTTCCTCGAAAAAATATATATACATAATAGCGTTTGTAAGACTTATCATGCGTTATGACCTCAAATATTGGGAAAAAAAAGTATGTCTAAAATATGTGTCGGGCTGAATTGTAAGCCATAGTCAGTAACTAGTATGGATAGGGTGGCATGGAATACAAATGATGAGCTACAACAATTGTTAAAGAGTCTAACATAGCCCAATTAAGAAATAATTGAGATGAAGTTATGATTTTGTAGAGGCCTTTATATCCTTGACTTGTAAATGGACCATTACGAGCCTCTAAAATGTTTTTAAGGCCATAACCAATAGCCCACTAGGTCCTGTACGTATGATCAACGATGATGTGTGCAATATTGCTCAACCAACGACGTCCTTTGATAGGATTTAATATTTCACAGAAACTCAGGAATTTAGCATATTTGACCAATTCATGGTAAAAAAAAAAAAAATGCCCCCTCAGCAAAAATGGAATAAAGTTGAACCAAAAGTCCCGATTCAAAATAAGTTCATAAGAAAGTGGTGTTTCTTTAGGAGCAGTTATAGTATCGATAAATTGGTTAGTCGATAAATATACAGAGAATACGGTGGATGGTTGTCGGATGGGTTCATATTTCATACACTATTCAGGGTCTGCTTGGATTGAGGGAAAAAAAAAAGAAGCAAAGTGGGTTTAAACGTAGGGGAGTAGAGTGGTTTTGTGGGGGGGGGGGGGGGGGGTGGCGGGGGGGGGGGGGGGGGGGTGGGGGTGGGGGTGGGGGGGGGGGGGGGGGGGGGGATGAAGAGTTAAGTGGACGGTGTATAATAAATAGGTTTTGAGTGAGAAGAGCATTAATAAAATATGATAGTTACCAAAATAACATTATTACATATGTCATAAAATTAAATTTGATTGAAATTTTAGTTAGAACTTGTCAAAATATCTTCACAAACTAGGAAGGTACGCAACAACACATTGAAAACAAGAAAAAATGGAGAAAAAAATTATGATATTTTATGGAATAAATAAATGGTATTTATGACTTTTTAAACAAAATCTCTCAATCCCTCTCGTTAACCCTCCGATTTGGGAGGTTAAAAAATGGACGAAAGAGGATGAAATAAACCCTCACTTAACCCTCCCTTCTAAACCTCCACCCTCAAACCAAGTATGGTTGTATTTTCCCCTCACTTAATTTTCTCTCACTTAACTCTCTTAACCCTCAATCCAAGCAGACCCTCATAGAGTTGAAATATTTTACCAGAGGATCTGGCCATTCTCTATTTATACAGACAGATATCGAGTACGTGCTAGTCATCGAGACTCGCTTTGTGAACTTTTTGTAATCCACAGACGGTGTATCAAACAAAGATCCTTCGTTAGCTGGGTAACTGAACATTAAGCAATTTGGTTAAGAAAATTTGGTGATGGAGTCCGAAGAAAAAAGACACAAAAATTTGGTTGTGTAAAATCTCAAAAAATTTTTTTGATGATTTTATATGTTTATTTATTGGACTTTTAAATTTTTATTTTTGCTAATATTTGGTAGACAAGTTAAATGTACATTAGATATATGAATAAATTCCATTACAGGCTATGAACTAATAAGTTAAGAAAAATATTTATCTTATTTTAAAAGAAATGTTACGATTATTATATTTGTAATGACATTATTTATATTATGAATAACTTGTATTAGATTTAGTAATTTATTTTATTGACTTGGTGTAATTGTAATAGATAATATTGGCACAAAATAAATTATTAGATATTTAGTAATATTTTGGGAGGTTAAGCTTTACAATTTATTTAAAATTTATTTAAAATTGAGTATGAGTTTAGGTGAGGAAAACAAAAAGTTCCAACCGAGTGCTACTGTTCCCGCGGGAACAGTAGCAACTCAACCCCAATTCCTCCCCCCCCCCCTTCAGTGCAACCCGACCCATTTCCCCCTCTCTTATATATCCTTTTGAAAAAAAAATAAAACAAAACCAAACCAAACCTACCCCCATCGAAACCCTAAACCTGCTGTGACGACACCCACCCATGGCCGCGCGCACCGCGCAGGGCGGTCGTCGACCGCCGATACGACGACAGCAACAGCCGCAACAAGGGGCGGCAGAACCCATAACAGTAGTGGCAGCGTCTTTGCATCCAGATTGCGATCTCGTCAGTGCACCGTTTCGCGAACTGTTTTCGCAGGTGTGTTCCCAACCTAACTGACTCCAACTTCCTTAAGATAGTTTATTTTAATTCGCTTTGTGCACGTTCAAGAATCGAGTTCCAAAACCGAGAAAAATCTCGATTTTTGGACTATAGAAACTGTCCCGACTATCCATGTTTACGGTCGATTTGCGACCAGCCTATCACCAATCATAGAAATCTACTTGAACAATGTTTTAGACAACCTGACCGAGATTAAAACCTATTAAATACTTTATTTTATTACTTATTCTATTCTTATTAAAATTTGGTTGAACTTTACGAAAAACCTGTTTTGAAAATATTGAAAAACCTCGATACAACGTGCGTCCCGCCAAATCGGACGACGTGATCGTAAACCGAAAGCATCGAAAGGTGCGTATCGACTTTGCGGACGTGTAAGATTTAACGGAATTCAAATTGGTTGTGTGTGCACGACAAATTGGATGCGTATCCGTCGAAATTTATCGTATCGACCATTTTTGTAAATTTTCAATTACTTTGTGTACGTTCGTCAAATCGAGATGAAACCGTATCATTTTTTGATCCTGTATGCCAAGTTTCATCCAATTCTGAGACAGTTGACCGGATCTCCGCTTTGCGGGTCCCACGATCCGATCCAACGAACGAAATTATGCACGGCCCGCCGGAATCTAACTTTGAATATATGGTTGGGTTCATCTCCTCAAACCGGACCCGTAGACATATATTTTGACGACTTTAGAGACTGTAGGTACTGGCACACGTTTCGTGCAAAACGGGTCCAACGACGGATATCGTTTTGATCCGAAATTACGATTTTGCCCATGTTCCAGAATTCTACTTTTGGATAGACATTTTCTAGACATATTTTTTATTCCAAACACGTTCGTAGTGTTTATTTCAGCATCCGAGTACGTATGCCGGATTTGGCTTTCATTGCTTCACTCTTCTGACGGTTCAAACTATTGGACGTCGCCCTTTTGCACATAACCTCAGGCAAGATACCTTTCCATTTATACTGTTTATATTCAGTATGCATTTCTTTAGTTATTGTATATTACTATTTATTTATTTCCAGTTCTTCTAGCTGTACCATTATTACAGTTCCTGATTTACTACCTGCTCAGTGATATTAGTTCCATTTTATTTTATTATCTTTTGTTTGCATATGGACCTGGAGTTAAGGGACTACCGTTTGTAGTATATTGCATAAACCTTGACACAATTGTACCACGAGGTATGTGTTAGATGAGTAGCATGTAGAGGTACTTGCGTGTTGGCTGATCACCCGTGCGCATACGTTAGGTCTAACTGCTAATAGAGACATGTTAGGAGACTTAGCAGTTAGTAGAGGTTTAAGGTCGTGGATGCGACTTAAATAAGTGCATTGGGTGGGGAGAACAATACCTGACGTATGGGCTTCTTTGTACTACCCTGATTACATGTGCGCTCCTCCGGAGACGCAGGCTCCAGGTGCCCTTTGACGTTTCCCAGTGTCACGATCCGCACCCGTTTTTTGGATACGAGACGTGTCCAAGCCCAGCCTACGCCGCAAAGTCGACGGTAGAACGCTGTCACGGCCATGATTCTCATAATCACATAAATAACATTTATTGCTCATTCACATTTCTAAATTGATTACAACATTTACAATATTTATAATTAAAGAAAATACAAGGTTCTTACAAATAATGAAAATGATACCACTTCTATCTAATTTCTAGGTTTTGGCCTGCGAGTCTCTATCTCCCCCCTTATGGTCCATAGCACAAGAATAGGAAGCACGTCATCCAACCTATATCAACGATCCAGTCAAGAAAGGGAGTACATTCTCACAATAGTTTCAATAAATGACAAAATCCATAAATCTGTAAATAATAATGAAGTACAGTACGAAAAAGATAAGCATGGAATCATGGCAAAAACTGAGCATGATAAAAATGACAAGTGAGTACTAAAATAGAGTAGACCTGTAGCTAGCAATGTATAATATAGAACCAGAAACTGTATCTATCTAGTGAGTTAAAATACTACTTCGACATGTAAACGGCTAAGGGTAAATCTGGCACCCTACACATGAAATGTGCGACTGCTATTAGGCACGAATAAGATCCGGCACCCCGCACGTGAAGTGTGCGTCTGCTATCAGACACGAATAGTTTTGGGTTTGTTTACATGTCTAGAGCATTTCTCCGTCCGACTAGTACTCATGGATCCAAACAGGTCACGAACACAGTAATAGATTGGTCACGAACAATATGTAAAGAATCCATAACTACTATCTCGTGTAACATCATATCAAGAACCAATAAAATATTAATATAAAATACTACTACGTACATGATTCATAGAGATAATCAAATATGAAAAACTATCAGAGATGTACTCGCCTGAGGTCATGTGCTGGTGAAACTGATAGTACAACCACCCAGATGAGTTACTAAAGTCAACACATACAAAAGTCTCTGGATGCTGAAATAAATATTACTAATATTTTTAGAATAGTCAAATTAGCTAGAATTACCTGTCCTTAAGTCCAATTCTGGACACAGGGGCAAAACGGTAATTTCGGATGAAAACGGTGTTCGCCGTTGGACCCACTTTGCACCAAAAAGTATGCCAAAGACTATGGTCTCTAAAGTCATCAAACTATGTCTACGGGTCCAGTTTTTCGATACGAACCCAACGTGTGTCCAAAACTGGATTCCGGCGGACCATGCACAAAATTGTTCGTTGAGTCCGATCGTAGGGCCCGCAAAACGGCGACCCGATCAACTGTCTTAGAATCGGACCAAACTTGGCATACAGGACCAGAAAAATGATACGGTTCTGTTGGCGCAAGTTTTGTCTCGATCTGACGAACGTGCACAATGTAATTAAGAAATTTGCAAAGAGGTCGATATAGTGAATTTCGACGGATACACATCAAATTCGTCGTGCACACGCAACCAATTTAAATTTTGTCAAAGCTCACACGTCCTTGAAGCCATTACGCACCTTTCGATTCTTTCGGTTCGTGACCACGTCGTCCAGTTTAGCGGGACACACGTCGTCTCGAAGGTTTTTCTATATTTTTTGAAAATAGTTCTCGTATTTTTTCTTCATTTTCTTACTGAATAATCTCATTGTATATTCATCTATAATTAAAAGTAATAACAGGGTTTTGTTACTTTTTATATAGGCTATAATCTACTTCAAATAGATTTCTAAATATCGCTATGGTTTGGCAGAAATCTGCCTTCCAATATGGGGTTGGGACTGTTTTATATGTCCTGTTTTTAACAGATTTTTGTCGAATCTCGAGTTAATTTTCTGGGTTATCTAGATCATACAAAATTAAACTAATTGAAGAGACTTGCAGACCTATAGGTTGTGTACATGCATGATCAAGTGGTTCAAGAAATAATTCATTCTACGCGACGAAAAGTCGTCGCAAAGCTGCCTCTCCCGTAGTCTCCTGCTATCGTTGCTTCTCGGCCTGGCCGTGCGCACGGTCGGCCTGGCGGCACTCTAGCCGCCGCCGGTGATGCACAGGCGCGTGCACGACGCACTGGGGTGGCATGGAGGTGGTTTGGAGTTAGGGTTTTGATGAACACTCCCCTCCCTCTCGATCTATATATATATATATATATATATATATATATATATATATATATATATATATATATATATATATTATATATATATATATATATATATATATATATATATATATATATATATCCCTGTGTGTACTTGGCTTTAGGGGCTCGGGTTGTACTGGGGGTTCGGCCTGGGTGTGCTGTGCGTGGAAGTTGTTTGGGTTTTGTTTATTTGATTATATTCTATTTTCTATTATAGCCATATATATATATATATATATATATATATATATATATATATATATATATATATAATAAACCATACACAAGGAAATTATCATTAAGATTTTTGGCTATGGAATATTTATTCATATATATATGTATGTATTGTCATATATATATATATATATATATATATATATATATATATATATATATATATATATATATATATATATATATATATATAAAATTCATTTGGTAATGAATTATCAGAATAAACGATTACAAATGATATTATTTAAGAACAACAACAACAACAACAACATAATAATAATAATAATAATAATAATAATAATAATAATAATAATAACCAACTAACAATACGAGTTTTTGGTGAACATATCATACCCAATCTTTATTTGCCCCTAGAAATTCGTATAAATATTCTAAGACACCATTAATATTAAACTATTAAATATTTAGAAAATATTTGTCAAGTCCTAAAAATAAATAATAATATTTGTACACACATAAAATGTCTACATGACCGTCTTTGGTCTCTCTACATGCCTACATGGGCTTGGATTTGGTTCGGGTCCAGTTCAGACTAAATTGGCACAACCGGGTCTCCTAAAATCATAATCTTAATTAATATATAATTAATTAATCTATAAGGGTTAAGTCGCAACTTAGCCTGGTTTTTCTAGTTGGAACATACTTATGACTCAGCCTTCCTTGTCATGGCTGAAACACTAGTCGAGGCACACCACTGCACTATCCGTGCCACGATTTCTAGTCGTCTAGTACTTCAAAACTCAACCGTGGCTAAAGTTATCGACCGTAATAATTATCTAATTAATTATTTATAAAATTCTAAAAATATCGTAATTCAAATAAAATAAAAATATATTAAAATTTTTGGAAGGGAGATTACAAATCTATCCACCTTAGAAATAAATTCGTCCTCGAATTTAAGGACTACTAGGATAGGCAGACTTGGTAGATTGGTGAAAGGTAGTGGAAATTTATGATAAAAAAATTGATCGAATAAAATAAATAAAATAGGAAAAAATATTTAAAACTCTAAAAGCCCTAAAATGCTCTCAATTTTAATTTTGAAACGAGTTTGATAAGGAAAATAATCATAAACAAAGTATCGACGAAATCTGCTATCACGACCCGCACCCGCTTTTCGGATACGAGACGTGTCCAAGCCCAGCCTATGCCGCGGTATCGACAGTAGTACGCTGTCTAGCCCACGATAAATAAAGTGCTCATAAATACTAACTGCTCATTCACAACCACTAAATCAACTTTACAAAATATAGAAGTTTTACATTTGAAGAAGAATGTAAGCTTTTACAATTATAGAAAACTACCACACATCTAACTAGTCTTCTATGGTTTGGCCTTCGAGTCTCTATCTCCCCCTCATATGGTCCATAGCGTAAAAGTAGACACGTCATCCTCACCTATAACAACGATCCAGTCAGGAAAGAAGCATAGTACAACCATATTGCAATTAATGTTGTTAGTCCAAAATAAGTTAGAACAACGAAAAACAATGATGGCAAGGGTATATAAAGAACTAGCAAGAGATGAACTAACAGGATATGAACTATCAAGATATGAACTATCAAGATATGAACTAGAACTAGATAAAGGAACAATAGAAACAACTATGTGTGTGTGAAATACCTTTTAATACGTGAACGACTGGGCTAATACGGCACATCATACGATGGCTATCCATAATAACAGGGTACGACTAACTCATATGTGGGGTGTATGACTTAGTTATCCACAATAAAAAAAAGTTGAGTTTGTTCACGTACTTACTGAGTATTTCCCCTCCCGACTCTCTAACAATCAATAACGGTCAATGATACACTAAGAAGGATACGATAACTACAATGTCACAATCGTGTCTCAATGGAATATTAAGCAATGACTCAACGGGATATCAAACAAGAAAACTATAGAGTAAACGTTATAATGAACTAAAACATAAATACAATACTGTACTTGCCTGAATCCTTGCACAAACCGTAGTCACAAGTAGATGATGAGGGGATTGCCAATCTAGAAGCTGTCAACCTATAACACATATCGCACCATGAACCGTGCACGAAAACCACAAATAATTTGTAATGTTCTAAATTCTAAATTCATGGAATATTGGCTAATTGGGTTAATAATTAATTCTGTAATAAATTACTTAAAAACATCATTTAACCTAATAATAATCTAAACATGCAAGTTTGGCCATCAAAAGTCATATTTCCAATTTTGGAAACCATAACACGCAAATCGAGGCGTGCCATTGACTATCTAGTCAAACACTATGAACTCTAGATTTTGAAAGTATACCTTGGTAGATTTCAGTGCCACGAGTGCGCTGGAATCATCCGTGCCACAAAATCACGCTTTGGTCAAAAGATATTGCCGTTATGGCTAATCGTGACCAAAACGGTGATCAACCGATCAATTCTGAGTTCAACAGAATAACTAAAATACTAGATGAACAAAATAATTTCTGGCAGAATTATATGTCGTACAGCTCTGTGTTAGCTTTCCGAAACTTCAAACGGTTCGTGATTTCGATCTTCGGTCCTCCCGAAATCTCGAAAACACCGAAACGTGTCAAGTTTTGGACAACCGATACTCTACGAATTTTCCAAAAATTTAGGAATAATATCTACAAAAATAAATTAATAATCAAAATCTTACCTCGATACGAATCCAACAAAAATATGGCACACGAAAAGCACGTCGGAGTTGGCGGAAATCGCTTCGGGAAGTCGAAAACCCTATATGAGTTGTCCCACAAAAGGCTGCTGGAATTTAATTAGGGTGGACGAATATAATAATATATATAGGATAGAGAGAGGCGGTCAGTGTAGTAGTTGGCGCCGATAGGTGGGCCCCCGGGGTGGATTTATAGGTATTTATTTATTTAATTCAGAAAATTAATTAAAAATCATTTTAAGTCCAAATAAATCAAAATAAATTGCAAAAAAATCCAGAAAAATTCTAGAAAATTCTAAAAATATTTCTAAGTTTCTAGAATATAAATAAAATATTTTAACACAAAATATTATCATGTGACCTCGCAGTAAATTCCAAAAACCTATAAAATATAAATTCTATATGTTTTAATTATAAAAAATTTCCAAAAATTCTAAAAAAATCCAGAAAAATCTTAAAATATTTTAGAAAATATTTTTAGTCATTTAGAGCACAAATAAAAATATTTGGTTCAGAAATACCCCCGTATGACCTTATAGTAAATCCTGAAAGTCCTTAAAAATAATAAAACCTGAAATATTAAATACCTAAAAATATCCAAAAAATTATAGAAAAATATAAAATAGCTAAATAATACATATGTAAGCTATCTAGAGGTCATATGACCTTAATATGGTCATAGCCAACCTACAAGCTTTGGCATGACTCACAATGACCATAAAATTAATCATAAAGAAATAAAATTAAAAAAATTTTAAAATGGGGAAATGGGTTTACAAATCTACCCACCGTAGAAAAATTTCATCCTCAAAATTTTAAAAGATACAAATAGGCACAGCCAAGAATATCATCAAAATATGACATGACCAATCGATATGAATAAGCACGACAAAGAATATAATCAAGAAAATAATGTGATGAATGATCGAAATTGATCAGGCATATAGAATCAAAATCTAAATACGTTTTAGAAATATAGTGGAAGAAAATTAAAATAGGTTTAAAAGATGACAATTCAAAAATAGAAAAATATGAGAGAAATAAAGAACTACTAGTTGTAGAGAAGGTGGTAACAAGAAATAAGACATCAAATAAATTTGAAAGAAAAAAAAGAAAAATAAATTTAATAGTCGTATGCCAATAAAAGATATAGTCGCTATGATATTCGAAAATCATAAGTATATCCGAAGTTATTTAACCGAGAATCCATGCATCGCCAGTGTACATCTGGCTGCCGTGAACCCTTGGTTTCGTGACTCAAGTATAATATGTTATCGAACACTTTATCAACTCTACCCAATATTGACATAATAAATCAAAAGATCAATAATACAACTAGGATATAGTTTTAGTAATATTCGACAACCTACGCATACTTAAAATTATTTCAACTTAGGGGTCATGTCACGCCAGTGCGCTGCTGACTGCAGTGAACCCGCAGTCTCCATAATTTAAATAAATAGGGACAGTGCACATCTGTCTTACCACTGTATGTCACCGAAAATTATTTTAACTATATCCATAAGAGTTTCAAAGGAACTTCAATAAATTCAAATAAGTCGATCATGATAAGAAAATATAAGTATCTGTCCTTGAGTAAAAGTATCAGTTTTGAAAACAAAACGATCGCAAAATGAACGAAGACGACTTGAATTAATATATAGATAATTGAACCAAGATTAGGAATAAAAAATAAAACGATCACAAAATAGTTTTGAAAATAAGACGAGGTTTAGAGAAGGCAGAAGATAAAAATGATCAAAATTAGGAATTGAATTCTATGAAGTCCTAACTTACCAAACGTATATTCTACCCACCTTGGATCCTACCAACATGTCAAACTAAATAACATATTCTCTTAGGAAAATTCTTCAATTTATCCATGCCTAGACTTCAATAAATTATTGGCTAAATCACATGGCCTATTTAACAATCTTAACTATCCAAGGGTCAAATTGAATAAGGAACTCCTAGTCCTATTCATTCTAATAAAATCAAATCAAACCTAATTGTGAATGAGCATCCTAGTCACAGGCTTGCAGTAGTACGACTAACTTAAGTACTACCACAAGTTCGCAATCTTTTATGAAAATAGACCTGCATGGGCCACCATAAAAACTTGTCACGACCCGCACCCGCTTTTCGGATACGAGACGTGTCCAAGCCCAGCCAACGCCGCGGTATCGACGGTAGTACACTGTCTAGCCCACAATAAACAAAGTGCTCATAAATACTAACTGCTCATTCACAACAACTAAATCAACTTTACAAAATATAGAAGTTTTACATTTGAAGAAGAATGTAAGCTTTTATAATTATAGAAAACTACCACGCATCTAACTAGTCTTCTATGATTTGGCCTTCGAGTCTCTATCTCCCCTCATATGGTCCATAGAGCAAAAGTAGACAGGTCATCCTCACCTATAACAACGATCCAGTCAGGAAAGGTACAGAGTACAACCATATTACAATTAATGTTGTTAGTCCAAAATAAGTTAGAACAACTAGAAATAATGATGGCAAGGGTATATAAAGAACTAGCAAGAGATGAACTAACAGGATATGAATTATCAAGATATGAACTATCAAGATATGAACTAGAACTAGATAAAGGAACAATGGAAACAACTATGTGTGTGTGAAATACCTTTTAATACATGAACGGCTGGGCTAATACGGCATATCATACGATGGATATCCACAATAATAGGGTACGTCTAACTCATACGTGGGGTGTATGACTTAGCTATCAACAATAAAAAATAGTTGGGTTTGTTCACGTACTTACTGAGTATTTTCTCTTTCGACTCTGTAAAAATCAATAACAGTCAATGATACACTAAGAAGGATACGATAACTACAGTGTCACAATCATGTCTCAATAGAATATCAAGCAATGACTCAACGAGATATCAAACAAGAAAACAATAGAGTTATCGTTATAATGAACTAAAACATAAATACAATAATGTACTTGCCTGAATCCTTGCACAAACCGTAGTCACAAGTAGATGATGATGGGATTGCCAATCTAGAAGCTGTCAACCTATAAAACATATCGCATCATGAACCGTGCACGAAAACCACAAATCAATTGTAATGTTCTAAATTCTAAATTCATGGAATAGTAGCTAATTGGGTTACTAATTAATTCTGGAATAAATTACTTAAAAATATCATTTAACCTAATAATAATCTGAATATAATCTAAACATGCAAGTTTGGCCATCAAAAGTCATGTTTCCAATTTTGGAAACCATAACACGCAAATTGAGGCGTGCCATTAACTATCTAGTCAAACACTGTGAACTCTAGATTTTGAAAGTGCACCTTGGTAGATTTTAGTACCATGAGTGCGCTGGAATCAACCGTGTCGCAAAATCACGCTTTGGTCAAAAGATATCGCCGTTATGGCTAATCGTGACCAAAACGGTGATCAACCGATCAATTCTGAGTTCAACAGAATAACTAAAATATTAGATGAACGAAATAATTTCTGGAAGAATGAGATTTGTGTTAGATTTTTGAAACTTTAAACGGTTTGTGATTTTGATCTCCGGACCTTCCAAAATCTTGAAAACACCAAAATGTGTCAAGTTTCGAACAACCGACACTCTACGAATTTTTCAAAAATTTAGGAATAATATCTACGAAAATAAATTACATAATCAGAAAGCTTAACTCGATACGAATCCAACAAAAAAAAATGACGTGCGAAAAGCACGTTGGAGTTGGCGAGAATCGCTTCGGGAAGTCGGAAACCCTAGATGAGTTCTCCCACAAAAGGTTGCTGGAATTTAATTAGGGTGGGCGAATATAATAATATATATATAGGAGAGAGAGAGAGAGGCGGTCACTGTAGCATTTGGCGCCGACAGGTGGCCCCCTGGTGGATTTCTGGATATTTATTTATTTAATTCAGAAAATTAATTAAAAATTATTTTAAGTCCAAATAAATCAAAATAAATTGCAAAAAATTCCAGAAAAATTCCAGAAAATATTTCTAAGTGTCTAGAATATAAATAAAATATTTTAACATAAAATATCATCGTGTGACCTCGCAGTAAATTCCAAAAATCTATAAAATATAAATTCTATATGTTTTAATTATATAAAAATTCCCAAAAATTCTAAAAAATCCAGAAAAATTCTAAAATATGCTAGATTTTTTTTTAGTCATTTAGAGCCCAAATAAAAATATTTGGTCTAGAAATACTCCCGTATGACCTTACAATAAATCCTGAAAGTCCTTAAAAATAATAAAACCATAAATATTAAATACCTAAAAATATCCAAAAATTAAGAAAATATAAAATAGCTAAATAATACATATATAAGCTATCTAGAGGTCATATGACCTTAATATGGTCATAGCCCATCTACAAGCTTTGGCATGACTCACAATGACCATAAAATTAACCATAAACAAATAAAATTAATTTTTTTAATAATTTGGGAAGTGGACTTACATCTGTCTTCCACCCCGACAAATAAAATACGTGAATGAATAAATGAATAAAAATTTCTGAAACTCTGGAAAAGGGAATCTAGGATTAGGGATATGAAATTGATTTTGGGAATTAGGGATAAGGATTTGGATGGTTGGGGGTTTTGAGAACTAGGGATTTGACCCAATCATACCTTAAATCAATCATAAAATATTGTCTAAAATAATACCTATTACTTTAAATAATCCTTGTAATAAAATCAATTGTCAAAATGTTGTTAAGAATAATTCAGATATTTATAGCTGTATATTTTCCACAAATACAATATCTTCTAAAACAATATAGTAATAATTTGAATTTAATATAACTCTTGATAAAATAGTAATTCAAATAATCCTAGAATAAAATCTCTTCTAAAATTTTGTAAATCTCTCCTCATTTTTTTTAAAATATCTAAAATAGAAATAGAATAAAAATTATTTTCCGATTTGGAAAAATAATTAAACTAAAATAAACTAAATGGAAAATGTAAGAAAATGAAAAGTGGGCTTACGACCTACCCACCTTAGAATAATTTACCCTAAAATTTTTAAAGGACATGATTAGGCACGAATATGAAGAATAATCAAGAAACCAAATTTTTAATTGATATGAATAAAACGACAAATGGTATAATCAAGGGAGTGATATGATTCATGATCTATTTAGTCACGCGTAATCATGGATATGATCAAAATGATAAAGATAATAGACAAAAGGAGAGCGTGATTTGGCACGATCAATATTCGGTCAAATGGTCTAGTTGACAACTAAATGTTTAAAAATGATTTAAATTGAAATAATTTAGCATGATCCAATTACAGTCAACATGGTCTAGTTACGACCGAATTTCTAAAGAATGATCAAGGTTCTAGATGCAATCTAAACAAGGCTATAGTCCCATAGATATAAGTTAAGATACAGTCACGATCAAGGTTAATCATGCAAGTTATCCATGCATGATAAAATTAGAAAGTTGGCACGAGCATGAACAAGGTCAAAATAGTCATGATCAAAATGGAATAAAAAATACAACGTTAGCAATAATTGATTTGAAATATATGCACGATTATGATTATAGCCAAGAGAGTTTAGTCGTGATCAAATTTGTTTAGAAACGATCAATTAGTTAAGCAAAACTTTTAGGCATGATTATAGGATCAAACCTAGGAAAGGATACGAATTGACTCGATCGAAATATAATAAAAGGAGTCTAGTCATGATCAAAATTGTTCAAGGATGATCAAATCCAAAATCGTTTTGATATGCTTAAAATATTTATCCACAATTATTTAGGCACGAGTTTAGAATCAAAATCTAGATAAGTCTAGAAATCCAGTCAAAAATGTATTAAAAGACGACAATCTTAAAAATAGAAGGGTAAGAAAGGAAGGAAGAATTACCGGTTTATTGAGAAGATGTGACTAGGAATAAGCACAAATCAATTTAAAAACTTAATAGTTATATGCCAATAAGACGTAGTCTCTATGGTATTCGAAACTCGTAAACATAATCGAAGTCATTTTACCGAAAATTTATACCTTGCCAGTGTACAGTTAGCTGTATTAAACCCTTGGTTCCACAACTCAAGCTATGTTGCGGTAACGAATACCCTATCAACTCTATCTAATCTTGACATAACAACTCAAGGATGAAATAAGATGACCAAGACATAATTTTAATAATGTTCGATCATGTCACAACCCGCACCCAGAGTAAGGGCACAAGTGCGAAACAACGTCCCAGCCTACGCCGCAGAAATGACGTAGAACGCTGTCTAGGTCTACCATCTATCAATAGTTATAATATTAAAACCTGTCGAGAATGGTCAACTCCGAACGGAGGACAAGCAATGACAATATAATATACTCAATCACAAACTCTAAGAATGACGATAGATAATACTGAAGTTAAAGACAACAAGATTTATAAATATCATCCTGAAAATCCAACACATAATAATACAAGTCCAAAATCTCTGAGTCAACAATCTCAAAAGAAATAACTAGCAAATAATAACAAGCCAAAGTAATCTGGAGACAGAGTCCAGTACAATACTAAAACCAGCTAATCTATACCAAGGCCTCATCTGCTAAAGCTAGCCCCTACTGTACTAGGGTATCCAACTCTATACCAACCACGTTCTGAGGATCGTAATAGGTAGGGTACTCCTTTTCATCATCTATAATATTTTTAATAGGTCCAGTCAGGACGAAAACGAGTACAAAATCTCAAACAACAGTTCTAGTTATACAATATTAAAAATATAACAGTAGATAGAAGAGAATATACTAGGTAAGTAGAGCATACATGCATCCTGGCAGGGTATATCAAAACTGTAAATAAGAAGGGTAAGGGCACAGTGTATATTATGTACAAAAATCTAGAACTGCTATCTATGTGAGTTTAGCACTAGTTTTAACATGTGATCGGCTTAGAACTTGATACAATATTTGGCCTGGCTAATCATACGTGAGTGTATGATCACTATACAGTGAGAATACAATGGTGATACAATAATGATACAATCTGGTACTGTGGGGTATTGATCACATATCTACGCTAACACCCCCATCCCTGACTAATATAGTGGATTCAGTCACGACACGTCATGACACATAATCTCTGTGAAGTAGCTCTCCTTCACAGGAATCATGTCTATACAATGAACAAGGAACAAGGAAGACTTGCACAAGGCATACCATATATATATAAGAGGAATAACATCTTATAACGATATTCAGACAAATACCAATCCGTGTGAACAATGTGTCAAGAGAACAAGGATATCTACACTAAATACTAGAAACAAAGATGATATCATAAAACAGAATATTATCAGAGAATGTACTGGCCTGGTATCCTGAATGACTGATAAAAATAGATGTCTGAACTGGAGTCTCAAACTCCTAGTTAAGGTAATACAGGTTATGATGTATTCAAATATAAGATAAACGAAATATACGATACAGTCTACATGATTCTTAGTCAAATCTAGGTCAAAGTCAACTCTAAGTCAAACCTGGTCAACTGTCTAGGTTAAACAAAGTCAAACAAAGTCATATTAGGTCATACTAGGTCATACTAGGTCATATTAGGTCATATTAGGTCAATAAGTCGAGATTGGTCAACTAGGAGTCAAACTAGGTCAACCTCTAGCCTATCTAGGTATTCCCATATAGAACTCATCTATATACATATACTACCATATAATATATACCCTTATCTCAATACTTAAGTAATACACTATATAGATATCACTAAGAATATGCAAAAATAAACCCCTTAATCCTAAACCATAACCTAACTAACCTCACACTCACATTCTAACTCAAACTCAAACTTTCACACTACTCACACACTCAAAAGGAAATCAACCCAAGGCCTAAAGCCAAGGCACACACTCACACCAACATCTAACCAAAATCTAACATCTCATTATCTATATAGCTCCTAATTCTAACCCATATATCATACCCCTCTTCCCTCATCCTAACTAACCCATACAATATAACCATATATAATCATAGGTTAAGTATATATATATATATATATATATATATATATATATATATATATATATATATATATATATATATATATATATATATATATAACATACAATATAAAATATATATGCCTATACCCTATGCTAACTCAACTCTAACTAAATCTCTAATTTATACTCTAACTCAAAACCAACCCAAGCCAAACTTGGCCTAGGCAGGGCAGCACCCTGCTGCTATTGGCAGTCAAGGCCCAAGCCAAGCCTAACAAGCAAGACAGGGCCTTGCTCACTACCTACAGCTGCTGCTGTTGCTTGGCTGCAGCATGTCCTACCAGGCCAAGCCATGCCAAGGCAAGGCAGCACACTGCATGCTGCTACTCAAACCTCCATCCCCTCTTCTTATATCACTCTCTAAATCTCACAAACCAACTTGAGACCCACATAACCCCAATATTTCAACTCTCACTCAACTACCTATCTATATACCTATACTCAAAATATACAAAGTTACATTCCTAAAACTGAAACTAACATATATATAGGTATGAAAATATACTCTCAGATATTAGTACATACATACATATATGCTCAGGTATATATCAGACATATATATATATATATATATATATATATATATATATATATATATATATATATATATATATATAGTACAATCATGCCTATAGTCCTAAATGTATCAGTTATACATGCTGATATAAATATACAAACAACCAACTTGTAATTAAAGACCCAAAACCCAACAGCATTTGAAACACCATTTGAAACCACATTTCGAGTATCAGATAAATCCATTTAAACCCCAAAATCCAAATCGATTACCAAAACAAATCAGGAAACCCAAATTTGGAAACAATGAAACCCAGGTAAAACATTTAAAACTCATTTGAAATCCTCAAATTTGAATTTAACACATTTTCTCATTTTCAATATACAAAACAACATGTATCAGTCAAAAACGTATTTTCGAATCCAAGTTTTCAACCAAAATCAAATCAAACATTCGTGTCGGGGGGGGGGGGGGGAGGGGTTTGATGTGTGTCAGTGTAGGGGGTCTAATCGTGTCCCACAGTGTCATAATTCGTGTCACGAAGTGTCAAAATAAGGTATTAGTAAATTGATACAGTACAGTAAAATGGGGGCTCGTGCATGTGTGTCGAGCCCTCTAGGATAAGACACACGAACCCACAAGTGTCGTGCACATGTCCACAGCTAGTCTAGGTCTAGGGCTAGGGTTAGGGTAGCCTAACACGAGTCCAAGTGTCCTCGTGTCCGCGTACGAAGTGCGTATCAGAGGCACTTGTGCGCGCATGTGTGCAGTGTGGTCGAGATAATACAGGTCGGATTTCTCCTAA
Organism: Iris pallida; assembly: GCA_029216955.1. NCBI lineage: Eukaryota > Viridiplantae > Streptophyta > Magnoliopsida > Asparagales > Iridaceae > Iris > Iris pallida. The sequence continues at coordinate 10,003,030 of JANAVB010032420.1, read as the reverse complement.
AATACTCGATAATATCTCCTCAAATTTTAGGTGCATAATGTCAGTGATTGCCCGCACCCACATACAAATTTTCATGTGTCGGGGTGCCGTGTCGTGTCCATTAGGACACTTGAACAGCAGGGGAGCATAGTACTCCCCTGTGCAGTATCCCAACAACAGGTTCGTGTCCGATTTGGACACGAACAGGGGTCCAAATCCAACTCAGTCTATCACAAATCAAAATCCTACCTATTAGGCTACCCGAATCTAAAATTTGTTTTAAAATTGGTTAAAAATTAATCCATTAAGATATTTCACCAAACACCTTCAACTATGGTCCGATATGTGTCCGATACGCGTATCAAACGGACACAAAATCCTACCAAACTTGGGCTACACCTAGGGAAACCCTAAATGAATGTATCTATGAAGAAAAATTATGATTTCAATGGGTGTAGATAGGTTTACCTATTGAGAGTTGGAATCTCAATGTAAAGGGCCTAGTATCGATGTTTTCCCTCAATTTGCAATGGTCCCGAAGCTTCCAACCCTCGCTAGCTATCCACCAATGGCTTCTACTACTGTAGGGGAGTCCAATGCAAAAGACTAGGCTCAATTTGGAGTTGAATTGATGAAATGGTGTGATTTGGAGAAGAACACTAAACTAGGGTTTTATATGTTTAAGGAAGGAGGCAAGGGGGTGTCATTAAGTGTTTAAATAGGGGGAGGGAGTGTAACTCCTCTTTCCGGATTATCGAATTGCTTATATATTCTAATTATTTTGTTTAAAGGTAATTTGTTTTATTATTATTATTATTATTTTATTTATTTAAACTTTCTAAGAGATAGTTTGTTGTTGTAGGCTTCCTCCAGAAAACATGTTTGAAAACCATGATTTAGAAGCACTAAATTATTTCAGAAAATTTCTTAATTATAAAAACTAAATGTGTTTGATTACCGACCACCTCACCATTTTTCGACTTCGAAAATGAATTCTTAGACCTATAAATATATTATAATGATTTTTTAATCTATTATGATTTTGAATACCTTGGATTATCATGATAGTGCCAAATGCTAGTTATGATATTCTTCTACTTCAAGTTATCATGATAATTAACTATTCGACTTAATTTTTAAATATGATTTAAATTATTTTGACGCTGTTGGATATACCTTCAAATTATTGCATAATCCATTACTGGATTAGATTTATTAATCTAGTTTTAAAATTACTGGTTATTATATTAACGATAAAAATTGCCAATTTGTTTAAATGATTTAATTTGTATGTTTGAAATTTTGATTAATTGATTGATTAAAAGTTGCTATCATTAATAGATAGATTAATCTTGATCTTAAAATATATTATTTGATTTAAACGGGAGAAATGATTTATCTATCAAACCTTAAATCTTATCTAGCCAGGAATTATTGAAATCCTATATAAGGAGAATCCTTCTGTTCTCCCACAAGGCAAAATTCATCGAATCCACAAAACCTATGAAACTATCCCTCTACCATCACCATGGACGACCCCCTCTGCACCATCACGACATCACCATCATCGTGTCATCCGTGTCTGGACCCGTGGTGTCCATGTCTGCACCATGCCTCTCATTCCATTCTTTACAATAGTACAAATTCTCGTATCCGAAGTCGGACTCAGAAACTCCCAGGAGTCAGGAGGCGATACAAGTACACAGTAAAGAAAAGCATAACCTTCGGTGGCTGAGCCGTAGGCCACCGCGCCGCGTGCACCAACACCATCTCCGTGCTGGAAGTCTCTCACGCATCCGAGCCTCTATACCTCTCAGACGAACTTGCGCTCCGCCGAGCGTCCATCAGATCCGGCGTCGGATCACCTCGGCCAGCGTCCCCGATATCTCCTTCTGTTTCCCCAACCGCCACCACTATCGCTCCTTTCCAGAGCCAGACGTCCGCCAATCCATCGCAGCCTCGACCTGAGATTGTTGTCCCCGCACTGCGAGCTCGCGTCTACTGGCGTTCCTTCGTACGACCGGTCAGCCATTGAACCCCTCTGCTATAGCCCAGATCTGACCCACGGTTGCTGCCGAGCTCCCGAGTGCCGTCACCGGCGAGTCGAGCTCCGCCTGCTATGGCCGTCTGCTTTTCGCTTCTCTTCGCGAGAGCGAACTCGTCGCGAGCCGACCACCTCACCATCGCAGCGCCACTGCACTGTGCTCCTCTGGTCGCCGACCGCCGTCCAGAGCTACCTCTCCTCCTCTATCTCCGCGAGCTGCTCCCCGTCCTGGATCTGACCACCGCGGTGTCGTCTCCAACCGACCTCTCCACCAGCGCCGGTCGAGCCAGCTCCTCGGTGAGCCGCCTACATCAGCCTGGAGAGCGTCGGCCGCCACCACCAGCGGGGTACAGTCCGCGCGCCTCCCTCCACCCTCGACGAGCGTAGCGCCGCCCGCGCTCCGATCTCTTCCCTCGCGCCGGCGCCTAGCCGCCTCCCGTGCCTTGCAGCACCATGTCGGGAGCCGTCGGGGCCGCGCCGCCCGAGACCCGGTCGAACCGCCTCCGTCCGCCAAAAACCCCATCTTCGGTGAGCGCAGATTTCACGGTCAGCTTCCGTCGAGTGCCTCCCTGGTTGACCGAGACCCTCCGTCGCCAGCGCCTGTGCGTCGAGTGCAGTCGCGTCCCCGCCAGCGAGCCGCTTGTGAGTTTCCTCCTCTCTTCACACATTCTCTCTTCCAATCCCACATGTTGTGTTCTGCTTCCTCTCTCATTTCTTTTCTTTTTGTAGTTGTTTTTACTATTATTTGTTTGGGTTGGAAGGAATGGACTGGGAGCCGGTACAGGGTTTGGGCTTCAAGCCCAGACATTAGGAAAAAAATAAAATATACCTAGACGTGTTAAATATTTTGGCCATTGGGCCTGCGGCCTAGTAAAATATACTATAAATAATATAAATAGATTTTAGTATTTTATTAAAATATGATTTATGTATATACAAATATTTCTTTTTGGCCCTATATAATAAGTAGTTAGTAATTTTGGACTAATATGAGCTTAATATTATTTTGGGGTAAAATTGTCTAGGCTTTAACTAATATGGTAATTAGCTTCTCTTCATACAAATTTTAGACTTATAATAATGGTTTTTATAAGTATATTCATAATAGATTTTATGATTGAAAATATATGCTTACTATATAATTATTAACAAGGGTAATAATCTTTCGTGGGCTTGTATATATTTCTTAATACATTCATGTACGAGGGATTATAAATAATTTTGAGATAAATATATTGTTATATTATTTTTACCTATTATAAATAGGTTTTTGGCTAAAAATATAGTTATGTGCTTATATTATAATTGGGCTTCTTTTGTATAAATATAATGTTGCTATATTATTGGGCCTAAATATTTGGCCTACAATAAGATTCATTATGGGCTTATATACCTATATATGGGTTTAGGGGAAAGAAATGTTTTAAGCTATATTCCTAATAAGTTTTATAAAAAGAATTTGTAACTAATATATAGTTATGCAAATAGTATCCTAAAAAGGGGTTTTAAAATATCTATACTACTATACATTTTCTAAATAATTTCTCTAAAAGATATATATAGATAATTATTGGGATTAAGGAGCAACTTTTCTTAAATCAATTTTCTCTCTCTTAGATTAGAAAGCCTTGACCGTGACAAATCATACTTCCTACTTTCTTGCGAATTTGGACATCTCCACATCGACCCTAGCCAAATGGACTATTCTGGATGCAATGGTACTATCGATTTCACCAGCTAAGGATCCCAGGTAAGTGCACTTTCTGATTGCTTTTCGATTTATAGTAGTTTTTACATTTCATGTTTATATATATGTCTTGTTGCTTGTTGACACGCTCGTCACACGGAGTAGTCGGGAGGAGAAATATCTTAGTAGACATGTGGACTACCCAGAACTATCCCATGAGTCTATTCTTGAATAATAGCAGCTGCACACGACACGTGAAGGGTGCCGAATTTATCCCCTAGCCATTCACATGTCGAAACGGATATTTTAAATCACATAGATAGTTGTATTTTATTTGTTTTTCTTATCTTCTTCACAACTTGTCATGTCATCAGTCACCTTCTAGTTATCACCTCCCATATGTTATTTTCATGTCTTATTAATTCTATTGTGTTTTCGTATTGCCATCAGTTTGTGTGCTTGTTCTATTCCTGACTGGAAACCAACATTTTTCAGGTTAGCCGTGGCTTCTTTAGCTTTGGGAGATTCGGATGTACTTGCAAGCCAAACCTAGAGATTAGATAGCTAAGTTGTAGTCATTTTAAATATGTAAGAACATTGTACTTTTCTTTCTGATATAAATCTTGTAACTGTTGTAATAAATTTTAGAAATGTGAATGAGCAATAAATGTTACATTTTTGTGAATTTGAGCATCTTGGCTGTGACAGCATTCTACCGCCGACTCTGCGGCGTAGGCTGGCTTGGACACGTCTCGTATCCGAAAAGTAGGTACGGGTCGTGACAGGGAGAGGCTCCTTATGGCAGCCTAGGGTTAGGGTTTAGATGTAGATGGATGGCTAAGGCTTCTCCACCTAAATCCAAGTCCATTCATTGGTCCAATTTAGTCCTAAGGCTTTCTTTCTACAAATATCTTAAGGAAAATATCCTACTATAATAATATCTAGATATTACTAACCTTGTCATTTAGTGGATATTTCTAATCTAGTCTCTAGGCTCATGGTTAACATCTAGATTAGAGAAATTCTAGGTTAAGGCCTAACCTTCAATTAACACATTACTAAAAGGCCAAAATCCATAATAATTCAAAAGTCTCCAAATGACCAAAATATCCTTAGCCTAGAAAATGGAAATTTGCTAATCTAAACACTCGGTTAGGTCTCCATGGTCATGGTTAGTCTCTAGGCTAAATAGTTTCTAGGATTGTACTAACAAAATAGCAAAATCACAATAACCAATTTAAATAGTATTAAATAAATTAAAAATTAACCAAAATTATGGAAAACTGAGAAATGACGAAAATTATCCTTGATTTTGAAAACAGGAAGTTACAATCCTTACCCCTTAGAAAAATTTCGTCCTCGAAATTCGAAACGGTCGTATTCTTCTCTAGGTCAAGCACCCAGCAATCAAAGTCTACTAAATTTTATCCTAAGTTATATAACATGCAATCCAGGAAATCAGAACACATGCATGGTTTTAAATCTCTACAGTATCATGTTATTGCAGTCTTTATTGGGATTTTCTATTTAATCTAGCATGATCATCACATATGCAAACTAAAGGTACTAAGCAAGCAATCATCAATTAATGGGTGGAAGAAACAGGTAAAAGGAAAGAACAAGACCTAACCTCCTAGTCCAATGCCTGTAGGATCCTCAACTATCATTGCAAAATCCCTACCCTGGCGGGGTATATTCTGCTGCTGGTGTGGGGCGTGATGCGGTGCCATAGGTGGCCTACCCTGTGCTCCTTGAGCTGCACGGCGATGGTTCGAAGGACAATCCCTCGCCTGATGCCCTCGGTACCACAGTATAGGCACACACCCAAACGTCTCCTGTAAACCTCCCAGAGATGTCCGGACCTCTTGCTGTCATAGCAAGTAGGTGCCTGCCGCGTCAGTTCCTGCTGCTGCTGCCGGGGCACCTGCTGAACTGGTGCCCTAACCGGAGCAGGAATCTACTGCGGGCGTTGCGGAATAGAATGATGCTGGAGTTGAGGACGCTTAGCAGCCCCCTTTCTGCTAGTAGTCCCCGAAAATAGATCACGGTCCCTCTTAGGCTTTAGGCCCCACTCCCGCTCTATCTTGCGAGCCTCCGCAAAGATCTCGGTATAGGCCGTATAGAAAGAGAGAATTAGGATCTTGATATCCTAGATCAATCCCTCTCTAAAGCAGCTTGCCCTGATCTCTGGCTCACGTACCATATACTCTGCGTATCGGCTCAGTCTGCCGAACTCCGCAGCATACTCCTCTACAGACAAACCACCCTGCTGGAGGTTCTGAAACTGCCTCGCCAAGTCGATCTTGTCTGTAGAAGAAAAAAACTTTTCCTTGAAGAGGACCTTGAACTCGGCCCAGGTATGGCCCTCCCCAGTAAGGTCTGGCTCGTTCCTGAACCAGGTGCGAGCAATGTCTAACAACTGCAGCCCCACCGCCTCAACCTTTAGGTCGTCTGCTAGACGGGAAGCCCTCATCTGACGCTTGATGTCCTCGAGCCAGTCGTCAGCATAAACTATGCCCTCAGTCCCACCAAAGTCACGAGGCCCCTGCTTCTTGAAGTCATGGATATTACCCGGCTTCGGATGCGCTCTCTGATGCGGAGTCCTCTGCTCCACGGCTGCTAGAGCCAACTGGTGTGCATCCCTCATGTTCTGATGCATCACGTCTGTCTGCCTCTGCTGAGCCTCAGCCTGGACTCGTTGGGCCTCCATCATCTGCCGAAGGAAGGCAAACATCTGCCCCATATCTGTAGGTAGTGGAGGCGGAGGAGACAGACCCTCGATTACAGACGGAGGAGTCCGATGTGCAGAAGAAAGAACACCCACGACTGCTCCTACCGCAGCGACCTCCGGGATAGTCCTCGCAACTGGTAGAGGAGCGCCCCCGACTGCTGCTGCAGATGCACCAACTGCAGGAGAAGTGAATGGCTCAGGTCCGCGAGATGTGGCAGACCTCTAAGTATCCACAGGCTCTAAATGTTGAGATCGAGTCATCACCATCGTGAAGACAGATCGAAAGAAAGAAGTCAATATGGCACAAGATAGATCATATCAAAGGAGGACAATTAGAGTACAAGTAATCAGCATCAAGAGAGGACAATTGTATATAAGCAAATTAGAAGTTTCCTAATTGTGATTGAGTACCCTTAGCCTATAGCCTATATCTTCTAAAATAATGCAGGCTCGTAGGAGCACTCTAAGTCGAGCACCACTACTACATCGCACTAATTACAGCTGCTAACCTGTATGGGCCACCACTAAAAACGTGTCACGACCCAGAATAAGGGCACAAGTGCGAAACAACATCCCAGCCTATGCCGCAGAAACGGCGTAGAACGCTGTCAAGGTCTACCATCTATCAATAGTTATAATATCAGAACCTGTCGAGAATGGTCAACTCCGAACGGAGGACAAGCAATGACAATATAATATACTCAATCACAAACTCTAAGAATGATGATAGATAATACTGAAGATAAAGACAACAAGATTTATAAATACCATCCTGAAAATCCAACACAGAATAATACAAGTCCAAAATCTCTGAGTCAACAATCTCAAAACAAATAACTAGCAAATAATAACGAGCCAAAGTAATCTGGAGACAGAGTCCAGTACTATACTAAAACCAGCTAAACTATACCAAGGCCTCTTCTGCTAGAGCTAGCCCCTGCTGTACTAGGGTATCCAATTCTATACCAACCACGTCATGAGGACCGTAATAGGTAGGGCACTCCTCCTCATCATCTGCAATATTTTCAACAGGTCCAGTCAGGACGAGAACGAGTACAAAATCTTAAACAACAGTTCTAGTTATACAATATTGAAAATATAGCAGTAATAGAGAGAATATACTAAGTAAAGTAGAGCGTACATGCATCCTGGCAGGGTATATCAAAACTATAAATAAGAAGGGTAAGGGCACAGTGTATATCATGTACGAAAATCTCGAACTGCTATCTATGTGACTTTAGCACTAGTTTCAACATGTGATCGACTTAGAACTTGATACAATGTTTGGCCTGGCTAATCATACGCGAGTGTATGATTAACACTATACAGTGAGGATACAACGGTGAAATAATGATGATACAATCTGGTATTGTGGGGTATTGATCACATATCTATGCTAATACCCCCATCCCTGACTAATATAGTGGATACAGTCACGACACGTCATGACACGTAATCTCTGTGAAGCAGCTCTCCTTCACAGGAATCGTGTCTATACAATAAACAAGGAACACGGAAGACTTGCACAAGGCATACCATATATATATAAGAGGAATAACATATTATGACGGGATCCAGACAAATACCAATCCGTATGAACAATATGTCAAGAGAACAAGGATATCTACACTAAATACTAGAAACAAAGACGATATCATAAAACATAATATTATCAGAGAATGTACTCGCCTAGTACCCTGAATGACTGATGAAACAGATGTCTGAACTGAAGTCTCAAAATCCTAGTTAAGGCAATACAGGTTATGATGTATTCAAATATAAGGTAAATGAAATATACGATGTAATCTACATTATTCTAAGTCAAATCTAGGTCAAAGTCAACTCTAAGTCAAACCTGGTCAACTGTCTAGGTCAAACTAGGTCAAACTAAGTCATATTAGGTCATACTAGGTCATAGCAAGTCAAAGCAAGTCAAACTAGGTCAATCTAGGTCAAATTTGGTCAACAAGTCAAGATTACTCAACTAGGAGTCAAACTAGGTCAACCTCTAGCCTATCTAGGTATTCCCATATAGAACTCATCTATATACATATACTACCATATAATATATACCCTTATCTCAATACTTAAGTAATACACTATATAGATATCACTAAGAATATGCAAAAGTAAACCCCTTAATCCTAAACCATAGCCTAACTAACCTCACACTAACATTCTAACTCAAACTCAAACTTTCACACTACTCACACACTCAAAAGGAAATCTACCCAAGGCCTAAAGCCAAGGCACACACTCACACCAACATCAAACCAAAATCTAATATCTCATTAACTTTATAGCTCCTAATTCAAACCCATATATCATACACCTCTTCCCTCATCCTAACTAACCCATACAATATAACCATATATAATCATAGGTTAAGTATATATATATATATATATATATATATATATATATAACATACAATATAAAACATATATGCCTATACCCAATGCTAACTCAACTCTAACTAAATCTCTAATTTATACTCTAACTCAAAACCAACCCAAGCCAAACCTGGCCTAGGCAGGACAGCACCCTGTTGCTATTGGAAGTCAAGGCCCAAGCCAAGCCTAGCAAGAAAGGCAGGGCCTTGCTTACTGCCTACAGCTACTGCTGTTGCCTGGCTGCAACATGTCCTGCCAGGCCAAGCCATGCCAAGGCAAGGCAGCACACTGCCTGCTACTACTCAAACCTCCATCCCCTCTTCTCATATCACTCTCTCTAAATCTCACAAACCAACTTGAGACCCTCATGACCCCAATATTTCAACTCTCACTCAACTACCTATCTATATACCTATACTCAAAATATACAAAGTTACATTCCTAAAATTGAAACTAACATATATATATATATATATATAGGTATGAAAATATACTCTCAGATATTAGTACATACATACATATATGCTCAGGTATATATCAGGCGTATATATATAGTACAACCATGCCTATAGTCCTAAATGTATCAGTTATACATGCTGATATAAATATACAAACAACCAACTTGTAATTAAAGACCCAAAACCCAACAGCATTTGAAACACCATTTGAAACCACATTTCGAGTATCAGATAAATCTATTAAAACCCCAAAATCCAAATCGATAACCAAAACATATCAGGAAACCCAAATTTGGAAATAATAAAACCCAGGTGAAATATTTAAAACTCATTTGAAATCCTCAAATTTGAATTTAACACATTTTCTCATTTTCAATATACAAAACAGCATGTATCAGTCAAAAATGTATTTTCGAACCCAAGTATTCAACCAAAATCAAATCAAACATTCGTGTCGGGGGGGGGGGGTTGATGTGTGTTAGTATAGGGGGTCTAATCGTGTCCCACAGTGTCACAATTCATGTCACGAAGTGTCAAAACAAGGTATTAGTGAATTGATACAGTACAGTGAAAGGGGAGGCTCGTGCACGTGTGTCGAGCCCTCTAGGACACGACATACGAACCCACAAGTGTCGTTCATGTATCCACAGCTAGTCTAGGTCCAGGGCTAGGGTTAGGGTAGCCTGAAACGAGTCCAAGTGTCCTCGTGTCCACGCACGAAGTGCGTATCAGAGGCACTTGTGCGTGTGCAGTATGGTCGAGACAGTGCAGGTCAGATTTCTCCTAAAATACTTGATAATATCTCCTCAAATTTTAGATGCATAATGTCAGTGTTTGCCTGCACCCACACATAAATTTTCATATGTCGGGGTGCCGTATCGTGTCCGCTAGGACACCCGAGCAGCAGGGGAGCACAGTACTCCTCTGTACAGTGTTCCAACAACAGGTTCGTATCCGATTTGGAAACAAACAGGGGCCTAAATCCAACTAAGTCTATCACAAATTAAAACCACACCTATTAGGCTACCCAAATCTGAATTTTGTTTTAAAATTGGTTAAAAATCAATCCATTGAGACATTTCACCAAACACCTTCAACTACTGTCCGATACGTGTCCGATACGCGTATCAAACGGACACGAAATCCTACCAAACTTGTGCTACACCTAGGGGAACCCGAAATGAATGCATCTATGAAGAAAAATTATGATTTCAAAGGGTGTAGATAGGTTTACCTATTGAGAGTTGGAATCTCAATGTAAAGGGCCTAGTATCGATGTTTTTCCTCAATTTGTAATGGTCCCGAAGCTTCCAACCCTTGCTAGCTATCCACCAATGGCTTCTACTATTGTAGGGGAGTCCAATGCAAAAGACTAGGCTCAATTTGGAGTTAAATTGATGAAATAGGGTGATTTGGAGAAGAACACTAAACTAGGATTTTGTATGTTTAAGGAAGGAGGCAAGGGGGTGTCATTAAGTGTTTAAATAGGGGGGAGAGGCTCCTTATGGCAGCCTAGGGTTAGGATTTAGATATAGATGGATGGCTGTGAGACCCGTCTCACTGTATCGATATTTTATACGGATACGTGTTTATTTGAGCCGTATTTCGTATTTATCGATTTGCGTGATATTTTAAATCTTCCGAAGTATTGGATTTTCATGACTTGGTTTTGACTTGGACTTGGTTTTATTGGGTTTGGTTTAAATTGGCTTGGCATTGGACTTGGTTAGTTTGGTTTCTCATAAGATGAGGTGTATGGTTTAGATTGAGTGGAGAGGAATGAATGGTGGAGATCACTTGAGTTTGTTATATAAGTCACTTTTCTCTCTCCCTCCTCATTCACCCTCATTCATTTCTTTTCCACCAAACCCTAGCCATTAGAGAGAGGCAAGTACACCTTGCCGAACCTTGAACAAATTTATTTTTGTTTGTTTCTTCTTCTTTCTTGCATGATTCTAAGCATATTTAGAACTTGGAGTTTTCGATTTTATCGAGTAGATTATTGTAGATCAAGCTTTATGGTATTTTCGATTTTTATGGGTTTTGAGCTGTCAAACATGCATGTTTCTGTCAACTGATGGTTCCATGTTGTAGAGAATTTTATTTTACCCAAATTTGATCCATAGAAGTCTGGATTTGGGGTTCCTATTGTAGTTTGGTGGAGCATGGAGGCCATGGTATTTTTCATGGACATAGTTTCTGTGGGAAGCCATTGTTTGCATTTTTGAATTGCATGCTTGCTTGTATTTTTGGAACCGCATGCATGTAATTTTGTGTTGGCCGCATAGGCGTACAAATATTTTATTAGCTAGCTGCATTTATTTTGGGCCGCATGGCCATCTATTATTTTAGCCGCTTCGACTTTAGCCATTTTGGCCGCATGGCCGAGAATACAATTAATTGCATGTCAGAAGCAACTTTTAGCCGTATAAGGATTTTACTTGAGCCGTATGGCCTTTGTTGTGCTAGCTTGGCCATGCACTTTGGCCGCAAGCAAGCATTGGTTTTGCATGCTAATTGGTTTTGCTTGCTTGGCCACTTAATATATAATAAGTTGTATGGCCTATGCTACTTTATGGTTGCATGTTTGCTGTGCATGTATATATTGCATTTAACATATGGTAATAATTGTCTTGGAATTGTTTTAGTCTTATGGTATTAGTTTTGTTTGCATGTAAATAATTGTCTAGTCCATAAAGTATTGGATTGGCTTGGCATGCATTTATTTAAGCCTAGGCCTAGCATGAATTAGTATTGCACGACCATTTGCTTTTGGATCTTGTGGCCGCATGGCAACGGCCCTCTCATGGCCACATGCATCTTTAGTAGGTCGCATGAGATGGCTTATTATTTGGCTTTGCTTATAAGTCTTGGCCGCATGAGAATTTATGCTTGGCCGCATGAGAACTCATGCTTGGCCGCATGAAGTCAACTCCACTCTTGGTCTTAGATATTTTGGCCCCATAGTATATTAATATTTAATTTTTGCTTGGCATTTGCATTATTATTAAATGCTTGATTGAAAGGCCCAGCTTGCATTAATTGCATGGAGAGTCCCATGTTGCATTATTTTTCTTTACATTCATTCCTGGCCGCATGGCCTTTGGAGAACTTTGGCCACATGGCCCCTTCCACTTGCATGGTTTATTAAATTATATGTAATCAGTGGCATGGCCGCATGGACATTGTACCTTGGACCTTGTATTTAATGTTGGTCGCATGGCCTCCCACCCATTCTTGGCCGCATGGCCCCTTTAGTTATTTTCTGTCCGCATGAGCTATTGATGGCCACATGGGAGGCCTCCCACTCTCTTTGGCCGTATGTATGTTCTCCCACTTTTGGGCCGTATGGGGTCCACTTTGATTGTTTAAATGTTTTATTTGCCTGAATTATGGTCAGAATTTCTTTCCACTCTCAACATGAAAGTTATAGAGTTTTTCCTTGGCTTCAAGAATATATATATTATATTATTATTTAATTGTGCAAGTTTCTCCCTTTCTTGATAAATGAGAATGACTTTACAGTGACCCGTGGTGGTGCACTCTTGACTAGTAATAATGAATGATAATTCTTGATAGTGGCCTACCGTGGCGCACTCCTGACAAGTAAACTTGATATGGTAACTTGACATAGTAATTCTTGATAGTGGCCTGTCGTGGCGTACTCTTGACATGATAAACCTGACATGATATTTCTCGAATTGCTGTTGCGACGACCAACACGACATGACAAGAATGAATGACCTGGACACCGTGGACGATTTTGCTTGTACAAATGAACCAGTATTGTCTTGTATCATGTCTAGGATGGGGACCCCTGAGTACCACGGTCAGGGGTACCTACTGAAAATGGTTAAGGCTAATAACTAGAATAATACAGTAGTTCATGAAGTGACTTTCCCAGTTACTTGTTGCCCCTTTGATCCTGGCCTTATATATATACATGGGACTTGGAGCTATCTGTCATGATGAGCACATTTCCAGCCTGCCGTCGAGTGGGGCACCTCTTTAGGACACATGTATCACACTACAATGTGTCTGCTATACTTGTTTTCTTTTGCTGGGGTCACTCAAGTAGCAGCAGGCGGGTAACTGGACTTGGAAATCTCTTTGCATCTTGCTAGTAACTAGGTCTGTGATAACCCTAGTTAGTTAAAGTATCAAGCCGTACTTATTACTTGGCCGTGATTGTTGGATGGGGTTCAATCAGTCTAGTCTTGTCTTAATCCTGTACAAGATTGTTATATGTCCTGATTTTTTATTTTATCTTGCCGATAAATGGTAGGAAAAACCAAGTTCTGTTCAGACGAAGGGTTACAACCCCGGTCCTTGTTTGGTTTACGGGTTGTAACCTGGTTATCTGAATAGTCCTATGGTTATCCCATCGTATATCACCTTCCCAGTCTAAGTCTTGTCTAGATCCAGTTCCTAATTGTTCCAGGATAATGGTTGCAATGATTGTCCCTCTAATATATATTATACTCTGTATTGTCACTCTCTGATTGTCACTTAATGATTGTCACCTCTAGCAATAAATGATCAGAGACCAAGTTATGTTCAGGCGAAGGGTTACAATTCCGGTCCTTGTTTGGTTTAAGGGTTGTAACATGGCTTCCGGAACAGTACCTTCGTCCTCTCTGCGTATAATGTCTAGCTCTATTTATTTAACATGTTCTCCAGTTTACTTTATGTTAAATGATGATTTACTTACTGTCTTTCTATGATCGGGATGAGTGCATTGGTACTGCATGAATCTCGATCCTCCTTTACTTATTGCTGTCTCTTCCTGTTGATTGCCTGTAATTGATGGTTTTAAGTTCATAGTTCGGCCTCCTTTATGGTACTTGCTATTTGGGGTCTGACCCCACTGGTTTGCATGGCCAGGTTCTGATAGAAGAGCCCGAAGGATCTACCGTACCATCTACTCGACGGTGACCAGCCGGAGCACCAGAGTGCCTCAGTGGGTTTCTTCTTCATCCTTCCACTGATATGTAAATTTTCTTCTTGTAACGTTTAGCCCCGAGCACGTGTTTAGCTCGTGTTTTGGTATTTTCCTTGATATTGTAGCCTACAAGCATAAACATGATATGTGTATTCTAGACTATAGCTAGTCCTTATCATGTACGACTAATACTCTAGCTAGTCATCAGTTCTGTGGTACTGGCATTCATGATCAGTCATGTATATATGGTTCGGGATGCCTTACTATTGTATGTATGATGATCGTGCTCTTTGCTCTTGTATAATTGCCTGTGATTGAGATACCTAGGATTGTTAAACCTTAGGATTGACTGATGGCTTGTAGAGTAAACCCCACGTCTTGACAGCTTATACGTGATTTCAAAGTATTAACGTACTTTAGGATTACGTAGCTGGCTGTGTACGCCTCCGTCCAGTATTCTGGTTCTGGGGCGTGACAGTTTTAGTGGTGGCCCATGCAGGTCTCGATTTTCAGAATTGTGAAGGTTACCATGTTTAGATATCTCAATCACGATTATCCTTATTGATCTCCTTCGGATTATTCTCTATCTCTGATACTTGACTTGATATCTGTTTTGATCGTTGGTCATTCATGTTCCTATGATTTGATCTTGTGTCCTTCAAATTTCAAGGGTACTGTTCTTGATCCTTCTGATTATCTTGTCCGTGTTTTACCGAGGGCAGCTTAGCATTCTTCAGCCAGGCCAGTTATGGAGGATCAGTCTCAGCATGCAGGCAGAGATGTCAGTCCATCCCGATCAGCCAGTCACTTCTGTCTTCGTATCTTGAGACAGGTGATAAAGTTCATGCCTCTGTTTCAACTACGATGACACGTCCTGGGTAGAGTCATGTCTTGAACTAAGTCATTGGTACTGACCTACCTTGAGGCTTGACTTTTATCCATTTTTGGGAATCAGCTTAGGCCAGTAAGGACGTTGGTTTCTACACAACTGTCTCAGGAGTCATATTGATCCATATGCCTCCAGTCCTTCTTGATCATGATTGTATTTGTTCTTGTGCATTTATTTACCGCTTACGTATTTATTTACATTACTGATTGTTTTACTTTACTTATATGCCAAGCTTGATTTATCGAGATTGTTGAGTTTCCTGGAGCTTTTGTTTTGTTATCTTGCTCGACTAGCCTCAGGAAATTCCGAGGACGGAATTTTTCTAAGGTGTGGAGAGTTGTGAGACCCGTCTCACTGTATCAGTATTTTATACGGATACGTGTTTATTTGAGCCATATTTCGTATTTATCGATTTGTGTGATATTTTAAAATCTTCCGAAGTATTGGATTTTTATGACTTGGTTTTGACTTGGACTTGGTTTTATTGGGTTTGGTTTAACTTGGCTTGGCATTGGACTTAGTTAGTTTGGTTTCTCATAAGATGAGGTGTATGGTTTAGATTGAGTGGAGAGGAATGAATGGTGGAGATCACTTGAGTTTGTTATATAAGCCACTTTTCTCTCTCCCTCCTCATTCACCCTCATTCATTTCTTTTCCACCAAACCCTAGCCATTAGAAAGAGGCAAGTACACCTTGCCGAACCTTGAACAAATTTATTTTTGTTTGTTCCATATTCTTCCTTGCATGATTCTGAGCATATTTAGAACTTGGAGTTTTCGGTTTTACCGAGTGGATTGTTGTAGATCTAACTTTATGGTATTTTCGGTTTTCATAGGTTTTGATCTGTCAAACTTGCATGTTTCTGTCAACTGATGGTTCCGTGTTGTAGAGAATTTCATTTTACCCAAATTTGACCCATGGAAGTCTGGATTTGGGGTTCCCATTGTAGTTTGGTGGAGCATGGAGGCCATGGTATTTTCCATGGACATAGTTTCTGTGGGAAGCCATTGTTTGTATTTTTAAATTGCATGCTTGCTTGTATTTTTGGAACCGCATGCATGTAATTTTGTGTTGACCGCATAGGAATGCAAATATTTTATTAGCTAGCTGTATTTATTTTGGGCCGCATGGCCATCTATTATTTTTGCCGCATCGGCTTTAGCCATTTGGCCGCATGGCCGAGAATGCAATTAATTGCATGTCAGAAGCAACTTTTAGCCATATAAGGATTTTACTTGAGCCACATGGCCTTTGTTGTGCTAGCTTGGCCATGCACTTTGGCCGCAAGCAAGCATTGGTTTCGCATGCTAATTGGTTTTGCTTGCTTGGCCACTTAATATATAATAAGTTGCATGGCCTATGCTACTTTATGGTTGCATGCTTGCTGTACATGTATATATTGCATTTAACATATGGTAATAATTGCCTTGGAATTGCTTTAGTCTTATGGTATTAGTTTTGTTTGCATGTAAATAATTGTCTAGTCCATAAAGTATTGGATTGGCTTGGCATGCATTTATTTAAGCCTAGGCCTAGCATGAATTAGTATTGTACGGCCATTTGCTTTTGGCTCTTGTGGCCGCATGGCAACGGCCCTCTCCCGGCCGCATGTATCTTTAGTAGGTCGCATGACATGGCTTATTATTTGTCTTTGCTTATAAGTCTTGGCCGCATGAGAATTTATGCTTGGCCGCATGAGAACTCATGCTTGGTTGCATGAAGTCAACTCCACTCTTGGTCTTAGATATTTAGACCCCATAGTATATTAATATTTAATTTGTGCTTGGCCTTTGCATTATTATTAAATGCTTGATTAAAAGGCCCAGCTTGTATTAATTGCATGGAGAGTCCCATGTTGCATTGTTTTCCTTTACATTTATTCCTTGTCGTATGGCGTTTGGAGAATTTTGGCCACATGGCCCCTTCCACTTGCATGGCTTATTAAATTATATGTAATCAGTGGCATGGCCGCATGGACATTGTACCATGGACCTTGCATTTAATGTTGGCCGCATGGCCTCCCACCCATTCTTGGCCGCATGGCCCCTTCAGTTATTTTCTGTCCGCATGAGCTATTGATGGCCGCATGGGTGGCCTCCCACTCTCTTTGGCCGCATGTATGTTCTCTTCCACTTTTGGGCCGCATGGGGTCCACTTTGATTGTTTAAATATTTTATTTGCCTGAATTATGGTCAGAATTTCTTCCCACTCTCAACATAAAAGTTATAGAGTTTCTCCTTGGCTTCAAGAATATATATATATTATATTATTATTTAATTGTGCAAGTTTCTTCCTTCCTTGATAAATGAGAATGACTTTACAGTGACCCGTGGTGGTGCACTCTTGACTAGTAATAATGAATGATAATTCTTGATAGTGGCCCGCCGTGGCGTACTCCTGACAAGTAAACTTGATATGGTAACTTGACATGATAATTCTTGATAATGGCCCGCCGTGGCGTACTCTTGACATGATAAACCTGACATAATATTTCTCGAATTGCCGTTGCGACGGCCAACACGACATAACAAGAATGAATGACCTGGACACCGTGGACGATTGTGCTTATACAAATGAACCAGTATTGTCTTGCATCATGTCTAGGATGGGGACCCCTGAGTACCATAGTCAGGGGTACCTACTGAAAATGGTTAAGGCTAATAACTAGAATAATACAGTAGTTCATGAAGAGACTTTTCCAGTTTCCTGTTGCCCCTTTGATTCCGGCCTTATATATATATACATAGGACTTGGAGCTATCTTTCATGATGAGCACATTTTTAGCCTGCCGTCGAGTGGGGCACCTCTTTAGGACACATGTATCACACTACAGTGTGTCTGCTATACTTGTTTTCTTTTGCTGGGGTCACTCAGGTAGCAGCAGGCGGGTAACTGGACTTGGAAATCTCTTTGCATCTTGCTAGTAACTAGGCCTATGATAACCCTAGTTAGTTACTTATTGCTTGGCCGTGATTGTTGGATGGGGTTCAATCAGTCTAGTCTTGTCTTGATCCTGTGCAAGATTGTTACATTTCCTGATTTCTTATTTTATCTTGCCGATAAATGGTGGGAGAAACCAAGTTCTGTTCAGACGAAGGGTTACAACCCTGGTCCTTGTTTGGTTTACGGGTTGTTACCTGGTTATCTGAATAGTCCCATGGTTATCCCATCGTATATCACCTTCCCAGTCTAAGTCTTGTCTAGATCCAGTTCCTAATTGTTCAGGATAATGGTTGGTTGCAATGATTGTCCCTCTAATGTATTATACTGTGTATTGACACTCTCTGATTGTCACTTAATGATTGTCACCTCTAGCAATAAATGATCAGAGACCAAGTTCTGTGAAGGTGAAGGGTTACAATCCCGATCCTTGTTTGGTTTAAGGGTTGTAACATGGCTTCCGGAATAGTACCTTCGTCCTCTCTGCGTATAATGTCTAGCTCTATTTATTTAACATGTTCTCCAGTTTACTTTATGTCAAATGATGATTTTCTTACTGTCTTTCTATGATCGGGATGAGTGCATTGGTACTGCACGAATCTCGATCTTCCTTTACTTATTGCTGTCTCTCCCTGTTGATTGCCTATGATTGCTGGTTTTAAGTTCATAGTTCGGCCTCCTTTGTGGTACTTGCTATTTGGGTTCTGACCCCACTGGTTTTGCATGGCCAGGTTCTGATAGAAGAGCCCGAAGGATCTACCGCACCGTCTACTCGACGGTGACCAGCCGGAGCACCAGAGTGCCTCAGTGGGTTTTTTCTTCATCCTTCCACTGATATGTAAATTCTCCTCTTGTAATGTTTAGCCCCGAGCACGTGTTTAGCTCGTGTTTTGGTATTTTCCTTGATATTGTAGCCTACGGGCATAAACATGATATGTGTATTCTATACTATAGCTAGTCCTTATTATGTACGACTAATACTCTAGTTAGTCATCAGTTCTGTGGTACTGGCATTCATGATCAGTCATGTATATATGGTTCGGGACGCCTTACTATTGTATGCATGATGATCGTGCTCTTTGCTCTTGTATAATTGCCTGTGATTGAGATACATAGGATTGTTAAACCTTAGGATTGACTGATGGCTTGTAGAGTAAACCCCATGTCTTGACAGCTTATACGTGATTTCAGAGTATTAACGTACTTTGGGATTGCGTAGCTGGCTGTGTACGCCTCCGTCCAGTATTCTAGTTCTGGGGCGTGACAATGGCTAAGACTTCTCCACATAAATCCAAGTCCATTCATTTGTCCAATTTAGTCCTAAGGCTTTCTTTCTACAAATAGCTTAAGGAAAATATCCTACTATAATAATATCTAGATATTACTAACCTTGTCATTTAGTGGATATTTCTAATCTAATCTCTAGGCTCATGGTTAACATCTAGGTTAGAGAAATTCTAGGTTAAGGCCTAACCTATCAATTAGTACATTACTAAAAGGCCAAAATCCATAATAATTCAAAAGTCTCCAAATGACCAAAATACCCTTAGCCTAGAAAATGGAAATTTTCCAATCTAAACACTCGGTTAGGTCTCCGTGGTCATAGTTAGTCTCTAGGCTAAATAGTTTCTAGGGTTGTACTAACAAAACAGCAAAATCACAATACCCAATTTAAATAGTATTAAATAAATTAAAAATTCACCAAAATTATGGAAAACTGAGAAATTACAAAAATTACCCTTGATTTTGAAAACAGGCAGTTACAGATCATCCACGCTTACTTGAAATTATTTCAACTTAGGGGTCATGCCATGCAAGTGCACTGTTGGCTGCAGTGAACCCGCAGTCTTGATAATTCAAATAAGTGATGACAGTGCGCTGCTGTCTTGTCATCGCAAGTCATTAAGATTATTTCAACTATATCCCCAAGAATATCAAAGGAGTTTAAAATATCATACAAGTTGATAAATATAGAAAATGTGCAAGTATCTGTTCTTCAAGTATAAGATCAGCTTCTTGAAAGGAAAAACAATTGGTTAGGAAGGATAATGATCGAAGTCAAAATAAGTAAAAATCTTATAATCCTTATTTCACGGATATTCAATATTCAACGATTGAGTGAAAACTTTTGAATCCAAAAACTTAACTCGAGATTAATAGAAAATGGTGTGAGAAGTTATTTTAAAAATAATTCCTTAGGTCCAAGGAAAAGAATATAAATGATACGAACTTATGATATGACGATGTTTAGAAAAGACATAAGATAAAGTTGTACAAATGATCATGATTAGGGAGAAAATGATTGAAGGTAAAAGAAATATAAACTTATATTTATATTTTCCTAATATTCAAGATCGAGGAAAAATATGTATAAAGTACTATGTCTACCTATTATGAATATATCCATACACAAGTATATATGTATAGCCTAAGTAAATCCAAAAAATCCTAAAATATCATTCTAAGAGATGGTTATCCTATTTCCAAGTAAAATATAAATTTAAATAACAATAATACATATATTATATTCAATATATAATTTATAGAAATTATTCACAATACTAGAAATGGACTACCAATATATATACACATCTATATATCTACATGGACGACGTTGGTCGCATTACATGACCACCAGGGCATGGGTTGGGTTCGGGCTAGTTTGGAACAACCAGGTATTCTAAAAGTCAATAATATTAATAATAAGTAATTAAATTATTCCTAGGGTTATGTCACGATTTGGCCTGGTTTTTCTAGTTAGTACGCACCTATGACTCGGCCTTCTCTACCATGGCTAGAACACTAGTCAAAGCACTCGACCACACTCTCAGTGCCAAAATTCTTGGTTATCCTGCACTCCAAAATTTAACCGTGACTAAGGCCTTCTGTAATAAATATTTATATAATTCTAAAAATCACATTTTAATTCAAATATTTTCCAAACTTTCGAAAAGAGGGGTTACAAATCTACCCACTTTAGAAATACTATCGAATCAGAATACAATAGTGCATCCTTCTATGAAAATCATCTAATAGGATTTAGAATTCGATGAGGCCTATATAGCAACCTTAACTACCCAACCGTCAAATTAAACTAGGGACTCCTAGTCCTAACCATTCTCCTAAAATTGACTTACTCTTAGTTGTGAATGAGCATTTCCTAGTCGCAGGCTCGCAGTAGTATGACTAATATGGTACTACCACGAGTTCGCACAATTTGCAAAAACTGACCTGCATGGGCCACCATAAAAACTTGTCACGACCCACACCGCTTTTCGAATACGAGACGTGTCCAAGCCCAGCCTACGCCGCAGAGTCGACGGTAGAACGCTGTCACGGCCATGATGCTCATAATCACATAAATAACATTTATTGCTCATTCACATTTCTAAATTGATTACAATATTTACAATATTTATAATTAAAGAAAATACAAGGTTCTTACAATTAATGAAAATGATACCACTTATATCTAATTTCTAGGTTTTGGCCTGCGAGTCTCTATATCCTCCCGTATGGTCCATAACACAAGAATATGAAGCATGTCATCCAACCTATATCAATGATCCAGTCAGGAACGGAACGAGTACATTCTCACAACAGTTTCAATAAATGACAAAATCCATAAATCTGTAAATAATAATAAAGTACACTACGAAAAAGATAAGCATGGAATCATGGCAAAAGCTGAGCATGGTAAAAATGACAAGTGAGAACTAAAATAGAGTAGACATGTAGCTATGTCACGACCCGCACCCACTGTGAGGGTACGAATACGTAACGACGTCCAGCCTACGCCGCAGTGTCGGCGGTAGAGCGCTGTCCTAGGTTACTATCTAACCAGCAACTCACGCAATTATAATATACTCATCATGATCAACTCCGAATGGAGGACAAGTATAAGATATTGAACTCAATCACAGTCTAAGAACGATAAGATAAACACAGAAGAATTAAACTAAGAATAGAAGAACAACTACTAAAATAATAACAACTCTCAACAATCTCAAATACTACACAAGTCTTAAAACTTCTATAACAAGTTCAACATGGAAACAAATGCTAGTCTACTAAACTAAATCTCGATCACTCCTGAGTGTCGGGGCCAAAGGTAGTCATCCCGTCTCCGGGTCCATAATAAGTAGGGCATGTGTCCTCACGACAATCATCTGTAAAATTTCAACAGGTCCAGTCAGGACAGGAACGAGTACAACTCATCAAGAAATCCTAATTAAATGACATAGAACTATAAAGCAGTTATAGACAATTTTATTGATGAATATGGCAGTTATATACAGGTGATGATATGGAGAACAGATAAGATATAAGGAAAGTAAGTAACTAAAACAAGAGAAGAATGATGGCAATGAAGACTGTAAAATAAATCTAGCTAAACTAAAGTAACATAATAAGTCCAGAATATAAATGTAAACCAGTGCAAAACCCAAATAAATCCAGACAACATGAATTTGATACCAGGTGGTTCCAGTACAAGATGAGTCCGGTATAAGGTGAGTCCAGTTGGTGATCAAAGGTTCCAGGGTGAGTCCAGCCTATACTCTAACAGTATGTTTTAAAATATCGGGATCGACATGTGAACGGCTGTAGGTAATACGGCATATCACACACCTGGCCGGGTGTGAGATGGCTATCATTCCAGTATAATTCCAAGGGAGTGGTTCCAGTATTTGGGTATGTTCACATGCCTATTCTAATACTTTCCCGTCCAGCAAGTACAAGTGAATCCAGAAAACGACACGAGAAATTGGGACGAGTCCAGCCAAACATAATGATACCAGCAAAAGATTCCAGGGTGAGTCCAGTAGGTGGTTCCAGTAGTGATTCCAGAAGGTGATGCCAGTAGTGGTTCCAGAAAATAGAGGCCAGACAGATGGTATGTGTGTGTCGCATACATGAATCCAGAAATATCCATACGTGTTGTAAGAATCACATAAAACTATCTAGAACTGAAGTACAGTAATTGACAAATAAATAAAAGAACTATCAGAGAATGTACTCGCCTGCTACTCTGAGAAGAGTAGTGTAATATCAGATGCCTGCACCAGAGTCACAATATCCTAAATAGAACAGTACAGGTTATAATATGTTTTAAAAATAAGGTAAATGAAGTCTACGATGCAATGTACATGATTTCTAGGTCAATCTAGGTCAAAGTCAACTCTAAGTCAAACCTGGTCAACTGTCTAGGTCAAACTAGGCCCAAGTCAAACTTGGTCAACTCTGGGTCAACCCAAGTCAATACTCTAGTCAAACTAGGTCAATCCTAGTCCAGTCAGTCTAACTAGGATTCTATACTAGGCTAACAACCTAGGCAAATCCAATACTAGCTATAGGCTAGAAATCCTATAGGCCTAAGTACTAAACCCAAGCCTATAGACTAAACTAAAACTCAAGCTAACACTATGGCCTACTACTACTCTACCTATAGTCTAACCAAACCACAAGCCTGAGCCATAGTCTAACAGGAACTCTAGCAGTCCTACAAGTCTACTCTAACACATTGCCAATACTCAAGTTAACCAACAGTCTACATCTTCTTAAAACAAAACAATCAAAATAGAACAAATGAGAAGAAAGGAAATTTGAAATCACTAGATAATTCAATAAGAATGCAAAACAAGGTAAGTGGACAAAAGAAAAATCACTCCATCAAGGTAAGGCCAACATTAGAACATGCTTCACAGTTAAATCATGGACTGAGCAATCAAGGATGTCATTCATATACATCAATATGGTTTAGAACTAACCTATATATGAAGGAAAAACCAATTAGACTCATACATGCAATGGAAGGTGTGCAGGGTCATATGTGAGTGAAATATAATATGTTTTCATGTGTGTGCTAGTGTAGTAATATACACATGTGTGTGTAGTGTCTTTGAAATCTGGAAACAGTGTGTTAACAGGCAACATGACAGTGGGTTAATATCAGGAATTAATGTATTCAATGTGTGTATACATAAAAATGGGTCAATACAATGTGTGTGTGTATGTGTATGATATGAGAAAGGGTGTGTGTGTATAGAGTGCATGAAAATAGTGTGAACAAAGGAAAATAGTGAGAAAATCAGTGAGCATTGGTAAAACAGTGTAACAGTGTGTCAATGGTACATGAGTGTGTGGGATTTAAACTAACATGTGTGTTATAAGAGGGTGTCCACATGAACAGGGAACAATGTGTGTGTAAGAGGACAGTGAACAATAGATTTCAGGTATATGAAGATCAATGACAGTCCACATGACCCAAATCACTGATTTCAGGTATGTGAAGATCAATGACAGTCCACATGAACCAAATCACTAATTTCAGGTATGTGAAGATCAATGACAGTCCACATGAACCAAATCAATGATTTCAGGTATGTGAGGACTGTGTATCAGTTGATACACAGGCAGCCCCCCCTGAACCATATTCAAAATCCCTACACAACAAAACTCCTCTCACAAACTGCAGTAAGTAACAATTGAAATTGTAGCACCCAGTTTCCCAAATGAGGATAATTTTGAAATTTTATGTTTATAATTATTTTAATAATAATATTTAATTCATGATATAATTTTTGGTGATTTTAAATCATTTTAAAATTATTTAAATCAATGACTTGTGGTTTTGACGTTTTGCTAGTGAAACCCTAGAGACTGTTTGACCTAGAGCCTAACGATGTGATTATGATATTTTAATGTCATTTTTGGCCTAAGAATATTTTTGTATTTGACCTCTTTGAATAATTTTGATATTATTTTATTATTTATGATATTGTTTTGGGGTTATTTGAGTCGGGTTCGAATTTCAACTCAATCCGACTGAAAACGGAGACCCGGGGGTAGTTTGACTCTAGTGGGACCCACACACTAGTTAGACATGGCCCACATGATATTAATTTTAGTCTACATGATAGAAATATTTTAGTTAGAGGTTAGACTAATTATTATGGATAAGGTTAGTGTGATTAGAGACTTTAGAATGACTAATTTAGCCCCAACCAATTAGCCATTTCCTAATACTCATAGAATAGGTTAGTGAGGGCATTTTGGACCTTACCATAATAGGACAAATAGCCCCATATGGCCAGCCACTTTGGGAGAGGATAGGCTCAAGTTCATTTCATTATTCTCATCCACACTCTCTCTCTTGTTCTTCCCTAAATTCCTAGAGAGCAATCTCTAGCAATTTCTCCACCACATCATTCCATTTCATCACCAAATCTTCTTCTTTCCTTCTCCATTCTAGCCAAGGAGGAAGATACCCAAGTTTGGGAGGATTCGGAGCTCGTTCGTGTCCTTTTGGAATCTCTACGTGTCGGTGTCGCTCCGGGAAGGCTTTTCTTCGATTCGATCTACCGGGAGGTATAAATCCCTTCTCCTTTTCATTTTCTCATGCATATAGATCTATTTTGAAACCATAGGAATGACCCCATGGTTGTATCTCCATTTGTGTCCATTTCGTATCCATTTGGAGGTCATAGGAGTGTCCTTTATGTTGTGGTTGTGTCCATGTGGGAAAATCCCAAATTTGGACACACTATGTGTTGTTGTTATGTATGAATGAATTATTACATGTTTAATCTCATATTTTTGTATTGGAGATGTGTTCTATAGTGTCTCATATATATATTAGTGTAGAGAGTGAGTTCTTGATATATTATGTTATATACTTGTGTTCTTTTGTCTCAAACTACCTAAATCCGTCATGATTTTTATCCACGTTTTTAATTTCAGCCCTAACTTAGAAATGTCATAACATCTAGCTCAAAGTTCAGTTTAATCTCCCATTTTTTTTAAAAGAAGCGTATTGAAGTTATCTTTCCAAAAACATATATTAATAGGCCTAATTCTTTCTGTAACTTTCTGGAGAATTATTTGAGTGTCAGCTGTACGAAAGACAAACGCGTTCTCGGTGTTTTCGCGATTTCGGGAGTTTCCGGAAACGAAAATGCGATCCGTTTGAAGTTTCGGAAAGCTAACACATAGATCTGTAACATACTTTAATCCTTGATTTTAATTCATGCTGAGATGGTACAGTATTGATTATTAGTAGGAGTTACTATTCGGTATATGCATTTTGTGCACCCTTGTGTGTAATATAATGTTCTATTTGATTTTAACCCATGTTAATGTATATACATTATGTAATTAAATAGAGAATGCAAGCATGAGTAAATATTTAAATAAATGATGTATGAGGTATAAGTATCCTATCTAATGTAAGCATGTATAAGTATGGCTTGTAATGAATATGTAGGTTCCATAGTATGTAATGTATGGTGCATATAGTAGTGCAAGAGAATAAATGAATGATGAATAAATGCAAGCATGAATGTAATGTAATCATAGATATAATGTATGCAATATACAAGTTAATGAGATGTAATATTCTATGTTAACACAAATCCTATATTACCTCATGTACCCCCCTTACATTATGTTGACACTATCACACTTGACACATTGTTCACTTACACTTTGACACTCTTTGATATGTATACACTATGTATATCCATTTAACCCTCACTTGCACCTTTGCCATGTTCACATACACACACATAGCCTCTTAAATGAGTATTTATGAATACAGTTAACTTAGCTATGTATGTATATTATATATATGTTAGCATATTGTGTTGTAATATATAAGTTTATATAACCATTTGAAATGCCATGATTATAGACCAAATGTTGAATACCAATATATGCATGTGTATATATGTGTAGACATATATAGCTTAAAGTAATAGATTATCTAGTGTATATCCAATGTGAATTCTTGCCTATTTGAGTATTGAATAATTGCATGCTATATAGAGTTGGGTGTATGTTGGCTTGTATAGCCTTGTATTGATGTGTGCTTGCTAGGATAGTCTTGGTTAGGCCTAGTAAGACTTGCTGGGTTAGGACATGACCTAGTTGACTAGTACAGTTGACCAGAGTTGACCAAGGGTTGACTTTGGCCTAGTTTGACCTAGATTCATGTAGAATACATTGTAGTGCTTTATATTACCCTTCTGGACATGTTGTGACTTGTGCTATTCTAATTAGGAGCCAGACACCTCTCCTCGGACAGTATCTTTACCTTGGACATTCAGATATCAGGCGAGTACATTCTCTGATAGTTCTCTCATTTATTTGTCAATTACTGTACTTCAGTTCTAGTTAGCTGTATGTGATTCTCTGTTACAAATACGTATTTTTATTTCTGAATCCATGTATACGACACACATACTTACTCGTCTTACCTCTATTATTCGAATCACCATACGAATCACTATTCGAATCACCCTATTCGTATCTTCATATGTTGGTTGGACTTGTATTCGTCTTATGTATTGGATTGTGGATTCATTTGTATTAGACTGGACGGGGAAATACTGATTAGACATGTAGACATATCCTCCTATTCGAATTACCCCTCTGTGAATAATATTCGAACGATAGCCATCCCACACTTCGCGAGTGTGTGGTGTGCCGTATTACCTACAGCCGTTTACATGTCGAACTCGGTATTTTAAAACACACTTGGAGAATTTATTCGAATCGTTGTTTGACTACTATTCGAATCACTATTCGTATCACCTTATTCGAATCACTATTCGTATCACCTTATTCGAATCACCTTATTAGAACAATGATTAGAATCATATTCGACTCATCTTGTATTAGACTCACTTTGGGATTACACTCGACTTATATTGTACTATCTGAACTCATTATGTTACTCTAGTTCAGCTAGATCTTATTTTACAGTCTTCTTTGCTATGATTCTTCTCTTATTTAGTTATTTACTTTCCTTGCACTTTATCTGTCTTTCTTACCATCACCTGAACATAAACTGCCATATTCATCAATACAACTGTCTATAACTGCTTTATAGTTCTCTGTCATTTACTTGGAATTTCTTGATGAAATGTACTCGTTCCCGTCCTGACTGGACCTGTTGATAAATTTCACAGATAGCTTGGAGGTTATTGCTAGCCTAGAGGAGACACAGTAGAGGTCGGAGTAGATAGCTAGAGTTTCTCCTTTATTTTTAGTTGTCTTGAGTTGTATTATGGATTACTGTATTTGAGCTTTGAGATATATTTCTGGGTTTGTGTATCTTAGACACTTAGACTTCTATCTGCTGTATCTCTTTTGGATTTCATGTTTTGTCTATTTTTCATTATGCTCTACCTTAGATGTGATTGAGTTTACATTCTGCTATGTCACCTCCATTCGGGGAGTATAAACTGTTTAGCCTTATACTGTTGGATGCATGAGACCTAGGACAGCGTTCTACCGCCGACACTGCGGCGTAGGCTGGACGTACCCACTTCTTGTGCCCTTATTCTAGGGTGCGGGTCGTGACACGTTTTTAGTGGTGGCCCATGCAGGTCGAGTTTATGTAGTGGTATTCGAACTTGAGTACCACTACAGCCTGCAGTAGAAATAGGATATATCTTGAAGGTACTCAATCACAGTTAGGAACCCTTGAGAGATTCCCGGAACGACCCTTGAGAATCTTATTTTAACTTCGATTTGAGAACTCTTTTTTCCTTTGATTTGATTTATTTTTACTTACTGTTGTTAAATTTGATTTTGATGGATTGTGGTTGAATTTGAGTTGTATTCATTGATTTTGATGAATGATTGTCGAATTTTGAATCTTGATGATAGCTGTTGCATCCGAGTTGTATTTTGATAGATTTTTGTTCATTTTGAATTTTGAAGTTCGTTGATAAATTTGATTTAATTTATGGGTATTCATTGTTGATTTAATTTAATTTTTTTTGACAAGATGAAATTATATGGGCTAGGTCATCTATGTTTTGGAATCTAGTCTTCTATAGTCACATTAGCCAGCATGGTGAGGACATATTGTCTGACTCTGGATATAATTCTTGGGTGTGGGAATTTAAGGTTTTCGCAGCCAAGCTAGCGGCACCGCAAAAATGTTAAATACCACGATTCTATAGGTATGTGCATAAGTCAAGGACTCTGTGATTATCGTAGCCTTGCTTACTAGTATGACGGGGATTTAGAGTACCATGATTTTGGATAGACGCATATGATTATCAGATTGTACCTTAAATATTTTCAAGCATGTTTTCTCTACTTTTGTTTCAGTCCTTCAAAAAAAAAGTTATTATTTGTTTTGTTTTGCTTCTCATTATTTAACTTAGGAGTAGCTTTAGCTATTTTTATGAACATTGTGCAACTTCTTACTATGAATTTCTTTTTAAAATAATAAATCGACGATTTTGCTAGACCTTATCTTGGATTTGATATTATAGCTATGGTTTTAAAATGGTTCTTCCTTTAAACAGATAAGCAGAATAGATTTCATTGTTATTTCTTCTTGCTATTATTATTGTATTAAATAATAATAATAATAATAAAAATGTTTTGATTTCACCAATCACCTACTTTGCAATCTTGATAGGAATCTAAATGTTGGTCTTGATGTAGAATTTGATTTTTATATTGGGACATGAGAATATATATATGTAGTGGACACAGACTCTTTGCCTGACACGTATGCATGCTACACTTTGATTTCCAACCTATCTAAATACATATTAATATGTTGTTGTTGTTTAAATTTTCAAAACCCTAATATTTCTGATATAGTACAGTAACAGAGACTGGTTCTCTGCATTTCCAGTTAAAATTTGTAATTCAAATATAAATTTCATGTTATTAGTTATGTTTACATCACTGCACATGTATGTTATACATAGGGTTTCAATTCAAAAAAAATTGGTTGAGTTTTGTGTTTGAATTTGTCAAATCTAAGACTGTGTGCATATTAACCCTTAATACTGGATTCCAAATGTTTAGTTCAATTGCTGTTTTATTTTTTTTTAAAAAATATAATATTTTGGAGCTATGTACATTGTTGTATGTAGGGATATGATGTTAGGATTATACTCTTACATGTTAGGTTTTGATAAACATTGGGTTGGTTAATATTACACTGGTTTAAATGTTAGCTTATTTTCAGATTTTGTATGTAAATACTGAACTAAAACTTGGTTTAACCTTTCAATACTAAGCTATAACCCTGTACAAGGATACACACACACCCTAACTTAGTATACGCTGTCATGTAACCTAACCTTTCCTCTCTATGTTATGATCACATACTTGTATAGATATATATAGAGCTTAGGCATACATGTTATAATATATGTATATACATAACTAAATCTCTACCTCTTATAGATGTTTATGGTTAGCCATGCATGTTATGATTAAATAGGTTGTGTATTGTAGGTTGTTAACCCATATGCCATGAGTAGTGTAACAGGATAGCTCATATACAATTTTATGTATATTTCACATACACCCATACACACACAAACCACATAACATTACATAATGCTAGTTTTTCCTCTCTAACGCTCTCTCTGTATATATATATATATATATATTGTGATTTGGATTTCAATGCAAGTGATTTTCAATTCCTTAATTTTTGAATTTGATTTTCTGTACCCTTTTTCAGATAATTGGTAGTTGCCTTTATTTTGTTTTGATAAGTACCAGTTTTATATAGGATGGTAGACCGCCTTACAGTTTTGATGGTTTGTTGTTTCTGTAACTTCTCTAGTTTAGCACCCTAAATTGCTTGTATGTTTTGATACCCTATGACCGTTTCGGTTAGCATTACTAGTATACCTAGATGAGACTTTCACTACCACCGTATGCCATGACCCTGTATGTCGTCCTTTTGATCACATGATTTGTTTTAATCTGGGACTTTGATTGTGGGGGTTTGACCTAGAGGGAGTATGGACATTTTAATTTCGAGGACGAAATTTTTCTAAGGTGGGTAGAGTTGTAGCACCCAGTTTCCCAAATGAGGGTAATTTTGAAATTTCGTGTTTATAATTATTTTAATAATAATATTTAATTCATGATATAATTTTTGGTGATTTTAAATCATTTTAAAATTATTTAAATCAATGACTTGTGGTTTTGACGTTTTGCTAGTGAAATCCTAGAGACTGTTTGACCTAGAGCCTAACCATGTGATTATGATATTTTAATGTCATTTTTGGCCTAAGGATATTTTTGCATTTGACCTCTTTGAATTATTTTGATATTATTTTATTATTTATGATATTGTTTTGGGGTTATTTGAGTCGGGTTCGAATTTCAACTCAATCCGACTTGAAACGGGGACCCGGGGGTAGTTTAACTCTAGTGGGACCCACACACTAGTTAGACATGGCCCACATGATATTAATTTTAGTCCACATGATAGAAATATTTTAGTTAGCGGTTAGACTAATTATTATGGATAAGGTTAGTGTGATTAGAGACTTTAGAATGACTAATTTAGCCCCAACCAATTAGCCATTTCCTAATACTCATAGAATAGGTTAGTGAGGGCATTTTGGACCTTACCATAATAGGACAAATAGCCCCATATGGCCAGCCACTTTGGGAGAGGATAGGCTCAAGTTCATTTCATTATTCTCATCCACACTCTCTCTCTTGTTCTTCCCCAAATTCCTAGAGAGCAATCCCTAACAATTTCTCCACCAAATCATTCCATTTCACCACCAAATCTTCTTCTTTCCTTCTCCATTCTAGCCAAGGAGGAAGCTACCCAAGTTTGGGAGGATTCGGAGTTCGTTCGTGTCCTTTTGGAATCTCTACGTGTCGGTGTCGCTCCGGGAAGACTTTTCTTCGATTCGATCTACCGGAAGGTATAAATCCCTTCTCCTTTTTATTTTCTCATGCATATAGATCTATTTTGAACCCATAGGAATGACCCCATGGTTGTATCTCCATTTGTGTCCATTTCGTGTCCATTTGGAGGTCATAGGAGTGTCCTTTGTGTTGTGGTTGTGTCCATGTGGGAAAATCCCAAATTTGGACACACTATGTGTTGTTGTTATGTATGAATGAATTATTACATGTTTAATATCATATTTTTGTATTGGAGATGTGTTCTATAGTGTCTCATATATATATATATTAGTGTAGAGAGTGAGTTCTTGATATATTATGTTATATACTTGTGTTCTTTTGTCTCAAACTACCTAAATCCGTCATGATTTTTATCCACGTTTTTAATTTCAGCCCTAACTTAGAAATGTCATAACTTCTAGCTCAAAGTTCAGTTTAATCTCCCATTTTTTTTTAAAAGAAGCGTATTGAAGTTAGCTTTCCAAAAACATATATTAATAGGCCTAATTATTTTGTAACTTTCTGAAGAATTATTTGAGTGTCAGCTGTACGAAAGACAAACGCGTTCTCGGTGTTTTCGCGATTCCGGGAGTTTTCGGAAACGAAAACGCGATCCGTTTGAAGTTTCGGAAAGCTAACACATAGATCTATAACATACTTTAATCCTAGATTTTAATTCATGCTGAGATGGTACCGTATTGATTATTAGTAGGAGTTTCTATTCGGTATATGCATTTTGTGCACCCTTGTGTGTAATATAATGTTCTATTTGATTTTAACCCATGTTAATGTATACATTATGTAATTAAATAGAGAATGCAAGCATGAGTAAATGTTTAAATAAATGATGTATGAGGTATAAGTATCCTATCTAATGTAAGCATGTATAAGTATGGCTTGTAATGAATATGTAGGTTCCATAGTATGTAATGTATGGTGCATATAGTAGTGCAAAAGAATAAATGAATGATGAATAAATGCAAGCATGAATGTAATGTAATCATAGATATAATGTATGCAATATACAAGTTAATGAGATGTAATGTTCTATGTTAACACAAATCCTATATTACCTCATGTACCCCCCTTACACTATGTTGACACTATCACACTTGACACATTATTCACTTACACTTTGACACTCTTTGATATGTATACACTATGTATGTCCATTTAACCCTCACTTGCCCCTTTGCCATGTTCACATACACACACATAGCCTCTTAAATGAGTATTTATGAATACAGTTAACTTAGCTATGTATGTATATTATATATAAGTTAGCATATTGTGTTGTAATATATAAGTTTATATAACCATTTGAAATGCCATGATTATAGACCTAATGTTGAAACCAATATATGCATGTGTATATATGTGTAGACATATATAGCTTAAAGTAATAGATTATCTAGTGTATATCCAATGTGAATTCTTGCCTATTTGAGTATTGAATAATTGCATGCTATATAGAGTTGGGTGTATGTTGGCTTGTATAGCCTTGTATTGAGGTGTGCTTGCCAGGATAGTCTTGGTTAGGCCTAGTAAGACTTGCTGGGTTAGGACATGACCTAGTTGACTAGTACAGTTGACCAGAGTTGACCAAGGGTTGACTTTGGCCTAGTTTGACCTAGATTCATGTAGAATACATTGTAGTGCTTTATATTACCCTTCTGGACATGTTGTGACTTGTGCTGTTCTAATTAGGAGCCAGACACCTCTCCTCGGATAGTATCTTTACCTTGGACATTCAGATATCAGGTGAGTACATTCTCTGATAGTTCTCTCATTTATTTGTCAATTACTGTACTTCAGTTCTAGTTAGCTGTATGTGATTCTCTGTTACAAACACGTATTTTTATTTCTGAATCCATGTATATGACACACATACTTACTCGTCTTACCTCTATTATTCGAATCACCATACGAATCACCATACGAATCACTATTCGAATCACCCTATTCGTATCTTCATATGTTGGTTGGACTTGTATTCGTCTTATGTGTTGGATTGTGGATTCATTTGTATTAGACTGGGCGGGGAAATACTGATTAGACATGTAGACATATCCCCCTATTTGAATCATCCCTCTGTGAATAATATTCGAACGATAGCCATCCCACACTTCGCGAGTGTGTGGTGTACCGTATTACCTACAGCCGTTTACATATCGAACTCGGTATTTTAAAACACACTTGGAGAATTTATTCGAATCATTGTTTGACTACTATTCGAATCACTATTCGTATCACCTTATTCGAATCACTATTCGCCTTACCTTATTCGAATCACCTTATTAGAACAATGATTAGAATCACATTCGACTCATCTTGTATTAGACTCACTTTGGGATTACACTCGACTTATATTGTACCATCTGAACTCATTATGTTACTCTAGTTCAGCTAGATCTTATTTTACAGTCTTCTTTGCTATGATTCTTCTCTTGTTTAGTTATTTACTTTCCTTGTACTTTATCTGTCTTTCTTACCATCACCTGAACATAAACTGCCATATTCATCAATACAACTGTCTATAACTGCTTTATAGTTCTCTGTCATTTACTTGGAATTTCTTGATGAAATGTACTCGTTCCCGTCCTGACTGGACCTGTTGATAAATTTCACAGATAGCTTGGAGGTTATTGCTAGCCTAGAGGAGACACAGTAGAGGTCGGAGTAGATAGCTAGAGTTTCTCCTTTATTTTTAGTTGTCTTGAGTTGTATTATGGATTACTGTATTTGAGCTTTGAGATATATTTCTGGGTTTGTGTATCTTAGACACTTAGACTTCTATCTGCTGTATCTCTTTTGGATTTCATGTTTTGTCTATTTTTCATTATGCTCTACCTTAGATGTGATTGAGTTTACATTCTGCTATGTCACCCCCATTCGGGGAGTATAAACTGTTTAGCCTTATACTGTTGGATGCATGAGACCTAGGACAGCGTTCTACCGCCGACACTGCGGCGTAGGCTGGACGTACCCACTTCTTGTGCCCTTATTCTAGGGTGCGGGTCGTGACAGAAATTGAGTTTAGCCTAGTCCTAACATCAAGGGAAATCAACTTTTAATCAGGGACTTTAAGTTCAGGAATTCAGTTTAATGTAACAGTTCATTTGTTCAAACAAAACCAACCCAATATCAAAATCCTTTCATCAATTTCGAACTCAACTCCTAACACCATTCACATTCATCATTAGTAGTAAACTGATACTCATGCGCATGAATTAAAACATAGTAAATTGAGCATCAAATCTCAGGAATATCAATCTCAGAAAAATTCAGTTTTAGAAGCAATGTAGGTCAGAAATCTCAGTTTTCAAGACTGTGTATCAGTCTACATTCATCAAACAGTCCAAAATCCCATTCTCAAATGAAAAACCTAATCTTACATGATAATCCTACCTAGTATTTACTAATACACATGTCAAAGGATTAAACATGTCAAATAACACTAACATTCAGTAAAAAAAAATATAGAAAGGTTCAGGAATTCACAGGACAGAACCTAGTATCAGTCTAATTAGGAATTCCAAATTTCAAAATCAAAATATGTTAAATATACAATTTAATGGTTGGTAAACAATCCCCCACACGTGCACGTGTCCCCAGGAATCCCTTCGTGTCACCCTAGAGCCGGACACGACGTGTCCACGTCGTGAAACATGCACAGACACGCTGTGCACAGGCTGCGTCGTGCACGCGTGCACGTGTGTACAGCCCATGACACAGGACACGTGGAGACACGTGGCCATGCACACGTGTACGACCAGGGTAGAGGTACATGCCCACGTGCCTGTAACGTGTCCACAAAACGTGTCGTGTCCGTTAAACGTACGTGTCAGTGAAGGAATACTCGCGTGCACAGTGCGCGCGTGCGGCCCGTGCGACCAGTGCGAGTGAGTTTTCTCACTCGACACGACACGACTCGACACTATACTTTGGGGGTGTCTTGTCAGACATTTCCCCTAGGTCTGTGTCAAGTGGCACGTGTCCACGTGTCGTGTACAGTGCACACGAGGTGTCAGTGAGCAGGACAGTGCACTCGTGTCGTGCACGCGTGTCCAACAGCCAAAACTGACACAATACGACACAAAAATACCTAACACCCTTCACAAAAATTAATGTACATACTAAGATCTACCAATCCATGTAATTACATTTTCCAAAATCGAAAATAAATTCCTAAGGGGCATTCTATCGAACACCTAGCCTATCAAATGGATACGTGTCCGATACGGACACGAAATCGACACGAACTGTGCCCAAATTCCAGGAACAGCTAGGGGACTCCTAGATCTAACCCTAAATGCAAAGAAAACAGCAATTTAAATCAATTTAAGGAGTTTTACCTATAGGTGCAAATTGTATGGAAAAGCTCCAAATGGGGGGGTATTCCTCTTGATGGCCAAATGCTCCAAATGAGCCCAAAGCTGAGATTAACCTCCAGAATTATAAAATATACAGAAATTAGGACCTAATGCAAGAGACTAGGATGAAAAAGGAGATCAAATGAATAAATGGGAATTTTTGGAAGGGGGAAGAATACCTCTCTTTTCTCCAAGTGTTGGAATGATAAAAAGAGGCAACCCTAATGAATAAGTGTTTAAATAGGATGGGGATCACTATGTGGCTGGTCATTTAGGGTTTAGTTAGGGTTAGGGCTTCTAGTTATGGGCCATGGGCCAAGTCATAAGTCATTGAGTCATGAAATCATAAGTCATTTCACTAAACCATAAATCATGAAATGATTTCACTCAAACTAATCCTCCTATTCCAAAATTAGTCTCTAATGACTAAAAGTAGGTTAACCTAAGTTAGACTAGGGTTACCATAGCTAGGGTTAGGTTCTAGGCTAGTCCACTAGGTCTCAACAAGTCAAAGTCAAACTAGAATTCACCAATTCATTAAATTAATTAAAAAATCAAATAAGCCAAAATGATCAAATTCTCCTAGGCTAAAAATGATAATTAAAACATACTAATGATATGGTTAGGCTCTAGGTCATGCAGTCACTAGGGTTTCACTGACAGCACATCAAAATCACAAGTCACGACTCAAAGCAGTTTTTAAATAGTTTAAAAATTATTAAAAATTACCAAAAATCATAATATAAAATAAATATCAATAATAATTATTATAATCACAAAATTTCAAAAATACCCTCATCTGGAAAACTGGGTGTTACAATCCTACCCACCTTAGAAAAATTTCGTCCTCGAAATTAAGATGATCGCACCCTTCCTAGGTCAAACCCCTAGCAAATCAAGGTTGAAGCAACACAATCCTACTGGTCGTGATTTTACAGTCTCGAACAGGGTAGCTACACTATCTAACAATCACAAACAATATCCTGGTAGGTACTAATAGAATCACACAGGAAAGTGGGGAGGAAGAATGAAAAGGACAAACCTGCTAACCCATCACCTACAGCGTCGGTCTCCTCGACCGCCATCGCAAAAGCTCCACCCCTCTGGTGCTGAGCTACAGTGGCCTAGCTACCTCATAAGGAGGCGCAGTGGGACAATCTATCATCTTGTGAGCACCAGACCCACAAAATAGACAAACCTTCAGCCTCCTCCTACAAGACTCCCAAACATGTCCTGTCTTCCTGCAGTAGGCACAAGTCAGCACCCCGCGGTCCTGTCCTCTATGCTGATGTTGTGCCTGCTGCACTCTCAATGGTGCCTGTGCCTGCTGAGCCTGCACATGGGGCCTCTTGGCCTGACCCCCGCTGCTGCTACCACCGTGGAAGTCCCGACCCCTCTTCAACTTCAACCCCAGGTCGTCCTCTACTGCCATAGCCCCAGAAAATATCTCCGCGTAGGTAGCATTCCGGTCGCTCTTAGTCAGCGACCGAACCTCCCTAATCAAGCCTCGACGGAACTTCCTTGCCTTCGTCTTCTCAGTCAAGTCATCAATGAACCGGGCCAACCGGCAAAACTCCCCGGCGTACTCAGCTACTGACTGGTTCCCCTGAACCAGGCTCTCAAACTGTGCCTCTATACCTCCCAAGGCCACATCAGGAAAGAACTGCTCCTTAAACAGCTCCTTGAACTGGGCCCAAGTCTGGCCCTCAACTCCCACCCTAGGATCTGTCTGGTACCACGCACGGGATAAGTCCTGCATCTGACTGTCCGCCGCCTCAATATGGAGTCGAGCTGGTATCTCCGCCAGTCGGAATATCTCCTCGATGTGCTCGATCCAATCGTCTGCAAAATGGATGCCCTCAGTGCCCAGGAACTCTCTAGGATGCATCTTCTGAAAATCTTGGATATCCTTCTCCTTCCGGTAAGGCTGCTGATGCTCCCCCCGAGCAGTCACCATCTCTACTGTAGTACGAACCAGCTGGTGGGCCTCATCAATCCCCTGACGATAATCGACAGTCTGCCGCTGCTGCTGCTGCTGGTGAGATGCCAGAATCCTCTCCACGAAAGAAAACAGATGAACAGCATCTACCATCCCCGCAGGTGGAGGCTGCTACGGTGGAAGAATCTAAGGAAGCACTGGACTCTGCCTCCCAGCTAGTGGAACACCCACCCCAGTTGATGGATCTCCGAAAGCTGCTGAAACATCCACCCCAGCTGGCATGACTGGGGCTGCGGTACCAGGGGCTGGCTGCTGAAGGTGAGAGGTGGCAGACCCCTCTGCAGCGGCTACTGTACCAGAGCGATGTGATCGTGTCTCCACCATCCTGAAGACAGATCGAAAAGAAAGTCAATACTGAGCAGGAATCGATAAAATCAAAGGAGGACAGTTTATTGCAAAGAAGACAAGTCAGTAAGATATATAGATGGCATGATTTGAAGCAGAATTTTCCTAACTGTGATTGAGTACCTCTCCGTTAAAGCCTCTCTCTCAATCCTATCGCAGGCTCGCAGCAGTACAACTAAGTCGCCGTACTACCACGATATCGCACTAATGCGACTCTCGACCTGCATGGGCCACCACTAAAAACGTATCACGACCCGCACCCACTGTGAGGGTACGAATACGTAACGACGCCCAGCCTACGCCACAGTGTCGGCGGTAGAGCGCTGTCCTAGGTTACTATATAACCAGCAACTCACGCAATTATAATGTACTCATCATGATCAACTCCGAACGAAGGACAAGTATAAGATATTGAACTCAATCACAGTCTAAGCACGATAAGATAAACACAGAAGAATTAAACTAAGAATAGAAGAACAACTACTAAAATAATAACAACTCTCAACAATCTCAAATACTACATAAGTCTCAAAACTTCTATAACAAGTTCAACATGGAAACAAATGCTAGTCTACTAAACTAAATCCCGATCACTCCTGAGTGTCGGGGCCAAAGGTAGTCATCCCGTCTCCGGGTCCATAATAAGTAGGGCATGTGTCCTCACGGCAATCATCTGTAAAATTTCAACAGGTCCAGTCAGGACAGGAACGAGTACAACTCATCAAGAAATCCCAATTAAATGACAGAGAACTATAAAGTAGTTATAGACAGTTTTATTGATGAATATGGCAGTTATATACAGGTGATGATATGGAGAACAGATAAGATACAAGGAAAGTAAGTAACTAAAACAAGAGAAGAATGATGGCAATGAAGACTCTAAAATAAATCTAGCTGAACTAAAGTAACATAATAAGTCCAGAATGTAAATGTAAACAAGTGCAAAACCCAAATAAATCCAGACAACATGAATTTGATACCAGGTGGTTCCAGTACAAGATGAGTCCGGTATAAGGTGAGTCCAGTTGGTGATCAAAGGTTCCAGGGTGAGTCCAGCCTATACTCTAACAGTGTGTTTTAAAATATCGGGATCGACATGTGAACGGCTGTAGGTAATACGGCACATCACACACCTGGCCGGGTGTGAGATGGCTATCATTCCAGTATAATTCCAAGGGAGTGGTTCCAGTATTTGGGTATGTTCACATGCCTATTCTAATACTTTCCCGTCCAGCAAGTACAAGTGAATCCAGAAAACGACACGAGAAATTGGGACGAGTCCAGCCAAACATAATGATACCAGCAAAAGATTCCAGGGTGAGTCCAGTAGGTGGTTCCAGTAGTGATTCCAGAAGGTGATGCCAGTAGTGGTTCCAGAAAATAGAGGCCAGACAGATGGTATGTGTGTGTCGCATACATGAATCCAGAAATATCCATACGTGTTGTAAGAATCACATAAAACTATCTAGAACTGAAGTACAGTAATTGACAAATAAATAAAAGAACTATCAGAGAATGTACTCGCCTGCTACTCTGAGAAGAGTAGTGTAATATCAGATGCCTGCACCAGAGTCACAATATCCTAAATAGAATAGTACAGGTTATAATATGTTTTAAAAATAAGGTAAATGAAGTCTACGATGCAATGTACATGATTTCTAGGTCAATCTAGGTCAAAGTCAACTCTAAGTCAAACCTGGTCAACTGTCTAGGTCAAACTAGGCCCAAGTCAAACTTGGTCAACTCTGGGTCAACCCAAGTCAATACTCTAGTCAAACTAGGTCAATCCTAGTCCAGTCAGTCTAACTAGGATTCTATACTAGGCTAACAACCTAGGCAAATCCAATACTAGCTATAGGCTAGAAATCCTATAGGCCTAAGTACTAAACCCAAGCCTATAGACTAAACTAAAACTCAAGCTAACACTATGGCCTACTACTACTCTACCTATAGTCTAACCAAACCACAAGCCTGAGCCATTAGTCTAACAGGAACTCTAGCAGTCCTACAAGTCTACTCTAACACACTGCCAATACTCAAGTCAACCAACAGTCTACATCTTCTTAAAACAAAACAATCAAAATAGAATAAATGGAAAGAAAAGAAATTTGAAATCACTAGATAATTCAATAAGAATGCAAAACAAGGTAAGTGGACAAAAGGAAAATCACTCCATCAAGGTAAGGCCAACATTAGAACATGCTTCACAGTTAAATCATGGACTGAGCAATCAAGGATGTCATTCATATACATCAATATGGTTTAGAACTAACCTATATATGAAGGAAAAACCAATTAGACTCATACATGCAATGGAAGGTGTGCAAGGTCCTATGTGAGTGAAATATAATATGTTTTCATGTGTGTGCTAGTGTAGTAATATACACATGTGTGTGCAGTGTCTTTGAAATCTGGAAACAGTGTGTTAACAGGCAACATGACAGTAGGTTAATATCAGAAATTAATGTGTTCAATGTGTGTATACATAAAAATGGGTCAATACAATGTGTGTGTGTATGTGTATGATATGAGAAAGGGTGTGTGTGTATAGAGTGCATGAAAATAGTGTGAACAAAGGAAAATAGTAAAAAAATCAGTGAGCATTGGTAAAACAGTGTAACAGTGTGTCAATGGTACATGAGTGTGTGGGATTTAAACTAATATGTGTGTTATAAGAGGGTGTCCACATGAACAGGGAACAATGTGTGTGTAAGAGGACAGTGAACAATAGATTTCAGGTATATGAAGATCAATGACAGTCCACATGACCCAAATCACTGATTTCAGGTATGTGAAGATCAATGACAGTCCACATGAACCAAATCACTGATTTCAGGTATGTGAAGATCAATGACAGTCCACATGAACCAAATCACTGATTTCAGGTATGTGAGGACTGTGTATCAGTTGATACACAGGCAGCCCCCCCTGAACCACATTCAAAATCCCTACACAACAAAGCTCCTCTCACAAACTGCAGTAAGTAACAATTGAAATTGAGTTTAGCCTAGTCCTAACATCAAGGGAAATCAGCTTTTAATCAGGGACTTTAAGTTCATGAATTCAGTTTAATGTAACAGTTCATTTGTTCAAACAAAACCAACCCAATATCGAAATCCTTTCATCAATTTCGAACTCAACTCCTAACACCATTCACATTCATCATTAGTAGTAAACTGATACTCATGCGCATGAATTAAAACATAGTAAATTGAGCATCAAATCTCAGGAATATCAATCTCAGAAAAATTCAGTTTTAGATGCAATGTAGCTCAGAAATCTCAGTTTTTAAGACTGTATATCAGTCTACATTCATCAAACAGTCCAAAATCCCATTCTCAAATAAAAAACCTAATCTTACATGATAATCCCACCTAGCATTTACTAATACACATGTCAAAGGATTAAACATGTCAAATAACACTAACATTCAGTAAAAAAAAATATAGAAAGGTTCAGGAATTCACAGGACAAAACCTAGTATCAGTCTAATTAGGAATTCCAAATTTCGAAATCAAAATATGTTAAATATACAATTTAATGGTTGGTAAACAATCCCCCACACGTGCATGTGTCCCCAGGAATCCCTTCGTGTCACCCTAGAGCCGGACACGGCGTGTCCACATCGTAAAACGTGCACAGACACGCTGTGCACAGGCTGCGTCGTGTACGTGTGCACGTGTGTACAGCCCATGACACAGGATACGTAGGGACACGTGGCCATGCACACGTGTACGACCAGGGTAGGGGTACATGCCCACGTGCCTGCAACGTGTCCACAAAACGTGTCGTATCCGTTAAATGTGCGTGTCAGTGAAGGAATACTCGCGTGCACAGTGCGCGCAGCGCGGCCCGTGCGGCCAGTGCGAGTGAGTTTTCTCACTTGACACGACACGACTCGACACGATACGTTGGGGGTGTCTTGTCAGACATTGCCCCTAGGTCTGTGTCAAGTGGCACGTGTCCACGTGTCGTGTACAGTACACACGAGGTGTCAGTGAGCAGGACAGTGCACTCGTGTCGTGTACGCGTGTCCAACAGCCAAAACTGACACAATACGACACAAAAACACCTAACACCCTTCACAAAAATTAATGTACATACTAAGATCTACCAATCCATGTAATTACATTTTCCAAAATCGAAAATAAATTCCTAAGGGGCATTCTATCGAACACCTAGCCTATCAAATGGATACGTGTCCGATACGGACACGAAACCGACACGAATTGTGCCCAAATTCCAGGGACAGGTAGGGGACTCCTAGATCTAGCCCTAAATGCAAAGAAAACAGCAATTTAAATCAATTTGAGGAGTTTTACCTATAGGTGTAAATTGTATGGAAAATCTCCAAATGGGGGGTGTTCCTCTTGATGGCCAAATGCTCCAAATGAGCCCAAAGCTGAGATTAACCTCCAGAATTATAAAATATACAGAAATTAGAACCTAATGCAAGAGACTAGGATGAAAAAGGAGATCAAATGAATAAATAGGAATTTTTGGAAGGGGGAAGAATACCTCTCTTTTCTCCAAGTGTTGGAATGATAAAAAGAGGCAACCCTAATGAATAAGTGTTTAAATAGGGTAGGGATCCCTATGTGGCTGGTCATTTAGGGTTTAGTTAGGGTTAGGGCTTCTAGTTATGGGCCATGGGCCAAGTCATAAGTCATTGAGTCATGAAATCATAAGTCATTTCACTAAACCATAAATCATGAAATGATTTCACTCAAACTAATCCTCCTATTCCAAAATTAGTCTTTAATGACTAAATGTAGGTTAACCTAAGT
The DNA here is from genome assembly GCA_029216955.1 of Iris pallida. Taxonomy (NCBI): domain Eukaryota; kingdom Viridiplantae; phylum Streptophyta; class Magnoliopsida; order Asparagales; family Iridaceae; genus Iris; species Iris pallida. Next base: position 9,959,768 of record JANAVB010032420.1, on the reverse strand, counting down.
TAGACTAGGGTTACCATAGCTAGGGTTAGGTTCTAGGCTAGTCCACTAGGTCTCAACAAGTCAAAGTCAAACTAGAATTCACCAATTCATTAAATTAATTAAAAAATCAAATAAGCCAAAATGATCAAATTCTCCTAGGCTAAAAATGATAATTAAAACATACTAATGACATGGTTAGGCTCTAGGTCATGCAGTCACTAGGGTTTCACTGACAGCACATCAAAATCACAAGTCATGACTAAAGCAGTTTTTAAATAGTTTAAAAATTATTAAAAATCACCAAAAATTATAATATAAAATAAATATCAAAAATAATTATTATAATCACAAAATTTCAAAAATACCCTCATTTGGAAAACTGGGTGTTACAAGCTAGCAATGTATAATGTAGAACCAGAAACCGTATCTGTCTAGTGAGTTGAAATACTACTTCGACATGTAAACGGCTAAGGGTAAATCCGGCACCCCGCACATGAAATGTGTGACTGCTATAAGGCACAAATAAGATCCGGCACCCCGCACGTGAAGTATGCGACTGCTATCAGACACGAATAGTTTTGGGTTTATTTACATGTCTAGAGTATTTTCTCGCCCGACTAGTACTCATGGATCCAAACAGGTCACGAACACGGTAATAGATTGGTCACGAACAACATGTAAAGAATCCATAACTACTATCTCGTGTAACATCATGTCAAGAACCAATAAAATATTAATATAAAATACTACTACATGCATGATTCATAGAGATAATCAAATATGAAAAACTATCAGAGATGTACTCGTCTGAGGTCCTGTGCTGGTAAAACTGATAGTACAACCACTCAGATGAGTCACTAAAGTCAACACATACAAAAGTCTTTGGATGCTGAAATAAACATTATCAACATTTTCAGAATAGTCAAATTAGCTAGAATTGCCTGTCCTTAAGTCCAATTCTAGACACAGGGGTAAAACGGTAAATTTGGATCAAAACGGTGTCCGCCGTTGGACCCGCTTTGCACCGAAAAGCGTACCAAAGTCTATGGTCTCTAAAGTCATCAAACTATATATCTAAAGGGTCCGATTTTTTGATACGAACCCAACCGTGTGTCCAAAGATGGATTCTGGGGCTGTGCACAAAATTGTCCATTGAATCGGATCGTGGGGTCCTCAAAATGGCGACCCGATCAACTGTCTCAGAATTGGACCAAACTTGGCATACAGGACCAGTAAAATGATACAATCCTGTTGCGCAAGTTGCGTCTCGATCTGACGAACGTGCACAAAGTAATTGAGAAATTTGCAAAGAGGCCGATATAGTGAATTTTGACGGATACGCATCAAATTCGTCGCGCACACGCAACCAATTTAAATTCCGTCAAAGCCCACATGTCCGCGAAGCCATTACACACCTTTCGATGCTTTCGGTTCGCGACCATGTCGCCCGGTTTAGCGGGACCCACATCATCTCGGAGGTTTTTCTATATTTTTTGAAAACAATTCTCGTATTTTTTTCCTCATTTTCTAACTGAATAATCTCATTGTATATTCATCTATAATTAAAAGTAATAATAGGGTTTTGTTATTGTTAATATATGCTATAATCTTCTTCAAATAGATTTCTAAATATCGCTATGGTTTTGCAGAAATCTGCCTTCCAATATGGGGTTAGGACTGTTTTATATGTCATGTTTTTAACAGATTTTCATCGAATCTTGAGTCAATTTTCTGGGTTATCTAGATCATACAAAATTAAACTAATTGAAGAGACTTGCAGACCTATAGTTTGTGTACACACCTGATTAAGTGGTTCGAGAAACAATTCATTCTACGCGATGAAAAGTTGCCGCAAAGTTGCCTCTTCCGTAGTCTCCTGCTGTCGTTGCTCCTCGGTCTGGCCGCGAGCATGGTCGGCCTGGCGGCACTCAGGCCATCGTCGGCGATGCACAGGCGTGCGCGTGACACACTGGGGTAGAGTGGAGGTGGTTTGGAGTTAGGGTTTCGATGAACACTCCCCTCCCTCTCTCTCTCTCTATATATATATATATTTTTTTTTTCTCTATATATATATATATATATATATATATATATATATATATATATATATATATATATATCCATGTGTGTACTCGGCTTTAGGGGCTCGGGTTGTACTGGGGTTCGGCCTGGGTGTGCTGTGCGGGGAAGTTGTTTAGGTTTTGTTCATTTGATTATATTCTATTTTCTATTATAGCCATATATTTTTTTTTTCTATTATAGCCATATATATATATATATATATATATATATATATATATATATATATATATATATATATATATATATATATATATATATATATATATATGTGTGTGTGTGTGTGTGTGTGTGTGTGTGTGTGTGTGTATGCATATTTTTATAAACCATACACAAGGAAATTATCATTAAGATTTTTGGCTATGGATATATATATATATATATATATATATATATATATATATATATATATATATATATATATATATATATATATGAATAAATATTCCATAGCCAAAAATCTTAATGATAATTTCCTTGTGTATGGTTTATAAAAATATGCATATATATATATATATATATATATATATATATATATATATATATATATATATATATATATATATATATATATATATATATATATAATTCATTTGATAATGTATTATCTGAATAAACGTTACAAATGATATTATTTAAGAACAATATAATAATAATAATAATAATAATAATAATAATAATAATAATAATAATAATAATAATAATAATAATAATAATAATAATAACAACAACAACAACAATAACCAACTAAAATAACCAATAAGAGTTTTTGGTGTGCATATCACACCCCATATATATATAATTTATTTGATAATGAATTATCTGAATAAACGTTACAAATAATATTATTTAATAATAATAATAATAATAATAATAATGATAATAATAATAATAATAATAATAATAATAATAATAATAATAATAATAATAATAATAATAATAATAATAATAATAATGATAACAACAACAACAATAACCAACTAAAATAACCAATAAGAGTTTTTGGTGAGCATATCATACCCCATCTTTATTTGGCCCTAGAAATTCGTACAAATATTCTAAAACACCATTAATAATAAACTATTAAATATTTAGAAAATATTTGTCAAGTCCTAAAAATAAATAAGAATATTTGTACACACATAAAATGTCTACATGGCCATCTTTGGTCTCTCTACATGCCTACATGGGCTTGGATTTGGTTCGGGTCCAGTTCGGACTAAATTGGCACAACCGGGTCTCCTAAAATCATAATTTTAATTAATATATAATTAATAAATCTATAGGGGTTAAGTCGCAACTTAGCCTAGTTTTCCTAGTTGGGACATACTTATGGCTCGGCCTTCCTTGCCATGGCTGAAACACTAGTCGAGACACACCACTGTACTATCCGTGCCACGATTTCTAGTCGTCTGGTACTTCAAAACTCAACCGTGGCTAAAGTCATCGACCGTAATAATTATCTAATTAATTATTTATAAAATTCTAAAAAAATTATAATTCAAATAAAATAAAAAATATATTAAAATTTTTGGGAAGGAGAATTACACCCAGAGTGTTATGGATGTACCCCGTTGCACATGATGCCCTCTGACGATCTTCAGACGTTACGAACGTTGTCCCCTGGTGCCCTATACGAGAACCAAGCCGATCCTATTTACAGCCAGGGCCCATGCATAGAAGGATTATTTCTCAACTGCATGTTCACTTTAGTAAGGTTAGGTTACCTTTTGATGTCTTGTCACTTACTTTTATTTATGGCATATTTTATATCCAGTATTTATATGGAATGTTCTTCCTGTATCTTGTTACGTCCCTCTGAGGACCTGGTGATCTCTCCAGGTGTGTGCTTTTGTTATATTTGTAGGTGTTCTAGCCAAGGCCGTGATCTTCTTCATTCCTTCACAGAGGATTGCCTTGGGTCGACTTGCTACCTTTCCTTCGCATTTTCTCCCGTGTATTGTCCTTCTCTTTTAAATGGTTGGTAATGGATTTGTCTCCACCCAACTACATATATAAATGACAAAAAACTTCATAGTTGATTTATATTATTATTCTTTTATTTTGTAGATAAGATTTAGTTATCATAGTTTACTGCAATTTCACAGCTTATGTATACATACGAGGTTTCCATATATTGGAGTATACTTCGTATGTGTGCAGCTGCATGTCTACGCACTAAGTCCTAAGTATTTTGGGACTGGGGCGTTATAGGTTGGAATGGTTGGTATAAGCTCATATTCTTTAAACTTTGGTGTTATTATTGTTATTCCCGAAACAGACCGTTAGATAGAAATCTCGATCTCTTAAAAAGAGATATGGATAAAAGCAATTTAGCAGGCAAAAAGAGATCACCACAATTCTGCTGATCGTTCTCAACTGAAGTTGATGCAACGAAGATGAATAATCGTTCTCAACCGGAGTTGATGCAACGAAGATGAATACTCGTTCTCAATCGGAGTTGATGCAACGACTTGGCTGGGGTGATAAAGATCACCGTTGCTCAAAGCAAGATTTGCCCTATTACGATCTGCTCCCAGAAACTAGCAAGTTCGAAAGAACTTCTGGAACGCTTGCTGTCACCTCCATTCTCGAACTCGAAGAACTCCAATGGTAGCAGCCGCACAACTCTCTCCGTCTCTTTATTTTAGCATAAGTCCACAATGAAGGTGTCACGACCCGCTACCCAAATTTTTAGGCTGAGCCGAGCCATGTCCAGCCTACGCTTGGTTAAAGCGTAGTAAGCTGTTCTAAGTATAGACAATAAAGGATCTAAGCTGCTAATAGTTCTAATATCACATTTAAAAGGTTCATCACAACACAGCATCTATAAGCGAAAGTAAAATAAGTACAGACTTAATAATACACTTCCAAAGTATTAAACTGGAGACAAAGTCCAGTGACGACAAGATATAGTCTAAACAGTTCAATAACTAAGCCAAAAATAATCTAAGAGGAACTACCAAGCGAGGTTCCCTGCGGGGACTTCCTCGGGAGCAATGAACTGGTCCTCTTCAGTAGGTCCATAGAAAAGATCACAGCAAATCTTCCTCCAAAAGTATGCCTACAACGTTATCCTGTTAGGACGGAAGCAAGTACTGGTTCTACAAACTAAACATACTGAGCATGGAATGAAAAAAGATGTAATAAATAAGAATCATGTCATATCACAGTCTATCATGTAGAAGATACATTTGTCGTGGCGACAGATGTATATGTAATATTTAAAACTAGAGCAGGCACGTGATCGTCAATAGGTGTACAATGTACTGTGGCACATGTAAATAAAATGTACTTCTGTACAAGTAAAAATGCGATAGATGTACATACGCACAAATACAGCTGGATAAGTGCCTACGGCAAGGTTTGCATATAGAATACGACCTTGCTCGGATTCGGTAGAAGGGGCATGATCACGTACTCAACTATCAGTTTTTCCATAACCCAAGCTATAACATGTGAGAGATGCGAGAGCAATTTAAAACATGTAAAAGATACTGGAAGCAGTATAAAGCATGGTAGGTACTGAGAACAGTATAAAACATGGTAGGCACTTAGAGCAGTATAAAGCATGTGAAGATATGACTTGCAGTTCAAAAAATAGTATTTTAACATGGTTCATACGCAATTCATTATCATATGTAGTAAAATAGAGTTTGTAGGGGTACTCGCCTCAAGCAAGACAACGAAATAAAAATATAGAGGAAGAAGCCTGGTGTCCTGTCACTGTAAAAAAGGGTATAATAATCTCAGATTCTATTCCATGTTCAAGACTCTATACTGCTAGAGCTCCAACACTAGTAGTGTGCCACGACTTTTAACTGGACACTCTAGACTGCTAGCTCTAACTCTAGACTGCTAGCTCCAATAACGGTCGGATCTCTCGAAAAATGTGCACGAAGTCGCTGTCCCGAGGAACAATTCTGTACTTCGATTTCTCGTGCGCGCCGACGGGATCTCGTGCCAAACGCACGAATCGCCTGCGTCGTACGATTGGGGCGATGCAACCACCATGAGGGTGGCCAAGATTGTTCGTGAGGGTGGCCAAGATTGTTCGTCGGAGCAGTAGGGTGCTCGCGGTCGGGGTCGCGACGGTGCACGACGGCGGTGACGGCTGTGACGGCACCGTGCGACTGCTGCCATGGCAGCTAATGCTACCGCTCATGCTGCTGTTGCAGCTGCTGCTTCACTGCAACTGCTGCGCTGCTCGAGGTGGCTCACTGGAGGGGTTCGTCGGGATCGCATGCAGTCGCGAGGCGACAACGGTGGCTGCCCGGCGGGGGAAAGAAGGAGGAGAAGGAGAAGAAGGTTATGGTGATGGTGGTGGTGTTGATGATGGAGAATAGAGGAGGGAAAGAGGAGAAGAAGGAGGTGGCTGTGGTGGTGCTCGTGGTAGTGTAGGTGGTGTTTGTGGTGGTGGAGGTGTTGTTTGTGGTGGTGGTGTTGAGCATGGTGGTGATGATGGTGGTGGTAGTGTAGGATATTAAGACGAAGAAGATGAAGAAGAAGAAGAAGCTGATGGCGATGGTAAGAATGATGATGATGATGAAGAAAAGAGAGGAGAGGGGAGAGTGTGTCGGCTGATGGGTGATGGGAGAGGTGAGGGTGAGTTAATAAAGAAGGAGAGAGGAAGAGAGAGAGAGAGAGTGTGTAATATATATTAGAAAGAGAGAGAGAGAGAAAATAGAGAGAGACCATTAAGGAGAAAGAGAGAGAAGGTCGGTTGGGGGTGTTTGTGTGCTGATGGAGAGAGGAGGTGTGTGTGGGAGTGTTTTAAGGATGAGAGAGAAAGGGAGTTATATATATATTATATATATGAGAAAATGAGATATTTGATAAAGTATAGAGAGAAAGAGAGACATTTTTGTGTAGGGAGAAGGAGTGATATATTATCGGGGTATATGGATAGTCATGTGAGGGGTCACATAAAATCTGGTTGGGTGTTGGATCTGGTTCGATGGAGTTTGGGCTAGGTTTAGTCATAATTACAAATTTAAGTTATTTATAATCATGGGTGAAATAGGAGCACAAGGGAGATCAATTGGGTAGCACATAAGTGACACGTGCATAGTAGACTCAAAACATATCAAAACCATATATTGGGTCGATTAGATTAGACCGATGTCGGGCCCTAAAATTAAATTGGAAGTTAGATAAGGTTTTATGGTAGATAATCAATTGGCTTAAATTGATCCGAAAGTTGTGCGATGCAAACAGAGCACAAGGGAACAAGTTTGAGTGGGACACCTTATACCAAAATAAACATAATCTGGTCTACTACAAAACTCATAAAGAGATTTTCCAGAGATTGACATCTCTAACGCTCCAGAAATCAAAATCACGAAAAAGTACATTTAATGATAAAAAATAATTATAATAAAATATTTATTGAAAATAATTCATTTAGAAAAACTTAAAATAAACCCTAAAATTTAGGGGACTTACATCCTACCCACCTTACAAGAATTTCGTCCTCGAAATTTAAAATCATCCAATAGGTCAAACTATAACATGTAGCTGCTCTGGCTATAATACTCAATCTGCTACCCTTGTGATCATCACTTCTGTTTCTCTTTACAATCATTTTGGTTCAGGTTCAACAAAGGTCCTTCTATCATAAATTATGTCATATTTCCTTTAGAATCTTCCATGTTAATATGGAACCTTTATGTATATCCTAAACTATAGGTCATTCTCTGGGTATGTTTATAAGACAATAATGCTTAATCATCAACCATATTTCCAACCTCAATTGTAAATACTTGATTTGCTTATCGTATCCTAAGTATCCTTATTCTATCAATCCACAAGCTCTTTGCATTATTTGACTTCAATTCTTTTCTACAGCTTCTCCTTGAAGTTATACGTTTAATACCTATCCTTAGCGTAGAGCCTTCTTCTTTTTTACTCAACAACTCCTCCGAATATAAATCCTCAATTTCAAATTCTTAATTTTTTTATTGATTTATAAATTTTTAATGTTCATATGTCCTTTCTTTGTTCCTTGTTACATTAACTGCTATCTTTCAATTTGTAAGTACAGGATTTGGATCCTCAATCCATAGTCACAACAATATAATATCTCATTTCTCCATCTTAGATACCCTATCATCAATTTATACTATCAATACAATCGTTCTTAATGGTTTCCAAGTCTACTATAGTCAGCCACTCATACTTGTCCTATAAGCTTAATCTAACCAATCCCTAGGAAAAGTACTTATCACAATCATACAATAAAATTTATAATTATAATATAGAATCAGTTAACAAGGTTTGGCTATTTCGATCGTCTATCAAATAGAAGGTAGCAAAGCCTAAGACTGGGTCGAGCAATCCATAACAGTATCCAAACAAGTTAAAGGGTTAAGCAAGACAGTAAAGTTTGTCGAAATATCTCCAAGAATGGTGCGAAGACAACGAGATGCATAGGACGTAGTCGAGATAAAACTCGAGAACCATATACCTCCGTGATTAGGTCACGTGAAGTTATTGCCAAGTCAGTGTACATCTGGCTAAAATAACTTCTTTGTTCCATAATACGACGGATGGCTGCAGTACACAGCTGTCATGCCCGATAGTACAGGTTCTTGAACTTATCTTGGCTAAATCCATGAAATATTATTCAAATACATAGGGTATGGTTTAAGTAAGATCCGTAAAAAATATGTAACCATGATGCCGTCATCTGAAGTCCTGCTTCGCTAGTATTTTTCTGGCTGCAAAACTCTCGATTTCTTAATACAAGGTTAAAATCTACTTTCTCGAACCTTCCTTGGATCAATCTATAAGGCATTTCCAACAATTACCAAGAAAGACGAGAAAAATTACCCAAGAGGTTAACGAAGAAGAGTTTAGTCAAGTCATAGGAAAGATGGAACACAAAAATAATTATGTCCAAAAAGATAACATGAAAGCAATCATGTTGGAGAGTCCTAGAGAACCTGTAATCCTAGTTGTGGATGTAGATAGGAAAGAGTTAATCAAGACGGGAAAGAATGATGATAAGAATTTATTCTTGCTCATTTGGTCATAATAAAGTGAACCAAGTTGAGATGTGATCTGATAACCATACACGTCTTCCTGAAATCATGTTGCCAGAATTTTTGCCACACCAGTAAGCTTAGATACAATAAACGATAGAGTCATAACTAAGGTATACACCCTATAATCGTGTTATCTAGAATCTTTGCCACGCCAACCGGTATGGCTGCGAGAAAATCTAAATTCCATAACTAAGATAAGTATACCCAAAATCAGGCTCTATGTCCTTGTCATGCTAGCTAGTGTGACAGCGACAAATTCTAAACTCCATAAATAAAGCAGACATTTACCTTATCAGGGTATACCTTAATTCAATCCACAAAGTTTATCTCGATGCAAGATCAAAGTCAACAACGAATATCAGAAATTAAATTCAACAACGAATTAAGGAAGATCAAATGAAAACAAGCGAAAATAGATTTCTAGGTAAGATTTCGAGTGAGATCTTTAGGGGTCATCCCAAAGGTACTATCTTGGTCAAAATTGTAACCCACTGAATTTTAAGCAAAAGACTAAATATAGTTAACGGTCCTATACTGTGATGAATTTTCCTATGTTGCAATCCTAGAAATCCTCTAGGTGTTGTAATTGTTGTCCCTAGTGTTAACAAGTTATCCTAAGATCCTAATTGCAGGCATACTTGGTACAATAACGTAACCAAACAACTTAAGTCTCGAACTGCATGGGGCCACCACTAAAAATATGTCACGATCCGCTACCCAAATTGTTGGACCGGGCCGAGCCATGTCCAGCCTACGCTTGGTTAAAGCGTAGAAAGCTGTTTTAAGTATAGACAATAAAGGATCTAAGCTGCTAAGAGTTCTAATATTACATTTAAAAGGTTCATCACAACACTGCATCTATGTAACGCCCCAGTCCCAAAATACTTGGGACTAAAATCATAGACATGCCAGCTGTCTACATACGAAGTATACTCCAATATATGGATATCTCGTATATACTCATAAGCTGTAAAATGTAGTAACCATGAAGCTAATCTCATCCATAATAAATATATTATAAAAATCAACTTTATAAAGTCATTTGTACAAAAAAGTTGGGCGGAGACATATCCACTACTAACAAATTTAACTAAGAGAAATATACAAAGGAAGAATTTATCGAGCAAAGCAAGCGGCGAGTCCAAGAGTAGTCATTGCAAAGGATGGAAGTAAACCATGGCCTTGGATAGAGTACCTGTCGAAATCACAAAAAACACCTAGAGAAATCACCAGGTCCTCAGAGGGACGTAACAAGATACAGGAAGAACATGCCATTATAACTGCAATGTAAATACTACAAAACTACAAAACAACTGGGTCCCTAACCGTCTAAGTGATATGCACTTTGAGGACAACGTTCTAAGCAGGGGCTATAAGGATTCACGCAAGTAATAAAGAGTGGCCTTCAAGTAGCGCTCATCCGAGACACTATCGGCCGGACAGCAAGTAGCGCTCATCCGAGTCACTATCACCCATAAATGTGTGTAAAAAGTAAATATAGCTCCTACGCTAATATCTGTCCTCTTCCCCCAATAATACTATACATGCATCGTAACCACGACACACCAAAACATATCACTTTCACAACACTATTTTATACCTAATAACTATCAAGTCTTCTAACATGCATCTATTGACAGTTATTCCTACGCATGCGCACAGGGGATCAGCCAACACGTAAGTGACCTCTACATGTTACTCACCACTCACACACAACTCGTGTTACCTTCGTGACAAAGTTAATAACATGCACTCTATTGACGGTAGCCTCTTAACTCTAGGTCCACAACCAAGAAAAAAATAACAACTAGAAATAAAAGTGCAAAAAATAATAATAGAATAATAAGATGCAACTAAATATAAGCAGTAAATATGGTAAGGTATCTTGCCTGATGTCCGAGTGAGGTAAGATGATGTCCTGGCGACGAATCAACAACAGCGCACAAAGAGGAAGATGTAGGAACAACTTCGGATGCTGAAAATAGTTTATTATCTATTTATAATTAATACTACACCTATTACATTTATTTAATAAATTATGAAGTTAGGATATGGTATATGTTTTCGTATCATTTTTCGAAAAACTAAACGGATCACATTTTCGTTTCCAGAATCTCTCGAAATCGCAAAAATACCGAAATACGTTTATTTTTTTGGACACTAGATACTCAAACAGTTTTGTAGAAATTTACAAAACGAATTTTGTCTATTAAAATATGTTTTTGGAAACCTTACCTCGATATGCTTCTTTTAAAAAAATTGGAGGCAAAACGGAGTTTGGAGCTAGGAGATATCGTCGTTCCAAGTTGCTCTTGCTGCTAAAAAGCGGGGCTGAATTCTAATGACGAATTTTAGAGTTTCTACTAGATTAAAAATAATTTCGAATTATGGCTGATAGAAGGGGGATGTATTGGATTGATATAGGTATTTATTTCAAATTTATCTCCTAAATTAGATGTGATTTGATTTAAATTGATAGAAGTTACTTTGTTATAATATAATATAGATATGGATACTTTTCTATTAGACTTAGGATTATGATTAACTTAAAATATAGTTCATATTTATCTAAATTATCTATAACATTATTTAAAATTACTAGTTATACTTGTACCATAAAATAAAAGGGCCTTTTTAAAAATAAAAATGAAGTTTGGCAATCTTCGGCGCGACGCATTTACAACTTCAAGCAATATAAAATATTTATCGTCTATTATTTTGAAATATTTTCTACATCTATATAATTAAAACATCTTATAAAAATATGTACTTCGCACTTATTCATCCTTGACGAGAAATTTATGAAACACAAACTCATGCGCGACGTACAAATACGAAGTACAAAAATTAATACCATATTTATTAAAAAATTATAGTAGAAATTTAGGAGTTTTACATCATACCCAACTTACAAGAATTTCGTCCTCAAAATTTAGGAATAACTTGGGTAGGGGAGATAGAAGGAGTTCATCAATACCGAAATACGATTAAATTTTTGGATGAGACGAAGAAACGACATTCGCCACAAACATGCATTAGAAGATCGTGATTTTGATATCTGCAAAAATACATCATGGTTATGAAATTGAAGAAGGGTCGCTAGTTAAGGTAATAAAATTATGATAACAAGAATTAGAGAATAGAAAGGAATTGAGTAGGTCAAAGAGAATAATTTAGAAATTTAGGAGAGATGGTTTCTTGAGCGAATATAGTCGTCTAGGTTTAAGGTATGGTTAAGGAAATGATTTGAATCATTTTCAAGTTTCAAGAACGATTAGAAGGTTGTTATAATGAATCTAGGGTAGAGGAAAAAGGTAACTCAAGACGGGGATATAGTCACATTGGTTGGTCAGTGGTTAACTATCTTGGCAATAGATGGTGGACAACTAAGGGGATATCAAGTATGAGTGTTTGCCTTTCTAATATAGGCGAAAGACGAAAGTAATAAAGAGTTCGAAGAAGATATTATTGAATACAAATAAGTGGTTCAAAGACGATTGATTTTTTTTTTTTAAAGAAATGCCAAGGCAGTCGCGGATGGAATTCTAGAGGGAAAGTTTAACTATGTCTCCGTCCACATCGAACAATATATGAAAGGCAAACCAAAGTGCACTAGATTGATCAGACCATCATGCACCGGTTCTGATTAGACAATGTATTAGTGGTCGTCCCCAGTAATACATGTCGTGAACAAGCTCGATAAAAGAATAAGCTTGCAAAACTAAGGCTAAATTCGCATCATAAGATAGTCAAAATATAAGTAAGGAATACTAATAAAGAAAATTTAATAGTCGAAGATCCATTAAAATCTAAGTCTTGTCCGAAGTTTGGGCTTATGCAGTCGTCCTAGTATTTTCTTATCTATGGCTTGGTTGACTAGATAAGTTAGGGTCCTCTGAATTCTATAGTCTAAGTAAACTTATCAAAATGGGTCACAAAGACAAAGGTTTGCTAGGTCATAAGGTATTCTACCCAACTTACAAGAGTTAAACTAGTAGTATGATGGGACAATGGGTCAAGCAATCAAGATAAAGCACAAAGTTAAACGTTTAAGGAATTAACTAGAACACAATCACATATCGGGTCGAAAGAATTGAGTCAAGGTTGGATCTCTAATTGAAGTCAGGAAGTATTTTGGTATCATGGTAAAGATTATAGTTTAGCCATTTTGACCATAAGGTCGTATCATGAAAATAGTGTACAAGGAGATATGTTTTAGTGGGACATGATATACCTACAAGAAGGTGGCTTGTCTAGGTCTTGCATATGAAATTTGTTGGAAGGTAACAGCTAGTATTACACTCTGAATGTCAAAGTCACGGTAAGGGACGCCAAAAGATCTAAAATAGAAAGTTGGAGTGCATGAGGTGCAAAAATTTAAGTTAGAGCACGAAATCAAGATAATAAGGGAATCTTATAGATCAACTAAAAGAAGTTAGAGACACAGTTTCTAGAGAGGAAATAGTCTCTTAGATGGATATGATCAAAGAGCGATCAAACCATTTTTCAAATTGCAAATGGTTAGAAGGTCACGAGGGAAGGTCGAGTGAGCGAAGATTGAGATATAGTCACATGGTTTGGTTGATGACTAACTACTCTTGAGTATATACTACTATCAAGGTCATGACTGATATGTCATTTAATATGGCATACATCTGTCTATCTTGGTTGCCTATCAATATAGAATCTAATTCTATAAATTTGAGTTCCTCAGAAGTTTTCTCAATACAGATCTCAAGATAATCTACCAAAAATGTCAAACATGATCATAAATTTTAAAATTTAAATTCCTTTAATCAATTTCAATTAACCTTTATCATATCGAATGCATCACATCTAAACTTTCATAACCAACCATCACTTTAAAATTTCCAATTCTCAAATATACCTCGAGATAAACTCTTAGCCTATTACACTCAATCCAAAACTTAAGCTCAAGATTTTTTTAACTAATTTTATTAATCGTAAATCATGCGACTAAATAAAAAAAATTACCACAATTTTTGATTTCTAATATCAAAACCTTAAACTCAAAACCTAATTAAATTTATAAATCATAAATAATAGGCACAATTTAAAATTTGAAAATTTTCCCCCAAGCTCGATTTCATATTTTCCAAAATATTTTAAACCAATTTTTTTTTACTATCATCACCTCAAACTTAAAACTCAAAATTAGCAATCTTATTAATCGGAAATCGTACGACTCAATTTAAACCTTAAGAATTTCCCTTTTTTTCATAATCAAACTTTAACTCAAAATATAACTCAATTTATAAATCATAGATCATATAACAATTTAAAAATTAAAATCTTCCTCAAAGTCGATTTCATAACTGTCAAAAATATATAACTCCCATGAGTCATAAATATCCTAAAATTTCTAAAGTTAGGAATCAATTTTCTTTTCTCAATCATTTAGATGTTCTCACGAATCTCTTGCCACTTGTAGCCTCAAAATAAAATTTTGTCCATCCTTCGAAGTTTGTAATATTGCTGCTACCCAACTTGGAATTAACTAATCTTCAAGATAACATGTCTTTATAGCTCAAATATGACTCTAATGCATACTAACTGTCATTGTAATCCTTCTAGCCATGCGTTTGACCTATGAGCATATACTAGTGTAGTTATCTTCCTAACCTCCATTAAGTACGGAAAGTAAGGGTTACGATAGAAAGAGTTCAAACAAGATGCAAATCAAGGGAGTCGATCGAGCGTTCGAAAATTGGGAGTCAAAGAAAGAATGTCAAGCATATGGATGAGATCCTAGACTCTAATCCTAGTTACAGGCTCACATCGGTACAATAACGTAACCGAAGTGATAAACTTGACTTGCATGAGCCACCACAAAAACATGTAACGCCCAGTCCCAAAATACTTGGGACTAAAATCGTAGACATGCCAGCTGTCTACATACGAAGTATACTCCAATATATGGATATCTCGTATGTACACATAACCTGTAAAATATAGCAACCATGAAGCTTATCTCATCAACAGTAAATATATTATAAAAATCAACTTTATAATGTTATTTGTGCAAAAAAAGTTGGGCGGAGACATATCCACTACCAACAAATTTAAATAAGAGAAATATACAAAGGAAGAATTTGTCGAGCAAAGCAAGCGGCGAGTCCAAGAGTAGTCATTGTAAAGAATGGAAGTAAACCATGGCCTTGGCTAGAGTACTTGTAAAAATCCTAAAACACACCTGGAGAAATCACCAGGTCCTCAGAGGGACGTAACAAGATACATGAAGAACATGCCATTATAACTGCAATGTAAACACTATAAAACTACAACACAACTGGGTCCCTAACCGTCTAAGTGATATACACTTTGAGGACAACGTTCTACGCAGGGACTGTAAGGATCCACGCAAGTAATAAAGAGTGGCCGTCAAGTAGCGCTCATCCGAGACACTATCGGCCGGACAGCAAGTAGCGCTCATCAGAGTCACTATCACCATAAATGTGTGTAAAAAGTAAATGTAGCCCCTACGCTAATAGCTGTCCTCTCCCCCCAATGATACTATACATGCATCGTAACCACGACACAACAAAACATGTTACTTCCACAACACTGTTTTATACCTAATAACTGTCAAGTCTTCTAACATGAATCTATTGACAGTTATTCCTACGCATGCGCACAGGAGATCAGCCAACATGCAAGTGACCTCTACATGTTACTCACCACTCACACACAACTTGTGTTACCTTCGTGACAAAGTTAATGACATGCACTCTATTAAAGGTAGTCTTTTCACTCTAGGTCCACAAGCAAGAAAAAAATAATAACTGGAAATAAAAGTACAGAAAATAATAACAGAATAATAAGATGCAAATAAATGTAAGCGGTAAATATGGCAAGGTATCTTGCCTGATGTTCGAGTGAGGTAAGATAATGTCCTGACGACGAATCAACAACAACGCACAAAGAGGAATGTGTAGGAACAACTTCGGATGCTGAAAATAATCTATTATCTAATTATAATTAATACTGAACCTATTACATTTATTTAATAAATTCTGAAGTTAGGATATGGTATAGGTTTTCGTATCATCTTTCCAAAAAATTAAACGGATTACATTTTTGTTTCCGGCATCTCCCGAAATCGTAAAAATACCGAAACACGTTTATTTTTTTAAACACTAGATACTCAAACAGTTTTGCAAAAATTTATAGAATGAATTTTGTTATTAAAATATATTTTGGAAACCTTACCTCGATACGCTTCTTTTAAAAAATTGGAGGCAAAACGGAGTTCAGAGCTAGGATATATCGTCGTTCCAAGTTGCTCTTGCTGCTAAAAAGCGGGACTGAATTCTAATGATGAATTTTAGAGTTTCTATTGGACTAAAAATAATTTCGGATTATGGCTAATAGAAGGGGGATGTATTGGATTTATATAGGTATTTATTTCAGATTTATCTCCTAAATTAGATAGGATTTGATTTAAATTGATAGAAGTTACTTTGTTATGATATAATATAGATTAGAATGCTTTTCTATTAGACTTAGGATTATGATTAACTTAAAATATAGTTCATATTTATCTAAATTATCTATAACATTATTTAAAATTACTAGTTATACTTGTACCATAAAATAAAAGGGCCTTTTTAAATAAAAATAAAGTTTGGCAATCCTCGGCACGACGCATTTACAACTTCAAGCAATATAAAATATTTATCATTCTATTATTTTGAAATATTTTCTACATCTATATAATTAAAACGTTTTATAAAAATATGTACTTCGCACTTATTCGTCCTTGACGAGAAATTTATGAAACACAAACTCATATGCGACGTACAAATACGAAGTACAAAAATCAATACCATATTTATTAAAAATTGTAGTAGAAATTTAGGGATTTTACAATCTATAAGCGAAAGTAAAATACGTACATAATTAATAATACACTTTCAAAATATTAAACTGGAGACAAATTCCAGTGACGACAAAATATAGTCTAAACAGTTCAATAACTAAGCCAAAAATAATCAAAGCAAAACTACCAAGCGAGTTCCCTGCGGGGACTTCCTCGGGAGCAATGAACTGGTCCTCTACAGTGGGTCCATAGAAAAGATAACAGAGCAAATCTTCCTTCGAAAGTATGCCTACAACATTATCCTGTCAGGACGGGAGCAAGTACTGGTTCTGCAAACTATACGTACTGAGCATGGAATGAAAAGAGATGTAATAAATAAGAATCATGTCATATCACAGTCTATCATGTAGAAGATACATTTGTCATAGCGACAGATGTATATGTAATGTTTAAAACTGGAGCAGGCACACGATTGTCAATAGGTGTACAATATACTGTGGCACATGTAAATAAAATATACTTTCGTACAAGTGAAAAGGTGATAGATGTACATACGCACAAATACAGATGGATAAGTGCCTACGACAAAGTTTGCATATAGAATACGACCTTGTTCGGATTCGGTAGAAGGGGGCATGATCACATACTCAACTATCTGTTTTCCCATAACCCAAGCTATAATATGTGAGAGATACGAGAGCAGTTTAAAACATGTGAAAGATACGGGGAGAAGTATAAAGCATGGTAGGTACTGAGAGCAGTATAAAACATGGTAGGTACTTAGAGCAATATAAAGCATGTGAAGATATGACTTGCAGTTCAAGAAACGGTATTTTAACATGTTTCATACGCAATTCATTATCATATGCAGTAAAATAAAGTTTGTAGGGGTACTCGCCTCGAGCAAGACAACGAAATGAAATGTAGAGGAAGAAGCCTGGTGTCCTGTCACTGTAAAAAAGGGTATAAAAATCTCAGGTCCTATTCTATGTTCAAGACTCTAGACCGCTAACTCCAACACTAGTGGTATGCCACGACTTCTAACTGGACACCTAGCTAAGTGATGCCCTAGCATATTAGACCAATTTGGGGTGACACTAAGCCTAATACCAACACTCAAAGTCCTTAGAAACTCAAAGATTATTCTAGAGTTTTACAAAAACCAAGTAAACAAATATACTAATAATAAGAATTAATTATAAATTAAAGATGATACATAAGGAAAAATTTACATGTGTTATCGGATGGTAAAATAAATATCACCAACGTGTCCAGAATGGTCAAATTAGCTAGGATAGCCTACCTATAAGTCCAATTTGGACACAGGGATAAAATAGTAATTTCGGGTCAAAATGATGTCCGTCGTTGGATCCACTTTGCATCGAAAAATATGTTAGGATAGAAGTCTACAAAACCTAGCAAATTATATGTCTACGAATACAGAATGACGATACGAACCCAACGGTATGTCCGAAATGGAATTTCGATGACCCGATCACAAAATAGCCCGTTAACCTGAATATTGGTATCTAATTTGCACGGAAATACGTGTCGAAACCAAAGTCTGCTAAATCTAACAAAGTATATGTCAACGAGTCTAGAATAATGATACAAACTCAACGGTATATCCAGAATTGGATTCCGACGAGCCGATCTTAAAATGATCCGTTGACTCGGACTGTGGGGCCCACTTTGCACCGAAATACATGCCAGGACCCACGTCCTTCAAATCTAACAAACTTTATATTAAATTATGCCAGAACGATGCCACGAGTCTACTGGTGGTGTCAGAAATTGAATCCGGAGTCCCGGGTTTAAAAATAGAATTTTACAAGTTGGAAATTACGAATTCGGACGACCAACTTTGGCGTCAAATTCAACTAATCAAACATGCTCACAATAAATCAAAACTTAAGGGGCAGGAAGAGAGTTATACCAGATGTGCACAGGAAATGACGGCATATCAAACGGATGTGCAACGGCGGAGATATGAGCCGACGAACTTGGCTCCACAAAACTGTCCAAAAATAGTATAATTTAAAGTGTCAACTTGGCAGCCGATTTTGATGTATCAAACGACAAAATTAATGGATGAAACTTAAGGGGAGTGAAGAGGGATATACCGAGATGGGTACGGAGCAAAGAGTTCATCGATCTAATGGTCGGATCTCTCGAAAAATGTGCACGAAGTTATTGTCCCGAGGAACAATTTTGGACTTTGATTTCTCACGCGTGCCGACGGGATCTCGTGCCAAACGCATGAATCGCCTGCATCGTACGACTGGGGTGATACAACCACCATGAGGGTAGCCAGGGTGGTTCGTCGGGGTTGTGGGGTGCTCGCGATCGGGGTCGCGATGAAGCACGACGGCGACGGCGGCGCCGTGTGGCTGCTGCCATGGCAGCCAATGCAACCGCTCATGCTGCTGTACTGAAACTGCTGTGCTGCTCGAGGTGGCTCACTGAAGGGGCTCGTCGGGGTCGCGTACAGTCGTAAGGCGGCGACGGTGGCTGCCCGATGGGGGAAAGATGGAGGATAAGGAGAAGAAGGTTATGGTGATGGTGGTGGTATTGATGATGGAGAATGGTGGAGAAGAAGGAGGTGGTTGTGGTGGTGCTCGTGGTGGTGGAGGTGGTGTTTGTGGTGGTGGAGGTGTTGTTTGTGGTGGTGGTATTGAGCATGGTGATGATGATGGTGGTGGTAGTGTAGGATATTAAGATGAAGAAGATGATGAAGAAGAAGAAGCTGATGATGATGGTGAGAATGATGATAATGAAGAAAAAAAGAAAGGAGGGGGAAGAGTGTGTAGGCTGATGGGTTGTCGGAGAGGTGAGGGTGAGTTAATAAAGAAGGAGAGAGGAAGAGAGAGGGAGGGAGTGTAATATATATTAGAAAGAGAGAGAGATAGAGAGAAAATAGATATCATTAAAGAGAATGAGAGAGAAGGTCGGTTGGGGGGTGTGTATGTGCTGATGGAGAGAGGGGGGTATGGGAGTATTTTAAGGAGGAGAGAGAAAAAGAGTTATATATATATATATATATATATATATATATATATAGTTATATACATATATATATATAAAAAAATATATATATATATATATATATAGTTATATATATATATATATATATATATATATATATATATATTTTATATATATATATATATATATATATATATATATATATATATATATATATATATATATATATATATATATATATAAGAGAAAATTAGATATTTGATAAAGTAGAAAGAGAAAGAGAGATATTTTTGTGTAGGGAGAAGGAGTGATGTATTAGCGGGGTGTATGGGTAGTCATGTGAGGGGTCATATAAAATCTGGTTGGGTGTTGGATCTGGTTCGATGGAGTTTGGGCTAGGTTTAGTCATAATTACAAATTTAAGTTATTTATAATTATGGGTGAAATAGGAGCACAAGGGAGATCAATTGGGTGGCACATAAGTGACATGTGCATAGTAGGCTCAAAACAGGTTAGAACCATATATTGGATCGATTAGATTGGACCGATGTCGGGCCCTGAAATTAAATTGGAAGTTGGATCAGGTTTTATGGTAGATAATCAATTGGCCTAAATTGACCCGAAAATTGTACGATGCAAATAGAGCACAATGGAACAAGTTTGAGTGAGACACCTTATACCAAAATAAAGATAATCCGGTCTACTACAAAACTCATAAAGAGAGTTTCCAGAGATTGACATCTCTAACGCTCCAGAAATCAAAATTATTAAAAGTAAATTTAATAATAAAAAATAATTATAATAAAATATTTATTGAAAATAATTTATTTAGAAAAATTTAAAATAAACCCTAAAATTCTTGGGGCTTACATCCAACCCACCTTACAAAAATTTTGTCCTCGAAATTTAAAATCATCCAATAGGTCAAACTATAACATGTAGCTGCTTTGGCTACAATACTCAATCTGCTATCCTTGTGATCATCTCTTCTGTTTCTCTTTACAATCATTTTGGTTCAGGTTCAACAAAGGTACTTCTATTATAAACTATGTCATATATTCTTTAGAATCTTCCATACTAATATTGAATCTTTATGTATATCCTAAACTATAGGTCATTCTCTGGGTATGTTTATAAGCCAATAATGCTTAACCATCAACCATATTTCCAACCTCAATTGTAAATACTTGATTTCCTTATCGTATCCTAAGTATCCTTATTCTATCAATCCACAAGCTCTTTGCATTATTTGACTTCAATCCTTTTCTACAGCTTCTCCTTGAAATTATACGTTCAATACTTATCCTTAGCCTAGAGCCTTCTTCTTTTTACTCAACAACTCCTCCGAATATAAATCCTCAATTTCAAATTCTCGATTCATTTATTGATTTATAAATTTTCAATGTACATATGTCCCTTCTTTGTTCCTTGTTACTTTAACTGCTATCTTTCAATCCTGTACGTGATGTTATATCTCCTTCTAACTTACCCTATATCATTTCACATATCGATCTACCCTCCAATCATATGTAATTAGCTATAGGTAACCAACCAAAATTCTACAAATGCTATATCCTCAATTTGTAAGTACAGGATTCGGATCCTCAATCCATAGTCACAACAATATAATATATTATTTCTCCATATTCGATACCCTATCATCAATTTATACAATCAATACAATCGTTCTTAATGGTTTACAAGTCTACTATAGTCAGTCACTCATACTTGTCCTATAAGCTTAATCTAACCAATCCCTAGGAAAAGTACTTATCACAATCATATAATAACATTTATAGTTATACTATAGAATCAATCAACGAGATTTGGCTATTTCGGTCGTCTATCAAATAGAAGGTGACAAGGCCTAAGACTGGGTCGAGCAATCCATAACAGTATCCAAACAAGTTAAAGGGTTAAGCAAGACATGAAAGTTTATCGAAATATCTCCAAGAATGGTGCGAAGACAACGAGATGCATAGGACATAGTTGAGGTAAAACTCGAGAACCATATACCTCCGCGATTAGGTCACGTGAAGTTATTGCCAAGTCAGTGTGCATCTGGCTGAAATTACTTTTTTGTTCCGTAATAGGATGGATGGCTGCAGTGCACAACTGCCATGCCAGATAGTACAGGTTCTTGAACTTATCTTGGCTAAATCCATGAAATACTAATCAAATACACGGGGTATGGTTTAAGTAAGATCCGTAAAACATATGTAACCATGATGCCGTCATCTGAAGTCCTGCCTCGCCAGTATTTCTCTGACTGCAAAACTCTCGATTCCGTAATACAAGGTTAAAATCTACTTTTTCGAACCTTCCTTGGATCAATCTATAAGGCATTTCCAACAATTACCGAGAAAGACGAAAAGAATTACCCAAGAGGTTAACGAAGAAGAGTTTAGTCAAGTCATAGGAAAGATGGAACACAAAAATAATTATGTCCAAAAAGATAACATGAAAGCATTCCTGTTGGAGAGTCCTAGAGAACCTGTAATCCTAGTTGTGGATGTAGATAGGAAAGATTTAATCAAGACAGAAAAGAATGATGATAAGAATTTATTCTTGCTCAGTTGGTCATAACAAAGTGAACCAAGTTGAGATGTGATCTGATAACCATACACGTCTTCCTGAAATCATGTTGCCAGAATTTTTGCCACACCAGTAAGCTTAGATGCAATAAACGATAGAGTCATAACTAAGGTATACACCCTATAATCATGTTATTTAGAATCTTTGCCACGCCAACCTGTATGGCTGCAAAAAAATCTAAATTCCATAACTAATCCTAATCCTAGTCGTAACAGATTGTAAAAAGATAGGAGTGAATAATGGAAAGATATGAATGAATTAAATTCAAATCCCATAAAATATGGATCTAAATAATTGACTCAATCTTTCCATAACCGCTCAGACCTTCAAATCAGCCACATCGAGCGCTACCTGCGCCCCTTATCCCACTTAGCCCGTCAGCCCGCGTGCAATTGTGCAGTAGCATAGCAACGCGGCAGCACCACAAGGGCGCAGGCACGCAGCGCAACATAGCAGGCGTGAAACACATCACCACATATGCGCAGCACAGTAAGCACGCAGGCGCACAACACAACACCGCAAGCACACAGCAGCGCCACAGCACCGCAGCTCATATGCAGCTCCTGTGCGTGCACCTATGCGGCCCCAGCACAGCTCCTGTGCGTGCACCTGTGCATACACCTACGGATGTGACTCATGCAGAAGACGAGCGCACGAGCGCATCAACGGCGCACAAGGTGCCATACGCCGATTCTGACATACGAAGTACAAAGTGCACCAGTAAAGCGCGATTTTGGGCCCT
Organism: Iris pallida; assembly: GCA_029216955.1. Taxonomy (NCBI): domain Eukaryota; kingdom Viridiplantae; phylum Streptophyta; class Magnoliopsida; order Asparagales; family Iridaceae; genus Iris; species Iris pallida. The sequence goes on along the minus strand of JANAVB010032420.1, from coordinate 9,936,502 downwards.
TGGGCCTGAGCCCAAGTCCGAGTCGCTAGGCTTAGGTCCATAAGGAAATTATCCCATGAGCATAACAAAAAATATTAATGCTTCTTTGTTGGTTTAACCTTCTTTCCACTAGTAAAATGCCCCCACATGGCACCCATGTTCCTCTCCATACTTTATGTGATCTTTTAGTACAAGCAAAGCTTTAGATAGAGATACCAACCATTTGGTTTTTTCAGTATGGGGCTATCTTTCTAGTTTTTAAACCAAAACACCAACAACAACAAGCAAAAATACCAACAATCCCTCATATATCTCTATATATGGGTTGAGCGTTCCCCACAATGACTGTCCATCATGCATTAGGATAGATGTCACTACGACTTGAATCTTTCCGCATGGGTTAAATGACAGCATGATACAAGAATGGACTAAGCCTTAAATTTTGTATCATAACTGCAATTCTTCTCACTCACATAATGACATCAACTGCACTTCTGGCTGCACATTAAAGGCCTTGTGCCAGCCTGATTTTGGTGTATTTATCTTGGGTGTCTACAAGATTTATTTTTAAGAGACGGCCTACATCTTTTTCTATACACTTTAGGTGAGTTCTTTTAAAGATTCTTTGGCATAAAATATTTTGCTTCCTTGCGGTGCTATACCGCTATGACATGGCCAGAACTTGAGACTCTGTCTCATGTGGTGTCATACCACCTGTAGCATGAGGTCCAGCCTCTTTGTAGTGCCAAACTACCCAGCATGAAGCATTTCACTTCCTTGTGGTGTTACGCCACCGTGACATGGCTTGCAAAGCCGAGGTACTGCCTCATGTGGTGTCACCCACTGTAACATAAGGTCCAACCTCTTTGTAGTGCTGCCTACTTCTCTTCATCGTACAACATTAGGCCCTCTTGCCTATGTACGATGCTACGCTGCTGTGACTTAGCCGGAAGCCGATGCTTTACCTCACTAGGTACCTCATGTGGTGTCACCCCACTATAGCATAGAGTACTACGCTCCTTTGTAGTGCTGTGCTACCCGTCTTCTTGTAAAGCACGCCAGATACCCAGATGCCTGAGAACTCATTAAGGCTTCTAAGCCATCCTCTTATAGGACTTTGTTCTTTGTAAAGAACAATTAGTAGACAATAGTAGTTCTGGGTTCTTAACCCTGTAACATCCCAAAGGATTGTCCACTATTCATGATATTCTTCCAGTCAATAGTCTTTCTTTAAACTAAAAGCTAGATGCCTAGTAGATTTCTCTTTGAACTAATAACATAAAGCTTTGTAGTAGAACTATAAAGATATAATATCAGAGTGTCTTCGAGCCTATCTTACCTGTTATGTCTTCAACCAGCTGGCGCTTGAGACCTTTGGTGAACGAATCTTCCAGATTCTTATGAATTCGATCATCTACTACGACAATTGTATGAACGAAATCGTAAAGTAGAATACTCTAGAGGGAGGGTGAATAGAGTAGGTAGCGGAATATTGCTAATTAAAAAAACTCGTTAGCAGTTAGATCACAGATAATAATAAACACAAAATAAATAACAGTAATAAAAAGAGTGATCAGAAGGCAAACACAAACACAGAGATTTATACTGGTTTTCCTCTTGTGAGGACTAGTCCAGTCGAAAGAACTCTAGTTTCTAGTTGAATCCACTGTTGGAAAATCCTGCAAGTTTACATACGAAGTCCTTACAACTTCTACAGACGCGAGCTTTGATACGAAGAAATCGACCAACTTCAATTGTGAAGAGTCAATCTTCAATCAAGTCTCTGATTACAATCGCTCTGAAACTTTTAGACCGTACTGGCAAATCGACTAGAGGATTGTAACTGGCTTGGAATTTGAAAATGGAAGCTTTTTAGGACTCTTTGGAAGAAACGTAAGCTTTAGAAGAGATGGGATGAAAGTGAATTGGTGTTTTGAAATGATAAAAATTCTTCTCTATTTATAGTTTTTCCAAAGACAGAACTCTTACAGAATTCGGGCAGAATTCGGACAGAACTCTTTGTAACCAACCGCAACTGAAGGGAGACCAAGTTCAAAATCTAACGTTCACATAACGTTCAACTTGGCCGAACTCTGGCCGAACTTTGGCCGAGTTCTGTCAGGGTTTGGTCAGTTGATTATATGAAAAATTATTTTGGCTTTTTAAAAAATCCTTCAGAAGCTTTTTTTAAAATATATGTTTTTCAAAAAAATATGTCATTTTAAAAAGATAGGTCAGTTTTGAAAAACGATTTCGAATAGCCTATTTGCCAGTACGACTTGGTGTGCAATGTATTCCTAGACTCAATAAAAATGAAAATTATATTGCTTTAAAGAAAATACATTCTTGAGTGGCAAACAGCTTCGGTCTTGAACTGAGTAGATATCTATCTTTGATCAGTGTCCAAAATATTATTAGTAAACATCTGAATTAATTCGTATATCAAGACAGAGTTTGATCAATTATTAAAGTCAAGTTTGACCATGACCAATGGGCCAACAATCTCCTCTATTTAGATAATTGACAAACCTTGACCAATATAACATCTTGGTTTTGATCAATTCAAAAGAATACTGAATGTACTGAGATATAAACTAAAAAATTGTTCATAACCTGTATCCATAAAGATGTCAGATCTTATTTCTCCCCCGTTGTCACTTAGCAAAATAATTGCAAAAGAGAAAGCTCCCCCTGTTTGCCATTAAAATTCTTTTATTGCAAATTCCAATACAAACAGAACAGTGTTACAATATAGGACTTAGATATAGTCCTAGGAGTACACTTTTGTTTATCTGGGTCCCTTGTGCCGATGGTATGAGTGGTAATGCGTTGACTCCGTTGACGATCTGACGACGGTTATCGATTCTCTAAAGGTCTGGATTGCTCTAGGTGCTGGAGCTTGCTGAGAGAAGGAAGACATTGAGTGTCTGTATCTGCCTCTCTGGTGGTGTGTTCGTTCATTTTTCCGTTCGTGGGTGAGAAGAAAATGATCCCTCTATTTATAGCTTTGCAGGATGGCTGCTCATGCGCGCATATGTAGGATGTGCTTGGATGTGGGGATGCCACGTGGTGATTGCTGATAGAGGCGCATGAATGATACACCCTGATCGAGGGGTTAAATTCTTCATACTGCTATTGTGGGCTGGCACATAGCAGAGGAGAAGATCTTTCTGTTGCTGAGATCTTGGGTGAGTTGAGTCAAAGGATACGTGTCATCGACCCTTGGCTCAGAGATCTCGAATTTGATGGGGAATGATCTGGTAGAATACGCCTAGGATTGGGCGCATGAGGAGGCTTTGGCTCGTAACCTTTAGGAGTCATGAACCATTCGGAGCGCATGGCTTTTGAGGCGCATGCGAGGCTTCAGTAGTGACTTAACTCCTGTCTTTCGGGATCAGAAAGAAGTCTGGGGCGCATGGATTTTGAGGCGCATGCAGAGCTTTAATGGTGACTTTCCTTCTGTCTTTAGGGATCAGTGAAAAGTCTGAGGCGTATGACTTTTGAGGTGCATGCAGATTTAGACGCATGGCTGCGGAGGTACATACGAGATGATTGGGTGGCCGCGTGGCAGTAGCCATCGGAAGAAAGTAATGATGATACTGACGTTGGCAACGCTTCGTCTTCTGAACTGTTCAGACTTCGGAAGGCGTGCTGCCAACTCTGTCAGTTCAGCATTTATTGTTTTTAACATTCGATGGACAGCTGAGTGGGCACATCAGTTGGCATTCTACTAGGCATATGGGGACGCATGAGGGCGTATCCCCTGTGATGCGCTTGGTGCTAAAGGGCGCGTCTGTATGATGCGCTTGATGTTGAAGGGCGCGTCTGTGTGATGCGCTTGATGTTGAAGGGCACGTCTGTGTGATGTGCGGTCTAGCCGACGCATCCGCTTCGTGACACGTCTTTAATGGTGCGACTGTTACGATCTTCGAGTGCTTTAAATAGCCATTTTGACTTGGCTGAATTCGAAGCATCCGGTTCATCCATTTAATGCAAATTCATTACACGGAATTCGGAGGGCCATCCACTTGGCACATGGGTTTGATTTGCCTGGCCTATAAATAGTGGCATGGAGAGAGTTTGCTTCTCGTTCTCTCACGTTCTTCCGACATGAACATGTTTACTCGGATGCATTCTGTTGATGAGATGCTCTCGAGGGTGAAGATGCGATGCAATGTCTTTATTGATGCACTTGAAGGTGACTGTTACATCAAAAAGTCGGAGTTGAGGGCTTCCGAGGCAGGCGGAAGGTACCTGTTGCCTCCAAAGATCGGGATACTCGAGCCTCGTCTCCGTTATTCCGGAAGAGCCATAGATCGGAATGGCGGTACTACGGCTTTGGGGGCTCTTTTTTTCCTTCAAAGTGGGTGTTGCCCACTATGGTTGTGTTGAAAGCTGCTCCTTTAGCCGCAATTTCGATTACGATCTTCCTTGGTCTTTGGAGGCTCTTTCGAAGCCTCCCCTGGCCACAGGTTGGCTTGCGGTGCTCTTCTCTTCCTCGGTTTGGGGAGCACTTCCTCCAGCTAGAGGGTTGATTGCTACCCTCGTTCTGTCCAATGAATGCTTCATTAGTTGAAGCATTTCGACGGCGGTGAGCCTGGCTAAAAGAGTGGCACATAACTGGGCTTCTGAAGGGATGCACATAACTGAGCTGCCGAAGGGATGCACATAACTGAGCTACTGAAAAGGATGTACCCTGCTGAGGGCGCATGGTGGGATGCGCCTGACTGAGGGCACATGGTGATTGTTGCGCTTATTTGAGGGCGCATGGTGGCTGCTGGCTGTAGACTTAGGATCTTTTCTTTTGTAGAAATTCTCCTTTTTATAATCTTTTCTGGACATGTAATAGACTTTTATATGTAAAATAAAAAGTCCTCTTTCAATGTCTATATTCGATGTTTTTGCTGTAAAGTACTCTGTCCGAGCTCTGGCGCATGTAATGTCTGGCGCATAGGCTTTCTGGTTCTGAAATTTTATGCTTCTACAAGACCCCCTTCAAAGTTTTTAAAACTTTTGGACAAATTTTGGAATACTTTGAATAAGAAGCATGGCGGTTGGGGCACATGACTGTCGGGGCGCATAGATACTCCGCGCATCAGTGACGGGGCGCATGCTCTGCTCAGTTAATGCAAATGATAACGCCTCGATAACCAAGAAAGATTAATGATGATCTTTTTTGTTTTATTTGCGGTTATCTCTTCACAGAACTCGAGGCGACGGCTGAGGTCACACTTTATCGGTTCATGCGTGCAACCAAGCCTATAAATAGGTATGAAATGGAGAGAGAGAGAGTTCTTCTTCTCTTTGCTTTTGTCTTTTAGAGTTCTTCTTCAAAAAACCCTAACTTTCTTCTCTCAAGCGATGGCTCCCAAGACTCCTCGCAGCGGTGCTGGCAAGGGAAGAGGCAAAGGAAAGGAGCCTGTAGAGGCTGTCGCGGCTGACGTTCCCCGTCCGCCTGTCGACGTTCGGCCGGCGGTGGTTGGTGAGTTTCATCTTCATACACCAACGCACATGGACCTTGAGTCTTGATGATGTGCCGAGGTTTTTGTCGCCGACGTGCATGGGTTTAAGCCCTGAAGATGCGCCGAGGCTCTACCGCTGACGCGTATGGGCTTAGACCCTGATGATGTGCTGAAGCTCCACTGCTGACGTGCATGGGCTTAGACCCTGATGATGCGCTGAAGCTCCACTGCTGACGTACATGGGCATAGACCCTGATGATGCGCTGAAGCTCCACAGCTGATGCGCATGGGTTTACACCCTGATGATGCGCTGAAGCTCTACCGCTGATGCGCATGGGTTTATACCCTGATGATGCGCTGAAGCTTCTTTTTCAGACGCGCTATGTGCTTTTGATGAGGCTCAGATTCCTTTGTTATTTCTAACATTCTTGAATCTTTGCTAGTGTCGATGACTGTCCCACTCTTGAATAAAGTACTTCTGGACGCTGCCCTCTGCCAGATGGGAGTAGATTATGATGATGAAGTAATAAACCCTGCTCAAGCTGCTATTATGCTGGATCAGCATCCCGAAAGAATGACTCAAATCCGGGAACAACCGTATGGGTTCCTCAAACGGATGATGGAGCGTGGTGTTTTGAAGTCTGCCACATCTGATAAAGTGACCTTCTTGAAGCCTGAGTTCCTGTTTGGGGACCGCCTTACCTCTACTGAAGCAAAGGTGTTGAAGGTCAAGGAAGACTGGTTCTTTACAGCAAGGGGAGTGCACATGACTGTTAAGCAACTCGAACGTCAATGGCCTTTGATGGCCTTCTGTCGTCTTGCTTCCAAGAGGTGGATATCTTGGGATCTTACCCCCTCTCAGGGGGGAGCGGTGACTGGCATCATCAAAATTGATTCTACCTCCGATCAAAGGGATACTTTGACCGCCGTGCGGTCTGGGCCTTTTTCACCTGGCGGACTCTGCGTCCTGGGAGCATTTACAGTGATGTTTCCATCGATACATTTGCTTTTAGTGCCTCGACTTTTGTAAATCGCATGCTGTTGATGGAGCAATCATACCCGAAAGGATAATTTCGGATAGAGGGTTGGTGTCATTACGTTTCCAAATAGAATAATCTCGGGCGGATCCGGCTCTATAGTGAGGGTGACCCGGAACTTAATCCTGCCAGCTGTGAAGTTGGCCTTTGGCCGGCACCTGGCTCTACTCCCCGCAATGGTGTGTAACCTGCTGTGAGGTTTATGAGAGTTTGCAGGAAATATGGTTCATGACCGAGGTAGAAACAATAACTTCCCGTGCGCCGAACTGCCATTTCATTATTTGATGGGGTGGTTAATTTTACACCATCCCAATTTGATGAGTCCGGGTTCGGAAGAAGACTACACGGACGAAGATGCATTCCTCCACCAGAGGAGCTGGTCGCACACTGGTGTTCCTGTTTACAGGAAAGTTTTTTCCCATCTTCAGGGATGGGAGATCACCAAAGTTGGTCCAATCTTCTTGGATTTTGAGGCCAACGAAGACTTAAGGGATTCGGGTAAAGACGCCTCCATTCTGCCTCCATGGGGATTTCGCTGGTTGCAAAGTATTCGGCCATCCCATCTGGTGTACCGAAACAGGAATCAGTGCTATCTGGAACCGTATTTACTGAGCCGCTTTGCACGATAATTTGGTTATGCTCAGCTGATGTTGGATAATCCCAGTATCACCCTGGGGTATGCTGGAAGTTTGTTGGATGGTGCACGAGCTTGGCATTACTATAATGTCGGATGTATCGGAGCTCGCTTTACGCTGCCCGTCCAGAATCCGCAGCCGCCCATTCCTTACTCGGCCGCCAAGTTTTACTGTGTTATGGCTGCCGCGCCTCCCGGATATGATAGGGAGACCAATCTTATCGCAGGCACCCAGTTATCGGTGGCCGGGAACATGTTGGCGAAAGCTCGATCATACCGTTCGCCAGAGGCGGGTTATCGAGGTGCCCCTGCCGTGTCCACAGGGGGTCAGGTAGAACCCTCGGTCGATCAATCGAAAAGACGTACAGATACAGAGGCTGGATCTCTTACGTCGAAGAGGCAGAAGAAGGCATCGTCATCGACGGTGTCATCGGACTTAGCATCTGCAGAGGTAAGGATGTCCTACATAGTCTGGTTTAGGTTCAACATTTCATGTAACCAATGCTTCCTTTTTGTAGGAGCCGCTAAAAAGGAGGCCCCGTACTCCAAAATCTGGTGGAAGAAGGCCAAAGGAGATGGCGGGCTCGTCTGAAGTGCGCATCCCGCCGATTATGATGTCTCCCATGGAGGAGAACCCAGATGATGTTGTTGTCGTAGAGATTCTAGCATCCCCAGATTATGTCAGAAGGGAAGCTGAGGATGCAGCAGCTTCCGAGATGATAAAGGCCGCAGCGGGGGCCTTGGATGCCAAGGGTCCAGCAGACACGGGGCTTCCTGGTGATGAAGTGGGGTAGAGTTCGTCGTCTTCAGATGACGTCGCTCCAGAGTTGCAAGAGTCTGTTGTGGGGGCAACAGATATGGTTGGAACATAGGAGAGGTTGATTCCCCTCCTTGTCATGATGAGGAGAGGTCGGCTGCATCATTGCCGAGCCCTACCCCAGACTCAGCAGCAGAAGCTGAGGTGGCTACCGATTAATAGGTAGCGACAGATCTTGTCCCTGTAGAGGGATTTGATGAGAAGACTCGTCTGGCGGTCCTGACTTTAGGGGCGAGTCAGGAGATAAGTGTTGATCTCCCCGTTCTGCTAGGGGAGGTACTGGCTGCTGATAGCACGTTGGGGGCTGATTAGGTGGCCACTGACGTCGGGGGTTCTTTCGAGTTTGGGAAGGGTAAGGGTTTGATGGAACCCTCTGTTGCTCCTTCCACTTGGGGTACTATCTCGACGCCTGTCTCGGCTTCTTCTGTTCCTTTGGCTCCTCGGGCTAGTAGTCAAGCCCCTGTTGATGAAGAGCCCGTCGATACCGAAGGTCCAGCCTCGCGGATTGAGGCAGGCGGGCCTTCTTGCGGTCCGCCTGCTAAAGTAGCTCCTCCGACTCCTGCTATGACGCCACAGGTGCTGGAGGATGCAGATGAATACGTGAAATTCATCATCGAGGCAGTGTATAAAATGCTGCAGAGGGGTATATCGGTCGTGATGGACGCCAATGGGAGTTTTGTGACGGCAAGAACTCTGGCAATGCCTTATATCAACCTGATCCGTCTTCATCAGGGCAATGATCATATGGCCGACATTCTAGAAGCCTTAGTGGTTGAGTTGGACCAGCGGCTTTTTGAATTGCAGCGTATCCAACGAAACGACCTCTCCGTCCTGATAAATGCAGAGAAGGAGAAGCTGATCGCCAAGACTGAGTCTTCTTACCAGGCCACTGTGAGTGTCTGGGAACGCGAAGTGGCTGAGACTGAAGCTGCAGTGGAGCGGTTGTCTCAGTCTACGCGGGAGACGGTGGAGGCGTGAGCTGCGTTGGACGCTAGTATCACGGAGATTGACGCCCAGATCTGCCGCCTTGAGGACCAGCGGGCCTGACTCCTATTAGACGCCGAACGTGTCCAGGCTGAACACGTAGCATTCAAGAAGGAGGAGGTAGCTTTTACCCATCGGGCTCTTGCCCTGGCTCAGCAGCGGCAGCAGCTGGATAAGAAGCATGAGAATGATACTTCTCCTGAGGCTATTGAAGCGATGCGTCAAGAGGCTGAACGTCGAGTCTTGGCGACTGTGGAGACTCGGGCGACAGATTTGAGGCATCGAATTAAAGAGCTTTCAGCCAACCCTGGGGATGTTTAGGGCTTGTAGTCTCTTCTTTTTGTGTATTTGCAACTCTTGCTGGGGATAGTATAATCCTTTACTCTCCTTTTTTTAGAAAATAGGGAAGTACACAATTTTCTGTGATGTGTTCATTTTTGCTTGTCATGAACTTTGATAATTTATGTGGACCTATTATCTTTTGCGCACCTTGGTTTTTAGGTACAGATAATAAGTTTGAAAGAACCAACATGTTTGCTTAGAGGTAATGTGGACGTGGAAAATATGGGATTCAAAATGATAGAATCTTCCCACTCAGAGGTGTTATGGACGTGGTAGGAATGACTCTAGAGGATACGCGGAACTACTCAGAGGTAATGTGGACGTGAAAGTTCTGCGATTAATGTACGGCAATGCAGGGGTTGTCTGTACGGGATGTTTACTCAGAGATAATGTAGACGTGGTAAACATGATGGGTAGCGTAGTCTTATGAAATGTAAGATTCTGCTTTGTAGGGTATAGAAGGACAACTCAGAGGTGATGTGGACGTGGTTGTCCTTCTACTGGAGGATGCTACGGAAGAGCTAGGTTCCGGAAGCGTATGATTTTGTGGAAGGGAATTGTCTGTGAGCCCTGATGATTGGGTCCACAGATCCCCTGGTGGAAGCACATGTCTGAAAGATGTCAAGAGTAGTACTTCTTTAGGAACTTGCTATTGATGGGCATCATGAACAAGTCCCCATTGGGTTTGGCGAGGCGGTAAGCACCGGTTGAGTATACCGTCTCTACGATAAATGGTCCTTCCCACTTGGGCTCGAACTTTCCTGGTGTCTTGTGAGTCAACACCATCGGCCTCCTGACTGCCAGAACCAGGTCGCCTACTTAGAAAGTCCTCTGCTTGACCTACTTGTTAAAAGCCTGTGATATATGGGCTTGGTAAAGTTCGATACGTTGTTGAGCTAGGAGACACTTTTCGTCAAGTGCCTCCAGTTCCTGCAGACGACGACGTTGATTGTCCTATTCTGTGAGTTGGTTTATGATCGCTATACGGAGAGAGGGTATCTGGATCTCGAGAGGCAGTACCGCTTCGCTCCCGTAGACCAGGGAGAATGGTGTGTTGCCTATCGGTGTCCGTACCGTCGTGCGGTAGGCCCAAAAGCATTCGCCGAGCTTTTCGCCCCAGTCGCGTTTGTTGGATGACATGACTTTTTTGAGTAGCCTGATGATAGTCTTGTTGAACGCCTCGGCCAATCCGTTTGCTGCCGGATTGTAGGTGGTTGATGCCACATTTTGAATGCGATTCTTGTCGCAGAATCTGTTGAAAACATGGCTGATGAACTGAGGACCATTATCGTGGATGATCCTCCGGGATACTCCGAAACGGTAGATAACGTGGTGTTTGATGAAGCTGATCACCCTAGAGCTTTTTACTTCTGCCAGTGGAACTGCTTCTGTCCATTTGGAGAAGTAGTCAGTGATGGCTAGGATGAAGCGGTATCCTTTCGATAAAGGAGGGGTGATTGGTCCCACAATGTCCATGCCCCAAGCTTCGAAGGGCCAGGAGGCGACTGTAGGATGTAGTGGTTCTGACGGTGTATGAATAAAGTCTGCGTGAAGCTGGCACGCATGGCACTTCTTAGCATATTTAACAGCGTCAGCGGTCATGGTTGGCCATAGTAGCCCATGCGTCGCAGTCGATCCTGCTACTTAGGGCCAGGTTGATGGGCCCCGCCGGTTCCATCGTGAGCTTCTCGAAGGGCTTCGGCTGCTTCTTCGTTGGACAAACATCAAAGGAGAAGTCCATTGTAGGAGCGTCGGTACAGCATTTTAGTAGCCGTATCGTAGTAGAATCGAAGAGAGTGCCTCCTGACTGAGACGGCTTCTTTCGGGTCCTCTGGAAGAATTCCGTTGACAGCGAAGTCGATGAACGGGAATCTCCAGTCTCAAACATTAACACCGGCGCTGGTTGACATGGCATGGGCCACTCGTGAGCACAGGTTATTTTTAGGACAGTCCAAGTCTCGACCCACCACTGTGACGTAGTGTTGAGTCCCGAAGGGTGCTGCCAATGAGGCTGCAAGGCCAGCCAGAGCATCAGTCTCCAGATTTTGTAGATGAGGTACGTGTTCGATAAAGAACTCGGTGAAGGTTCAAATAATGTTCAATGCAACTTCATGGTAAGGGATCAGATCTTCATGGCGAACTTTGTATTGCCCTTTGATCTGGTTTACGATGAGTTTTGAGTCGCCGTAGGCTTCCAGATGATTCACCCCCAGCTGTTGTACCAGCTGGAGTCCCATAATGCGTACGTTGTACTCAGCAACATTGTTGGAGCACGGTTTTGAAAGGGAGTAAGCACGCTGGATGACCAATTGATCGGGGAAGACTAATACCACCCCCACTCCAGTGATGATTTGGCCTTTGGGGCCTGTTCTTGAAGCTCTATCGAAAAACATCCGCCAGACGGAGCCTTCTTCGGTGACATTTGATTCTTGGACCTCATCCGGGATGTCTTCATAGAGTCTTGAGGACTCTGGGATGGGGTGTGCAGCTAAAAAGTCAGCCAGAGCTTGACCCTTAACAGCTTTTTGTGGAACAAACACCATGTTGTATGGCGTTAGCAAGATCGCCCATGTGGTAAGTCGGGAGTTTAATATCCTGGTTCGTCATGAGGACTTTGAGCGGATTAACTCAGGAAATGACATAAATTACCTGGCCCGAGACATAATGACGAGTCTTTTGGATGGCAAATACCAGAGCCAAGCACTCCTTTTCAATGGGGTTGTACCGGTGTTTGGCCCTGATCAGAGTTCGACTGAGGTAGTAGATTGCTTGCTCATAGCCTGTATCGCTGTTCTGAGCTAGCAGAGCACCGAGGGAATGATCCATGGCACGGACGTAGAGGATAAATGGTTTACCGACGACGGGTGCCACCAGGACTGGCAAGCTTGTCAGATAAGCCTTGATGTTGTCGAAAGCCTTTTGGTACTCCTCTGTGCAGACGTAAGAGACTCCCTTCTTCATGAGCTGAGTGAAGGGTTGACATTTGCCAGAAAGGTTTGCTATGAACCTCCGGATGTATGCCAGACGTCCCTGTAGGCCTCGAAGTTCTCGAAGGTTCTTCGGAGGGTCCATATCGAGGATGGCTTTGGTCTTCTCGGGATCGACATGAATGCCTTTCGCCGTAATGATGAAGCCCAAGAACTTTCCGCAAGAAACCCCTAGGAAGGATTTAGCGGGGTTCATCTTGAGCTGGTGCGCCCGCATGAGATCGAAGACTGTCTTGAGGTCTTGCAGGTGATCTCCTTTGAGACGGCTATTGACTGCGATGTCGTCAACATAGCATTCGACTCTCCTGCGAAGATGCTGACGGAAAATGGTGCTCATAGCTCGTTGGTATGTCGCACCAGCGTTCCTCAAGCCGAAGGGCATCACTCTGTAGCAGAAAATGCCCTTTGGAGTCCTGAATGACGTGTGTTTTGCGTCATCGTGGAACATCTTGATCTGGTTGTAGCCCGAATACCCGTCCATAAAAGACATGCGCTCGAAGCCACATGTATTGTCGATCATCACATCGGTGATTGGAAGCGGGAATTCGTCCTTCGGGCAAGCAGAGTTGAGGTCCCTGAAGTCGATACAAACTCGTATCTTTCCATTCTTCTTGGTGACGGGGACGACGTTGGCTGCCCAATCTGGGTGCTGTTCTTCACGGATGAAGTCGTTGGTCAAGAGCTTGTCCACCTCCTGATCAATGGCGTTCATAATATCTGGATGGAAGCGTCGCTGTTGTTGTTTGATAGGCTTGGCATCATATAAGATATTCAGCCTATGCATCGCGATCTGGGGGTCAAGTCCCGGTATATCTTCGTAACTCCAGGCGAAGACGTCGATATACTCTTTAGCCAGCTGGATTAAAGATTCTCGGTCTTCTCCTTTTAGGCTTTTGCTGACGAAGATGGGTTTGGAAGAAGATCCATCCCCAAGGTCGATCTGTTCGACCTCGTCTTCGGTGGGAGGTTAACGTAGTTCAAAATGAGACTCCCACTGTTCTCCCAGGCATTGAGCCCAAGGTTCTTCTTCAAAGAATTTTGGCGTTTGGCCTTCATCTTCTTGAGGTTGTGCTGATGTCATGTTGGCTGACAGCACTTTCTTGAAGACTGATCCGATGCTGGTATCGGAATCCCAAGTTGATGCTTCGGACGAGTGAGAATGCTTTACTTCTTCTGCGTCTGAACTCTTTGGAGTTGACGGTGGCTTAACATAGCCTACCCCCCGTCGAGTTTTATTGTAGTAGTCCTACAGCTTTCCTTTAGGTGTCGGAAGCCGGAGGGGGAGACGTCGACCCTTACCGTAGTTCAGGCCTTTGTTGCTTTTTAGGTCGTAATCCATCTTTTGGATGAGGTACTTTGCCTTGTCCGTGTACCGATAGACTTGCATTCTGCCGGTTTATGGTTCTGGCTCGAGTGGCAGGAGGTCTTGATGACGCTCAACTTTACCGAAGATGATGGATTCTTCGTCTCGATTCCGTGGCGGGACTATGTAACAGACCCTTTGGGACGGGACTACTCGATTTACATGATAGACGGTCGTTATTTGTGTTTGGAACGACCGTAGACCATTATCTAATGTATACATGGCATTCCAATATGGAAGACTAGAATAATTAAAAGACACTCTATTATTGATGAAATACGAGATTTTATCCCGCGGGATTACGTTGTCCAGAGAGGGGGCATCTACATCAGCAGAGATATATTTCCCTAGCTCTTCATCTGTGAGTACTGGAGTAGGATAGAGAGAGTCCACCACAGCGTTGGTCTTGGGGTCCGAGAGGACTACGTGGGCCTTCTCTGGCAGCTGAGATGGCGGCGGCTTGCCTTTAAGACGCACCTTCAGGGGTGCCTCCGCTGTGCCTCCGGTGATTGGTGCCTTCCCTTGTAGTTTTGCCACAAGGGGAGCCGATGTTTGAGGCGGCTTTCCCTTGAGCCGTATCTTCAGGGGAGCTTCAGGAACAGCTGGTGCTTTCCCGGGCAGCTTAATGCTCATGGGAGGCAACTTCTGAGGCAGTTTGCCTTTGAATCAGATCTTCAAAGGAGTGTCGGAAGTGACCTCAGGCTCCATATCCGGCTCTGCTGCCGTTTCTGCTTCGTCATCAGCATCATTGGCTTTCTCCTCGTCAGGTGACTTGTACAAGTCAGAATCCGTAAAGTTGGCTTCAATCCCTTTGAAAGGGTCGATGTCCGCGAACTCCGTCCGGATGACGTTGTTGGTGGACACGTACTTTATACATTGGTGGAGCGTGGATGGCACCACCATGTACTCATGCAGCCATGGGCGACCCAACAGCAGGTTGTAGTTGACTTCGACGTCCACGACATAACAAGTGACCTCGGTTCTGAGGTTACCGATATGGCACTTTAGTCATATTTTGCCCAGCGGCTCGCTTTTGCTAGCGTTGAAGCCACTGATAGTTGTATTGGAAGGCGCCAATCGGTACATTGAAATCCCCAGAGTTGAGAGCAGCGTCTTCAGGATGATGTTGAGGGAAGACCCCGGTTCAATCTGAATCCGCTTCACCTTGACTGAACCGATATACCCTGTATAATACAGCGGCCTGTTGTGTCGGTTGTGCTTGAGCAGCATGTCCTGTTGGGTGAAGGTTATATTGGGGATAACCTCATCCGCACAGAGGCAGTGCGTGTATACAGTCGGAAGATCTTTAGGCTGCTTGACCTGACAGAGAAAGGATTCAGCATCCTTCAGAGCTTCATAGAGAGCTTCTCGAAAGTCTTTGGAAAGACGAAGGAGCTCAAACAGAGATAGGCGGACGGGAGTACTGGCCAGTTGTGCCAGTATGTCGAAGTTGTGGGGCTTGGCTAACCCCGAAGCAGTCTCCTTTCGTAGAGGCCTATCGAAGCGGGCCTCTATCTGCTTCTGTTTATTGGCTGCTGGGGGCTTAGACGGGCCTTCCTCCTGGACAGCAGGGACGGTACATGGAGGTACCACCTCGACGGCAGCTTCGTCGGGTTGGGCATTCTGTTGTGAACGCGTCTGTACAGGAAGTGCCTCTTCTGCTGAAGAAGAGACCATGCGGCAGGACTTGTTCTTCCTGCCTTTGGATTTGGAGGTAGGGCGTAGCTCCGGTTGAGTCACCTCGGAGACAAGATCAGGGTGAACCTAGAGGATCTCTCCCCGAGATATGGTGAGTGGGATGAGTCCACTCACGTTGTCACGAGTAGGTGGTAAGTTAACCACCTCCATTGTCGCCTTAGGGATGGGGACGATGCCATCTTGTGTTGTAGTCGGCGGCAGGGTGCCAAACTGGAGTGACACCACGTTGGCTGACACCGTCTTCTCCTCGTAGTCGACGGAGATTACATCCGCATTGATCATGCGCTGGATGTAATTCTTGAGGACATAGCAGTCCTTGGTTGGGTGTCCGATAAACCGATGGTAGTGACAGTACCTCGGGTTATCCACTTTCCTAACCTCGTGGGGATGCTTCGGGTCTGGCAGCTTGATCTTGTCACCCTACATCAGTATCTCAAAGAGTTGCAGGGTGTCGTCGTCGTTGAACGAATAAACCTCCTTTGCCCTTGGTGCAAGTGGAGGCTTCTGAGTAGGTGCTGACGCACCTTTTGAAGCATTGACAGTCAACGCCTGTTTCCCCTTCGTCTCTCGTCCGGTGTTGTTGGCTGCAGGTCGTTTCCCCTTATCCTCAAAGGCAGGGAAACTGACTCCTAGAAGATGAGCATTGGCGGCCTTCTTTTCCGCGGCTTCTGCTTCAATGATCAAGGAACTCCAGTTAGGAGGAGGAGTAGAGTTGAGCCAGAGTTTGACTGCAGGCAACATATTCATGCTGCAGGAGGAGAGGAGTGCATGTTCTGGCATGCCCGGGGGCAGTCTGAAAGAGGCCTGTCGGAAGCGTTCGATGAACACTCGAACTGTTTCCTTCTCCTTCTGGCGTATCTCTATTAGGGACGCCATTGTCATGTCTTTCCCACCGTCGTAGAAACGGTCGAAAAAAAAGTGCGTCAGGTCGTCGAAGGAAGATATGTAATTGTCGGAGAGGCTGCAGTACCAGTCGTACGCCACTCCTTTCAGTGCCCCGACAAATATGCTGGTAAGTAGCGCGTCCTCCTTCGGAAAATGTCCCGTCTGAGACTGGAAGTACGTCAGATAGCGACGCGGAGAGTCCTTCCCGTCGTACGGCGTCAGTGTTTGAGGTTTATACTTAGGCGGATAAACCACTTTGTTCCACTCGAGGGGATAAGGTTGGGGAATCCCCATCTTTTGGCGCTCCTCTTGTCTCGTCTTGGACTCAAAACGCTCGCGCAAGTCCCTGATCATCTCGACCACGTCTTCCGTGGAGCTGGGAGTCGAGAAAGGTGGTACCATCTGAAGTTGAGCATTTGAAGGCTCCGTTGTCCGAGGTGCTTCTCGGCGATCCGTATCCAAGGATACCCGTTGAAGGGGTACGCTTGATTCTCCATTGGCCCCTGGGTCGGGACCGGTAGAAGGTGTTCTGGCCAAAGCTGACTGTATCTCAAATACTGCTTGAGTCAGTGTTTACATAGAGGCAGAGAGGGTTTTGAGTCCTCCCTCTAATGTGTCCATGCGCTGGACGAGGTCTGGTGGCGGCGCATCAGACTCGGAATCACCCCCAGCCATGTATACTGTCATGATACGGCTGGAAGTGGATGGATCGGTTGAGGCTTCACTCTCGGCCTCACTCTCGTGTAGGGGAGTCGTCTCTCCTGGAGCTTCGTCTTGGCCACCCCCAGTTACGTTCTGGAGAACATTCTCGACGGGAGCGTCCGCAAGGGCCTGATCACCCTCGGTTCCGTCTTCAAGGACTTCTTCATCTCCGAGACTCAGATCCGCGGAGGCTAGACTACCCCCGGCTATGTTTTGGAGGACACCCTCGTCTTGAAGGACTTCTTCGATATGTAGGTCTACAGGGGCCAGACGACCCCCAGCCATGTCCGGGAGGCTGACTTCGAGAAGATCCGCCCCAGCTGTGCTTTGGGAGGCAGCTTCGTCTTCGAAAGAAGGCTCGACAAGGGTCTGACTACCCCCAGCTTCCTCCAAGATCTTCTTTCTCCCCCGAGTGCCTTCGAACACTCCGGAGGACGAGATAGCTGTCTTGGTTTTCCTCGGCTGGCTTTTGGACGAAAAAGAGGAATTGCCAGTCGTCTTTCGGACTGACGAAGAGTTGGAGATCACGTTGCATGAAGCAACATTTGGCTCTTATTTTGTTGACACCTTCTTTCTGAGGCGACGTTGGAGGGGTGTCGATGATTGCAGCCGCTGGAACACCGACTGCCTTGGTGGGACTGCCGCCTTACAACAGCAGTTGATGGTGACTACAGCACAAGTCTGCCCTGTGAGGGACACATCGTGCTTGTCGGTCGACTCTCCTGATCGGCGCTTGTAAGTGATCATGTTGTGCAAATCGTTGGAGGAGAGTGCTACCTTCACACCCCCTTCAGGCACATGGCAAGGCCAAGCGCCGGGGTGGTCAGGTGAATGCTGTGCCCCCTGATCTAACACCAAACAGGCGTCCCGATCAGTAGTGGAGGAACAACATTTGAAGTGACTTGAACGGACCTCAGACGCACAACCAGAGGAGGCGCAGGAGTTCAAGACCACTGGATTTGCCTTACTCGACTTGGTTGTCCACGCAATAGATGCGCCCAAGTGAGACAAGGACTTTGAAGGTCGACTCATTTCTGGCGCAGAAGCACCTAAGTCGACCTTGTACAGTTTACCATCAGCAGCGCGCATGATTGTGAGTGCATACTTCTGGCTTGCTGCTGGCATAGCACGTTTGGGGCGCATGGCCCGTGCTGCCTTGGATTTCTTCGTACCAGTCCGCTGGGGAGCATAGTACTCAGAATCCAAATTCTCCTCGCCATTACAGCGAGTGAGTCTGTCAAAGACAGAGACCTTCTGTGGCGCATCAGAGGTGATACGCGGGGCATTGGCTGCGCCCCTGCTCCGTCGATGCATCTTTCTCGTCTGAGAGGGAGATGGCTTGGGAATGTGGTCAGCCGCACGTTTCCCCGAGAGATGCGCTGCACTAGTAGGCGCATCTTGGTTACTGAGGACGTCAGCAGGAAGGAAAGGCTGGATCGATACATCCCCTTTGATGGTGGTGCCCGAGGCATCGACCTTGCGCACCCAGACTCGGCGGGTCTTCTTCGGCTTCGGCAGCGGCTTCGAAGGACTCGCACTGCCTTCAGAGATGAACTCCTCATACGCCTGTTGATTGAGGCGCACGACCAGCGTCTTGTGGGAGGAGCCCACTTTCACATCGTCGGATTGCGACACAGCTTTCGCGGTGGAGGAGAAAGAGGTCCCCAGCAGAGTCGCCAGCTTGTTTGCCATTAAAATTCTTTTATTGCAAATTTCAATACAAACAGAACAGTGTTACAATATAGGACTTAGATGTAGTCCTAGGAGTACACTTTTGTTTATCTGGGTCCCTTGTGCCGATGGAGTGAGTGGTAATGCGTTGACTCCGTTGACAATCTGACGACGGTTATCGGTTCTCTGAAGGTCTGGATTGCTCTGGGTGCTGGAGCTTGCTGAGAGGAAGAAGACGTTGAGTGTCTGTATCTGCCTCTGTGGTGGTGTATTCGTTCATTTTTTCGTTCGTGGGTGAGAAGGAAATGATCCCTCTATTTATAGCTTTGCAGGCTGGCTGCTCATGCACGCATATGTAGGATGCGCTTGGACGTGGGGACGCCACGTGGTGATTGCTGATGGAGGCGCATGGACGATGCACCCTGATCGAGGGGTTAAATTCTTCATGCTGTTGTTGTGGGCCGGCACGTAGCAGAGGAGAAGATCTTTCTTTTGCTGAGATCTTGGGTGAGTTGAGTCAAAGGACACGTGTCATCGACCCATGGCTCAGAGATCTCGGATTTGATGGGGAATGATCTGGTAGGATGCGCCTAGGATTGGGCGCATGAGGAGGCTTTGGCTCGTAACCTTTAGGAGTCACGAACCATTCGGGGCGTATAGCTTTTGAGGCGCATGCGAGGCTTCAGTAGTGACTTAACTCCTGTCTTTCGGAATCAGAAAGAAGTCTGGGGCACATGGCTTTTGAGGCGCATGCAGAGCTTTAATGGTGACTTTCCTTCTGTCTTTAGGGATCAGTGAAAAGTCTGAAGCGCATGGCTTTTGAGGCGTATGCAGATTTAGGCGCACGGCTGCAGAGGCGCATGCGAGATGATTGGGTGGCCGCGTGGCAGTAGCCGTCGAAGGAAAGTAATGATGATGCTGACGTTGGCAACGCTTCATCTTCTGAACTGTTCATACTTCGGGAGGCGTACTGCCAACTCTGTCAGTTCAGCATTTAATATTTTTGACATTCGATGGACAGCTGAGTGGGTGCATCGGTTGGCATTCCACTAGGCGTATGGGGACGCATGGGGGCGCATCCCCTGTGATGCGCTTGGTGCTGAAGGGCGCGTCTGTGTGATGCGCTTGATGTTGAAGGGCGCGTCTGTGTGATGCGCTTGATGTTGAAGGGCGCGTCTGTGTGATGCACGGTCTGGCCAGCGCATCCGCTTCGTGACACGTCTTTAATGGTACGACTGTTACGATCTTCGAGTGCTTTAAATAGCCGTTTTGACTTGGCTGAATTTGAAGCATCCGGTTTATCCATTTAATACAAATTTATTGTACGGAATTCGGAGAGCCATCCACTTGGGCATGGATTTGATTTACCCGGCCTATAAATAGTGGCATGGAGAGAGTTTGCTTCTCGTTCTCTCACGTTCTTCCGATATGAACTTGTTTACTCGGATGCATTCTATTGATGAGATGCTCCCGAGGGTGAAGATGCGACGCAATGTCTTTATTGATGCACTTGAAGGTGACTGTTACATCCAAAAGTCGGAGTCGAGGGCTTCCGATGCAGGCGGAATGTGCCTGTTGCATCCAAAGATCGGGATGCTCGAGCCTCGTCTCCGTTATTCCGGAAGAGCCGTAGATCGGAATGGCGGTGCTGCGGCTTTGGGGGCTCTTTCTTCCTTCAAAGTGGGTGTTGCCCACTCTAGTTGTGTTGAAAGCTGCTCCTTTAGCCGCAATTTTGATTACGGTCTTCCTTGGTCTTTGGAGGCTCTTTCGAAGCCTCCCCTGGCCACAGGTTGGCTTGCAGTTCTCTTCTTTTCCTCGGTTTGGGGAGCACTTCCTCCAGCTAGAGTGTTGATTGCCACCCTCGTTCTGCCCAATGAATGCTTCATTAGTCGAAGCATTTTGACGGCGGTGAGCCTGGCTGGAAGAGTGGCACATAACTGGGCTACTGAAGGGATGCACATAACTGAGCTGCCGAAGGGATGCACATAACTGAGCTGCTGAAAAGGATACGCCCTGCTGAGGGCGCATGGTGATTGCTGCGCCTATTTGAGGGCGCATGGTGGCTGTCGGCTGTAGACTTAGGATCTTTTCTTTTGTAGAAATTCTTCTTTGTACAATCTTTTCTAGACATGTAATAGACTTTTATATGTAAAATAAAAAGTCCTCTTTCAATGTCTATATTCGATGTTTTTGCTGTGAAGTACTCTGTCCGAGCTCTGGTGCATGTAATGTCTGGCGCATAGGCTTTCTGGTTCTGAAATTCCATGCTTCTACACCCCCGTAATAAATGCATAAGTAATAATCAGTGAAGAAACACACACAAAAATGAATAAAGACATTATTTCTAACATTATTTCTATACAGGCTTGGTATAAACATTATAGACAGAATAAGATAAACATATATGGTATAAACAACACAGGCATGGTAGTTGTCACAGGCAGTTTATATGGAAGCATAAAGAAAGATAATGCTATAATAAAGCTGAAACAAATAAAGTGTGAAGCTAAACTGAGTCATATGCCAAACTGAGGCATAAAAACATATGTCTATCAATAGTCATAAATTATATACAAAAATAAAAGAGTAATGATACTATCTTGGAATGTCAGAGCATTTCCAAGTAAACATAAGACAAAGTCAACAGTCTCAAAAAGTAACAACTCAAAAATCATCCTCATCCTCATCATCATCGGCTGTAGTGCCAGCATGTCCAGATGGACCAGCTCCAGAAGTGCCAGCTCCAGAAGTATGTGGAGTAGCACCAGATGTACGATACCAATCGTATGCATTCTCTGGCTGGAACAGAGAGTGGACCGTCTTATCATCAATGCGGTAGCCAGATACAGAGGATCTCGAGGAAGAGAGCTAGCAGAGTGACCCGTCTGTGCAAATCTCAGGTCGACAAAGGAGTTGGCAATAGCCTGGAACCGAGTCACATCACGGAACTCATGTTCCCTAGAGGTGTCAACGAAGAATGTCTGTAGATCTGACAGATGCTAGTGAATACCCTCAAAGGTCATAGGGTAAGACTGAGGAGGACCAGGTGCTGTGGGAGCAGGTGCAGTAGGTGGAGGAACAGTGGGAATACTGCGACGAGAAAGTTTGAGGAACTTGGGCTCAGGGTCCAGAGCCCAAGTGGATAATTCAATATCAAATCTCTGAAAGATGTATGGGATGATCGTCGCATAAAAGAGATTGCGGTCTCTTTCGCGACATCTACCCATCATCTGAATGATAGTCTTAGGGGCAGAAAAAAGAATCCCCTTAAGAATGTGATATAAAGCAGAAAGCTCGAGTGCAGTAACATCATCTTTTGAAGTAGATTTTGGAAGTAGAGTGGAATAGATGATGCGATGTAATTCGTAGTTAAACAAGTTTAAGTTATTGGCCTTGAATTTTTCAGGACGAGCACGTACGGGCGCACAAAGCTCATTCTTGAAACTAACGAGAGTCGTGCCCTCAGGGAAATCGAAGTCACTGATGTCATCGAGCGGGGCACCTTCATTTGGAAGACCAAAGATTTCTGCTAGCAATTCATCATTGAACTTGATATCTATACCGCCGACACGAGTTCTCACGGTAAAAGTGTCTAACACAAAATTACAGTAAAATAGTCTAATGGCATTAGTAGCTATAGGGAATTGTAAAGTAGTAAAATGATGTAACCTTAATGCCTCAAAGTAAGGACGGTGGTCAGGAAATAAAGTCTATTTGATCGAAGTTCCGGTACATATAGTACGCATAATAAAGTCGACATACCAAAGTAAGGCTTGGTCGGGAGTTTTGAAATAAAACTCGTCCGATGCACCGTCATCCGATTGGACCGGAGAAAAGAGGGAATCCATATGTGGATCAGAAGACGATGCCTCTTCACTGGCATGGGTCTTCTTACTCTTGAAAGGATTGAATCCCTTAGGCATTCTATCCCAAAAACTAGAAACCCTAATAATTTGAAAGTGGAGGAGAGAAGGAATTATACCTTCTGAGAATCATGTATGCTGAAGAGAACGCAATTCTCCGCACGAATCCAAATTTTGGACGAAGATCTCCACGTAGATTGGAAGAAGGAATATGGAAAAGAACTAGGGTTTTTGGGCGCTGCTGCTGCTGTTGATGTGGTTTTGGAAGGGATGAAGAATATGGGGGCCTCGGGTTCTGACTGATATATGTGTACACCCGGCCGAACTCTGGCCGAATTCGGACCGAACTCTGGCCGAATTCGGACCGAACTCGGGCCGAATTCGCCAAGGGTTCTCCTGGCTATAAAAAATATTTTTGTGTGCCATATCTTTTTCATCAATACATTTCAAATATTTAATTCAGAGTTTAGTAATTTTAAATTTCAAATAATATAATTAATATTATTTTATAAATTAATATTCATTACTCAGCATCTATTTCAGATTAGCTGTAGGAGTACTGTCCCAGCTAACGGAGGTTCACCGGAGAACTCTTAAATACCGCTTCGCTTCGACCGTAGTCGTGGTGACAGACATACTCTTTTTAGGCTTGTCTCGAAAACAGTTATTGAGTATTAAAAAAATTAATTAATAAAACAAAATTAATTAATATTATTGATATCTAAAATTTCTAATTCTCGACGTAAATAATTGAAACGATCTTCCGCTAGAGGTTTTGTGAGTATGTCAGCTAATTGATTCTGTGTGTCTATGTATACATGGTCTATATCTCCATTTTGTTGATGATCTCTAAGAAAGTGATGTCGAATCTCGATATATTTAGTACGAGAATGACATACTGGATTCTTAGTCAAACTAATAGAACTAATGTTATCACAGAAAATGAGTATGTGTGTAAAATACAATCCATAGTCTTCTAAAGTTTGCTTCATCCATAAAATTTGTGCACAACAACGTCCTACGGCGATATATTCAGCCTCGGTTGTTGATAACGCAACAGAATTTTGCTTTTTGCAAAACCAAAAGACTAGAGCTTTTCCTAGAAAATGACATGTGCCGCTGGTACTTTTCTATCTACTTTGCATCCGAAAAAATTAGCATCAGAATAACCGGTTAGGTCAAATAATATGGTTTTAGGATACCATAAGTCGACAGAAGAAGTGTCTTTAAGGTATCGGAAGATACGCTTAACTGCACATAGATGTGATTCCTTAAGATTGGCTTGAAAACGTGCACACAAGCAAACACTGAACATAATGTCTGGTCGACTAGCAGTTAAATATAGTAAGCTACCGATCATACCTCGATACTTACGTATGTCGACGAGTTTGCCTTATTCATCAATATCAAGCTTGGTTGAAGTTGCTGTTGGAGTGCTAAGTGGCTTGACTGCTTCCAGATCGAACTTCTTTAATAGATCCTTTGTGTACTTTGTTTGATTTATGAACGTCCCATTGTTGGTTTATTTGATTTGCAGTCCGAGAAAAAATTTCAGCTCTCCCATCATGCTCATCTCAAACTCATTTTGCATACACTTTGAAAATTCTTGACAAAGAGATTCATCAGTAGATCCAAAAATAATATTATCTACATAGACTTGAATCAAAAGAATGTTGTTATTCAAATATTTTATAAATAATGTAGTGTCAACCTTTTCCTTTGAAAAATCGTTATCAAGTAGAAAAGAGCTTAAACGATCGTACCAAGTATGAGGGGATTGTTTCAAACCGTATAAGGCTTTCTTTAACTTGAAAACATAATCAAGATATTTAAAATCAGTAAAACCGGGAGGTTGAGCTACATAAACTTCTTCTTTTATAAAACCATTCAAAAATACGCTTTTGACATCCATTTGAAATAACTTGAAATTATGAAAACATGCAGATGCACATAACATACGAATGGATTATAATCTCGTAACTGGGGCATAAGTCTCATCGTAATCGATACCTTCTTCTTGATTGTATCCTTGAGCTACGAGTCGAGTCTTATTACGACTCACTAAACCATTCTCGTTCAATTTGTTTCAGAATACCCAACGGGTGCCAATGACCGGATGATCAATGGGCTTGAAAACAAGTTCCCAAACTTGATTTTGTTCGAATTGGTTTAATTCCTCTTGCATAGCATCTAACCAAAAATTATCACTACATGCTTCTTCAATATTTTTGGGTTCAAACTGTGAAACAAAAGCAATACAAGAAGCTATATCTTTATTAGAGGAACGAGTACTTACACCCTTGGTAATCTCACCAATTACAAAGTCCTTTGAATGATCTGCCAAGAATCTCATCTCTTTTGGCGTATCCTCAGGATTGCTGGTTTCGGCTTCTTTGCTTGAAAATTTTGTATATTTCTGTGAAGGTTTTGCAGTAGCTCATCAAAGTTGACATTGATTGATTCTTCGATGAGCATGGTTCTTTTGTTGAAGACTCTGTACCCTTTGCTCTTTACTGCATAACCTAAAAATGTACCTTTATCGGACTTTTCATCAAATTTACTCAGATTGTCTTTAGTATTAAGAATAAAACATTTACAACCAAAAATCTTAAAATAAGAAACAGTGGGTATTCTGTCAAACCATAGTTCATAGGGAGTCTTCTTCGATATAGGTCGAATTAGAACCCTATTAAGAATATAACACGCTGTATTGATAGCTTCAGCCCAAAAGTATCTAGGTAGACTAAACTGGTTTAACATTACTCTAGCCATTTCAGATAGAGTCCTGTTCTTACGTTCTACAACTCCATTTTGTTGTGGAGTCCTAGGGCAAGAGAATTCATGCAAATAATCGTGTGTGTCACAAAATTACTTGAATTCTGCATTTTCAAATTCGTCGTTATGATCACTACGAATGCGAGTAATCATAAACCCTTTTTCATTCTGTACTTTCTTACAAAAGGTGACGAATTCTGATAATGCATCGTTCTTGCGTACAAGAAAATATACCCATGTATATCTAGAGAAATCATCTACAATGACAAATGCATATAACTTACCACCTAGACTAGCAATTCTACTTGGTCCAAATAAGTCCATATGCAACAATTGTAAAGGTCTAGTGGTACTTACAACGTTTTTGGATTTGAATACGGATCGGGTAGCTTTGTTCTTTTCACATTCACTACATACTGTATCCTTCTTGAAAGGTATGTCCGGTAAGCCACGTACCAACTTCTTTGTAGGTAGTTTTAAATTGTATCCATATTTGCATGACCGAGTCTCATATGCCATAGTTGACTCTCAATGCTTTTGGCCATCAAACATCTACCTGCTTTGTTAGCATCTTCTAACAGATAGAAAACATATATGTTATCTTCCCTTATACTTTCAAAGATAGTACTACCAGTTGAAATATCAAGTATAGTACATTTGTCTTTGACGAAGTTAATGCCATAACCATGATCAGCTAAATGGCTTATGCTGAGCAGATTATGTTTTAACTCGGTAACTAGACATACATCTTTAATCACAGGATAGGAAGCCTTACCAATGTCATTGATACCGATTATGTACCCTCTTAAATTATTACCGAAGGAGATGTATCCTTCTTTATTCTTCTTCGACAGTGTTGCGAATAATGAAGCATCACCGGTCATGTGCCGTGAGCAACCGCTGTCGAGGATCCATTTGCTCCTAGCATGGGAAGGACGTTCCACCTACAAAATAATTTGCAGATGAAACTCTTGGTACCCATTTCTTGTAGGGTCCTGACTGGTTATTTTTTGGTATCCATGCATAAACATTTAAATCTACTAACTTTCTGATTCTACATGCAGAGGATATATGACCAACGAGGCCACAATAATGATATTTTGCATATTGAGTGTTGAAAGTTGTGTGAGGTGCATGATTGGTAGGTTTTGGTTTTCTAGTATAGAAGAATGCATGACTGTTAGTCTTCTTGGGCATAGGTTTGGTATGGTTTGGTCTGACAGTGTTTGGTTTGGGCGTGTTCCGATGATTCGGTAATTGACACGTGTTAGAATAGGAAGCAGCAACTTCAGGCCGTTTTCCTAAACTAATTTCCAACTTTTTGGAAGTGTCATATAATCTAGTATAGTCAGAAGTAAGTGTTTCTATTCTTACTTGTGCACAGTGGAGACTCTTTCTCTCCTTAGATAGGTCTTCCTTTAGCTGGATAATAGTTTGGTCTTTTTCTTTGGATAACTTAATAGTCTCGTGTAACAACAACTTAATAGAAGAAAGCTCACCAGACTCAATAGAAGAGTCATTATTTCTAACATCAGCTAATTGGTCGGTAAGTCTTCCTATTTTACCTTTGTACCCTTTGAGTGCCTTCTTAGAGGTTTCATATTTACTACGCAGTTTCCTGTAATCATTTAACAGTTCACTGAAAGCCTCTCCTAGTTGCTCAAAGGTGAAATTATCATAAGGATCAAATAGAGGATTAATGATTACCTGATCGCAAGCCATCAAGCATACATTTGTAGCGTCATCTGATTGTTCATCTTCTGAATCGCTGGCTTCACTTTCATGCCATATGCTTGTGTTGGCGTAATTCCTTGATGTAGATTTCTTCAGTAGCCTTTGTCATATTTGCTGCTTTTTCTTGTTGATGATGATACTGTTGGACAATCTTTCTTCATGTGTCCTTTCTTCTTACATCCGTAGCAAATAGGATCTTCTTCATTGTTGTTGCTGTTGCTATCTTTTGTTCTCCTGTTAAATCTCATGAACTTTTTGAATTTTCTTACCAGAAAAGCTTGATCTTCAGAGTCAGAGTCGCTGTCATCAGAATCATCTTCGACAGTTCTTCTATGTTGAGCTTTGAGAGCGATCGACTTTTCTGACTTCTTCTTTGGTGTAGCGTCTTCAAAATCTTGAAATTCTAACTCATGAGTGAGTAGCTTACCCATGAGTATTTCCAGAGACATTATTGAGAGGTCGTTTCCTTCAACGATTGCTATAGGCTTTGGAATCCAGTTCTTTGTGAGAGCTCGTAGAAGTTTGCGAATCTTTTTATGGTTATTGTATTCCTCGCCTAGTAAAAACAAAGGATTCACAATATCCAAGAATCTTGTAAACATCTGAGTGACTGATTCACTTGGCTTCATTTTGAACGCCTCATACTCCTGAGTAAGTCTGCTGATCTTTGACTCCTTGACTTGTGTTGTTCCTTCATGTGTTACTTCGAGAAGTTTTCAAACTTCATTTGATGTTGTGCAAGTAGATACCCTGTTGAATTCAGTTTTGTCTAAAGCATAAAATAAAGCATTAATAGCACATGCGTCAAGACTGGCCTTTTTCTTTTCATCCTCTGTATATTTATCGTGGGGTTTTTCAACTAAAACTCAATCAACATTAATACGAGGAGGCTTTTTGTAGCCATCAATAACTACAGACCATAAGTCAAAATCAAGAGATTTTAGGAAGAAACTCATACGTATTTTCCAATATGTGTAGTTTGTGCCGTCAAACAGTGGAGGTCTGTTTGTGGCTTGGCCTTCACTTGTGAATTTCACAGTTGCCATGTGTAGTTCTGTGATCTATATAACAATTGAAAAATAACTGAATATAGCTACAATTTTACCTTGTTTTACCTGTATAACCCGCTCTGATACCAATTGTAGGAATGAAATCGTAAAGCAGAATACTCTAGAGGGGGTGAATAGAGTAGGCAGCAAAATATTACTAATTAAAAAACTCGTTAGCAGTTAGATCACAGATAATAATAATCACAAAATAAATAACAGTAATGAAAAGAGTGAACAAAAGGCAAACGCAAACATAGAGATTTAGACTGGTTTCCCTCTTGTGAGGACTAGTCCAGTCGGAAGAACTCAAGCTTCCAGTTGAATCCACTATTGGAAAATCCTGCAAGTTTTCATACAAAGTCCTTGCAACTTCTACAGACGTGAGCTTTGATACGAAGAACTCGACCAACTTCAATTGTGAAGTGTCAATCTTCAATCAAGCCTCTGATTACAATCGCTCTGAAACTTCTAGACCGCAACGCACTGGCAAATCGACTAGAAGATTGTAACTGGCTTGGGATTTGAAAATGGAAGCTTTTTAGAACTCTTTGGAAGAAACGTAAGCTTTAGAAGAGAAGAGATGGAAGTGAATTGGTGTTTTGAAATGATCGAAATCCTTCTCTATTTATAGTTTTTCCAAAGGCAGAACTCTGATAGAATTCGGACAGAATTCGGACAGTACTCTTTGTAACCAACCGCAACTGAAGGGAGACCATGTTCAAAATCCAACGTTCATATAACGTTCAACTTGGCCGAACTCTGGCCGAACTCTGTCAGGGTTTGGTCAGTTGATTTTGTGAAAAATTGTTTTGGCTTTTTGTAAAATTCTTCAAAAGCTTTTTGTAAATAGATATTTTTCAAAAACATAGGTCATTTTAAAAAGATAGGTCAGTTTTGAAAAACGATTTCGGATATCCTATTTGCCAGTACGACTTGGTGTACAATGTATTCCTAGACTCAATAAAAATGAAAATTATATTGATTTAAAGGAAATACATTCTTGAGTGGCAAACAGCTTCGGTTTTGAACTGAGTAGATATCCATCTTTGAACAGTGTCCAAAACGTCGTTAGTAAACATCTAAATTGATTCGTATATCGAGACAGAGTTTGATCAATTATTAAAATCAGGTTTGACCATGACCAATGGGCCAACAACAATGACTCCTCTTTTAATAAGATTATTTAGCACCCTGTGCCTTAGACACACAGTCTTTTTCTTACCATTAAAGAGGTCATTTGAAGCCACCGCTGCAGTCGCCTGGTTGTTGCAGTATATCAGTACCGTCGGTATCTGCGCACCAACCATTGGAAGATCATACATGAGCTTTCAAAGCCATTCTGCTTCATCCGCTGCAGCCGCCAGTGCATAAAACTCAGATTCCATAGAAGAGTGAAACAACATTGTAGAAGCATAAAAAATATGGGGTTCATGCGGGTTACAAATTACCGTATAGGTACTTTGGTCCAAACAGGTCCGCATGAAGGAAAGCCGTATGACTGTTCAAAGATATGTGCGGCCCATCGACAAACAGCTATAGAAGGAAGATATACGGCCAAGAGGAGCAGTTCGACTGATAAAGCTGACAATTCCTGGCAAAACATGACAGTTCTGACACTTCGACAAAAAAGATAAGACGTGAGAAGTCGCCCAAAAGCAGGGTTCATACGCCTCCATACGGCCAGAAGAGTGTCATCTAAGCCGTATGAACCTTATGCGGCCCCAAAGTTTCCAAACTTCATACAGCCAAGAGTAACTGTGATCTAAGCCGCATGTGCCTCATGCGACCCCACATAATTGAAGACTGAGAAAACTATACGCAATAGGACACGTGGCAATCTGACCAAGTCCTCAACTACCCAGATTTGCTGCAACAAAATCCCAACAAATCGAAAGATAGCAGCCAAAGAGCGGGTATTCGCGTGCTAATCAGCCACATGGCCGCAAGCCGTCTATGCGGCTCAAAATACATCCTATTATAAATAGCAGGATGCCACACCCCGGCAAAAGGCTGGCAACCTTCAAGAGAAAAGAAATTTCTTCACGAGCTAGAGACTGCATCAGATAGTCCACGAAGTAAGGCAGAATTGATAGCACTTTTCTGAGCCTCCACCGTCACCCCCAGAATCAAAACTTAACAATTGCACTTAGATTGTTTCCTAGGATTTCTTTCTAGGCTTTCCTTTATATAAGCAAGTTTGCAATCAATTTCAGTGTTCTACAATACCTGTCTTTGATTTTTTATGGCAAACACGATGGCGACTCTGCTGGGAACATCCTTATCTTTTGATGAGAAGTTTATGATGCAATCTAATGCGTCCAAGCTCGGCTCTACACAACAGATGCTTGTGGTTCGTTTTGACCAACAAGCCTTCGAAAAATTGCTCTCTGAATGGAGCGCCTGCCCGTCTCAGAAGTGGGCCAACCTAAAGAGGACTCGCAAGGTGTCAGTGCACAAAATAGTTGCCCCCGACCAAGTTCTCGAAGAAGCTCGTTCTGTAACCCAAGACGGTGACCAGAACTGTCCTGCGGCTTTGTTTCCAACCGCGGAGGACCCTACTGTCCCCAAATCCAGTAGAGGAAAATACTACGATGCTGAGTTTTTAGGGGCACAAGGGAAATCCATACGGACGAAGAAGGAGCCGCATAGAGGAGATCGACAGTCTTTCCATGCTGCAGCCAACTCTGGCCGCGGGTAGGCAACTCATGCGACAGCCAACTCTAGCCGCGGGAAGATGATCCATGCGACAGCCAGCTCTAGCCGCAAGAAGATGGTCCATACGACGACCAATCCTGGCTTCAAACAGGATGTCTCATGCTGCCCTGTCAGAAGCTCTGTGTTCGACCGCCTCTCATGCTGTGCCCGACGCCATACAGCTCACTAAAGATGCGGGATGTATCAATCTGGACTCCTTTTACTATACGCCTTCGGGTGCTAAGTCAAAAAAGACTAGGGCAGTACGGGCCCAACCAGTCCAGTCAACTGTCCAAGTTGCTGACTGTTAGTGGACCCCGTTGACTGTTAACGGGCTCCTGACGGAAAGTTGTACAGAACTACCCGCATCCAGTCCCCCAGGGCTAACGGACAGGGTGGGTCTTTAAAGTCTCCCTCTAAAGATCCAGAGCAAGTGCTTTTACTAGCCACGGATCAGGGAGCAAACATGATGCCTAAGCACCCGTGCGCTCGGGATTCCCGAGTTCGCAAGTTCGGTGCAAAGGTAGAGAAGCTTCCTACTGACTTACGTGACGTGGTTACTCACAAACACAAGACGGCAGCGTCAGCATGCAATGGGTTCCTCTCGGGGCATCGTTGCACCCAAGTCATCATCATGTGCTGCTGCGACAAATCAGCTGCACCTGAAGATCGGTAGTCAGTTTTCTAGCGACTGCAGCAGCCAGCACCTGTCCAAATTCCAGGGGACAAGGAGTTTCCTTTCGCCTCCTATAATTCAACTCAAAAAGTTCCTATTGGCAAGGGAGAAAAGAAGACAGGCCCTTCCAGCCCGGCCATCTCGGCCAGTATTGCAAGGAGACCCTCATCTGGGGGTTTCCATCAACCACAGGGGGTGTCTATTTAGGCACTCGATCCAAAAAGAAGCTTCCGGCACCCGAGGGTGCACCTTCGGCCTCCTTGAGAGTAGATGAAGCTGGGGGTAGCAGTCCCCTCAATATATGCGACAATCCGTTATACCAAGAGCACATACAGGGGGTAGAGGTCCCCCAGAATGTGTAACAGACTTGGACTTTCCTGAGGGCCACCACCCTCACCTAGACGATGCGGCTTCCTACGCTGGGGATAGCACCCCTTCCGAGTCTGACGAAGATGATATTTTGACATTCCCTGACGATTTCTTAACACAAGTGTACGACACCGAGAGTACCGCTGCCATAATCCTTTCTACCTCTACCCACGTGAGGACGGTCTTTATAGCTGACGATGATCATGAAGCACCTTCTGACCGATAATGGCTAGAAGTGCTGGAAGCCACGCTCCTGTCTTTGGCAAGTCCATGGACGAGATCAAAGCCGTCTTGCCATCTCAACCAACAAGGACGCCCGGACAAACAATCTTGGAACCCACAATCAACACGGACTCCAACACGACCGCCCCTCCTTTGGGTGATGATCCCTTAGCAGCATCCGTTCCTTCAGCTACAGATGAAGCCAAGGAGGCAAGAAGGGAAGTCCAGGAGCTGCGAGCGATGTTCATCGCCCGAGACTCCTCTCGGGATCTCAGAATACGGCAGCCATATCCCGTTGCATGGAGAGACGTACCTTTTCCACCACGGTACAAGCCATTCCATATCGATTCTTAAGATGGAAAGACCTACGCTAGTCGGTACATGACTTACTTTGAAGTCACAATCGACCACTTGTCGTATAGTGATACCATCCTTATGCAATTATTCATCAGAGCATTGGAGGAGATCGCGTTCGACTGGTACCGCAACCTTCCCGATAACTGCATTCACTCTTTTGACGGCTTCAAACACATGTTCCTGGAAAGATTTTATAAAGTGGGGCATGACGTAACAATGTCGTCTCTCATGGACGTCATTCAGGGAGAGAAGAAGCTAACGAGGAACTACATCGAGCGGTTCCACCAAACTGTAATGAGATTGCCACAAGACAATCCCAAGAGTTCCTTGATTGAAATCTGCCAAAAGAAGTTGCTCTCCGCAATTAGCCTCTGGATGGACGACGATCAGTTCAGGGATTGGACAACCTTCATCATAAGTGCTACCAACGCAGAGGCAAAATTGAAGAAGGCTCGCCAGTTGGGATTACACATTGTAATGCATGTGGTTCGTATTACGTATTCTGGAATACATGTACATAATTATTCTTATATTGCATGATTTCCTTGCTTAGTTTCCTCCCTGGCTTGGTTTATCCTTGGTTCGGGTTGGCTTGGTTCGATTTGGGATTTACTATTGGTTCATCATGGACCAAGGAGTGAACCCCTACCTACCACCACCACCACCACCATTTATTAACCCCACTTCTTTCTCTCTCTTCATTACTCTTCTTCCATTACTTCTTCACCTACCAGAGATAGAGAGAGGTCTAGGCAAGTGCAACTTGCTTCATGAAGGAACTCCAATTTTATTGCTTTATTCTCTTCCTTGCAGCATTTTAACTTACTTTAATACTTGGCATTTCCACTTTCCATGGCTAGATTCTTGTAGATCTAAGTTTATTTTATTTTTGGATTTCTTGGGTTTTGATCTACTTAATCTTGTTAATTCTAAGTTTTGATAGTTCCATGTTGTAGAGCATTTCATTCTGTCCCGTTTTGACCTATAGAAGTTTGGATTTTGGCTTCGAATGATAGAGTTATGGAGCTTGAGGACTTGGCTCTCATGGTGTTCTTCTTCTCGGAATTTTGGAGAAGATAAACTGTGCTTGACTTGACCGTATGAATATTTTCATGCGGCAAGTGTTCTCTTCAGCCGCATGGCTGGAAGTACTTTGAGCCGCATGAGGGCCGAACTCATCTAACCGCATAAACTCGCTCGTCCCAGCCGCATAATACTCCGCTTGAGCCGTATAGACTTGCTTTCCTTGAGAGCCGCATATGCCTCCTTCATCCAGCCGCATGGGCTTTGGACTCTGAATCGCATAACGGCCGATCACCCTCAGCCGCATGGGACTTCACTTGACCCGACCCGACCGCATGTACCCTGGCTCGTCCCAGCCAAATGGGAACCCCCTTCCCTTAAGAGCCGCATATACTGCAGTCTTCTTCTTGCCGCATGAGGCTCAACTTCTTGAGCCGCATGCAGGCCCACTTGCTCTCAGCCGCATGCGCCTCTTGCTTTCACAGCCGCACGTCCACCTGCCGCATAAGGCCGAGTCATTCCTGTCGTATGGATTGTTGTCCCAGCCGCATGCATTTTTCTCTTTCCGTAGCCGCATATGCTGTTCCCCCCTTCCTGCCGTATGAGCTTGTCTTTCTCTCCGTCGCACGGACCCAATTCATTTCAGCCGCATGGTTCTCCTATAGCCCTGTGTACTGTTATTTTATTATTATTTTGCCCATACCTTGGAACCCCTATGGTTTATTTTATGCCTATTTTATATCCTTACCCCTTTTGTCCTGAACTTGATAAATCACGATTTGATTGACATGATTGAAATGACAATTGTACATGACATGGTGTGACAAGGAACATGACATGACCTGATAGTGGCCCGTAGTGGCGCACTCCTGACAAAAACTCTTGACCTGATAACCTGACATGATATATCTTGATAAGCTGTTGCAACGGCTACCTGACATGACATGACATGACCTGTATAATTAATCCGGACACCGTGGGCGATTGTGCTTGTACAAATAATCCAGTCTTGTCTTGCATCATGTCTAGGAGGGGACTCCTGAGTACCACGATCAGGAGTACCTACTGAAATGGACTAAGGATAATAACTAGATTAATACATTAGTCATAAAGAGATCTCCCAGCTACAGGCAATCCCGTTACCTGGGCGCGCCTGGAATCTGTAGCCTGCCGTCGAGTAGGATATATTTCCAGCACACTATCATGTGTTGCACCCTTCAAGCTACCTAAGGGTACATGCGTTTCCTGGACGATGTATCCACCTGAATTCAACCCTAATCTTTCGACCTGGGTAACCTGAATGGTCTGCAGGGCTTGTGGCTGTAGAATAATCTTACTGCATCTTGTTAGTAATTAGGCTGTGACAACCCTAGTTAGTTAAAGTATCAAGCCGTAATTCTTGCTTGGCCGTGGAATGATTGGATGCAGTCAAACCTGTCTAGTCTTGCCCCGATCTTGTTCCAGATTACTGAATGACCATAATGCTTACGTTTATTTTACCGATAAATGGGGAGAATTCCAAGTTCGGTTCAGACGAAGGGTTACAACCCCGGTCCTTGTCTGGTTTACGGGTTGTAACCTGGCTATCTGAATAGTTCCATGGTTATCTCATCGTATATCATCCTGTGATGCTTTTCTTAACCCTGTCTTGTTTACTACTTTATTACTATTGTGCTAATTGCTGGTTTTAGTTCCTAAGTGAAGCTTCCTTTGTGGCACTTGCTCTTTCTGGGATCTGACCCAGCTGGTTTTGTATGACCAGATTTCGGAGCAGCTCCAGAGGATCTACCGACTTTCCAGCCCGATGGTGACCACCTGACGTAACCAGGGCAACGAGTGGGTTATTTTTGGCTCTTCCACTATATTGTAAACATATTCTTTTGAGGCGTTTAGCCGACGAGCACCTGTTTAGCTCAATTGTACTTACTTACTGTCTGCCTACGGGCTGTAACATGATTGACAGATCCTAGGGTTGATCATGTATGACTAAACTCTTGCTAGTCCTAACATTTTGTAACGACTTGCTTCATGATCAGCTAAATATGTAATATTTGGGATGCCTTATTATTGTATATTTAATGATCATACATCTTGTGACTTTACTTACTTGCTTGTGATTGAGACACTAGGCTTGTTCTTGACCATAGGAGACTGTTGGCTTGTAGTAAACCCTCATGTATCTAGATAGCCGTGACCGTATAGCGAGATGGAATCCATTTCATATCTATGTCTGCCCCCGCTCTCCAGTATACTGGTTCTGGGGTGTGACATGGTTTAAGTGGTGGCCCATGCTGGTCTTGTAAATCAAGATATGTGAGGGTTTACCGAATAGATGTCTCAATCAGTATTCGTCCTTGATCTCTGCTCGTATCTTCTGAATCCCTGGATTCTCGTCCTGATCATATACTTGTATCGTTGATCTGTCTTGGTCCTTCCTTATTGTTCCCCATGTCATCTTCTTCAGCGGCATTGTTCATGGACCTGCCGATCAGCAAGGCGGAGCATTTTCTGCAGATCAGCAGCAACCCGGAGATCAAACCCAGCATTCGGGAGTAGCCTCCAGAGTCGTGCCTTCTAGCGGAGAGCCACCAGTCCAGCCAGTTCAGCCTGCCGAGCCTGATGATGGCACCTTGGTAGGTCTCGTCAGGACCTTGATAGCTTCTCAAGATCGCCGAGGAGACGCCTTGCACCAGGCAGTGACGGATGCTTTGACCAGAGGAGGTCATCAGGGTAACAGCGCGGCCAACAGCTTCAAGCGCTTGAACCCTCCTTTCTTCGACGGTAGTGAAGATGCTATCGCTGCAGATGCTTGGCTTCAGGACACAGAGGTGATTCTAGAAGCAGCCAGGACCCCAGAGAACGAGAAGGTGGTCGTGGTGCGCCTACAGTTGCTAGATCTTGCCCGCAGCTGGTGGACGGCTCAGGCCGTTGGATTAGCAGCACCCATTGCTTGGGCGGTGTTCAGAGAGAGATTCCAGACCAAGTATTTTGATATTGTAGCTCGATATGATCTACAGACGAGGTTCACCAATCTGAAGCAGATGGGCAGGATGGTCGATGGATATGCGGCCGAGTTTTTGAGACTCAGTCGGTTTGCTCCCACCTTGGTGGCAACCGAGTATGATAGAGCCCAACGATTCCAGCAGGGGCTTCACCCAGAGATTCTATTGGCGGTTGAGCAGTTTGAGCATCAGACTGTTGATGCAGTCTTGAGAGCAGATAGGAGGCATGAGTATACCTCCCAGAGGATTGTGGATAGGGCCGGAGGTCAGAAGAGATCCCACGGCCAGATGAATCAGTCTTCAGCCCCAGCTCCGGCAGCCAAGGCTTTGACTATTTGAGCTCCGAGACGAGCGGCCTCAGTGGCGTCGGTTCAGTATTCAGCCTCGACGTACCCTCAGCAGCCGAAGCAGAAGCAGTCTTCCGCAGTGGGATGTTCTCATTGTGGAAAGCCATGCCATGTAGTGGCAGAGTGTCGCAGGGCACAGGGATTGTGTCTGGCTTGTGGAGCAGCGGACCATAGGGTTGGACCTGCCCGAATAGGGGTGGTTCATCATCGTCTAACCTTTCTAGCTTTTCGGTGAGAGGACCAGCTCCGGTCCAGCAGCAGCAGTATCCATTGCCGAGGCCCTTGCCGCCTCAGTCCCAGGTGTTCCAGCAGCAGAACCCCCAGCAGCATACTCAGGCCCAAGCCCTGAGTCAGAATAGGCAGCGAGGATTTCAGCAGAGGGGACCAGCACCCCGAGGGCATGGTCATGCTATGGTGATGACCGTGGAGGAAGGATTGGCACCAGGAGAGGTAGTGGCAGGTACTATTCTTGTCAACTCATTTCCAGCTTCAGCTTTATTTGATTCTGGTGTATCACATTCTTTTATGTCTGCACGATTCGCGACACGGATAGGATTGGAGCCCGAGTCATTATCAGTAAGGATCAATATACTTACTGGTAACGGACTTGTAGGAGTCGATAGGGTGTTTTCTTCGTGTCGGATCGTAGTTAGCGGTAAGGAATTTCCCGCTAGATTGATAGAATTTTCGATGACCGATTATGATGTGGTCCTAGGGATGGATTGGTTGAGGAACCAGTATGCTAGAATAGACTACCATATTGGTAGGGTTGTTTTTAGCATTCCAGACGAGCCAGAGTTTTCTTTTTCCCGAGGCAAAGTTGTGCCTTCTCCTCTAGTATTGCAGATGGCAGTAGCAGCAGTGTAGTTGCCCCGGATAGTCGAAGAGTTTTCAGATGTTTTTCCAGAGGAGCTTCCAGGTATGTCGCCAGAGCGGGAGATCGAGTTCACTATCGACTTGATTCCCGGAACAGCCCCAGTATCAGAGAGAGTCTACAGGATGGCGCCTTCAGAGTTGGAGATGTTGTACAAGATGATTGAAGAACTTCGAACCAAAGGATTCATTCATGCTAGTGGATCGCCTTGGGGATCCCCGATGCTTCTTGTGAAAAAGAAGGATGGTACATCCAGGTTATGTGTTGATTATCGTACCTTGAACTCAGTGACAATCAAGAACAGATACCCTCTCCCGAGGATAGATGACTTGTTTGATCAGCTCAAAGGGGCAGCAGTATTCTCGAAGATCGACTTGCGCTCAGGATATCATCAGATCAGAGTCAGGGAGCAGGACATCCCGAAGACAGCTTTTAGATCAAGGTATGGGCATTGGGAGTTCCTAGTGATGCCAATTGGAGCAACCAATGCGCCGGCGGTATTCATGGATCTCATGAATCGTATCTTCATGCCTTACTTGGATCAGTTTGTGATTGTGTTCTTGGATGACATCCTGGTCTATGCAGTAAAAAACCGTTTTAAATCTGATTTATACCCGATATATATCGGTATCGGCCTGGAACCAATTTTTTTTGAAAAAAATCAGGAAAATATCGGTCCCGATTTAATCGGTCGATACCATCGATTTTTTTCGATATATCGGTTTGAAAAAAATTGATATCTCACAGCCCATTTGCTGATGCATATATTTTAGGTTTTGAGAGAGAGAAAAACAAAACGAAGAAGGGACGGCTCTTCAGAAAGGGAAAAAAAAGAGAAGAAGGCGTGGAAAAAAAAGAGAAGAAGGCGTGGAAAAGAAAAACCTGGTATTCTTCACTTCCTCTCCTTCTTCTCCTTCTTCTTCTTCTTCGGATCTTCTTCTTCTTGTTACTCGACATCACAAGCTCTGCTGCTGCTGCTATTTTTTTTTTTTTTTTTTGCTTCTTCTTCTTCTTCGATGGATAAACTGATGTTTTGCTGGTTTTTTTTTTGTACTGCTTTAGAGAGAGGGGAACGGATGTTTTGCTGTTGCTATTTTTTGCACTGCTTTTTTTTTTTTGCTTTTTCTATTTTTTGTTCTTCTTCTTCTTCTTCCGTTCTTGTAATTCCTATTCTTTTTTGCACTTCTTCTTTTTTCTGTTCTTTTTCTTCTTCTGCTGTTCTTCTATTTTGCACTGTAATTGTATTTCCTGCATATATTTTTGTTGTTCCTCTTCTTCTGATGTTCTGCTGTTCTTCTGTTTTGTTGTTCTTCTTCTTCTGCTGTTCTTGTAATTCATGCATATTTTTTGTTTTGCTTTTTCTTTTTTCTGTTCTTCTTCTTCTGCTTTTTCTTGTTCTTCTTCTTCTGCTGCTGTTCTTCTTCAATTCCTGCATATTTGGACAAAAAAAAGCAGTATTTCAAATTCTTGCATATTTGGATAAAAAAATTGAAGAAGTTATTTTTTGGATCAAATTCTTGCACATTTTGGATCAAATTCCTGCAAATTGCTGCTGCTGTTCCCGGATATTGTTCAGTTAATTTTATAATTCTTAATTTTAGAATGTCTTCGAGAGCTTCAAATGAGGGGGGAACGGGTGGTGCTTCAAATGAGGTAGTTCTGGTTAAGATTAATTCGAATGATGTTGGGTATCGCTATGGAACGGTTATGGATCCCACAAAAAAAAATCAAATTACTTGCAATTTTTGCCAAAAAGTAATACCGGGTGGGATATCAAGATTCAAACAACACATTGTTAATCAAAGAGGACAAACAAAGGGATGTGATAAAGCTCCTATGCTTGTGTAAAAGGAAGTACAAAAGGCAATGGATGAAGCAATAAAGAAAAGGCTTGAGAAAAATAGAGTCAACAATATTTTAAGCCGACCAAGCTTAAATGAGGACGAGGAAGAAGAGGATGCCGATGACGATATTCAACCAAGACATGCTAGTGTTGCTACATCATCAAGCAAGAAGAGGAAGGAAAGTAGCAACATAAGAGGACCAATGGATGTAATCTACAAACCTAATGTCGGAAAAATGCAACAAACGACATTGGATGCTAGCAATCCAATCAAGAAGAAGTTGAAGATGGAGGCTTGGATGGAGTGGGCTAAATTATCATTCGAGTGCGGTATACCCTTTAATGTTGTGCGTAATCCTAGAATTCAACGCTTTATATATTGCGTTGGAGAGTATGGAAGAGCTATGCCTGCGCCGTCCTATCATAATGTGCGGGTTACTCTGCTTCAAGATGTTCTGAAGGAGACAAAGGCTTTTGTTGATTCCTTTAGGCCCAAATGGAAGGAGTATGGATGCTCCATCATGTCAGATTTTTGGACAGATACGAAGGGTCGTTCTTTGATTAACTTTTTAGTTAATTGTCCACAAGGAACGATTTTCTTAAATCCTGTTGATGCTTCAGACCAAATTTATGATGCAGACTATATTGTTGGATTGATTAATGAGGTGATCGCGGATGTGGGAGAGGAAAACATTGTCCAGGTAAATATGTTAATGTAATAAATATGTGACTTATTAGTTATTTATGTACATTATGTTTTCCTAATTTGAAATCAATTTTCTTTTTGTGTATATAGTTTATCACGGACACAGGTTCTAACTTTAAGGCCGCGGGAAGGAAATTGGAGCTACAACATCCAAAGATGTATTGGACCCCTTGTGCTGCACATTACATCAATTTAATTTTGCAAGATATTGGTAGTGATATCGACAAGGTTAAGAATGTGTTGTCTCAAGCCAGGAAGGTGGTGGTTTATATTTATAACCATTTTATAGTTTTGAACATGATGCGAAAGTTGAGCGGTAGCGAGTTGCATAGGCCTTGTGTAACTAGGTTTACAACCTCCTTCTATACATTGGAGAGCATTTGGAAGAACCGGCAGTACTTGCAACAATTGTTCGTTTCTTCTAGATGGGTTCGCAGTTCATTTTCAAAGAGAGAGGAAGGAAAGAAGATTGCAAGGATTATTGTAAAAGAGTCATTTTGGAAAAATATGGAGTTGGCTTGTAAAGTGTTGGCTCCCTTAGTAGATGTCTTGAGATTGGTGGACAGGGAAGAACAACCTTACATGGGCTATATATATGATGCTATGGATAGAGCACAACTCCAGCTTGATAAGAACCTTGCGGATGAGCCTGCAGTGCTAATCAAGGCCATGGCGATGGTTAAAAGAAGATGGGTTGAACAACTAGAACACCCTTTGCATGCAGGTATATTTTAGTATATGTTTTTTCAATATTTATATGCACATGAATGTTACTATATTCATATTTATATGCCAACATTGTATTATATTTTTAAATGCAGCTGGATATTATCTTAACCCAGCCATATTTTATAAGCATTCAACATCAGAGCTTAATCACACTAGGAGAATGCTTAATGAAGCTTTGATGAGGCTTGTGCCAGATTTGGTTGAGAGTACTAAAATCTTATCGCAATTGTCGGAATATAGAGAGGCATTGGGAGATTTTAGAACTACTATAGCTATAAGAACAAGAGAAACGATATCACCATGTAAGTTTGTTTCCTTACCAATTAACCATTCCATTTGTATTTTACATTACATCTCTCTTAATTCTTATTGATGTGAGGAGAATACTGAATATAGATGAATGGTGGATAAGTCATGGCAATGGTACCCCGGAACTACAAAGCTTTACAAGGAGGGTCTTAAGCCAAACATGTAGTGCTTCGCCTTGTGAGCGAAATTGGAGTGCATTTGACAACGTATGCAACTTACTTTCTTTCTTAATTTGCTTCATTTTTTTTAAATTCAAGCTAGCTAGTTACAAATACTACGTATGCTAATTTGATAATTTTAGTTGCATACGAAGAAGAGGAATTTCCTTTTGCAAGCAAAATTGAATGATCTTGTTTACATTCAATATAACATGAAGTTGGAGAGACGATTCTTGGAGGGAAAGAACAAAGCCAAAACTTTTGATCCTATTATTTTGAGAGATGTTGAAGAGAATGATGATTAGATTACTCCAACCGAAACAGAGCTTGCAGAGTTTGTGAGGGTAGGTGATGATTTAACTTGGGAGCAAGTTCATGCTTCAATGGGTACCGATGACATTGAAGGACCAAGCACAAGAAGCACACGGTCACGAGGTGTTGATCCACTCTCACTTGTTCACGATGATGAGGATGAAGAAGATGAAGATGAAACTAGGGAAGAAAGTGATGAAGATGGTGATTGTGAGAACGAGGAAAATGAAGTTGAAGTTGAAGCTAATGAAGATTATTAGTCTAGATGTTGAAAACTTGAAACTTGAATTGGGCTCTTTTTGGTTTT
Organism: Iris pallida; assembly: GCA_029216955.1. Classification (NCBI taxonomy): domain Eukaryota; kingdom Viridiplantae; phylum Streptophyta; class Magnoliopsida; order Asparagales; family Iridaceae; genus Iris; species Iris pallida. The sequence continues at coordinate 9,894,592 of JANAVB010032420.1, read as the reverse complement.
CATATTAGTTGAACTCTTGAAGTGGGTACTTTTATATTGTAATGTTGGTTTTGGACCTTTTGGTATGAATTGGGCCCTTATTGTTATTGCATATTTTATGATAGCTAAATATTAATGTGTTGTTTCATGTTTTTTTATATATATAAATTGTTAAAAATGTAAACCGATATTTACCGTTATAAAACCGATATATCAATAACACTACTGGACCGTTATAAAAAAAACTGTTATTAACTGCATAGATCCTGGTCTATAGCAGAAGTGAAGTGGAGCATGAGCAGCACCTCCGTGTGGTTCTTCAGACTCTCAGGGAGCACCAGTTGTATGCCAAGTTCAGTAAATGCGAGTTCTGGCTCGATCGTATTTCGTACTTGGGGCACATCATTACCAGAGGAGGAGTAGAAGTGGATCCCCAAAAGATTGTGGCCATTGAGACATGGCCAGTACCCAGTACAGTCGCAGAAGTTTGCAGTTTCCTTGGATTGGCCAGCTACTACCGGCGGTTTGTTTCAGATTTTGCTCGAATTTCAGCGCCATTGACCCAATTGACCCGCAAGGATGCGCAGTTTGCTTGGACAGCAAAGTGCCAGGATTTTTTTGAAAAGTTGAAGCGAGACTTGATGACGGCTCCCATTCTCGCACTTCCAGATAGAACCGGAGGATTCTCAATGTATTGTGATGCTTCGGGCAGAGGTTTAGGATGTGTTCTGATGCAGCATGGGAAGGTAATAGCTTATGCTTCACGACAACTTCGTGATCATGAGAGGAATTACCCAACCCATGACTTGGAGCTGGCAGCAGTAGTGTTTGCACTTAAGTTGTGGAGGCACTACTTGTACGGAGATAGGATAGAGATTTTTATCGACCACAAGAGCCTGAAGTATGTTTTCACCCAGAAGGATCTTAACATGCGTCAGAGGAGGTGGCTGGAGCTTCTTGTGGATTATGATATCAACTTACAGTATCATCCCGGGAAGGCCAACGTCATTGCAGATACATTAAGCAGGAGAGCCGGAGTTTATTTCCTAACAGGGCAACCGGAGCTGTTAGCAGATCTTCAGAAGATGGGTATTGAAGTTCTTCTCCCTTTCAGTGTAGCATTGGTGGCCAGCATGCAAGTTTAGTCCACTATAGTCGAGAGGATCCGGATGGCGCAGTCAGCAGATTCCAAGCTTTAGTGACTCAGGGCAGAGTGTGAGGTAGGACGAAGACCAGAACTATGTATTCATGAAGATAGTACACTTAGGCATGGTAAACGTCTTTGTGTACCCAGTAGAGATATCAGATAGGAGATCATGTCAGAGGCCCACAGTTCATAGTATTCCATTCATCCGGGCGGTACAAAGATGTACCGTGATATCCCTCAGCACTTTTGGTGGAATGGCATGAAGAGGGAGATAGCCCGGTTTGTCTCTCGTTGTTTGGTCTGCCAACAAGTTAAGACTGAACATTAGAGGCCCGTTGGACTTCTTCAGCCTTTGTCGATTCCAGAATGGAAGTGGGAACATGTGACCATGGATTTTGTGACTGGATTACCTAGATCCCCAGCTGGTCGAGATGCTATTTCGGTTATAGTTGATCGGCTCACGAAGGTAGCTCACTTCCTCCCGTTCAGAGTTGGTCAGTCGACAGCTCAGTTAGCAGAAATGTACCTCAGGCAGATTGTCAGGTTGCACGGAGTGCCAGTCAGTATCACTTCGGACCAAGATTCAAGATTCACGTCTCACTTTTGGCGTAGCCTGCAGGAGAGTTTGGGAACTCGTCTCCAGTTCAGTTCAGCATATCATCTGCAGACAGATGGTCAGTCAGTGTGTACAATCCAGACTCTTGAAGATATATTGCGGTCCTGTACACTTGACTTTGGTGGTTCGTAGGAAGATCACTTGTACCTGGTAGAATTCTCGTACAACAACAGTTTCCAGGCCAGTATCCAGATGGCACCATTCGAGGCACTGTATGGCAGGAAGTGTAGATCCCCGTTAGCCTGGGACGATGTCGAAGAGAGGCAGATGCTCGGTCCAGAAATGATTGCTCAGACAGTTGAGGTAGTCAGAAAAGTCAGGGATCATCTTCGAGTTACCCAAGATCGCCAGCGCCATTGGGCCGATTCTCATCAGCGCCCTCTCGAGTTTTTCGTCGGTGACCATGTATTCCTGATAATTTCGCCTAACCGTGGCATCATTCGTTTCGGCATACGAGGAAAGCTTAGTCCTAGGTGTATAGGACCATTTGACATTCTGGAGCGAGTAGGAGATGTATCCTATCGTCTCGCTCTTTCGTCGTCGCTAAGCGAGGTGTATGACGTGTTCCATGTATCCCAATTACGACGGTATATCCCGGACCCGAGCCATATCCTAGATCATTCGGAATTGGTTGTTGGTACCAACCTTTCGTATGAGGAGAGGCCCGTGTCTATATTGGACCGGAGAGAGAAGACACTCAAGAACAAGACTATCAAGTTAGTCCGAGTTGCTTGGGGTCTTCACTCTTTGGGGGAGTCAACGTGGGAGCGTGAGGATGATATCCGATCGCGATATCCCGACTTGTTTGACTCGTGAGGTATAATGTCTTCCTTATGCCTCATGCCTTCGATTCCTTGCTTGAATGAGTGATTGCCTGCCTAGTTATAGCCTACTAGTGATTAATATAGCTTGTCCTCGTCTCTCTAGCCTCTTAATTAAATTCCGAGGACGGAATTCTTTTAAGGTGGGTAGAGTTGTAATGCCTTTGGTTCGTATTACGTATTCTGGAATACGTGTACATAATTATTCTTGTATTACATGATTTTCTTGCTTAGTTTCTTCCCTGGCTTGGTTTATCCTTGGTTCGGGTTGGCTTGGTTCGGTTTGGGATTTGCTATTGGTTCATCATGGACCAAGGGGTGAACCCCTACCTACCACCACCACTACCATTTATTAACCCCACTTCTTTCTCTCTCTCTTCATTACTCTTCTTCCATTACTTCTTCACCTACCAGAGAGAGAGAGGTCTAGGCAAGTACAACTTGCTTCATGGAGGAACTCCAATTTTATTGCTTCATTCTCTTCCTTGCAGCATTTTAACTTACTTTAATACTTGGCATTTCTACTTTCCACGGCTAGATTCTTGTAGATCTAAGTTTATTTTATTTTTGGATTTCTTGGGTTTTGATCTACTTAATCTTGTTAATTCTAAGTTTTGATAGTTCCATGTTGTAGAGCATTTCATTCTGCCCCGTTTTGACCTATGGAAGTTCGGATTTTGGCTCCGGATGATGGAGTTATGGAGCTTGAGGACTTGGCTCTCATGGTGTTCTTCTTCTCGAAATTTTGGAGAAGATGAACTGTGCTTGACTTGACCGTATGAATATTTTTATGCGGCAAGTGTTCTCTTCAGCCGCATGGCTGGAAGTACTTTGAGCCGCATGAGGGCCGAACTCATCTAACCGCATAAACTCGCTCGTCCCAGCCGCATAATACTCCGCTTGAGCCGCATAGACTTGCTTCCCTTGAGAGCCGCATATGCCTCCTCATCCAGCTGCATGGGCTTTGGACTCTGAACCGCATAAGGGCCGATCACCCTCAGCCGCATGGGACTTCACTTGACCCGACCCGACCGCATGTACCCTGGCTCGTTCCAGCCGCATGGAAACCCCCTTCCCTTGATAGCCGTATATACTACAGTCTTCTTCTTGTCGCATGAGGCTCAACTTCTTGAGCCGCATGCAGCCCCACTTGCTCTCAGCCGCATGCGCCTCTTGCTTCCGCAGCCGCACGTCCACCTGCCGCATGATGCCGAGTCATTCCTGTCGTATTGATTGTTGCCCCAGCCGCATGCATTTTTCTCTTTCCGTAGCCGCATATGCTGTTCCCCCTTCCTGCCGCATGAGCTTGCCTTTCTCTCCGCCGCATGGACCCAATTCATTTCAGTCGCATGGTTCTCATATAGTCCTGTATACTGTTATTTTATTATTATTTGCCCATGCCTTGGAACTCCTATGGTATATTTTATGCCCATTTTATATCCTTACCCCTTTTGTCCTGAACTTGATAAATCACGATTTGATTGACATGATTGAAATGACAATTGTACATGACATGGTGTGACAAGGAACATAACATGACCTGATAGTGGCCCGTACTGGTGCACTCCTGACAAGAACTCTTGACCTGATAACCTGACATGATATATCTTGATAATCTGTTACGACGGCTACCTGACATGACATAACCTGTATAATTAACCCAGACACCGTGGGCGATTGTGCTTGTACAAATAATCTAGTCTTGTCTTGCATCATGTCTAGGAGGGAACTCCTGAGTACCACGGTCAGGAGTACCTACTGAAATGGACTAAGGCTAATAATTAGATTAATACATTAGTCATAAAGAGATCTCCCAGCTATAGGCAATCCCGTTACCTGGGCGCGCCTGGGATCTGTAGCCTGCCGTCGAGTAGGGCACATTTTCAGCACACTGTCATGTGTTGCACCCTTCAAGCTACCTAAGGGTACATGCATTTCCTGGACGATGTACCCACCTGAATTCAACCCTAATCGTTCGACCTGGGTAACCTGGATGGTCTGCAGGACTTGTGGCTGTGGAATAATCTCACTGCATCTTGTTAGTAATTAGGCTGTGACAACCCTAGTTAGTTAAAGTATCAAGCCGTAATTCTTGCTTGGCCGTGGAATGATTGGATGGATTCAAACCTGTTTAGTCTTGCCCCGATCTTGTTCCAGATTACTGCATGACCAGAATGCTTATATTTATTTTACCGATAAATGGAGAGAATTCCAAGTTCGGTTCAGACGAAGGGTTACAATCCCGGTCCTTGTTTGGTTTACGGGTTGTAACCTGGCTATCTGAATAGTGCATGGTTATCTCATCATATATCACCCTGTGATGCTTTTCTTAACCCTGTCTTATTTACTACTTTATTACTATTGTGCTAATTGCTGATTTTAGTTCCTAAGTGAAGCTTCCTTTGTGGCTCTTGCTCTTTCTGGGATATGACCCAGCTGGTTTTGTATGGCCAGATTTCGGAGCAGCTCCAGAGGATCTACCGACTTTCCAGTCCGATGGTGACCACCCGGCGTAACCAGGGCAACGAGTGGGTTATTTTTAGCTCTTCCACTCTATTGTAAACATATTCTTTTGAGGCGTTTATCCGACGAGCGCCTGTTTAGCTCGATTGTAATTACTTACTGTCTGCCTACGGGCTGTAACATGATTGACAGATCCTAGGGTTGATCATGTATGACTAAACTCTTGCTAGTCCTAACATTTTGTAACGACTAGCTTCATGATCAGCTGAATATGTAATATTTGGGACGCCTTATTATTGTATATTTAATGATCATACATCTTGTGACTTTACTTACTTGCTTGTGATTGAGACACTAGGCTTGTTCTTGACCATAGAAGACTGTTGGCTTGTAGTAAACCCTCATGTATCTAGACAGCAGTGACCATATAGCGAGATGGAATACATTTCATATACGTAGCTGGCTATGTCTGCCCTCGCTCTCCAGTATTCTGGTTCTGGGGCGTGACACACCAGACGTCCTGGGTCCACCTCCAGTAACAGTGGAGCCACCACTAACCGGGACAACAATAAAAGACAAGCCATAGTCACTGATGTGACTCAGAATCCCGAACAAAAACATGCGGAAGGTCCGTGGCCCAATATGTCAAGCCTATCTTCGATATGCTCTTGCAAGGGGGTAGGATCCAGCTCCTTCCACCAAGGCGCGAGCCCCGAGCAGTAGAAATGGAAGACCCAAAGTTTTGTCACTTCCACCGTTATGTCCATCATACCACTCATGATTGCTTCCAATTGAAGCGGTACATTCAGAGTCTTATCGACTCCAAATCTCTGTCGATAGACTTTGAAGAGGTTACCGTGGCGGCGAACATGGTATCTATTTAGTTTGGCAACTTCCCTCCGACAAGCACTCCAGACGGGGTCATACTTGTCCCTCGGGCAACGATGGAGGTTATCCAAACATCTGGATTGGTACCTCTCACCACATCGCGAGAAGAGATCATGTGGGTGCATCCAGACTTGGTGCCCGAAGTTACCCAGGGGGTGTCATCTCCTACCAACAAGAGGAAGGACAGGAAGTCTAAAGCCCGCCACACAATTTCTGCCGAAGCTGAAGAAGCTGCAGATGTTGTTATCTGGTCTGGAGCACAAGTCTAGCCCACACGGGATAGTCCATCCGAAGATCCTCAGCCGGCAACGTTGCCTCCCTCTGATATTTCAAGGCCATCTCAGCCTCCACTGGCGGACAAATCCAAGACAAAGGAAACCCGCTTCGATAGGCCACTCCGCAATGATGTACCTCAGGGACTGGAGAGACCTTACAACTTCGACATATTAGCACAATTGGCTAATGCGCCAGCAAAGTTATCGCTATATGAGCTCCTAAGGCTCTCCAAGGATCTTCGTGTCGCATTAAACGAAGCACTCCAGAATGCTGATGCCTACTTAGCTCAGGTCAAGCCTCCAGGGGAAGACCCGCCAGCAGATCTGCAAGGCGGCGATAGCACAGATGCAATGCCCAACATCATATTTACTCCGCAGGATATGTTGATCAAGTCCAATTTACATGATCGCCCCTTGTACTATACTGGATACATAGGCGACATCAAGGTGGATCGGATGCATATCGACCCTGGCTCGTCAATAAGCATCATCCCAAAAAGCCTGATCTAACACTGCCATTTGCGATTTTAATTCAGGAAGAAGCTATCCCCTAGGAAAGATCTGGTTGAAGTGCCAGATTGGTGACCTGAAGACGGAATTTACCTACTGCATCATAGATGCAGACACCTTCACCAGTGTTTCAAATATGTCAGTAAGCACGGTTCTGTGAAGATCGAATTCGTCGACATTGATCCCTTCAAAGGGGTTGAATCTTATTACTCTTTGGAGGCTTATCTATATGACGAATCCAGGAAACATATAACGAACGAGCTGGAAGCCATCATAGGGCCAGAAGAACCTTTGAGAATTCGTCTCCAAGCCTGTAAATCGGGCAGGGCCGTACCCCTTGTCGCAACTTTGCATAAAGAGGTGCTCGGTTCTCCTGCCACACCTACGCAGTTGGAACCAATGGTCATCCGTCTCCTGAGATCCAACCAAGAGCCAAAACCTGTCATAGGACCAATGGTGATCCGTTTGCCAAATTCCAATCAAAGGTAGCTGGAAGATGCAAGGCCCTCTGCAACACCGATGGTAATCCGATTACCAAAATCTACTCCAAGGCGACCAGAAGATACAAAGTCCCTTGTTGAGCCCATTATCATCCGTCTTCCCAAGACGAGTCAGCAGCCAAGTGTCAATCCAATACTCTCAGGCAAATCAATACCTCAAACAGAACCCCTGGTGGTCAAGCTGCCCAAGACATCATCCCGACCTCTAAGCTCGCAGGGGGTAGCCAAGGAGGACGAAGAACTCGCCAAATACGTGGTTACACAGGTGAATAGCCCCTCTCCTGATGATGTAATCCCTGTCGTAAAATCCCTTATTTCATCAATAAGAGGCTACCGTTAGACTATGCTGAGTATGATAAGCCTAATCTAATGTATGCCGCACGGGACTATCTAGACGTTAGCCTACACACACAGGTGACAACCGTCCATACCCCAAATCGACTTGCTCCCATAAAAGGTGCTTACTTCCCAGTCCCAGACAGAAGAGGATGGGATCACACAATCATCTTTGGCCGAAAAAAAGGTCCTCAATCTTTCATGCCACAAGAGTTCGGCCTCGAACCCGACGCTGGAAGACTACTGCTCTACTTGTATAGTCCTCAAGCCAAGTACTTCATGCAAAAGCAGGCGTACGACATGGAGGCTACCCCGGGACTAAATTATGGCAGTGGTCGACGATTGCCTCTACAGCTGCCGGTGCCAGCAGGGAAGCCTCAGGATCATTATCACAAATCCAGACGCGGCCTCGGGTATGTTACTCCACCAACAACGCCCGAAAGTTCTGACAAAAAATGCGAGTGGCACTCTCATCGTCCGAGTCACCCATTTACGACTCCGATAGCAGTATTGGAGATATATTCAGACATACATTATCTACCAACATGATATTCGCTGATATCGAAGAAGAAGACGAAGACCTACTTGAACCACTTGAGTTGGAGCTGTGGGTCCAGCAACTAGATGCACAATGGGAGAAACACTTTGAACTTCATGATCCTCCCACTGAAGATGAGGTTATACAAGTTAACCTCGGTGATGAATCCTCTCCAAAGCCAATCTTCGTCAGTAAAAGTCTCACAGACGACGAGCGGGATTCGTTGTTGCAACTCGTCAGAGAATACAATCGACGTCTTCGCCTGGAGCTATAAAGACATGCCAGGGCTAAACCACGAGATTGCACTCCATAAGCTCAACATTTATCCGGACGCAAAACCAGTCAAGCAACAGCAGCGACAATTTCATCCAGACATCATGAATTCCATCGAAGCCGAAGTGAACAAGCTTATAGCTAGCGGTTTCATCTGTGAAAAGCAGCACCCAGATTGGGTAGCCAACGTAGTGCCAGTCATCAAGAAGAACGAAAAATTTTGAATCTGCATCGATTTCCGTAATCTGAATGCGGCATGTCTTAAGGATGAATTCTCTCTTCCGATCACCGATATAATGATCGATAATACGTGTGGCTTCGAGCGCATGTCCTTTATGGAAGGCTTTTCAAGATACAATCAAACCAAGATGGCTCCTGATGATGAGAAGCACACATCATTCCGAACGTCGATCGACGTATATTGTTATACGGTCATGCCCTTCGGCCTGAAGAACACCGGTGCTACATATCAACGGGCTATGAGTGTCATCTTCAGAGATCATTTGCGCAAGACGGTGGAGTGTTACGTAGACGACATCGCCGTCAAGAGCCGCACAAAAAACGATCATTTACATGATTTGAGAATAGTGTTCGACCTCATGCGGGCACACAACCTGAAGATGAATCCCACTAAGTCTTTTCTGGGGGTGTCCAGCAGAAATTTCTTGGGCTTTGTCATTACTTTTCGGGACATTCACATAGATCCTGACAAAACAAAAGCAATTCTGGAGATGAATCCACCAAAAAACCTTCGCGAACTCCGCGGCCTTTAGGAAAGACTAGCCTATATCAGGAGGTTTATATCTAACCTCTCAGGGCGATGCCAACCCTTCACTCATGAAGAAAGGTGTCTCTTTTGTATGGAATAAGGAATGTCAGCATGCCTTTGATGATATTAAGGAGTACCTGATGAATCCGCCAGTTCTGGTATCCCCGATCGCCGGAAAGCCCTTTCTACTCTATATACGAGTGATGGAACACTCCCTCGGTGCTCTGCTAGCACAGAATAATAACGCGGGACATGAACAAGCCATTTACTATCTCAAACGAATGATGGTAGGACCGGAACATAGGTACACTGTCGTGGAGAATGAGTGCCTTGCCCTAGTGTTCGCCATTCAGAAAATATGGCACTATGTGACAGGGCAGACCATCCATGTTTTTTCACGAGTTAATCTCCTTAGGTTTCTCATAACCAAGCCAGGCGCACTCAGTTCTTGTCCAGCTACCTGGGCGATACTGTTATCCCCATACGACATGGTCTTTGTTCCGCAGAAGGCTATCAAAGGTCAAGCCCTGGCTGACTTCTTAGCAGCCCATCTAGGCTCAAAAATAGCCAAAATTTATGAAAAAATTTCTGATGAAGTCGTCGCCTCGAACATGACTTCGTACGATGCCATTTGGCAAATATTATTTGACGGTGCTTCAAGAACGGGACTACAAGGTGATATCGTCGCTGGAGTCGAGGTGGTATTGATTTCTCCCTCCGGACTAGTAGTCAATCGGGCGAATTCTCTTACAGAACCATGTTTGAACAACGTAGCCAAATATAATGCTCTAGTCATTGGGCTTCAACTCGCAAAAGAAGTGGAGATCAGATACCTGGAAGCTTATGGTGACTCGCAGTTGGTTGTTAACCAGATCCGAGGTTCATACGAGGTTCGCAACGAGGACCTGATTCCCTATTATCAGACAACAATTGCCATCATTACAACCTTGGAGGGGTTCTTTATAGAGCACATTACTAGGCTTTGAAATATCGAAGCCGATGCCGTGGCCGGTCTCATCGCATCCTTGGCGCTCCCAAATAACACTCATCATCAAGTCGACATAATAGGCTATGAACTGGTCTGCCCCAGGAACAATCTTCAAGTGGGTATGAGTTACTCCGTCCAGATAACCAACGACATACAAGACTGGAGGCGCCTACTCATCGACTTTGCGGTCAATAGAATTCTGCCAGAGAATGTGAAGGAAGTTACCTCAATCAGAAGACTCCCTCAGAATCTTCTACGATACGGAGATGAAAATGTTATATCGACGATCCTACGATGGGCTACTACTAAGATGCCTGTCAAATGCAGAAGCTGTAGCACCTAGTTTCCCAAATGAGGATAATTTTAAAATTTCGTATTTATAATTATTTTAGTAATGATATTTAATTCATGATATAATTTTTGGTGATTTTAAATTATTTTAAAATTATTTAAATTAATGACTTGTGGTTTTGACGTTTTGCTAGTGAAACCCTAGAGACTGTTTGACCTAGAGCCTAACCATGTGATTATGATATTTTAATGTCATTTTTGGCCTAAGTATATTTTTGCATTTGACCTCTTTGAATTATTTTGATATTATTTTACTATTTATGATATTGTTTTGGGGTTATTTGAGTCGGGTTTGAATTTCAACTCAATCCGACTTGAAACGGGGTCCCGGGGGTAGTTTGATTCTAGTGGAACCCACACACTAGTTAGGCATGGCCCACATGATATTAATTTTAGTCCACATGATAGAAATATTTTAGTTAGAGGTTAGACTAATTATTATGGATAAGGTTAGTGTGATTAGAGACTTTAGAATGACTAATTTAGCCCCAACCAATTAGCCATTTCCTAATACTCATAGAATAGGTTAGTGGGGGCATTTTGGACCTTACCATAATAAGACAAATAGCCCCATATGGCCAGCCATTTTGGGAGAGGATAGGCTCAAGTTCATTTCATTATTCTCATCCACACTCTCTCTCTTGTTCTTCCCCAAATTCCTAGAGAGCAATCCCTAGCAATTTCTTCACCAAATCCTTCCATTTTGCCACCAAATCTTCTTCTTTCCTTCTCCATTCTAGCCAAGGAGGAAGATACCCAAGTTTGGGAGGATTCGGAGCTCGTTCGTGTCCTTTTGGAATCTCTACGTGTCGGTGTCGCTCCGGAAAGGCTTTTCTTCGATTCGATCTACCGGGAGGTATAAATCCCTTCTCCTTTTCATTTCCTCATGCATATAGGTCTATTTTGAACCCATAGAAATGACTCCCATGGTTGTATCTCCATTTGTGTCCATTTGGAGGTCATAGGAGTGTCCTTTGTGTTGTGGTTGTGTCCATGTGGGAAAATCTCAAATTTGGACACACTATGTGTTATTGTTATGTATGAATGAATTATTACATGTTTAATCTCATATTTTTGTATTGGAGATGTGTTCTATAGTGTCTCATATATATATATTAGTGTAGAGAGTGAGTTCTTGATATATTATGTTATATACTTGTGTTCTTTTGTCTCAAACTACCTAAATCCGTCATGATTTTTATCCACGTTTTTAATTTCAGTCCTAACTTAGAAATGTCATAACTTCTAGCTTAAAGCTCGGTTTAATCTTCCGTTTTTTTAAAAGAAGCGTATTGAAGTTAGCTTTCCAAAAACATGTATTAACAGGCCTAATTCTTTCTGTAACTTTCTGGAGAATTATTTGAGTGTCAGCTGTACGAAAGACAAATGCGTTCTCGGTGTTTTCGCGATTCCGGGAGTTTTCGGAAACGAAAATGCGATCCGTTTGAAGTTTCGGAAAGCTAACACATAGATCTATAACATAATTTAATCCTAAATTTTAATTCATGCTGAGATGGTACAGTATTGATTATTAGTAGGAGTTACTATTCGGCATATGCATTTTGTGCACCCTTGTGTGTAATATAATGTTCTATTTGATTTTAACCCATATTAATGTATATACATTATGTAATTAAATAGAGAATGCAAGCATGAGTAAATGGTTAAATAAATAATGTATGAGGTGTAAGTATCCTATCTAATGTAAGCATGTATAAGTATGGCTTGTAATGAATATGTAGGTTCCATAGTATATAATGTATGGTGCATATAGTGGTGCAAGAGAATAAATGAATGATGAATGAATGCAAGCATGAATGTAATGTAATAATAGATGTAATGTATGCAATATACAAGTTAATGTTATGTAATGTTCTATGTTAACACAAATCCTATATTACCTCATGTACCCCCTTACACTATGTTGACACTATCACACTTGACACATTGTTCACTTACACTTTGACACTCTTTGATATGTATACAATATGTATGCCCATCTAACCCTCACTTGCCCCTTTGCCATGTTCACATACACACACATAGCCTCTTAAATAAGTATTTATGAATATAGTTAACTTGGCTATGTATGTATATTATATATATGTTAGCATATTGTGTTGTAATATATAAGTTTATATAACCATTTGAAATGCCATGATTATAGACCTAATATTGAATACCAATATATGCATGTGTATATATGTGTAGACATATATAGCTTAAAGTAATAGATTACCTAGTGTATATCCAATGTGAATTCTTACCTATTTGAGTATTGAATAATTGCATGCTATATAGAGTTGGGTGTATGTTAGCTTGTATAGCCTTGTATTGATGTGTGCTTGCTAGGATAGTCTTGGTTAGGCCTAGTAAGACTTGCTGGGTTAGGACATGACCTAGTTTGACTAGTACAGTTGACCAGAGTTGACCAAGGGTTGACTTTGGCCTAGTTTGACCTAGATTCATGTAGAATGCATTGTAGTACTTTATATTACCCTTCTGGACATGTTGTGACTTGTGCTATTCTAATTAGGAGCCAGACACCTCTCCTCGGACAGTATCTTTACCTTGGACATTCAGATATCAGGCGAGTACATTCTCTGATTATTTTATATCCTGCTTAGAATTATTTCCTGCAGTAGATTATTTTACTTGTACTGTCACGTTGGTCACACGGATTGGTACTATATGGATCCCTTCTTGAGATGTTATCCTTAGGGAGCATCGGGTACTACATATTCTATGCGTTTCACTTACATGACGTATCACTATGCTTCATTGGTTCTTTGATCACTTACGACATATACTCTTATGATCTTAGAGTCTTCCTGGAATCTTACACTGTTGGGTAACCCCCAGAATTACCCATTTATAGGCATCCATGTATCACCCTACGGGGGCTTGTGCATGGAATCATATAACATAACCTGGCTGGATCCTTGTGTATTGATTGGGGGTACGGGGGAGTAGAATTGGACATGTGAATAATACCCAAGTAGTATCTTATCAGAATCTCTTCCATAGTGTCTTATCAGAATCTCCTATGCCATTACATATCTATATTGTACTCTGACTCACTAGCCACTGTTAGTCTCTATTTATATTAGATATTTCTATTACAGCTCTCTCTGTTTACATACTGCATTCTTCAGTACCTGTATCTTACTTTACTGCATGATTATATTTTCTAACCTGCTATGATCTGTTGAGATGTACTGTACTCGCTCCAGTCCTGACTGGACCTGTTGATAAATTTTATAGATAGCCTGGAGGTGCCTGCTAGCCTAGAGGAGACACAGTAGAGGTTGTTTAGATAGTTGTTTCATTTGTCTGGAGTTATATTTACTTTGTGGATTACTGTATATGAGTTTGAGGTGTATTTCTGGGTTTTTGTATCTTAGACACTTAGACTTTTATCTTCTGTATCTCTTTTGGATTTTATGTTTTATCTATCTTTATCATGCTCTACCTTAGATGTGATTGAGACTGTATCTGCTATGTCACCCCCATTCGGAGAGTATAAACTGCTTAGCATTATATTGTTAAATGTTGTGACCTAGGACAGCGTTCTACCGCCGACACTGTGGCGTAGGCTGGGCGTAGTTACGTTCTTGTACCCTAACAGTGGGTGCGGGTCGTGACACATTTTTAGTGGTGGCCCATGCAGGTCGAGTTTGTGTAGTGGTATTCGAACTAGAGTACCACTACAGCCTGCAGTAGGATTAGGATATATTTTTGAAGATACTCAATCACAATTAGGATCCCTTGAGAGATTCCTGGGACGGCCCTTGAGAATCTTGTTTAACTCCGATTTGAAAACTCTTTTCTTTTTTTTTCCTTGATTTGATTTATCTTTACTTTCTGCTATTGAATTTGATTTTGATGGATTATTATTGAATTTGAGTTTGTATTTATTGATTTTTATGAAGATTGTTGAAATTTGAATCTTGATGTTAGCTATAGCATCCGAGTTTGTAGTTATATGATTTGAAGGATTTTGTTCATTTTTGAATTTTGATGTTCGTTGATAAATTTGATTTTTTTTGGTATTCATTGTTGATTTAATTTAATTTTTGGCAAGATGAAATTATATGGGCTAGGTCATCTAAGTTATGAAAATCTTGTCTTCTATAGTCACATTAGCCAGCATGGTGAGGACATATAGTCTGATTTTGGATATATTTCTCGGGTGTGGAAATTTAAGGTATTCGCAGCCAAGCTAGCGGCATCGCAAAAATGTTAAATACCATGATTCTAGAGGTATGTGCATAAGTCAAGGACTCTGTGATTATCGTAGCCTTGCTCACTAGTATGACGAGGATTTAGAGTACCATAATTTTGGATAGACGCATATGATTATCAGATTGTACCTTAAATATTTTCGAACATGTTTTTGCTACTTTTGTTTCAGTCATTCAAAAAAAAAGAGAAGGAATTATTGTTGTTTTGTTTTGTTTTGTTCTCATTGTTTATTTAGGATGTAGCTTTAGCTATTTTTATAAACCTTGTGTAACTTCTTACAAAAATTTATTTCTTTTTAATACAATAAACCAATAATTTTGCTAGGCCTTATTTTGGATTTGGTATTATAATTCTTGTTTCAAAAAAATGGGTCCCTCTTTTAAATAGATAAGCAGAACAGATTCTATTATCATTCTTTTTCTGCCAATATTTTTACTACCATCATTCCTTGTCTTATATACCTGTCCTGATTATATCAATTTCCTGTCTCGTATATAATTCTGTCAGCTATACCTTGACAACTCTTGAATCTTCATATCATTTTGCCTGAGAAATGTTAAGGAAGTGACGTAAATTATGTAGCTCAGAGAAGACGTAACTGGTTATTTTATGATGATCTAAAGGAAATCAAATGTGGAGTGTTCCATATGGAAACTTGAGATAGAAATGTGATAAAGGTCTCGAATAGAATAAAGAGATGTATACTGCCAATCTGGAAACAATTACATTTAGAAAAATTTTGGGGTTAAGAGATAGTTTATAGATGTATTCAAAACTAATGAGGATATCAGAGGTCAACCTAGTTTTGAGAACTTAGAAAATCTTGGTTATTGATTCTGGGAAAAACTTTTACTCTGAGGCTATGTAGAAGGTTAGTAATGGAAAAGAGAAGTTAATTATGTTCAATAAGGATATTAAACAAGATGTTGCGAGAAAATGACTAGGGATAGAGAGAGCACAAAGTTATGGAAGTTTAGAGATTGTTGTGAAATATTTTTAGGAGAATAATATTTAAGGGTGTATGTCGAAGAAAATACGGAAGTTGATTTTATGATGAAAGATAAGTTTTGTAAGGCCTAGAGATTTAAATTAAATAATACGAGAAAAATAATTTGAACAAGTTCAAGGAATTCGTAAACGGGATTTAGAGGTTTTGGGTCAAATTTAAGACAAGGTGAAAGAACTTGGAAATTTAAATAAATGGTTAATGTTGATTCCTAAATGTGAGGGTTGTGCTTCAAGAGTGATGTTTGGAAATTGGTAATTACCTACGGTAGTCATGGTAAGGGTTTAAGTAAAGGTTAAATTTTCATATGGAGACTGGTGAGGTAAAGATATGATTGGCAAGTTATGACCAGATGAACTTAAGAGTATCAGAAGCAGATGACTTACTCGATCTTCATTATTTTTGTGCATTAATTACCACCTCTTGAACTCCCACTTTCTAATTGAGATCCTTGACGTTCCTTATCGTGACTTTGATATTCGGAATGTAATACTAGCTGTTACCCTCCAACAAATCTTATATGCAAGACCTAGACGAGCTCACCTTCGTGTAGGTATATCATGTCCCACTAAAACCCGCCTTCTTGTACTCTATTTTCTTGATATGATTTTTTGGTCAACTGGCTAAACTATAACCTCTACCATTATACTAAATTTCTTCTTATTTCAATTAGAAATCCAGCTTTGACTCAATTCTTTCGACCCGACATGTGATGGTGTTCTGCTTGTTTCCTTAGATGCTTAACCTTGTACCTTATCTGATTACTTGACCCGTTGGTTAAGAAACTTGGACTATGTAATTCCTTTCGTCATTACCACCCTTATATCTTGTGCTGCTAAATTAGCCTTAGTTTTGCAAGCTTATCTATTTTCGAGCTTGGTCATGCCATATTTTATTGGGTGGCCACCCACTAATATATTGTCTAATCAGAACCGGTACATGATGGTCTGATCAACCTATTGCACTTTGGTTCGCTTTTTTTTTCATGTATCAATCTACGAGAATGGAGACATAGTTAAACTTGACCCTAGAGTCTCATTCGCGACAGCCTTGACAACTCTCCTTGAAATCTTTTTATCGCCTATGAACCTCGTATTCGTACTCAGTCGAATTAAATTTAATCATGACCTGAACCTCCATCATTGGATGCTCGTGCTCATACTTTGATTTCATTGATTTCCCTTCTTACCCAAATCTCGTTTTATCCCGAAATTGATCAACTTAGATCGTGTCAAGACAAAAATCTATTTGTGATTTGTTGTGCCTAAATTTTTAATTTTTGCCATTTTATGGAATAGTAACCTTTTAATAATTTCTTAGTTGCTTGTTAATGACCAATTTTCATATAGGATGGTAGACAGCCCTACAACCTTGATGATTGTTGTTCCCTTACCTTCCCAATTAGGACACCCTAGATTGTTTGTGTGTTGATACCATAGTACTGTTTTGACCTAGAATGACCAGTGCACCTAGGTGAGACTTCCAACTGCTACGGTATGCCCTGACCTTGTATACTATTCCTTTAAATTGCATGATTTAGATAAAAAAATTTAGACCTTGATTGTTGGGAAATAGGGACGTCACCCCATTAGTATCAGTTGTAGATATATATAGGCTAGTCCTTGATGTGGAGATGTGTGTCTCTAAACATGTAGCTTATGAGATTTATGAGAGATTATAGTATCAGCCTTGATAGGATGTACTAGTCTTTTGGTGAGTATAAATGTGTTATGAGAGATAGGGGCATATATGTCTTAGTAATGCATCGTTCCTATGGTAATAGAATGTATTAATAGATGGTTAATAGGAAGATAATAGTTTGAGCATACCTATAGCCTATGATCAGTTCCTTTTCATCCTTAGTTAAGACCACTTTAAAAACGGTCCAGTCCCTTGGATATAGGTTACAGTCCATATTCTATTGAAGTTCCATTACCGCCGTACAGCAGAGCAGTATTGGAGGTATTCCTAGATTGACACTTTTTAGAAGTCCGTTTATTATTCCAGTGTTAGGAAGTGTTACCTTAGATATTGGGTAGGTTAGAGGCTCTAGAAGGAGTACTATCGATCTTAAATTTTGAGGACGAAATTTTTCTAAGGTGGGTAGAGTTGTAGCACCCAATTTCCCAAATGAGGGTAATTTTGAAATTTCGTGTTTATAATTATTTTAATAATGATATTTAATTTATGATATGATTTTTGGTGATTTTAAATTATTTTAAAATTATTTAAATCAATGACTTGTGGTTTTGACGTTTTGCTAGTGAAATCCTAGAGACTGTTTGACCTAGAGCCTAACCATGTGATTATGATATTTTAATATCATTTTTGGCCTAAGAATATTTTTGCATTTGACCTCTTTGAACTATTTTGATATTATTTTATTATTTATGATATTGTTTTGGGGTTATTTGAGTCGGGTTCGAATTTCAACTCAATCCGACTTGAAACGGGGACCCGGGGGTAGTTTGATTCTAGTGGGACCCACACACTAGTTAGGCATGGCCCACATGATATTAATTTTAGTCCACATGATAGAAATATTTTAGTTAGAGGTTAGACTAATTATTATGGATAAGGTTAGTGTGATTAGAGACTTTAGAATGACTAATTTAGCCCCAACCAATTAGCCCTTTCCTAATACTCATAGAATAGGTTAGTGGGGGCATTTTGGACCTTACCATAATAAGACAAATAGCCCCATATGGCTAGCCATTTTGGGAGAGGATAGGCTCAAGTTCATTTCATTATTCTCATCCACACTCTCTCTCTCTTGTTCTTTCCCAAATTCCTAGAGAGCAATCCCTAGCAATTTCTCCACCAAATCCTTTCATTTCGCCACCAAATCGTCTTCTTTCCTTCTCCATTCTAGCCAAGGAGGAAGATACCCAAGTTTGGGAGGATTCGGAGCTCGTTCTTGTCCTTTTGGAATCTCTACGTGTCGGTGTCGCTCCGGGAAGGCTTTTCTTCGATTCGATCTACCGGGAGGTATAAATCTCTTCTCCTTTTCATTTCCTCATGCATATAGGTCTATTTTGAACCCATAGGAATGACTCCCATGGTTGTATCTCCATTTGTGTCCATTTGGAGGTCATAGGAGTGTCCTTTGTGTTGTGGTTTTGTCCATGTGGGAAAATCTCAAATTTGGACACACTATGTGTTGTTGTTATGTATGAATGAATTATTACATGTTTAATCTCATATTTTTGTATTAGAGATGTGTTCTATAGTGTCTCATATATATATATTAGTGTAGAGAGTGAGTTCTTGATATATTATGTTATATACTTGTGTTCTTTTGTCTCAAACTACCTAAATCCGTCATAATTTTTATCCACGTTTTTAATTTCAGCCCTAACTTAGAAATGTCATAACTTCTAGCTTAAAGCTTGGTTTAATCTCCCGTTTTTTTTAAAAGAAGCGTATTGAAGTTAGCTTTCCAAAAATATGTATTAATAGGTCTAATTCTTTCTGTAACTTTCTGGAGAATTATTTGAGTGTCAGCTATACGAAAGACAAATGCGTTCTCGGTGTTTTCGCGATTCCGGGAGTTTCCGGAAACGAAAATGCGATCCATTTGAAGTTTCGGAAAGCTAACACATAGATCTATAACATAATTTAATTCTAAATTTTAATTCATGCTGAGATGGTACAGTATTGATTATTAGTAGGAGTTACTATTTGGCATATGCATTTTGTGCACCCTTGTATGTAATATAATATTCTATTTGATTTTAACCCATGTTAATGTATATATATTATGTAATTAAATAGAGAATGCAAGCATGAGTAAATGGTTAAATAAATGATGTATGAGGTATAAGTATCCTATCTAATGTAAGCATGTATAAGTATGGCTTGTAATGAATATGTAGGTTCCATAGTATGTAATGTATGGTGCATATAGTGGTGCAAGAGAATAAATGAATGATGAATGAATGCAAGCATGAATGTAATGTAATTATAGATGTAATGTATGCAATATACAAGTTAATGTTATGTAATGTTCTATGTTAACACAAATCCTATATTACCTCATGTACCCCCTTACACTATGTTGACACTATCACACTTGACACATTGTTCACTTACACTTTGAAACTCTTTGATAGGTATACAATATGTATGCCCATCTAACCCTCACTTGCCCCTTTGCCATGTTCACATACACACACATAGCCTCTTAAATAAGTATTTATGAATATAGTTAACTTAGCTATGTATGTATATTATATATATGTTAGCATATTGTGTTATAATATATAAGTTTATATAACCATTTGAAATGCCATGATTATAGACCTAATGTTGAATACCAATATATGCATGTGTATATATGTGTAGACATATATAGCTTAAAGTAATAGATTACCTTGTGTATATCCAATGTGAATTCTTGCCTATTTGAGTATTGAATAATTGCATGCTATATAGAGTTGGATGTATGTTGGCTTGTATAGCCTTGTATTGATGTGTGCTTGCTAGGATAGTCTTGATTAGGCCTAGTAAGACTTGCTGGGTTAGGACATGACCTAGTTTGACCTAGTTTGACTAGTGCAGTTGACCAGAGTTGACCAAGGGTTGACTTTGGCCTAGTTTGACCTAGATTCATGTAGAATGCATTGTAGTACTTTATATTACCCTTCTGGACATGTTGTGACTTGTGCTGTTCTAATTAGGAGCCAGACACCTCTCCTCGGACAGCATCTTTACCTTGGACATTCAGATATCAGGCGAGTACATTCTCTGATCATTTTATATCCTGCTTAGAATTATTTCCTGCAGTAGATTACTTTACTTGTACTGTCACGTTGGTCACACGGATTGGTACTATATGGATCCCTTCTTGAGATGTTATCCTTAGGGAGCATCGGGTACATGTTCTGTGCGTTTCACTTACATGACGTATCACTATGCTTCATTGGTTCTTTGATCACTTACGACATATACTCTTATGATCGTAGAGTCTTTCTGGAATCTTACACTGTTGGATAACCCCCAGAATCACCCATTTATGGGCATCCATGTATCACCCTACGGGGGCCTGTGTATGGAATCATATAACATAACCTGGCTGGATCCTTGTGTATTGATTGGGGGTACGGGAGAGTAGAATTGGACATGTGAATAATACCCAAGTAGTATCTTATCAGAATCTCTTCCATAGTGTCTTATCAGAATCTCTTATGCCATTTACATGTCTATATTGTACTCTGACTCACTAGCCACTTTTAGTCTCTATTTATATTAGATATTTCTATTACAGCTCTCTCTGTTTACATACTACATTCTTCAGTACCTGTATCTTACTTTTCCGTATGATTATATTTTCTAACCTGCTATGATCTGTTGAGATGTACTGTACTCGCTCCAGTCCTGACTGGACCTGTTGATAAATTTTACAGATAGCCTGGAGGTGCCTGCTAGCCTAGAGGAGACACAGTAGAGGTTGTTTAGATAGTTATTTCATTTGTCTGGAGTTGTATTTACTTTGTGGATTACTGTATATGAGTTTGAGGTGTATTTCTGGGTTTTTGTATCTTAGGCACTTAGACTTCTATCTCCTGTATCTCTTTTAGATTTTATATTTTATCTATCTTTATCATGCTCTACCTTAGATGTGATTGAGACTGTATCTGCTATGTCACCCCCATTCGAGGAGTATAAACTGCTTAGCATTATATTGTTAAATATTGTGACCTAGGACAGCGTTCTACCGCCGACACTGCGGCGTAGGCTGGGCGTAGTTACGTTCTCGTACCCTAACAGTGGGTGCGGGTCGTGACAGAAGCTAAAGAAGCCCTACGTGAAGCTCATGATGGTACTTGTGGGGCTCACCAACCTGGTCCCAGGTCCCAAATTACAAGATCGTCTTCGCCGGATGGGTTATTACTGGCCCACAATGGTCGTAGATGCAGTTGATTATGCAAAAAAGTGTAAGACTTGCCAGATCCATACAGATTTCATACATTTGTCGTCTGAATTTTTATACTAGAC
Source organism: Iris pallida (assembly GCA_029216955.1). Classification (NCBI taxonomy): domain Eukaryota; kingdom Viridiplantae; phylum Streptophyta; class Magnoliopsida; order Asparagales; family Iridaceae; genus Iris; species Iris pallida. Next base: position 9,872,890 of record JANAVB010032420.1, on the reverse strand, counting down.
AGTGGCCTCTTAGCTATTCGAAGCATGGAGAATGGACATCATTGGGCCAATCACCCTGCCGTCGTCTAGAGGGCATCGGTTCATACTTGTAATCACCGATTACTTCTCCAAATAGGTGAAAGCTGTTCCGTTTGCAGAGATCAAGACATTGAACGTGATTAACTTCATAAAATATCATGTCATTTACCGTTTTGGACTGCCCCGGAGGATTATCCAAGACAATGGTCCGCAGTTCGCAAGCCACGCTTTCTATCGATTTTGTTATAAGAATCGAATTCAGAACATGGCCTCGATAGCATATAACCCCTTGGCCAATGGTCTAGCTGAAGCATTCAACAAAACCATAATCAAGCTCCTCAAAAAGTTTGTATCTGCAAACAAACGCGACTGGAATGAAAAGCTTGGTGAGTGTTTATGGGCGTATCGGACGACAATTCGGACGACTACAGGAAATACACCATTTTTCTTAGTTTACGGGAGTGAGGCAGCCCTCCCATTAAAAACTCAGATCCCCTCACTTCGAGTGGCCCTCACCTACCGGTTAACGTCGGACGATAACTACCGCCGACGGCTACAAGAGTTAGAAGCATTAGATGAGAAGCGTTTACAAGCTCAACAAAGCATAGAGCTCTACCAAGCGCGCATCTCTCTTGATTTCAACAAGAAAGTCAAACAGAGGATATTCCAAGTTGGCGATCTTGTCTTGGCCATTCGCAGACCAATAGTCATGACTCACAAGACCTCCGACAAATTCCAACCTAAGTGGGAGGGTCCGTTCCTCATCGAGACCGTATTATCCGACGGTGCGTATCGTCTCGCAAAATAAAATGGAAACTTGCTCATGATGCCCATCAACGGCAAGTTCCTCAAGAAATACTATGTCTAAACAACACCTTCCAATTATCTCTCGGATTGTGAGTTATATACCCTCAGGTATCGCTGAACTTACACTCTGACTTCAAATCTCCCAGATTGTTGAGTTACGTACCCTCAGGTACCACTAAACTTACTCTCTGACTTCTTCGAATGAATTCATATCTCATCTCTTGGTCATATCTATGAACTTCCTGGTCATAGCTTCTCTCCACCAAGAGTTTGTCTCAAAATCTATCACCCACACCACCAGTGCGCAGAAGGGTAGTAGGTCCATAAAACTTATCCTAATCTATTGCTCGCACTGTCAGTACACAAAAGGGGTAATAGGTCCACAAAATTTCCCAATAGGAAAAAACAACCACGTCCATATTACCTCTGAGTTGTTTTCCTATCCATCACAAACAAATCACCGAATGCATAGAACTTTCACGTTGATAACACCTCTGAGTTATTCTGTGTACCCCTATTATGCCTACTCCTACCTTGTCCTCATTACCTCTGAGTAAGAAGGCTTTGTTTGGACCCATATTTACCACGTCCTCATTACCTCTGAGTAAATATGTTGGTTTACTCTCCACTTATTATCAGTACTCGCATTGCCAGTACACAAAAATGGTGATAAGTCTACAAAAATTATCCTAATCTATTACTCGCACCATCGGTGTACCAAAGAGTAGTAGGTCCACAAAATATCATTAAAATCTATTTTCTTGCATTTCCAGATGCACAAAAGGGTAATAGGTCCACAGAAATCCTCCAGTAGGATGTCCTTTACAAATGTTGTATTAGGCCCCCTAGTACAAGCACCATAAAATGCCATAAATAAAGAATGGCTCTGCCTATTCAAGATCAGTTATATTTATAGGACTACATCGACAACAAAGAAAGAAAAATCTGGCAATATATAGTTGGCATTGACAGTACTTCGTCTTTAAGCAGTTTCGTGGCCCTCGAAAAAAGTCATATTTTACTGCTGAGAAGCAAACAAAGCTGTTGAATCTCCAAGGAGCTGCCGGGAGGAGGGTAAATATAGCATGCTATCCTTCCCTCAGTATTGCGAATGCCTTAGCCCCGCTCCCCCAAGGGACCATACCTTCAAAACATGGTCCCTGATGGTGGTTTCGCCTACTTGGAGAGCCGTGAAGGCAGGGCGTTCATAACGATGACTGACTATCATCCAACTCTCCGAGGTATAAAGGCTCTTCCTACCACCTGGGGAAAACTCTTCCGAAGCATGAAGAGTCCTGAGTTGATTAATGTGTATGCCAAAAAGGCGTGGGGAAAACTCTTTCGAAGTATGAGGAGTTTTGGGCTGTCTGATGTAGGCGCCAGAATATTTTAGTTTCACTCCATCACCAACACCGGTCCTGAAGAAGTTTGCTAGCCAGATCCCTACAAAAATAAGAGAAAAAGGGATTTAGCACCAAGAAAATAAAGAACTCTGTTATGCGGCCTAGCCAGTTATGCGGCCCAGCCGAAACATACGGCCCCAAAGTCATGAAGTACTCATGCAGTATTTATACGGCTCAGTCATTATCATGCGGCTCAGTCATGAAAAACTAATACGGCCCGATGCTCGTGCGGATCAGCCACGAGACAATCATGCGGCCCAGCCATACAGTATTCATGCGGCCCGATCATAAAGTGCTCATGCGGCACCTATGCGGCTTAGTCATGGAAAGTTTATACTGATCCATCTTGAGGCACTCAGGTGGTTCAAGTTCGAATGAGCAGCGGTTATACGGCTCAGTCCATGCGGCCCTATCGTACAGAACATATGTGGTCCGGACAAGATAGGGCATACATCGACCAGGCTTATAGTAGAGGCAGTATATGACAAACCCGCGCATGAAAATATACGCTATGGCCATTTGAAATTTCAGTCATCATCTGCTCACCATCCTTACTCTTGAGAGAAGGTTGCACGTCGGAACGAATGGAAGAAGTGTCTGCCGCTCTCGACGGAGAAGCAAGTCTCTTCCCTTTGGCCGTCGCACCAATCGACTTAGAATCTTTTAGAGCCATAGCAGAAAGTATGATAAAGACGAAGGAGGAGAGGGTGGAAGAGGAAAATCTCTCTCTGAATGACTCTTATTTATATAGTTGCTGAAAAGCGGCTCTTTGATTCTCGAGATCATTAAGGATAGGGACGACGTTTGGGGACTTTATCCCTAATAACCGTCGAGCATCTCTTTGGTTTTTGAGATCATTAAAGATAAAGTCGACATTTGGGAACTCTATTCCCAGTAACCGTCGGCTTCATCTCGAAAATAGATCCGCAGCCGAATCAGGAAAATTAAATACAACAGTGACATCTGGCAGGCTCTCTGCGACCCGAAGTGTCCCTGCGACTCAAGATTTGTTCTGCGACTCAGGATCTCCCTGCGACTCAAGATCTCTCTGCAGTTCGAAAAAACTTTCTGCAAACTTGAAGACTCCCTATGGCTTGACATATTTTCATGCTTCTTATTCTAAGTATTCCAAATTTGTAATTTGAAAACTTTGAAAGGGGTCTTGTAGAGGCATGAAAAATATGGGATTCATGCGGAGTATAAATTACCGCATAGGTACTTTGGGCCAAATAGGTCTGCATGAAGGAAAGCCACATGATTGTTCAAAGACATGTGCGGCCCGTCGACAAACAGCTGTAGAAGAAAGATATGCGGCCATGAGGAGCAGTTCGACTAATAAAGCTGACAAGTCCTAGCAAAATATGACAGTTCTAACACTTCGACAAGAAAGATATGACGTGAGAAGTCACCCAAAAGCAGGGTTCGTACGCCTCCATGTGGCCAGAAGAGTGTCATCTAAGCCGCATGAACCTTATGCGGCTCAGACTTATGCGGTCCCAAAGTTTCCAAACTTCATACAGCCAGGAGTAACTATGATCCAAGCCGCTTGAGTCTCATGCGACCCCACATGATTGAAGACTGAGAAAACTATACGCAATAGGACACGTGGCAATCTGACCAAGTCCTTAACTATCCAGATTTGCTGCAACAAAATCCCAATAAATCGACAGATGGCAGCCAAAGAGCGGGTCTTCGCGTGCTAATCAGCCACGTAGCCGCAACCCGTCTATGCGGCTCAAAATACATCCTATTATAAATAGCAGGGTGCCATACCCCTGCAAAAGGCTAGCAACCTTCAAGAGAAAAACAATTTCTTCACGAGCTAGAGACTGCATCAGATAGTCCACGGAGTAAGGCAGAGTTGATAACACTTTCCCAAGCCTCCACCATCATCCCCCAGAATTAAAACTAAACATTTGTACTTAGATTGTTTCCTAGGATTTCTTTCTAGGCTTTCCTTTGTACAAGCGAGTTTACAATCAATTTTAGGGTTTGTAATACATGTCTTTGATTTTTTATGGCAAACAAACATAGTCTGCTTCTTCGACTTCTATGATATAGCAGCTCCACCCATGGAGAAGACGTATCCTCCTGTGGACTTTTCACCCTCTACTTCTGAGCACCAGCTTGCTTCGCTGAAGCCTTCCACTACTTTTGGATCTCCGCAGTATTGCAGTGCATACTTCTGAGTCAGTTTGAGGTATCTCATAACCCTCTTTAGAGCTTTCCAGTACTCCACACCTAGATTTCTCGTGAATCGACTCAGCATCCCCACAAAAAAGCTATGTCAGGCCTTATGGTAGTCGCATACATCAAACTCCCGATGACACTTGAATACTCCAACTGATTGACATTTTTTCTTGGATTTGGCTTCAGCTTCTTGTCACACCTATAAGGCGTATCGATCCCTGAAAGATCCTGATACCCATAGCATGTGAGCATTTTCTTAATGTAATGAGACTGTGACAATGCTACTTCAGTTTACGTCCGGATGATCTTTATCCCTAGGATAACATCAGCTTCCCCTAAGTCCTTCATGCTGAACTTAGATAAGAGGAATTTTTTTATCTCAGTGACACTTGCTAGATCTATACCCAAGATCAGCATGTCATTCACGTACAGACAAACGATAACTCCTCTTCCGTCAGCAAACTTTGTGTACACATACTTGTCCGTCTCACTGACTTTGTAGCCGTTTGATCTTATGAATTTATCAAACTTCTCATGCCACATCTTGGGAGCTTTCTTTAGACCATACATAGATTTTACCAACTTACAGACTTTTTCTTCGAGGCCTCTGACGACGAATCCTTCTGGCTGTTGCATGTAAATCTCTTCGGTCAATTCACCATTCAAAAAAGCGGTCTTAACATCCATCTGATGAATTACCAGCTTGTGAATTGCGCTCAGAGCAATGAACATCCTGATGGTCGTCATCCGTGCTACTGGAGCATATGTGTCGAAATAATCGATCCCATGCTTCTGAGAAATGAGAAAACCCCTTGGCAACTAACCTTGCCTTGAACTTGTCAACAGTTCCATCGGCCTTCATCTTCTTCTTGAAGATCCACTTACGTTCTATTGGTTTTGCTCCTTCAGGCAGATCGACCAACACCCACGTGTTGTTGGAGATTATCGAGTCATACTCATCATTAATAGCCTCATTCTAGAAGATAGCATCTTTGGTCTTCATCACCTTATCATAGGTAAGCGGATCTGCTTCTACATGATAGGTGACGAAATCCTCTCCGTAGTCCTTCTGTCTCCTCACTCGCTTAGGTACAGATTCTGCGAGTTCTGGTTCAATAGTTATTCTTGCAGTAACAACATCTTCTTGGACTACTTCTTCGTAAAGAACTTGAGCCTCCAGTGCACTCATATTGTTTTCCGAAATGTCTGTGTGAATAATGTTCTTGTGCCTTGCAAATTTATCTTCAAAGAATTCTACATCGCGAGATTCAATGATATGATTTGACTCAATATCAAGGAACCTCCGAGCATCACTCTTATCAGTATAACCCAGGAATATAGTCTTCGTAGTCCTTATTTTTAGCTTCTGAATCTTTAAATCCGGAAGCTTAACATACGCCAGACACCCCACACTCGAATGACATTCAAGTTGGATCCGACCTTGAACAAGAGTTCATTAGGAGTGACTTCCGAAGTTGCATGTGGCACTCTGTTCAATATGAACGTAGCCGTAAGTACTGCTTCACCCCAGAAGCAATTTGTAAGACCCGCAGTCAACATCATTGAGTTCATCATCTCTGTTAATGTTCTTTTCTTTCTTTCTACAACACCATTTGATTGAGGAGAGTAAGGAGCAGTTGTCTTGTTGATAATTCCATGTTCTCTGCAGAATGATACAAATTTATGAGACCTATACTCTTCACCTCGATCACTTCTGAATCTCTTGAGTTGTTATCCAGTTTGACGCTCGGCTTCAGCCTTGAAGTCCTTAAACTTCTCAAACGCTTCATCTTTAGACTTGAGCAGATAAACGAACACGTACTTTAAGAAGTCGTCGATGAAAGTAATGAAATAATTTATTTCGGCCTTTGTAGAGAACTGTTTGAAGTCACAGATATCTGAGTGTACCAACTCCAAAAGATTTGTACTTCGGTTCACCCGCTTGAACGGTTTTCTTATGATTTTTGTCTGCGCACAGACCTCACACTTCTCCAACTCCTTACCCCCACATTTGAAGATAAGCCCTAGACTAGACATCTTGTTTATTCTTTTACAATGAATATGTCCTAGTCTATTATACCACAACACAAGAGAATAAGCAAAAGAAGAAACTGCATTCACTATCTCCATAGGGGTTACAAGTTGAAGTTTGAATATTCCTTCGGTACAGAAGGTCTTCCTGAAGTATGTTCCTTGATAGGACATAACGACTTAACCATCGTTAATGTCCATTCTCAAGCCTGCGTTGCAAAGCAGGCTTCCAGAGACCAGGTTCTTGGCTATAGCAGGTACGTGTGCTTTATATTATGAAGCGTCAGCGACTTTCTCGAAGTCAGTTGCAATACTACCATTCCGATCCCGAGTACTTCAGCTTGTGTCTGGTTCGCCACCATAACCTTCTCAGAAATAGGTTGGTACGTGGTGAACCACTCCTTCTTTGAGCAAATATGACACGAGGCCCCAGTGTCTATCCACCAGTCCGTATGAATCCCAGTTGAGTCAACCTGTGCAATTATAGCAACAAAGTTAGCCTCACCTTGCTCATTTTGTTTTAGTTTTTCTTTGCAATCCCTCTTCCAGTAGCCTTTCTTGCCACAGTTGAAACAAGTCCCAGGTTCTTTGGACTTCGGCTTGAACTAAGCCGACTTCACCTTCAGGTGGTGAACGTCTTTCTTCTTTTAGTAGGGAGCCTTCTACTTCCTTTTAGAATTTTCTTCTTGTACCATGTTCGCCTTAGCCATCTGCTTGGACAAGGCATCCACTTTGAGTTGAGCCCTCAACTCGTCTTCAATATGTATCCAGTTCAAGAGGCATTCCAGATCCACTCCATTTTCTTGTGGTGCATGTCCACGATAAAGTTGCTCCACCCAGGTGGAAGCTTGGCGACAATACCTCCGATGACAAAAGCATCGACCAAGTGCATGCCGTCATCCGCCAGCTTCTGACTTAACTTGAGGAATTCCTTGAGGCAACATGGTTTTGTCGTCCTCAAACCGCATCCTTCAGACCTTTTTGGTCACATGGATCTTGTTTCTGTTCTCATCTGCCTTGTAGAGATTCTCTATAGATTCCCAGACGTCCTTTATATTGACTGTCTTGTTGTATGACTCCGCTAGAGAGTTCTCCATCGAGTTCTGGATCAACAACTTGCAGCGGTTGTTATCCCGCCTCCACTTTGACTGCAAAGCCGTGGCTTCAGCAACCTTTCGAGCATTTTCACTCTCTAGAATCAAAGGCTCAGGATCTGTCAACACATAGTCGATGCTCATGAGTTAAAAATTAAGGCTGACCTTTCTCTTCCATACGTTAAAGTGCTCCCCGTCAAACTTCTCAAGTTTAAAACTTGTATCAAGAAGTTGTGCACGATCGTTCTACATCAGATCTGAATCTTGCTTTAAGATTGTTATTTTCGAAACATATCATTATATAGAAATCTCGATCTCTTAAAAGAGTGAGATGGATAAAAGCAACTTAGCAGGCAAAAAGAGATCACCGTAATTCTGCTGATCGTTCTCAATCGAAGTTGATGCAACGAAGATGAATAATCGTTCTCAACCGGAGTTGATGCAACGAAGATGAATACTCGTTCTCAACCGGAGTTGATGCAACGACTTTTCTGGGGTGATAAAGATCACCGTTGCTCAGAGCAAGATTCACCCTATTACGATCTGCTCCTAGGAACCAGCAAGTTTAAAAGAACTTCTGGAACGCTCGCTGTCACCTCCTTTCTCGAACTCGAAGAACTCTAATGGTAGCGGCCGCACAACTCTCTTCGTCTCTTTATTTTAGCGTAAATCCACAATGAAGGCTCGAAGAGAGTATTTATAGAGAAGGGCTGAAACCCTAATCCTAATCCTGGCCGTAACTGATTGCAAAAAGATAGAAGCGAATAATGAAAAGATATGAATGAATTAAATTCAAATCCCACAAAATATGGATCTGAATAATTGACTCAATCTTTTCATAACTGCTTAGACCTTTCAATCAGCCACATCGGGCGCTACCTGCGCCCCTTAGCCCACTTAGCCCGTCATCCTGCGTGCAACCGCGCAGCAGCATAGCAACGCGACAGCACCATAAGTGCACAGGTGCATAGCGCAGCAAGCACGCAGGTGCCCAGCGCAGCACCGTAAGTGCGCAGATGCGTCGCAGCCTCGCGGCCCCTGCGCAGCTCCTGGGCGTGCACCTGCGCGACCGCAACGCATGCGACTCACACAAAAGACGAGCGCATCAACTGTGCATAAGGCGCCATGCGCCGATGCTGAAGTGCATTGCACCAATAAAGCGCCACTTTGTGTCCTTGAGCCCGAGTCTGAGTCGCTAAGCGCCTTCGGAACTTAGCTCCATAAGAAAATTATCCCATGAGCATGACAAAAAGCATTAATGCTTCTTTGTTGGTTTATCCTTCTTTCTACTAGAAAAATGCCCCCACATGGCACCCATGTGCCTCTCTACACTTTTTGTGATCTCTCAACACAAGCAAAGTTTTATATAGAGATACCATCCATTTGGTTTTCCAATGTGGGACTATCTTTTTAGTTTCTAAAGCAAAACACCAACAACAACAAGCAAAAACACCAACAATTATAACCGGAGAAAGAGTTTAAAAGAGAGAGTGATATTTTCGGCATGAAATAGAGACATGGGAGAACAAAGTTCTCTTATTGGAACTTTTTATCAATACTTACCATGGCAGCGACCACTTGTGTGATATATTGTTTCTACATATATCGAAAAAGGAAGACCGACACACAGGGCTGACCCAGAGGGTTGGGTTGTCCTAGTCGGAGCTAGATTTGGTTATTCCTTGTCATTGACTACAAAAGAAGATATCAAAAAAAATTAATGGTGAGTGTGGTTGGCAGCGACGTCGAAGTCTCATGTTCTCACGGTATCGTGGAGCTCGGATTTCGTGTTCATCTTCTTGAGCTACTCGAGACCTTTCCAGTAGAAAGTGAAAATATGGATCCGGTTGATTGCTAGTTCAACTAATTAGAGGAGTTTGGGTAGACCGCAGAGACTTTATTAGCGAAGAGGTGGAGGGTTGTCCAGACCATAAGAGTTGTCCAAGCTTGATGGCATGTCCGATTTATCCCAAGGTCGGTCCTGTCGACACACGAACTGAGGCCCCATGTCGGATTCAAATTTTTAAACGATAAATATATAGAGAATTAATTTTATAGGTCCCACGTTTCGGGGAATAAGAGGAGGTCGATTATGACCGCAAGGTGACCCGTCAGTTGGTCCGGAATTTTCCTATATGATATTGTTTTCTGATTTCTTTGTGAATGAATATACTTTGGTCACTAACGACATTGATGGTGGGGGCCACGTCGAGGTGGAATACCATCAACACCACCATCACCAATTGTGAGTATCTTCGCCCACCAAAACGTCATAGATGCTCTTTCCACATCCCTCCCTCCCTTGTTGCAATAATGATGAATTGCAACATAGCTTCTTTTAAGTTGTCACTATATATCCAAACTTATCCTCTCTTCCTGAACATGCACAAACAATCAGGCCAATTGGAGAATCACTCGTTGCTTTCAGCACATAGTGCTTCACATCTTTCACTCAAGAGTAACACGAATGTGCCATTCTGTGGGTGGTCAGTTGATGAACATATAGGGAAGGCTGATATCTCATCTATTATAAAACGAAAATGCTAAAGAGCCCTTAGTCTCTGCCCGCCTGATATGACTATGGACGTACGTGTTTCAAATCCATTGTCTTCCGCTATTTGCATGAGATCCGTCACAGAATTTCTGCCAATAAAAAAACGTTACGTGGACCGCGGGCCAAAAGTACAAACCAAAAATGCGGTCCACGTAGTTTCACTCATTATAAAACGGCTTCAAAACATAAAAAAAAGAACCATATAAATCTTATATATGTTAATAATTAATTTTAAAAAATATAAAAGCAATAATTTTAAAGCTATATTTTAATTGTAATTAAAAATTAGGTTAAATTGGCAGCCATAGTTAAAAATTAAGAAAAAAAATATCGTAACTAATAGTTTAATAATATGATATTATATAACTACCTAAATATATATAACAAATTTTAATTAAAATATAAATATAAAAAGTGTTTTTTAACAATATTAAAAGTGAATTTACTAGTGGAAAGTAATGATTCTAGGAAAGGTATACAAGGTGGGGACTGAGCTACGATATGTTTAGGAATGAAAAATAAATTTTAGAGAGCAACTTTTGCATTTTGACAAGATATGATATACGACCATTAATTGACCAAACAAAAAGAAAAATCAAAATTACTATGATTATTTTTTACTCCTCTGTTATTCTAGGATTTGATAAAATTTTAATTTCTAGTTAAATTCGAGTATGGATAATATTTGTTCCTGAAACATATTTTTATTTAGACTACTTTAGTATTAGTTTTGTTAGTGCCGTGACACAATTTTTCGATGAAAAACTGAGAATATGAAACAATTGTAAAAACAATGTTCCAACGCAACACTTCTAGGAAGGTTGCACAAGTATAACGAAGATCTAAAAAGATATTGTTATGGTATTACGAGAATCTAAAAAGATTTCGTAATCACAACAATCAGATCGTAGTACTTTAAAAAGAAGATACAATCAGAGTTACTGGCAGCAACGAAGAAGGAGACTGGCGAAAGATGGAAGGACTCCTGCTGGGGTGAATGATCACCGTTGCTCAAAGCTTTATTCGCCATACACGAACAGCTTCCAGGAACCAGAAAGTTCGTCGGAGAACTTGGAACACTCCTGCTCTTCTGACTCCTCGGACGGGCACGAACTCCCGTGCAAAAGCAACACTGGTGCGGCGCCTTTCCTCTCTCTCTCGAAGGCTGCAGATCAGAACTGTGTTAAAGAACACGTCTGAAAATCTCTGTTTACTTGTGCTAAAGAACACTTCGTAAACTTTCTGGTGGCTTCACTTTCTCTTCTGTAATAAGCCTTGAGAGAGAGGATGCCTTATATAGGCCCTGCAGCAACTGGACGGTTGCCACAAAGTTAGGGACGTAGTAATAACCACCCCGAACATGTAGCAACCGCCCAGAACATGCTAATGCACGTTCTGCTGCCAACTGCGCACACCCAGCGCTCTCCTTGCACTCTGCGCAACAGAGCGCGCACTGAACCGCGCACTGCACGCATTGCGCACACTACGCAATCAGCGCAACCCAGCACAATCCTGCGCAACCCTGCACAACCCAGCGCAACCCAGCGCACCCAAGCGCAACCTGAGCGCAACCTGGGCGCGCACCTGGGCAGCGCAACTGGGCTTGCGCACCTGGGCATGCGCAACTGGACAGCGCAACTGGGCTTGCGCAACGTGGCTGCGCAAGTGGCTCGCGCAACGAGCGCAACTAAAGCGCACTATGCGCCTAGCGACGATGCTGACGTGCTAAATGCAAAGTGCGCCAACAAAACGCCACATTACGCCTCATGAGCCCATGAGCCCGAGTCCGAGTCCGAGTCCGAGTCGCTAAGCCCCTACGGGGCTTAGCTCCCATGGAAATGAATTTCCCAAGAGCAAAAAGTATGAATGCTTTTATTGTTGATTTAGCCCTTTTCCCATTAGAAAAATAATCCCACATGGCACACCCATGTGCTCCTCCACACCACATGTGCATCTCTAAAATATGAAACCTATTATATAGAGATACAACTCCTTTGGTCTAGCCGATGTGGGACTAAAATTTACATAGAAAATGACCAAACTCCAACAATCTCCCACATATCTCTATATATATGGGTATAAGTGTTCCCCACAGTAACTGTCCATCATGCATTAGGAGAGATGTCGCTTACGACTTGAATCTTCCCGTGTGGGTCAAACAACAGACTATAATACAAGAATGGACTAAGCCTTGAATTCTGCATCATAGCTGAAATTCTTTCCACTCGCATAATGTAGTTACATGTGCTTCTGGCTACATATTAAAGACCCTGTGCCAGCCTGGTTTCAGTATATAATTTTGGGCGTCTACAAGTTTACCCTCAAGAGACGGCCTGATATCTCTTTGTCCATACACTATAGGTGAGTTCATTATAAAGAGACATGGCATGAAGCGCTTTGCGCTCCCCTTGCGGTGCTACACCGCTATGATATAGCTTAAAGCCGAGACCTTACCCCGTACCGGGAACCTCATCGTAGTGTCATACTACTGTAGCATGAGGCAACCGCCTCTTTGTAGTGCCAAACTACCCAGCATGAAGCCTTAGGCTCCCTTGTGGTGTTACGCCGCAACGACATGGCTTGCAAGGCCGAGGCTTTATCCCTAATCGGGAACCTCATTGTGGTTTCGTGCCACTGTAACATGAGGAACTCCACCTCTTTGTAGTACTGACTACACCCCTCTTTATTTTTAACATACAGCATTAGGCTAACTGCCTATTTGCGGTGCTACGCCGCTGTGACTTGGCCTGCAAAGCCGAAGCTTTATCCTATTCCTGGGCAGCACTCCATATATAGGAACCTCATTGTGGAGTCACCCCGATGTAGCATGGAGTTTCACTCCTTGTAGTGCTGCTCTACCGTGCTTCCTGTAAAGCACACCAGGCATTCACTCTGCCTGAGAACTCATTAAGGCAATTAAGCCAACCTTCCCACAGGAACCGTTTTCCGCAGAAAACAACAGTAGACAACAGTGGTAATAGGTCCGTAACCTCTCCATGCCCAATAGAACATGTACCTACCGTTCCTGACATCCTTCCGATTAGGGGTCCTCCCTTGAACCAAAAGCTAGATGCCTAGTAGATAAATCTTTGAACTAATAGCATAAAACTTTATGGTAGGAATACAATAATACAATATCAGAATGCCTTCAAGCCTATTTTACAAGCTGTGTCATCGACCAGCTGGCGCTTGAGGCCCTTGGTGAACGGATTCGCCAGGTTCTCCTGACTCCGAACATCAATCACTGCAATAACACCTCTCTTGATAAGATCGTGTACTGTCCTGTGCTTCAACCGCACAGTCCTCTTCTTCCTATTGAAGAGGTCATTTGATGCCACCGCCGCAGTCGCCTGGTTGTCGCAGTATATTTGTATCGTCGGTATTTGCGCCCCAACCACTGGAAGATCATACATGAGCTCCCGAAGTTATTTTGCTTCCTCGGCTGCGGTATCAAGTACAAAGAACTCAGATTCCATGGATGACCGCGAAAGCATAGTCTGCTTCTTCGACTTCCACGATATAGCAGTTCCACCATTGTGAAAATGAATCCACCTGTGGACCTCTCGCTCTCCACCTCTGAGCACCAACTGGCATCACTGAAGCCTTCCACTACCTGCAGATCTCCGCTGTAGTACAGTGCATATGTCTGAGTCTTCTTGAGATATCTCATAACCCGTTTTACAGCTTTCCAGTGTTCATCACCTGGGTTGCTCGTGAAACGACTCTGCATTCCCACGGCGAAAGCTATGTCAGGCCTTGTGGCAGTAGTAGCATACATCAAACTTCCCATTACGCTTGCATACTCCAGCTGTCTGACGCTTTCCCCTGAATTAGGCTTCAGCTTCATATCACACCTGTATGGCGTATCGATCCCTGGAAGATCCCGATACCCATAACGAGTGATCATTTTCTCAATATAATGAGACTGTGACAGCGCTAGTCCAGTGTCTGTCCGGATGATCTTCATACCTAAGATCACATTAGCTTCCCCCAAGTCCTTCATACTGAACTTGCTTGAGATGAATTTCTTTGTCTCCGTGACACATCTAATATCCGTATACAGGATAAGCATGTCGTCCACATACAGACAAACGATCACATCTCTTCTATCAGCGAACTTCGTGTAAACACACTTGTCCGTATCGTTGACCATGTAGCCATTTGACCTTATAACTTTGTCAAATTTCTCATGCCACATCTTGGGAGCCTGTTTAAGACCGTACAAGGATTTCACCAACTTGCAGACTTTGTCTTCAAGACCCCTGATGATAAATCTCTCTGGCTGTTGCATGTAAATCTCTTCGGTCAGCTCGCCATTTAGGAAAGCCGTATTCACATACAGATGATGTATCACCATCTTATGTATTGTTGCGAGAGCAATCAACATTCTGATGGTGGTCATCTGGGCTACTGGAGCATACGTGTCAAAATAGTCAATCCCCTGCTTATGAGAAAACCCCTTGGCTACCAACCTAGCCTTGAACTTGTCAATAGTTCCGTCTGCTTTCATCTTCTTCTTGAAGATCCATTTGCATCCGATGGGTTTTGCTTCTTCAGGAAGATCAACCAACACCCAAGTGTTATTTGAGGTGATGGAATCAAATTCATTGTCAATCGCCTCCTTCCAAAAAACTGCGTCTCTGGTCTTCATCGCCTCATCATAGGTAAGCAGATCTGCTTCCACATGATAGGTGACAAAGTCACTTCCGAAGTCCTTCGGCCTCCTCACACGCTTAGCTGACGGCTCAGCTTGTTCTGGTTCAACCGTTGTTTCAACAACAACATCTTCTTGGACCATATCTTCATTGAAGACTTCAGTTTCTTGCGCACCCTCATTATTCTCCGGAACATCAGGAAGAACAATATTCTTGTGCCTTGCAAATTTGTCTTTAAAATATTCTGCGTTGCGAGATTCAATGATATGATTTGACTCAATATCAAGAAATCTCCGAGCATCACTCTTCTCGGCATACCCCAAGAAGATCGTCTTTGTAGTCCTTGTCCCAAGCTTCTGAATCTTCAGATCTGGAATCTTGACATATGCCAGACACCCCCACACTCGAATGACATTCAAATTAGGTCTGACCATGAACCAAGGTTCATGAGGAGTAACGTCAGAAGTTGCATGAGGCACTCTATTTAGAATAAAAGTGGCCGTCAATGCAGCTTCTCCCCAGTAGCACTTAGGAAGACCAGCAGTCAACAACATTGAGTTTATCATTTCTGTCAACGTCCTGTTCTTCCTCTCAGCTACTCCGTTTGATTGAGGAGAGTACGGAGCCGTAGTCTCATTGACAATTCCATGTTCTTTGCAGAATGATGCGAATTCATGAGACCTGTACTCTCCACCTCGATCACTTCTTATCCTTTTGAGTTGTTGTCCAGTCTGTCGCTCTGCTTCGGCTCTGAACTTCTTGAACTTCTCGAATGCTTTATCTTTAGCCTTCAGCAATTAGACGAACACATACTTTGAGAAGTCATCGATGAAGGTTATGAAATACTTCATCCCGGCCTTTGTAGAGAACTGTTTGAAGTCACAGATATCGGAGTGTACCAACTCCAGAAGATCTGTACTTCGATTAACCCGAGGAAAGGGTTTCCTTGTGATCTTTGTTTGAGCACAAACTTCACATTTCTCTACCTTACCCCCATACTTGGAGATAAGTCCTAGACTAGACATTCTGTTTATTCGTTTACAATGAACATGTCCTAGCCTATTATGCCACAACTCAAGAGTATAAGTAGAATGAGTGACTTCATTAATCACATTAATTATATTGGACTGATTTACAAGCTGAATTTTGAACATTCCTTTGGTATAAAAAGTTTTTCCGAAATATGTTCCTTTGATAGACATCACCATCTGGCCAGCATTGATGTCTATCCTGAGGCCTGCTTTGCAGAGTAGGCCTCCTGAGATCAGGTTCTTGGCGATAGCAGGTACGTGCTTCACGCCTTAAAGCGTCAGAGACTTCCCCGAAGTCAGCTTCAATACCACCGTCCCGATCCCGAGCACTTCAGCTTGTGCCTGGTTCGCCATCATAACCACTTCAGAAGTAGGTGTATAGGTGGTAAACCACTCCTTACTGGAGCAGACATGGCAGGAGGCTCCAGTGTCGACCCACCAGTCAGAATCAGTCATAACCGCATCAACCTGTGCAATCATAGCAACAATGTCAATGATCATAGATACCTTACTAGGCTCTCCTTGCTCTGATTGCTTGGTTTTTGATTTGCACTCATTCTTAAAGTGGCCCTTCTTGCCACACTTGAAGCAAGGCATTTGAGACTTTGGCTTCTTCTTCTTGATAGAAGTTCCCTTGACTTTTAAATTGTCAGGGTCCTTCTTCTTGCTGTGGAAAGCTGCCTGCTTTCCCCTTGGTTCTTTGGACTGAACCAGATTGGCGTTAGCCAATTGCTTGGACAGTGTGTCCACCTTCAGTTGAGCCCGCATCTGGTCCTCAACATATATTTTCTGTAAGAGATCTTCAAGGCTAATCTCAAGCTTCTTCTTATGCATGTTTGCATAGAACTTGCTCCACCCAGCGGGGAGCTTTGAGACAATCCCTCCAACAACAAACTTGTCGAGGAGGGGCATCGCCTCGTCTTCCAACTTCTGTCGCAGTTTCAGGAACTCCTACACCTGCGGCAGCATAGACTTTTCGTCCTCAAAGAACCACTTGTGATATTTTTCAACCATAAATATTTTACTGTGGTTCTTGTCTTCTTCGTAGAGTTTTTCTAGAGACTCCCATATGTCTCTAGCAATATTCTTCGTACAATAGGATTCTGCAAGGGAATCCTCCATAGCATTCAGGATAAGCAGCCTGCAAATGCTATTTTCTTTTCTCCATTTGGCCTGAAGTTTAATCGCCGTAGAGATTGCGGCAGCAGACCCAGTATCTGGAACGGTAGGTTCCACTTCAAGAAGCACGTGATCCACGTCTCTGAGTTGAAGAGTGAGAAAAACCATCCTCTTCCAGACTTGATAAAGCTCTCCATCAAACTTTTCTAATTTACAAAAGCCAGTATTGCGGAGTGAAGCATTAACGTTTTCCATCGTAGCACTAAAGCTTTGAGATTGTTAGTGCCGGGGCACAATTTTTTGATGGAAAACTGAGAATATGAAACAATTGTAAAAACAATATTCCAACGCAACACTTCTAGGAAGGTTGCGCAAGTATAACGAAGATCTAAAAAGATATTGTTATGGTATTACGAGAATCTAAAAAGATTTCGTAATCACAGCAATCAGATCGTAGTACTTCTAAAAAGAAGATACAATCAGAGTTACTGGCAGCAACGAAGAAGGTGACTGGCGAAAGATGGAAGGACTCCTGCTGGGGTGAATGATCACCGTTGCTCAAAGCTTTATTCGTCCTACATGAACAGCTTCCAGGAACCAGCAAGTTCGTCGGAGAACTTGGAACACTCCTGCTCTTCTGACTCCTCGGACGGACACGAACTTCCGTGCAAAAGCAACACTGGTGCGGCGCCTTTCCTCTCTCTCTCGAAGGCTACAGATCAGAACTGTGTTAAAGAACACGTCTAAAAATCTCTGTTTACTTGTGCTAAAGAACACTTCGTAAACTTTCTGGTGGCTTCTCTTTCTCTTCTGTAATAAGCCTTGAGAGAGAGGATGCCTTATATAGGCCCTGCAGCAACTGGATGGTTGCCACAAAGTTAGGGACGTGGTAATAACCACCCCGAACATGTAGCAACCACCCAGAACATGCTAACGCACGTTCTAGAACTGCGTACTGCACGTACTGCGCAATCAGCGCAACCCAGCACAACCCTGCGCAACCCAGCGCAACCCAGCGCAACCCTGCACAACCCAGCGCACCCAAGCGCAACCTGAGCGCAACCTGGGCAGCGCAACTGGGCTTGCGCACCTGGGCTAAGTGCAAAGTGCGCCAACAAAATGCCATATTACGCCACATGAGCCCATGAGCCCGAGTCCGAGTTGCTAAGCCCCTACGGGGCTTAGCTCCCATGGAAATGAATTTTTCAAGAGCAAAAAGCATGAATGCTTTTATTGTTGATTTAGCCCTTTTTCTATTAGAAAAATAACCCCACATGGCACACCTATGTGCACCTCCACACCACATGTGCATCTCTAAAATAGGAAACCTATTATATAGAGATACAACTTCTTTGGTCTAGCTGATGTGGGACTAAAATTCACATAGAAAATGACCAAACTCCAACAATTTTAAGGTATTTGAATCCATCAGACGTGGATTATATAGTTGTAAACAAGAGAAGAGATTGATGGAGTTATTAAATTCAAATTTTAAGATTTGGCAAAGTGCATATTCTAATTTTCTTTTGATTCAGCGCCTTATGCCATAATCACAACCATTGTGCGGACTTCAATTCAACTCTCCCTACTCACGGAGATATTCGTAAAACTTGAAAAGTACGGAACATAACTTGAAACTGTCGACTTTGGTTGGATTACAATCAACTCAAGTGACCATACTATACAACATACAATCAACTCAATTGACAAAACAATACCATTGAGGCAATATTCATTCTTTTTTTTTTAATTTGGGAGAGAGACTTTGTTTTTTGGACAATTTTATGTTAACTTACCCTATATTTTATATTGATTACCCAATTTTAAGAATAATTACACGGACATCCCCTATGTTTTATATTTTATATAAAATGTTATTACACTAACCATCCTTATTTTTAGAATAAAATATAAAGCATAGGAAAGGTCCATGTAATTGTTTTTAAAATAAGGAATATCCTTGTGATACACATAAAACATAGGAAAGTTTAGTGTATTTATTTCTTATTTTTTACTAAATTTCCATGGCAATTTAAGTCCATATTGTGTTTGACTTGTCAAGACCAAACTAATTGGGCAAAGTAACAAAAATAAATTCAATTATTCAATTTCACTTTTTCTGAAACTCTATTATTATCAACAATATGAGCTTAGAGTCTCATAAGTTAAATTTAACTCATATTATAAGAGAATATTCTATCAACTTTAAAGAAATTATTATATTTGATATTTTATGTTGGAGTTTGGTCTTTTTCTAAGTGAATTTTTAGTCCCACATCGGCTAGACCAAAGGAGTTGTATCTCTATATAATAGCTTTTCTATTTTAGAGATGCATATGTGGTGTGGAGGTGCACATGGGTGTGCCATGTGGGATTATTTTTCTAATGGGAAAAGGACTAAATCAACAATAAAAGCATTCATGCTTTTTGCTCTTGGGAAATTCATTTCCATGGGAGCTAAGCCCCGTAGGGGCTTAGCGACTCGGACTCGGACTCGGGCTCATGGGCTCATGAGGCGTAATATGGCATTTTGTTGGCGCACTTTGCACTTAGCGAGCCCAGGTTGCGCTTGGGTGCGTTGGGTTGCGCAGGGTTGTGCTGGGTTGTGCTGGGTTGCGCTGGTTGCGCTGGTTGTACTGGTTGCGAAGTGTGCGCAGTGTGCGCAGAGCGTGCAGTGCACGCAGTATGCGCAGTTCAGTACGCGCTCTGTCGCACAAAGTGCAAGGAGCACTGGGTGTGCACAATTGGCAGCAGAACGTGCGTTTGAATGTTCTGGGCGGTTGCTACAAGTTCGGGGTGGTTATTACCACGTCCCTAACTTTGTGGCAACCGACCAGTTGCTGCAGGGCCTATATAAGGAATCCTCTCTCTCAAGACTCATTACAGAATAGAAAGAGAAGCCACCAGAAAGTTTACGAAGTGTTCTTTAGCACAAGTAAACAGAGAATTCTGACGTGTTCTTTAACACAGTTCGGATCTGTAGCCTTCGAGAGAGAGAGGAAAGGCGCCGCACCAGCGTTGCTTTTGCACTGGAGTTCGTGTCCGTCCGAGGAGTCAGAAGAGCAGGAGTGTTCCAAGTTCTCTGACGAACTTGCTGGTTCCTGGAAGCTGTTCGTGTAGGGCGAATAAAGCTTTGAGCAACGGTGATCATTCACCCCAGCAGGAGTTCTTCCATCTTTCGCCCGTCACCTTCTTCGTTGCTGCCAGTAACTCTGATTGTATCTTCTTTTTAGAAGTACTACGATCTGATTGCTGTGATTACGAAATCTTTTTAGATTCTCGTAATATCATAACGATATCTTTTTAGTTCTTCGTTATACTTGCGCAATCTTCCTAGAAGTGTTGCGTTGGAATATTGTTTTTACAATTGTTTCATATTCTCAGTTTTCTATCGAAAAGTTGTGCCCCGGCTCTAATATTTTATCCTGCTTTATTGCTATGATGGAAAACGTTAATGCTTTACTCCTCAATACTGACTTTTGCAAATTAGAAAAGTTTGATGGAGAGCATTATCAAGTTTGAAAGAGGAAGGTTTTTCTTACTCTTCAACTCAGAGACGTGGATCACGTGCTTCTTGAAGGGGAACCTACCGTTACAGATACTGGGTCTGCTGCCACAATCTCTGCGGCTACTAAACTTCAGGCCAAGTGGAGAAGAGAAAATAGCATTTGCAGGCTGCTTATCCTGAATGCTATGGAGGATTCCCTTGCAGAATCCTATTCTAAGAAGAATATCGCTAGAGACATATGGGAGTCTCTAGAAAAACTCTACGAAGAAGACAAGAACTGCAGTAAAATATTTGTGGTTGAAAAATATCACAAGTGGTTCTTTGAGGACGAAAAGTCTATGCTGCCGCAGGTGAAGGAGTTCCTGAAACTGCGATAGAAGTTGGAAGACGAGGCGATGCCCCTCCCCGACAAGTTTGTTGTTGGAGGGATTGTCTCAAAGCTCCCCGCTGGGTGGAGCAAGTTCTATGCAAACATGCATAAGAAGAAGCTTGAGATCAGCCTTGAAGATCTCTTGCAGGAAATATATGTTGAGGGCCAGATGCAGGCTCAACTGAAGGTGGACACACTGTCCAAGCAATTAGCTAATGCCAATCTGGTTCAGACCAAGGAACCAAGGGGAAAGCAGACGGCTTTCCACAGCAAGAAGAAGGACCCTGATAATCTAATAGTCAAGGGAACTTCTATTAAGAAAAAGAAGCCAAAGTCTCAAATGCCTTGCTTCAAGTGTGGCAAGAAGGGCCACTTTAAGAATGAGTACAAATCAAAGACCAAGCAATCAGAGTAAGGAGAGCCTAGTAAGGTATCCATGATCACTGACATTATTGCTATGATTGCATAGGTTGAAGCGGTAAGGACTGACTCTGACTGTTGGGTAGACACTGGAGCCTCCTGCTATGTCTGCTCCAGTAAGGAGTGGTTCACCACCTATACACCTACTTCTGAAGTGGTTATGATGGCGAACCAGGCACAAGCTGAAGTTCTCGGGATCGGGACGGTGGTGTTGAAGCTGACTTCGAAGAAGTCTCTGACGCTTCAAGGCGTGAAGCACGTACCTGCTATCGCTAAGAACCTGATCTCAGGAGGCCTACTCTGCAAGGCCTCAGGATGGACATCAATACTGGCCAGATGGTGATGTCTATCAAAGGAACATATTTCGGAAAAGCTTTTTATACCGAAGGAATGTTCAAAATTCAGCTTGTAAATCAGTCCAATGTAATTAATGTGATTAATGAAGTCACTCATTCTGCTTATACTCTTGAGTTGTGGCATAATAGGCTAGGACATGTTCATTATAAACGAATAAACAGAATGTCTAGTCTAGGACTTATCTCCAAGTGTGGGGGTAAGGTAGAGAAATATGAAGTTTGTACTCAAACAAAGATCACAAGGAAACCCTTTCCTCGGGTTAATCGAAGTACAGATCTTCTGGAGTTGGTACACTCCGATATCTGTGACTTCAAACAGTTCTCTACAAAGGCCGGGATGAAGTATATCATAACCTTCATCGATGACTTCTCAAAGTATGCGTTCGTCTACTTGCTGAAGGCTAAAGACGAAGCATTCGAGAAGTTCAAGGAGTTCAGAGCCGAAGCTGAACGACAGACTGAACAACAATTCAAAAGGATAAGAAGTGATCGAGGTGGGGAGTACAGGTCTCATGAATTCGCATCATTCTACGAAGAACATGGAATTGTCAATAAGACTACGGCTCCGTACTCTCCTTAATCTAATGGAGTAGCTGAGAGGAAGAACAGGACATTGACAGAAATGATAAACTCAATGTTGTTGACTGCTGGTCTTCCTAAGTGCTACTGGGGAGAAGCTGCATTGATGGCCACTTTTATTCTAAATAGAGTGCCTCATGCAACTTCAGACGTTACTCCTCATGAACTCTGGTTCAAGGTCAGACCTAACTCGAATGTCATTCGAGTGTGGGGGTGTCTGGCATATGTCAAGATTCCAGATCTGAAGATTCAGAAGCTTGGGACAAGGACTACTAAGACGATCTTCTTGGGGTATGCCGAGAAGAGTGATGCTCGAAGATTTCTTGATATTGAGTCAAATCATATCATTGAATCTCGCGACGCAGAATATTTTGAAGACAAATTTGCAAGGCACAAGAATGTTGTTCTTGCGGATGTTCCGGAGAACAATGAGGGTGCAGGGGTCTTCAATGAAGATGTGGTCCAGAAAGATGTTGTTATTGAAATAATGGTTGAACCAGATCTCGCTGAGCCGTCAACGAAGCAAGTGAGGAGGCCGAAGGACTTCGGAAGTGACTTTGTCACCTATCATGTGGAAGCAGATCCGCTTACCTATGATGAGGCGATGAAGACCAGAGACGCAATTTTCTGGAAGGAGACGATTGACAATGAAATTGATTCCATCACCTCAAATAACACTTGGGTGTTGGTTGATCTTCCTGAAGGAGCGAAACCCATCGGATGCAAATGGATCTTCAAAAAGAAGATAAAAGCAGATGGAACTATTGACAAGTTCAAGGCTAGATTGGTAGCCAAGGGGTTTTCTTAGAAGCAGGGGATTGACTATTTTGATACATATGCTCCAGTAGCCCGGATGACCACCATCAGAATATTGATTGCTCTCGCAGTAATACATAAGATGGTGATACATCAGATGGATGTGAATACGGCTTTTCTAAATGGCGAGCTGACCGAAGAGATTTACATGCAACAGCCAAAGGGATTTGTCATCAGTGGTCTTGAAGACAAAGTCTGCAAGTTGGTGAAATCTTTGTACGGTCTTAAACAAGCTCCCAAGATGTGGCATGAGAAATTTGACAAAGTTATAAGGTCAAATGGCTACATGGTCAGCGATACGGACAAGTATGTTTACACGAAGTTCGCTGATAGAAGAGGTGTGATCGTTTGTCTGTACGTGGTCGACATACTTATCCTGGGTACGGATATTAGCTGTGTCACGGAGACAAAGAAATTCATCTCAAGTAAGTTCAGTATGAAGGACTTAGGGGAAGCTGATGTGATCTTAGGGATCAAGATCATCCGGACAGACACTGGACTAGCGCTGTCACAGTCTCATTATATTGAGAAAATAATCACTTGTTATGGGTATCGGGATCTTCCAGGGATCGATACGCCGTACAGGTATGATCTGAAGCTGAAGCCTAATTCAGGGGAAAGCGTCAGGCGGCTGGAGTATGCAAACGTAATCGAAAGTTTGATGTATGCTACTAATGCCGCAGTGCCTGACATAAAATTCACCGTGGGAATGATGAGTCGTTTCACGAGCAACCCAGGTGCTGAACACTGGAAAGCTGTGAAAAGGGTTATGAGATATCTCAAGAAGACTCAGACATATGCACTGTACTACAGCGGAGATCCGCCGGTAGTGGAAGGCTTCAGTGATGCCAGCTGGTGCTCAAAGGTGGAGAGCGAGAGGTCCACAGGTGGATTCATTTTCACAATGGGTAGAGCTGCTATATCGTAGAAGTCGAAGAAGCAGAATATGCTCTCGCGGTCATCCATGGAATCTGAGTTCTTTGCACTTGATACCGCAGCCGAGAAAGCAGAATGGCTTCGGGAGCTCATATATGATCTTCCAATGGTTGGGGCGCAAATACCGGCGATACCGATATACTGCGACAACCAGGCGACTGCGGCGGTGGCATCAAATGACCTCTTCAATGGGAAGAAGAGGACTATGCGGTTGAAGCACAAGACAGTACACGATCTTATCAAAAGAGGTGTTATTGCAGTGATTGATGTTCGGAGTCAGGAGAACCTGGCGGATCCGTTCACTAAGGGCCTCAAGCGCCAGCTGGTCGATGACACAGCATGTAAAATAGGCTTGAAGGCATTCTGATATTGTATTATTGTATTTCTACCATAAAGTTTTATGCTATTAGTTCAAAGATTTATCTACTAGGCATCTAGCTTTTGGTTCAAAGGAGGACCACTAATCGGAAGAATATCAGGAATGGTGGGTACATGTTCTATTGGGCATGGAGAGGTTACGGACCTATAACCACTGTTGTCTACTATTGTTTTCTGCGAAAAACGGTTCTTGTGGGAAGGTTGGCTTAATTGCCTTAATGAGTTCTCAGGCAGAGTGAATGCCTGGTGTGATTTACAGTAGGTACGGTAGAGCATCAGTACAAGGAGTAAAACTCCATGCTATAGTGGGGTAACTCCACAATGAGGTTCCTATATGTGGGGTGCTGCCCAGTAATAGGATAAAGCCTCGGCTTTGCAGGCCAAGTCACAGCGGCGTAGCACCGCAAATAGGCAGTTAGCCTAATGTTGTATGTTAAAAATAAAGAGGGATGTAGTCAGCACTACAAAGAGGAGGAGTTCCTCATGTTACAGTGGCATGACACCACGATGAGGTACCCGGTTAGGGATAAAGCCTCGGCCTTGCAAGCCATGTCATTGCGGTGTAACACCGCAAGGGAGCCTAAGGCTTCATGCTGGGTAGTTTGGCACTACAAAGAGGCGGTTGCCTCATGCTACAGTAGTATGA
Organism: Iris pallida; assembly: GCA_029216955.1. Taxonomy (NCBI): domain Eukaryota; kingdom Viridiplantae; phylum Streptophyta; class Magnoliopsida; order Asparagales; family Iridaceae; genus Iris; species Iris pallida. The sequence goes on along the minus strand of JANAVB010032420.1, from coordinate 9,847,979 downwards.
CACTACGATGAGGTTCCCGGTACGGGGTAAGGCCTCGGCTTTAAGCCATGTCATGGCGGCGTAGCACCGCAAGGGAAGCGCAAAGCGCTTCATGTCATGTCTCTTTATAATGAACTCACCTATAGTGTATGGACAAAGAGCTATCAGGCCGTCTCTTGAGGGTAAACTTGTAGACACGCAAAATTATACACTGAAACCAGGCAGGCACTGGGCCTTTAATGTGTAGCCAAAAGCACACCTAACTACATTATGCGAGTGGAAAGAATTTCAGCTATGATGCAGAATTCAAGGCTTAGTCCATTCTTGTATTATAGTCTGTTGTTTGACCCACACGGGAAGATTCAAGTCGTAAGCGACATCTCTCCTAATACATGATGGACAGTTACTGTAGGGAATACTTATACCCATATATATAGAGATATATGGGGGATTGTTGGAGTTTGGTCTTTTTTTAAATGAATTTTTAGTCCCACATCGGCTAGACCAAAGGAGTTGTATCTCTATATAATAGCTTTTCTATTTTAGAGATGCACATGTGGTGTGGAGGTGCACATGGGTATACCATGTGGGGTTATTTTTCTAATAGGAAAAGGACTAAATCAACAATAAAAGCATTCATGCTTTTTGCTCTTGGGAAATTCATTTCCATGGGAGCTAAGCCCCGTAGGGGCTTAGCGACTCGGACTCGGACTCGGGCTCATGGGCTCATGAGGCGTAATATAACAGTTTGTTGGCGCACTTTGCACTTAGCACGTCAGCATCATCGCTAGGCGCATAGTGCGCTTTGGTTGCGCTCGTTGCGTGAGCCACTTGCGCAGCCACGTTGCGCAAGCCCAGTTGCACTGTCCAGTTGCACATGCCTAGGTGCGTAAGCCCAGTTGTGCTGCCCAGGTATGCGCCCAGGTTGCGCTCAGATTGCGCTTGGGTGCGCTGGATTGTGCTGGGTTGTGCAGGGTTGTGCTGGGTTGTGCTGGTTGTGCTGGTTGCGAAGTGTGCGCAGTGTGCGCAAAGTGTACAGTGCGCACAGTGTGCACAGTTCAGTGCACGCTCTATCGCGCAAAGTGTAAGAAGCGCTGGGTGTGCGCAGTTTGCAGCAGAACGTGCGTTTGCATGTTCTGGGCGGTTGCTACATATTCGGGGTGGTTATTACCACGTCCCTAACTTTGTGGCAACCGACCAATTGCTGCAGGGCCTATATAAGGCATCCACTCTCTCAAGGCTCATTACAGAATAGAAAGAGAAGCCACCAGAAAGTTTACGAAGTGTTCTTTAGCACAAGTAAACAGAGAATTCAGACGTGTTCTTTAACACAGTTCTGATCTGTAGCCTTCGAGAGATAGAGGAAAGGCACCGTACCAGCGTTGCTTTTGCACGGGAGTTCGTGTCCGTCCGAGGAGTCAAAAGAGCAGGAGTGTTCCAAGTTCTCTGACGAACTTGCTGGTTCCTGGAAGCTGTTCGTGTAGGGCGAATAAAGCTTTGAGCAACGGTAATCATTCACCCCAGCAGGAGTTCTTTCATCTCTCGCCCGTCACCTTCTTCGTTGCTGCCAGTAACTCTGATTGTATCTTCTTTTTAGAAGTACTACGATCTGATTGATATGATTACGAAATCTTTTTAGATTCTCGTAATATCATAACGATATCTTTTTAGATCTTCGTTATACTTGCGCTACCTTCCTAGAAGTGTTGCGTTGGAATATTGTTTTTACAATTGTTTCATATTCTCAGTTTTCCATCGAAAAATTGTGCCCCGGCTCTAACATTTTATCCTCATCTTCATCGTCTCTCCTCCCTCCTTATTTTAATGAATTAATTTTTCTTGAGCTCATGATTGACAAGGGTTTCTTAATATACGTTATGCATGAACGATCTCATAATAGACAATTAAACTCATGGATAGTTCTTATTTTTTAGGTTCATTTGTTTCTCTTGAGCTCATGTTTGACAATAAGGTCAAAGATTTCATTGCAGAAATTTTATTCTAATGGGACGAATTTGAGAAGAATAGCATAGAAGAGGTAGATTTTATGAAAATTTCATCTGGAGGGAGATACCGCCAAAAGAGATGGCGTGCTGAAGGTTTTGGTCGCTGACGAGACATCCCACGCCAAAGGAGATGGCGGGCGCCAAGTGTGGCAGGTTGACGAGGCACTGGCCGCCATCTCCAATGGCGGAAGATGTGGGGTCGCGTCATTTAGGATGGCGGTGGTGGGGGTTATTCGACGACCGTGCTGTCTGGGTGGGGGTTTATGTCTCAATGATAAATGCTCTCCAACGGTCACTGACACCCAACGTTCACTTCCAACGTTCATTTCTAATGTTCATCCCAGACTTCTATATAAAATCAAAGCCACCCAAATTCTATCATATCTAACTCCTTTCTTCTCCCTCAAACTCTATCATATCTAACTCTTCCAACCTCCAGCACTCAAGCAATATCTTCTCCTTCAAGCACTCAAGCAGTTTTGACCCTTCAGCATTCTAGTAATAGTTTTTCTACTCCAACTTCTTCATGGATCGTAGCCTAAGAATAATATGCTCCCACGGAGGTAAATTAAATGGGTTAGATTACGAAGGAGGAGAAACTCAAAATTTTGCAACTTATCATAATATTATTTTTAAAAATTAACGTAATCTTATTATTGAACGTTATTGTATTCATTATGAATTTATTTTAAAATCTGTTTTAATTCTAGATGTATTTTGAATGATGGCGAAGAAGCATAGAATTTTATTGTTGAGATTAATTCACAATCACGGTATATAAATATATTTGTTATACAAGTATCACCAATAATTGATAAAAGAAATACTGAATATTTTTCTGATTATCAGCATATTAACTCAGGTGCTAGTTCTTCCCAACCAATTGTTCCTTTTTTTTTAGGAAAATCATTCATCAGATGAATATAACATGATGACGATGATGACGACGACGAAGATGGAAATAGTGATGATCTAATTGAGAATATAGATTACGAGTTAGATAACGATGTTGATAATGCTATCATTTCTAAAATATTTATCAGTAAAGAATTTTTTAGTCGTACTAGTTTTAGAAGTTTTATAAGTAATGTAGCAATTTAACATAATTTTAGTTGTTCGGCCAGTATTATGAATAATGCTCGTGGAATTATATATACTTGTGACCAACCGAATTGTAATTGGAGAGTATATGCCAAACCCATTGGATCCGGTGAAATAGTTAAGGTTGCTAAAATAGAAAGTCGACATTCTTGTTTAGTTGGACTTACAACCGGACGTCATCGACTAGCTACCGATGCATGGGTTAAGACCCGTGTAATTGACATAATTAGAGATAACCAATCTTATAGTGCATCATAAATAGTTAAGGATATATATATAGAGAACATCGTGTACATATTACTTATTCCAAAGCTTGGAGAGGCAGGGAGATGGCATTAGCTAAAATAAATGGTAGTTACACTGAGGCTTATGATGGCCTTAAGGAGTATGGTCATAGAATAATGAAGACGAATCCAAGTAGTAGATGTTTTCTTAAAACTTCGGAAAGAAATGCATTCCAAAGATTTTTTTTTTGTTTCAAGGCATGCATTGATGGTTTTTAAGGGGGTATTTATCGGTTATTAGTTCCGATGCTACATTTCTTTCCTCTAAATATCAAGGTATCTTATTTATTACTTGTACTCATGATCCTAATTATCAATTATATCCTATTGCTTATGTTATTGCTGAGGTAAGAATACAGACTGTTGGTCTTGGTTTTTAAACTCTTTTGGAATATCCTTTGAAAGTTATTTCAATAATTGGAGTAGAATTTCATTCATTTCTGATAAGCAAAAGGGATTAATACCTGCTATGCGTGATATTTTTCCAGAATCGCCTCACTTTTTTTGCATACAACATTTTAAAAAAATATGAAACAAGTTGCGAAGGAAAAAACATTTCAAAACTTGTTAGATTCGCTTGTGTCACGCCCCAAAATTAGAATATTGGAGAGCGGGGGACAGACACAGCCAGCTATGTATATAGAAGTGTAATCCACCTCGATATACGGTCACGGCTGTCTAGTTGTATGAGGGCTTATCTACAAGCCATCAGTCTCTTATGGTCAAGAGCAAGCCTAGTATCTCAATCTCAAGCAAGTAATAATAGTTACAAGATGTTAGACCATCAGATATTCAATAGTAAGGCGTCTCATACATTTCATATACAGATGATCATGAAGCTAGTCATAAAAAATACGAGGACTAGCAAAAGTTTCAGTCATACATGATCAACCCTAGGATTTGTCAATCATGTTACAGCCCTTAGGAAGACAAGAAATATAAGTATTCAACACGAGCTAACACTTGCTCGGCGGCTAAATGCCTCAAAAGAATAATTTATAATAGAGTGGGAGAGCAAAATAAAACCCATTCGTTGCTAGGGTTATATCTAGTGTTCACCATCTGGCTGGAAGGCTGGAAGATCCTCGGGTGCTGCTCCAAAATTTGGCCATACAAAACCAGCTGGGTCAGACCCTAGAAAGAGCAAGTGCCACAAGGGAGGCTTCACTTAAGAACTAAAACCAGCATGTCAGAACATAAACAAGAATAATAATAGGAAAACATGAAATGTAAATAAGGCAACAAATGACGAGAGGATAAGAAACTATTCCGGAAGCCATGTTACAATCCTTAAACCAAACAAGGATCGGGATTGTAACCCTTCGCCTGAACAAAACCGGGTCTCTAGCCATTTATTACTAACAGTAAAGCGTAAACAAGCATGTCCTGAGATAGCCATGTACTAGATCTAGACAAGACTAGACTGGATTGGACTTCATCCAACATTTACGGCCAAGCAAAGAGTACAACTTGGTACTTTAACTAGCTAGGGTTATCACAAACCTAGTTAGTAGCAAGATGCAATGAGATGTTCCGATAGTCACAAGCCCTGCAGCTATCCAGGTTATCCAGGCGAGGTTCATGTAAGAGTTATCAAGAATTATTAGGTGACTTAGAGTACAACACATGACAGTGTGCATATTACTTGTTTCAAGAAGTGCCCCACATGACAGTGGGCTGGAAATGTGTCCTGCTCGTTGGCAGGCTACAAGTCCATCAGGTGTGGCCGGGATAACAGGATCACCTGTAACTGAAAACATCTCTCTATATGAGCTACGTTGATCAATCTAGTAATTAACCTAGTTAGATTCAGCATGAATCCCTGACCGTGGTAACCAGGGATACAAATCCTAGACATAATGCGAGACGAGACTGGTAGCTTATACAAGCACATTCAAAAACAATCACCCACGGTGTCAAGACGAGTTATTACTCAGCATGTCAAGATAGTCGTCGCAACAACATTCAAGATTACATGTCAGGTTTACTTATCAAGATCACTTATCAAGAGTGTGCCACGATGGGACACTATCAAGATTACTTATCTTGTCAAGAGTGCGTCACGATGGACCACCATCAAGAATTATCATGTCAAGTTACTTGTCAAGAGTACACCACAACGGGTCACTATTTAAGAGTTATTCATGTCGTGTTACTTGTTAAGAGTGTACCACGTTGGGTCACTATCAAGAGTTATCATGTAAAGCCATATTGCCATACCGTGTTCAGGGTTAAATTAAGACAAGTTATGCCCAAGATTCACAATCATCAAATCTGGTAGTCACAAGTTAGGCTGAGTATAAGGTGTAAGCAATTTAAAACATAAAACAATATAATAATACACTACCAAAATACAGTAAATTAGCAACGGCATATTAGCGACGGACAATTTCCGTCGGCGTTAGCAACGGATTTGCGGCAAATAACTGACGACGTACCGACGACAAGCCGATACAATTTTTATTTTATTTTAAGGGGGAGAAAAGGTCGCTCATCCGTCGCTAGGGCGTCGGAGATATAGCGACGGATAAGTAACCGTCGCTATGCAGTCGATTATTTGGCAGGAATTTTTGAGAGAAATGGCGGGACAATTCTTCGACTACGTAGCGACGGATTTTCCGTCGGCAAGTATCAAAAAGAGCGACGGCCTAGCGACGGATATAATCCGTCGCCATTCCATCGCTAAATAAAGGGCCCAGACTTAAATTGAAACGACGGAGGGAACTTTTCATTCCTCCCAAATTTTATTCTCTCTCCTCTCTCTCTCTCTTCCGCGGCGGTCGGCGACCTCACTCTCCTCTCTCTCTCTCTCTCCCGCGGCGGTGATCGGCGACCTCTCCTCTCTCTCTCCTAAAGGTAATCTCTCTCTCGGTGGTCGTGGGTGTCTTGGGCTGCCGGGGGCGTTGTAGGCTGCGGGGGCGGCGGAGACTGCGGGAGAGGCGCGCGCGGGGCAGCGCGGGGCTGCGGCGGGCGCGTGCGGGGCTGCGGCGGGCGGCGGGGGGCAGCGCGCTCCAGGGCAGCGGGGGGCGGCGGGGGTGGCGCGCACGGGACTGGGGGGGTGGCGCGGGGTGTGAGGTCCAGCGGGGGTGGAAGGGTTGCTGGCGTGCGCGGGACTGCAGGGGCGGCGGGGGGCAGCGCGCTCCGGGGCAGCGGGGGGCGGCGGGGGGTGGCACGCGCAGGACAGCACGTGGCTGGGTGGGCGTCGGGGGGTGGAAGGGGCGACGGTGGGTGGTAGGGGTACTGGCGCGCGTGTGGCTGCGGGGGACGGCGGGGGGGCAGCGCGCTCCGGGGCCGCGGGGGACGGAGAGAGTGAGAGCGCCGGAGGGCAGCGGGGGGTGGCGCGCTCCGGGGCAGCGGGAGTGGCACGCGCGGGGCAGCACGGGGTACAAATACAATAAGTAGTATCGGCGATATGACAAACCCTAGTTTAAGAAATAGGATATCGACGATATCGGTAGTATCGGCAGTTTCGGATCGGTAACCCAATACCTTATTATGCTTTTACAACCTTATTATGCTTTCAACCTAGGTTCACAATATCGGTAACCCAATACCTTACCCTAATAAGGTAACCCAATACCTTACCCTAATAAGGTAAACCCAATACCTTAGTCTACAATAGTCCCTGCAGGGAAGGATACGGGTGGTTGGAGGGTGAGTGGGGGGTGGCTGGGGGTGGGGCAGGGGGCGAGGGCGGCTGGGGTATGGTTCGGGTTAGGGTTCAAGTTTGGGACATATAGGCCCTGCAGCCATTCTTCAGATACTATGGTACGACATGGTGATCGGGACATATAGTCCCTACAGCCATTCGACTGGCGAGACAGAAACTATGGTACGACATGGTGATCAGGGCATAGTCCCTGCAGCCATTCGACTGGCGAGGCAGAAACTATGTAGCCGTAGATAAAGTTGACTGTCCTCCGACCCTCATCGCTCGGCAATGACGATATGACAACCTATCACTATATCTTATATAGTAGTAGATGATGTCTTAGTATTACATTCTGTGAGTTCATCTTGATTCTGTTACATTCTTCAGATACTAGATACGATAAGAACATATACTACACCATATGTACAGAACATAGATGATTCACACTAATGTATGCTAGAATAAATTTTGGGTTATGTTCTGAGCCATCCGTTCCCACACTTAAAACACATAGGAATTAGTAGTGTGAGAGCGCCGGAGAGAGTGAGAGCGCCGGAGGGGGAGAGGAGAGAGAGTGAGAGAGTAAAATGGTACGACATATTGAAGTAGTACTGTATTTTGGCTCCAGCTCCATTTGCATTAATCTACGGTACGACATGGTGATCAGGACATAGTCCTTGCAGCCATTCGACTGGCGAGGCAGAAACTATGTAGCCGTAGATAAAGTTGACTGTCCTCCGACCCTCATCCCTCGACAATAATGATACGACAACCTATCACTATATCTTATATAGTAGTAGATGATGTCTTAGTATTACATTATGTGAGTTCATCTTGATTCTGTTACATTCTTCAGATACTAGATACGATAAGAATATATACTACACCATATGTACAGAACATAGATGATTCACACTAATGTATGCTAGAATGAATCTTGGGTTGTGTTCTGAGCCATTCGTTCTCACACTTGGCAAAAAATCAAATTTTTTGTACTTTATCTGCTTTCGAAAATGTACTCAAATTACATAATAGTTCCTTTAGTTAGCTTGCTTATGTTACATTTATATTATTTGTGAATATCGATCTTACCAGATGGCACCCATGACCCGAGGAGCGGCACGTCGTTTGAGGGAAACAGTGAATACTGAGGTGGCTCCGCCTACTGTTAAGGAAAAAGTGGCACCGGTAGCAAGTGAGACCGGGAGTTCTATTCATCCAGCAACGGTAGCTAGTGAGACCGGGAGTTCTATTCATGCAGCACTTGCAAGGGACTACATCTCTCCTCACGCCGTCGATCCCACTTATTCGAGGTGGTTGTGTGATCGTATCAATGAGCGTTTGCGTGAGCTGCGTGGTTATCATTAGCTATTTGTACTTATTTATATTGGACTATTTGTATTAGGTTGTTTTTGTATTAGACTATTTGTATTGGACTACATATATGAATTAGTACTGTGTCGATCTCTGGATTGTATTGGACTACGACATGGTGATCAGGATATAGTCCCTGCAGCCATTCGACTGGCGAGACAAAAACTATGTAGCCGTAGATGAAGTTGACTGTCCTTCGACCCTCATTCCTCGACAATGATGATACGACAACCAACCAGAGAGGATACTCTGAGAGATCCATCTGAGTAGGACGTATACTCTGAGAGATCACCTTTACAAGAATGATATCAGTAGTGAGATTGAGTGTTGGAGGAGATATTATCAGAGTATACGTCCTACTCAGATGGGTCTCTCACCATTACTATTTTTTCTGACAGCATGGTGGATGTGCTCCGTCAATAGATTCTTGCTCCGAGCCAAAACTTTGCCCCGGAGCTCAAGTGGACATCCTTCGTGTAGAGCTCGAGTGAGAGGTTCCTGACAGCATGGTGGTCTCCTTTGTCAAAGTGTCTGTACTCGTCCCATTAGGAGGAAAGAGTTGGAAGGATTATGTCAAAACACACGGCTTAGAAAATTATGACATGTTAGTTTTTCGACACCACGGTAACATGGTTGTCATATTAAGGGTCTTTGACTATGTGACATGTTGTGAAAAGATATATCCTTATAGTTCTCCTATGGATGTTGAAAAAAACCTCTGTACTTCCTCTGGGTCATACCGCCGGCTGTGCTGATTCTCCCTCCTCTTCCTGCCCACTTCTTCTCCTCCGACTCTACACTTGAGGTGGATATCATATGTGGCTGAAAGAGTCAAATAAGAAGAAGGAAAGTAGGGAGGAGCAGATGGGTCCAGAGCCATGGTGGAGGAGAGGAGGAAGAAGATGCTTGATCAGAACGGAGGAATTGATGGATGGAAGAGAACTAGAAAGCACTGATCCTTCCTGTTGTGAGAACTGTGAAGAGTGAGAAAGGAGAGGGGGGTCTTTGATTTTTGCGTTCATTATCATTAGAGGGAGCAGCACTGGAAAAGTTGTGACATTGATAGCATGAGAGAGGGAGAGGGTGAATGGAGGGAGGGAAGTGGCTGCATGCCTTTGGCTCACTCGAGCAGTATTTGTGCGTCATCTGGTGGCGCTCCTCCAGCTCCGGGTCCAGCTCCAGGCGATCAGTAGTTTCGTTTTTGCATTTTTGGATTGTACTATATTTTTGACTTTGTACGTATTTGGGAATATTCTGTTTTTTCGTTGAGAATACTGAGTTTGTACGTATTTGCGGATATTGATTTAGTTTATTGAGGATATTATATATTGACATTGTTCATTGCGGATAGTATTTTTTCTTTATATTTTTGTATATTCTGGAATGTATTGTGCGTGCCGGTGTTGAGTGTTCCACCTAGGGGGTCGACGAACCCAGGGATTGAATTCTGTATTTTGTATTTTGGATTCTGTATTTTTTGCTCCAGCTCCAGCTCCATTTGCATTAATCTACGGTACGACATGGTGATCAGGACATAGTCCTTGCAGCCATTCGACTGGCGAGGCAGAAACTATGTAGCCGTAGATAAAGTTAACTGTCCTCCGACCCTCATCCCTTGGCAATGATGATACGACAACCTATCACTATATCTTATATAGTAGTAGATGATATTTTAGTACTATATTATGTGAGTTCATCTTGATTCTGTTATATCCTTCAGATACTAGATAAGATAAGAACATATACTACACCATATGTATAGAACATAGATAGTTCACACTAATGTATGCTAGAATGAATTTTGGGTTGTGTTCTGAGCTATCCGTTCTCATACTTAAAACACATAGGAATTAGTAGTGTGAGAGCGCCGGAGAGAGTGAGAGCGTCGGAGGGGGGGAGGAGAGAGAGTGAGAGAGTAAAATGGTACGACATGGTGAATTAGTACTGTATTTTGGCTCCAGCTCCATTTGCATTAATTTACGGTATGACATGGTGATCAGGACATAGTCCCTGCAGCCATTCGACTGGCGAGGCAGAAACTATCTAGTCGTAGATAAAGTTGACTGTCCTTCGACCCTCATCCCTCGGCAATGATGATACGACAACCTATCACTATATCTTATATAGTAGTAGATGATGTTTTAGTATTACATTATATGAGTTCATCTTGATTCTGTTATATCCATCAGATACTAGATACGATAAGAACATATACTACACCATATGTACAGAACATAGATGATTCACACTAATGTATGCTAGAATGAATTTTGGGCTGTGTTTTGAGCCATCCGTTCTCACACTTGGAGATAAATCAAATTTTTGCTATTTTATCTGACGCACAAATACCGCTCAAGTGAGCCAAAGGCATGCAGCCACTTCCCTCCCTCCACCGCCATACCTAGTGGAGGAGTATATTCGTCGGTCGCAGCAGGGATTACCACCACCGGGCAATCGAACTCCTCCTCCTCCTCCTTAAAGTATTGTAATTAAGAAAATTTAAAATATTTGTGGGAATTTTGGAATATTTGTGCTATGATCGGATTATAACGACGGATATTAGGTTACTCTTCAGGATAATTGATGTCTATTTTATATTAATTTGGTTTGGTCTATATGATTCTTGGATAATTGGTGTGCATTAAATTCGTATGTGCATATTTGGTCTATGTGATTCTTGGATAATTAGTGTGCATTATATATTTGGTCTATGTGATTGTTGGATAATTGGTGTGCATTATATATTGGTTTGGTTTATGCATATTTTTGTGAACAGGAAAAGTGCTACAATTTTTTTTCAAAAAAAATCTCATTTAGCGACGGACTAGTGACCGGTTAGTGACGGATATTTCCAGTTTCTGACTACTTTTCGACAGAATTTCCGTCGCTAACTGGAGATTTGAAACTTTTTCCAGGTAGCGACGGGTGGTTTAAAACTGTTTCCAGGTAGCGACGGGTGGTCGACGGCATATCCGTCGGCAACGTTCTGGTGGTATATAGTTCGACGGAATAGCGATGGAAAATCCGTCGACAACGTTCTGGAAAAGCTTGACATTTCCAGAACATTGGCGACGGATAATTAGCCACAAATCAGTCGCTGTCTCGACGGTGTCGCAACGAAAAATTCATCGCCAAGGTTCTGGAAATGTCAAGCATTTCCAGAACATGGTCGACGGATAATCCGTTAGTATTCCGTCACTAATCCGTCCTTTGTTAGCGACGGCGATCGACGGACTCGCGATGGAACGATACCCTCTGATACACTTTTACGACTGTTTACCGACGGACTATCCGTCGCTAGCGTCTACACAGTTAAGTATTTAATACTTGAAATGGACGAAAGCCCGTCGGAAAGTCGTCGCTAATGCATCGTATTGTGAAAACGAAAAGCCGTCGCTATTCCGTCGCTCTTCGACTACTTAGCGACGGATCATTATTAGCGACGAGCTGATTGCCGACAGATTATTTTGACCAAGATCCGTCAGTTATCGGTCGCTAATACTGATTGCCGACAGATGGGCGACGGATGTGGCCATCGCTAAATGGACATATTTTGGTAGTGATAAAAGAACATGCAAAGGAGAAGGGCATGGGGGCCAAGGAAGCATGCGGCCAAGGCATACGGTCCGCAGGACTAAGGCGGTCCGCAGGACAAAATGGGACAGGAACTCATGCAGCGAAAGACTCATGCGGTCCGCATTACCAAGGCGGTCTGCAGGACGCAGGCAGCCAAGGACTCATACGGCCGGACTCATGTGATCCGCAGACCAAGGCGGTCCGCAGGGCGCATGCGGCCGAGAACTTATGCGGTCCGCAGGACCAAGGCGGTCCGCAGGGCATATGCGGATGAGAACTCATACGGCCAGACTCATACGATCCGTAGGACCAAGGCAGTCCGTACGATGCATGCAGTCGAGAACTCATGCGGCCAAACTCATGTGGTCTGCAGGGCGCATGCGGCCGAGAACTCATGCGGCCAGACTCATACGGTCCGCAGGACCAAGGCGGTCCGCAGGACGCATGCGGCCGAGAACACATGCGGCCAGACTCATGTAGTTCGTAGGACCAAGGCGGTCCGTAGGGCGCATGCGGCCGAGAACTCATGCGGCCAGACTGCTCATCTTCTACAAGAATCCGAGAGAGATTGCCATAGAGTTCATGATTTCCAAGCTTCGTAAATCTTTCGATTTTAGTCGAAATCTGGACTCCAATAGGTCAAAATAGGGTAGAACAAAATTTTCTACAACATGGAACAACTAGATTTTGAAAACAAGTAAGTTTGATAGATCAAAACCAAGGAAAATCGAAAATGACATAAACTTAGATCTACAAGAAAAAATCCACCAAATTGAAAAATGCCAAGTTCTAAAGTGTCATAGAATCATGTAAGAAAGACAATAGAACAAATAGAATTAGGTTCCTCTATGAAGCAAGTTGCACTTGCCTAGGATTTCTTGGTAGGTGGAAAGACTTATGAGGAAGAAGAAGAAGTAATGAAGAGTAAAGGAAGAGAGAGAAAGTAGTTAGGAGTTTATAAAGAGAGGGGATGGTTCAACATGTTGAACCAACCATCAAAATAAACCAAACCAAGCCATCCATAACAAGTCAAGTTGGACCAAACCAACCCAAGGTCAACCCTAGTCAAGATACATCAAGGCAAGCCATAAAGAAATACGAAAATACAGTAAATAAAATACGAGTCAAAATCCGTATACGTATACTGGAAATACGTATAAGAAAAATGGGAGTGATAGTTTGCTAGATCGTACAATCAAATAGATGCAGAGAATTTGTTTAAAATAATTAAAGCCAAGAACATAAGGGTGTACAATTGGCTTATTGGTATAAACGATAAAAATCGTCATTTTTAACATTGGATAACAGCATATTCTTCTTGTCCTAGATTAGATATTAACACTTCTAATCTTGCTGAATATTTTAACAATTAGATTAAGTGGTTAAGAGATAAACCAATAACAACACTTCTCGATGGTATTAGAGCAAAGATTATAATACTTCATGACAAGAACAAAAACATTATTGAAAATGTAGAGACACATTATTGTCCAAAAATATTACAGACTGTTGCTCGTATCAACATAGAAATGCATCATCTAGAAATATTAGGTATTGATAGCAATACGTATGAAATTGTAGATCATGCAACAAGTAGAACATATGTTATATGATTAGAAGACAGATCTTATACATGTTTAAGGTGGTATCATACCTATATACCATGTGTACATGCATTTTGTGTGTGTAGATATTCTAATATTGATATTGACAGTTTTTATCATCCAATATTTTCTACGGAGAACCTGAGAAGTGTATATGAACCAAAAATGGAACCAATTCCAATTCCTTACCAGATTCAAGCTCCTTTATAAAGAAAAGAAATCAGAGTACCAGATGTACGACGAAAAGCCGGAATACCAAAGAAGAACCGCATCCAATCCCGAAAATTATCAACAAGAGAACTTCGTTGCAGAAATTATGGTTTGATGGGGCACAACCGAAGAAGATGTACAAGCCAACCAATAGAGTAAAGTAGATAGATATTATTACATATCATACTTACAAATATAAAAGTTGACCAACTTTGTTTCATTTCAAACTTGCAGATATTGTACTAGATAGACATTGTTACATATCATACTTGCAAATAATAAAAGTTGACCAACTTTGTTTCATTCCAAACTTGCAAATATTGTACTAGATAGACATTGTTACATAACATACTTGTAAATAGAAAAACACTCATCTATTTAGACCCGGTCAAGTCGTCTATAATCCAATCGTTGTCCAAGAAGTCTAAGGCCTAGTTGGCTCCTCCGGTCCGCTGTATTCTCCTGCACCTGGTTATCTTCATCCTCATCCTCCTCTTCGTCTTCATCCTCTGGCGTCTCTTGAGTCTGGGTAGGTACTGGTGTTGTTGGAGTTGAAATAATTTATGAAAGTCATAAGCTAATGATGAAGTCGAGTACTGCTCTCTCTAGTGTACTGGTAACTAGGGCCCTCTCCCGCATACTGGTAACTAGGGCCCTCTCCTGCGTATGGGTAACTAGGGCCCTCTCCAGTATACGGGTAACTAGGGCCCTGTTGAGTACTGCTCTCTTCCGTATACTGGTAACTAGGGCCCTCTCCAGCAACAGTCTCTCCACTATGCCTCCTATGATGACGAAAATATCTTTGACAAACCGTGATAGTCGGATAATCTGGTAGAAGATACGTATGTATGGGGGCATCTCCGGTTCCCGTCCAAGTCCCAGATGATGGACACGACTCACAAGTTCCTGCATAAGAACTAGACTATGCTGCTCTGGATATCTCTCGCGCTCTCGAAAATATTGTTGGTACTCACCACTCTGAATGATTAAAGTTACAAATTAAAACAATATCTATGTACATATAAATTTAAGTTTGTAATGAAGTCATACCAAATGAGATATGTCATCGACAAAAGCATGCAGACTACCATCATCTATGGCTCTACATTTGAACCTTGGCTCCTCGAATGTGTACGATATGTTGCTTATACAAGGGCATCCCCACCATTGCTTATAAGCAAAGTCACCACTATCTGTAAAATATGGACGAATTTTTAGCACACTATTTATACTTAAGTAATCCAAAAACCAGAGATATTAGAACTTACATTCTTCTAGAGATGCTATTAGGGGAGACATGTTTCTCACACTATAAATCTCATACCGTCTATTCCAATCAACAACTACACCAAGAATTCTATTTATTGCATTGGTTGTATACGTAACTCATATACGATGGATCATCTGGAATAATTTGTCTTATCGCAAATTGACGAAGAACACGGTCAGCAGGATGATACATAGTATATTGATCGTATGTAATATATGATCTATGCAAACTAAGAACATATGACAATTTCTTTAATTCTGGATCATCCTCTCCAGATGTGTAGCGAATCCATGCAACCTATTCCATAATAATGGTTGAAATTGATGATATCGCTAATAATTTAAATAAAATAAACATGTAATTACTTAATTAACTCATTATATTGCAATATATCAAATTGAGAACGATAAAGTGATACAGTCTTGTATTGACAGTGTTGTTGATCTACTACATCTATAGTCCATCGTAAAGCAAGTAAAAAGATGGTATTAGAAAAAATACTAGTGACAGGTCTACCAATATAGAAATGCTCAAATGACCAAACCTGTCAATATTAGATCAATTATTTGACTTAGGCATAATAATAAAGATTATAATACTCTAAGTAATCTAGGTGTAAGAATTTTATGCTTACCTGAAGCAGTGTCATACAACCACAAATATTTGAATTAGGTTTCGAACCCACATAGTCCATCAAACATCCATACATATGAGCTAAAGTGGCAGCCCCCCATGCATGACGAGTCGGTTCCTTCAAATTATCCATGAATTGTAGAAGTCACACATTAACCAGATTTTTTGATGAATCCGAAAATAGAACTGCACCACATAAACAGAGCAAATATGCTCTAGTACAATAAATAACCTATAAATATTATATTTTTATAAGCATAAATATTATAATAATTAAATCTTAAATTAATTTTATATAAAAATACATACTCGTATGTCATCTACAGGAACCTCATTATTAACAGTGTGATCTAAGCCCATAAAATTGCCACGCAACTATGTTAACTTTACATAACTGCTACTTTCAATATCAGATGGAGGCATAATACTGAGATAACACTACCAAAATACGACAATTTAGCGACATCCTGAAACGTTGTTAAAAATACAAAATACGTTGCTAAAATAAAGTAGCGACGTAATTAGCGACGTAATAAATAGGTCGCCGAAAACCTAGTCGCAGATTAAAACTTCGTCGCTGTAGCGACGTTTTTTTACGACGCTAAAATGTCGCAAATTTAGCGACGTTGAGCGACATTAACTACACATCGCTAAATTAGCGACATAAATACGTCGCATGTGATGACATGGCAATGTTTGACACGTCAGCATATTAGCGACGTTTAGCGGCGTACAGATACATATTAGCGACGTATATGATACATATTAGCGACATACTGATACATATTTGCAACGTATATCCACGTCGCTCAATGTCGCAGAACGTCGCTAAATTACTGGAAAAATTAAAAAAAATACAGTTTCTAAAATCCTGTACATAATTTTCAATGGTGCCCAAACTGTCCAAACTGTACTTCACACGCATACACATATTATTACAAACATACACACATACACATATCATCACATACACTGTAAACACAGACATATATCACAATCATACATAGAAATATCACAAACATATATGTCCAACAAAGTAAATATCATACATGTACTCACTGAAAATATCAACAAAGTAAATATCACAAACATACATGTCCAATAGAGTCAAATAAGAATGAAAGTTAGTGTACCAATAATCAATGGGCCCATAGGGCCAATACATACAAAGATGATTAAAAAAACAAGTGGATCACTGAGGAGCCCTGCTGCGCATCTGAGATAACATGAACTCATACTGCTCCTGTGTAAGCTGCACCACAGGGACAGGAGGAGGCAGTGCAACATCTGGAGTCGGTGCCATCGATGTACCGGGAGGACGTATCTGCTCCAGCTCTCACAGTCGCTCAGCATGCGCAGCAGGGGTATGCACCATCCTCTGAGAACTCTCCTCAATAGAAGTATGTATCTGCGAAAGTGAGGCAGACATGGTCCTCTGTGATCCCTCGATCTCGACCTATCTACGCTCTGTGCGCTCTGTAGACTCGGTGAGCAACTGCAACCTGCCAGCTGTAGTCTCCTGCAGAGTCCTCGGCTCCTGTATACTACGCTCGAGTGCATCAAATCATCCGGTGATCGTCGGATCGTCGCTTTGCTGCACGGACAGGGGCTGGTCAGAAATCCTCTGTAGCAACTCGTCACACAGCTCGTTTAACTGACGACCAATCCCATGAGCTCGTGATGATGCCTGCAAAGCTGGGGAGTGCGCAGTGATGGAGGGGGTCCTGGATGACTCTGAAGCCAAATAGGCATCGTAGGATCCCGTGCCGTAGTACGTACCCTTCTGAAGACCACCAACGACGGTCATCCAGAGATCGTCCGACGATGGAGCTGTAGGCGGCTGGGAGGAAGTACCAGCCCCTCCCTCTGCTAGCGCACTAGCAGCTGCCTCCCCTTATAGCCTAAGATACTCGGCCTAGAAAAGTGTTTGCTAATGTCTAAGTGTTTGTTAAAGTCTATATAGATATCTATTTCCATGTTTTCTAAATTATAGTAAATTAACATAAGGAATAGAACGTACATATGTCTGTATGGCCCTCTCGTCGATAAACTTACCGGCCCTCCGATGCGTGACTAGGAAGACGGCCACCATGTTGGCATCCTCACCCTTTTGTACCTGTTAAAATATATTATTTATTATTAATATCAAACATTTTATCCAACTATATTTCAAATAATGTCCGATAAAAGAAATGTACCAAACGACAAAAATGCTCTGTCATAGGAATTGAGCCACCACACCACTTACTTGCGCTCGACCGCGCCACCTTAGCCTTCTTAAACCGTTCCTGGTACCTGGCATCGCCGAATCTCGCCTTTATCGTAGTCCACTGCTCAGGCGTGATCCAACCATGGATCGGTTTTCCGGAGCGACCACGAGACTTCTGGTCGTGGATCGCATCACGGATGAGCTTGCCGGTGACGGCATAAAATTGGGCCTCGATCTTCGCTGCCCGATGTGGTGGATAGAAATAGGTCCTCTATAAGAAGTAAAATAGAGAGAGTTATATAATATATACAAATGATTATTGAAATTAAAAATAAATATATTTTTTACCTTGAAGTGGGCCAACCAAAAGGCCTTCCTATCTTCGGGAGCATCTGAGTAGTTAATCCACGGCCCACCATAGTTCTGCCTCAGAAATAAGCTGTCTCTGTCCTGCAAGAGGCTGATATCTATACAACAATAAATTTCATGATTATATATGTACATATAATCATTTGAGAAATATATATTAACTAATTAACTTACTTCGTAGGTCCGTCCGTCCAAATCTCCATACACATCTCGTCCGGAGTCGCACATGGAGGGTCCCTCTGATGCGAAGCCTGACCAGGATCAGTCTGATCGACGTCCTCCATATGCTCGTCTCTCCCCATGGGGCCGTCGGCAAGAGGAATACTGGACGAGGGAGTACTGGTCGTCCCAGAAGTAGTTGCGAACCTGCTGAAACTGCTCGTCCCAGGAGCAATGCCCTGCGCTGTCATTCCCTGCACCATCGATGGATCGAGAGCAGTATGGTACAATGGCATACTCGGAGGGTACGGAATCTAAATCTGCTACCGGAGGCACACGGGACTGTCTAACATATATACCTCCGCGTCGTCCTGCTCTACCTGCCATACCTGATAATAACATATAATGATAAAACAAATACACAGATTTATATGAAAAATATCACATATTTATATCAAAAGCATCACATATTTATATGAAAACCATCACAGATTTATGAAAATCATCATAGTCATAAAAGTCAGAGGAGACACAAAAGTGTCACTAAAGTATTCATCTTCTAAAAATATACAGATTTAATCCTCTTCTAAAAATTCATCTTCTTCGTTTAGCTCGTCATCATCTTCTTCTTCCTCCTCATCTTCACTTTCATCTATATCTTTCTCTTCGGATAATTCTACCTCTTCTACACAATTAGATGTGTAATGAGAAACTTTCGTTGTGTCCACTTCTGCAATATTGTTATAAGAGGTAGTTCATCCTCTTGATAAGCTATATCGTCAACCTCAAAGGTATTTCTAGCTTTGGTCTTGTATACTGCAAACCAGTCCAACCTTGTTGTTCCCCGTTTAGGATAACTTGTGAAGTACACGAGCTGAGCCTGACTTGATAGGACAAATGGTTCATAGGCTTGATATCGACGCCGATAGTTTATATCCACAAGACCATGCTTGTTTATTTTTCAACCTTGACCTTCGATCGGATCGAACCAATCACACCTGAATAACACAATCTTAGCAGGATCTATTCTATAACTATATGTCAACTCCATAATCTCCGTAGGACGCCTTAGAAATTGTTGCCCGCATCAACATCTTTCTAGTTCGAAGATCTGATACACAAACAACTGTTTTTGGTAGAATCGAGATCCAGGGAGCTTTCTCTTATCGGGCAAGTTGTTGACTTGAACCTAAATCCATTCACACAGTAGCTTGGATAGATTTTTGCAACATAAATTGGTCCCTTGGCTAGAGTTCTAATAGACTCATTCTCAAGTCTTGTGTATGGACGATCGACCTAAATACTACAAAATAAAAAATTAAGTTCATTCTGAAGTGCATATACAAAAAGGTAATTACAGAGTCACCCTTACATATACACTCAACCAGGAAGAGAAATAATGCCTCATTTCTTGTTCTATTTCTTCTTCTGTTATGTGTGGCCTACTCAACCTCACATCATCATTAATGTACTGAAAACAACATCGTCCAATTAATATAATATTATAATGGTCAACACTATTAAAATAACGTGGACGTAGATGTATTAATTACTTACCCCTCGAGCTTCTCTACTTCTTTTTCGTCGCAGTTGAGTAATACATACACCTAAACAGCCCTTGGCTCATCATCTTTCAGATATCTCTTCTTTATTTTACCCGATGGCTTTCCTGGAGCGTTGAATACCTTCAGTATTGTATCATTATATTCATGAGCTCCATCGTCGTTTTCGGGAGCTCTCGTTCTATTAGTTGCAATATGAGGCTTGAAATATATCAAACAAAAGTTTGTAATCTTTTCGAGAACATAGGCTTCACAAATAGAACCCTCGAACCGTGCCTTATTTTCACCTTTCTTTTTAGGTGGTTCAAATGTCGCTCGAACGGGTACATCCATCGATATTTGACGGGTCCACCAACACGTGCCTCATAGGAAAGATGAATCGACAAATGCTCCATAAAGTCGAAGAATCTAGGAGGGAACACCCTCTCTAGCTTGTACAGTGTTACCGCAATGTCCTTCGCTTACTTTTCTAGACGATAGATGAGCAATTTCTTAGAACAAAGATCCCTGAAGAATATGCTAAGCTCCATTAATGGATCCCAAACTGCCTGCGGTAAGAATTCTCGAAATACAATCGGAATTAACCTCTCCATGAATACGTGGCAGTCGTGGCTCTTCATACCCATCAATTTATTTTCCTTCGGATCAACACATCTTCTCAGATTTGACACGTATCCATCTGAAAATTTTAGGCCCTGGATCCACCGACAAAGTCTCACTTTATCCTCCTTGTCCAGTGAGAAAATTGACTTCGGCAGGAACTGTTTTCTATTATCCTCTATCAAAAGCAACGCAGGGCATTTGCATATTTCTTCTAAGTCCAATCTGGCCTTGGGATTGTCTTTCGTTTTTTTCTTTATGTCCATCATAGTATTAATTATGTTATCAAATACATTCTTCTCAATATGCATGACATCAAGATTATGTCTGATCAGATTGGTACTCCAATATGGCAGATCCCAGAATATGCACCTTTTCATCTAGTTATGATCTCGACCAAATCCATCGCACTTGTACCCAGTTGTAGGATCTTCGATAGCACTTGGAAAATCTCTAACCTCCTCCTATATCGTGTCTCCGTACCACCTTGGCGGTGGATCAGCCTTCTCCACAACGCCGGCAGGAAACGCATTCCTGTTCTTTCTGAACAGAAGATCTTTTGGCAGAAATTGTCGATGACAATCAAAGAAGCACAATTTTTCTCCGTGTTTCAAACGGAAAGCCTTAGTACGGCCCATGGAATATGGATATGAGAGACAGCCATGAGTGCTCCATCCAGATAACATTCCATAGGTCAAAAAGTCGTTGATGGTCCACATAAGGGTTGCCTTCATCTAAAAATTCTGTTTTCTGGAAACATCATATGTGTTGGCACCTACTTTCCAAAACTGATTCAACTCATCTATCAACCGACTGTAAGTACACATCAATGTTCCTCTTGGGATTATTCGGACCAGTAATGATAACGGTTAGAAACATGTACTAAGTCTTCATGCACATCCAAGATGGTAGGTTATACGGAGTGACAATCATAGGCCAGCACGAATACTGGGATCCCGAAAGACCAAAAGGAGTGAAATCGTCAGAAGATAGCCCCAACCTGACATCATGCGAATGTCACGCCCCAATTTCGTCGAATCGATAGTCGTCCCTCGGGCGTGATGCCGTGCGAACCTAATTTGCGATCGCACAAGGCATAGTCATAAGGTAATCTGAGACACGGGATCTAAGAGAGTACGCAGACAAATTGAATCACATATTGAGTAAAGAAAACTTGATTCTTTATTGATAATGAACATCTTTTACAGACTCTAATATAAGACTCATGTCGCGCGGGCTACAACAAGACTCAATTACAAAAGAGTGTCGATGAGATAGTCGTTCCATACATTGCACACATCCCTCAAATACAATAAATTATTCTAGTGACCTGGATGGGAGGAACGCTGGGTCACCTTTCTTGGACTATCGAGAGCCTTCAAAAGTAGAGTCGCAGGAAAAGTCTTCGACGCACGGCCGAAGCTTCAAAATTTCGAACGACATCGAGCTAGTTGGCGCGTCCTTCCTGGTTCACGGGACCTGCAAAGAGCGAGGATCAGTACGAGCACATGTACTTGCAAATGGCTAATTAAATCCAAGCTCTGCATTTGATTCAAAAAGTTTTATAAACATGTTAGCTAGCATTTTACGTGATCTTTCTAACCATCCTGATAAATTGCATGTTAACATGATTTCAGGCAAGCATATAAAATTGTATAACATTAAGAGACTATCATATCCATCCCGTGTCCTATGCATTTGTTAAGTAGTGAAAGGGTGTGAAGGCTACTGGCAATGTCAAGTCATCTCAGACAATAGCTTGGTTAGACGGCGACCCTTTTGCGGCGGGTAGCGAGCCCTGTGCGAAAGTTCCCGCCTAACCAATGCCGATGAAAGGCTGGCGCTAGCTATACTCGTTCCTCCCGGGCCGAATTGGTCCCTTGGCCTAGGCAACCGTTCGAGGAAACTACACATTGTCGACAAGTTGTCCAATGACCGTTTTCTTTTAAACTTAGTCGATTTGCTTACTTAGCCGCATCGTTGTGATAAACGTTAATCGATTCATTTATTGTTTTGCATAGGCTAAGTGAATTTGCATAAGAAAATATGTTTTCTATTTTCAATACCGGCAGTTCGATAGCAAGTGTTTCGTGAAGATTCGTGCCACAATTTTTTTGATTCTACACTATTATGACAAGCATTCATTTTACTTCACATATTGAGTTTTTGAAGTAGAGGGACGAGACGAAGGAGGTCAGCCACTCGCCTTAGGCTTGCTTAAAACGAGCGACCGGTTGGCTGCGCTGACATCGCCTACGCGATCACCTGCAATCGCATAAGCAACTGATTAGAACACTGTATAATTCAAGGATATTCGATATGAATGCGAAGCTCGAAAACGCGTCACGAAAACCCATCGAAAACATTCACGAAAACCAAAGCCAAAGCCAAATCAAGTGCGGCATGAAAACCAGAGCAACGGGAGGTCTCTCCCGACTCAGCCGCAGAGCCAATCCTCGAGGCGCAACCCGCTGAATATAGGACTTGGTTCCGAAGAGGCCATTCCATAACGTGGAATGGATCTTAATTCAACCGTTCCCGTTCGATCGACTCGGCTGATTCTGACCTATCGGTCCCGACCGAATCGATAGCAAACAGTGTTCCTTTCTCGCGCACCCCGTACACGAAAGTAGGGCACGATATAGGGACGGGGCACTACACCATAACCAACTAATAAAAAGTTTCATCCTCGAAACTTTAAGGATAGAACCTACCTCTACGAGAACAACGAAGAAAATTTCTCCTTCATTTCTGATTCATGCTCCCACGTCGACTCATCGACCGAATGGTTCCTCCAGAGGATGCAGACGAGAGGGATCGCTCGATTTCACAGCAGCTTATCCTTGCGTTCTAAGATTTGAACTGGCTCTTCAACGTAGGATAAGTCGGACTTTAGCTCCAGCTGGCCAAAATCTACCACGTGGCTCGGGTCGTGCACGTACTTCCGCAGTTGAGAGACGTGGAAGACATTGTGTACACCTTCTAGCGCCAACGATAGGGCAATTTTATAGGCCACTGGGCGACCCGTTCGAGTATTTTGAACGGCCCAACGAATCTCGAACTCAACTTCCCTTTGCGTCGAACCGAGTAACTCCCCGCATGGGCGACACTTTAAGAAATACGTGATCGCCTTCTTAAAACTCGAGGAGTCGACGATGAATGTCCGCATAGCTTTTTTGACGACTCTGCGCTGTCTTTAGTCTTTTTTGAATGGGCCAAATTTTCTGTACGGTCTGTGTCACGACCCGCACCCGGATATACGGATACGAATACGTGGGCCACGCCCAGCCTACGCCGCAGTATCGACGGTAGAACGCTGTCTAGTACCCAATAAATATACATTGCATCTAGAAGGTCTACAACTATAAATATACTCTAGTCACATCATAACAGCTAAGGATGATAAGACAAGAAAGATAACCAAAGCAGAAGAACAACTAGAAACTACTAGAAGGAATCATAAGATAGGAAAATAAAGATGGAAAAATAAGACGAACTAAGGATAACTACCAGGCAACTCACATAGAAGAATAGTGAGATCCACCTCAGCTAGCAACATCATGAAGTCCACTAATGGTATAACAACTCCTAAAATATTATCAACGGTATCCTGTCAGAAAAATGAGCAAGTACAAGCACTAACAGCAGTTCCATGTGAATTGACAAATTATATAAGAGACAGTATAATGAACTACAAGACAAAGATATATGAAGACTTGGGAACCGTTCGGAAGCTGAGTTACAACCCTTAAACCAAACAAGGACCGGGGTTGTAACTCTTCTCCCGAACAGAGCTTAGTCTCCAATCAAGGTACAATATAATGGCATGTAAAACATGTGAGTAATCTGAATATCATAGCATGGTGAAAAGTACTGTATATAGAACAGAGCAGGATATATGATAAGATAAGTAAATATAAAATGTGCCTTGAATTATTAGAGCGATATGTGATTGGCTTGGGATAAGTGACAGGACAGGCTATCCACTTGGCCCGGCAATCCGCGGTGACCTCAACGGAAAGTCATGCCGGCCAACCTGGATAACGAGCACAAGGTAAATGGGATCTCGCTACACCCTACGTGAGGGGAGAGTGGCGCGAGCACAAGAATAGTGACAGGGTGGCTCTGATCACATAACCCCTAATGATTATCCATCCCCGAATAGTATAATGGACCTAGACATGACACGTCATGACACGGGATTCCCTAAGAGGATAGCTACTCCCTCTCAGGAATCGGTGTCTATACAAGTACATAGAACAAGGCAGAAAATGTACATATATACCAAGAAGATCCAGGAACAACATCTCATGTCATGATCCAACATATACTAGTCCGTAAACTATCATGACTGGGAATCAAGTAAGACACTACGACTGAATCGGATATAACAGATATCAAGACAATAAAAACTATCAGTGAATGTACTCGCCTGCGGTCCTGAGCTGTCAAATGGGATCGATGCTCAGAGTGATGCCACAGACCTAAAGATAAGATATATATGAACTAATTAGGGTTCAACAGTGTTAGGCTTGATTCTATAGTATAAGCTACGCAATCTAGGTCAGACTCAGTCAACTAAGTCAAACCAGGTCACAGTAAGTCAAACCAAGTCAAACTATGTCAAACTGGGTCAATGGTTGACTTACAGTTGACTTTTGGTCAACTGATCAACTCTAGTCAACTCTAGGTCAAACTAGTCTAACCTAGGTCAAATGTTGACTCTACTTCGACGTTCAGTCAAAGCAGTCAACCATGGTCAAATAGGGTCAAGGCTAGTCTTCATAAACATCTACTAGGTCAACATATAAATTCCAGTGATGGTGAAATCATTAGAATCGGTAGATCTCAAAATACCACAAAAAGAGAAAGATTATAATAATAGGATAAAAAAACTACAGATATTGTCGGATGGTGAAATAAACATCACCAACGTGTCCAGAATGGTCAAATCAGCTAGGATAGCCTATCCATAAGTCCAATTTGGACACAGGGGCAAAAAGGTAATTTTCGGACCAAAATGATGTCTGCCGTTGGACACACTTTGCACCAAAAAACGTGTCAAAATAAAAGTGCACAAAACCTAACAAATTATATGTCCAAGAATCCAGAATGACGATACGAACCCAACGGTATATCTAGAATTGGATTCCGTTGACCCGATCTCAAATTGGTCCGTTGACCAAGACATTGAAATTCCGATTTGCACAGAAAAACGTATCGGAGTTAATGTCCTCAAAACTCAGCAAATTATATGTCAACGAGTCCAGAATGACGATACGAACTCAACGGTATATCCGGAATTGGATTCCGATGAGCCGAACTCAAAATGATCCGTTGACCCGGATATTGGTATCTGACTTGCACCGAAATGCATGCCGGAACCAATGTCCACTAAAACCTAGCAAATTATGTGTCTACGAGTCCAGAATGACGATACGAACTCAACGGTATATCCATAATTGGATTTCGATGAGCCGAACTCAAAATGACCCGTTGACTCAGAAAGTGGAACCCGCTTTACACCGAAATGCGTGCCAGGGCCCACGTTCTCCAAATCAAGCAAACTTTATATGAAAACATGCCAGAACGACGCCACGAGTCTACTGGTAGTGTCAGAAATTGAATTCGGAGTCCCGGGTTCAAAAATGAAATTTTACAAGCGCAACACTAAGAATTCGAACGGCCAACTTTGGCGTCGAATTCGACCGACCTAACAAGCTCAAACTGAAATGAAATCTAAAGGGGGCAGGAAGAGGGTTATACCAGCTGTGCACCGGAACTTGTAGTACACAAAACGGAGCTGATACGGCGAAGATACGAACCCCCGAAGTTGGTATCACAAAACTGTCCAAAAATAGTACAAATTAAAACGTCAACTTGGTGGCCAGTTTTGATGTATCAAACGACAAAATTAACGGTTCAAACTTGACAGAGGTGAAGAGGGATATACCGAGATTGAGATAGAGTGAAAAAACCGTCGATCCAACGGTCGGATCTCCCAGAAAATCGGTACGAAGTCGCTGCCCAAAATGTACCGCGCGCGTCGACGGAATCCCGGAAAAAATGCGCGAATTGCCTCGACGGCGCGTCCCGGAGGACGGTGGCCGCCACGGGAGGGTGCGGAGGTGTGCGCCCGGCCTGGAGGAGGGCTCACCGGCGACGGGCCGACCGGGGTGGTTGATGAGAACATAAAATATTATATTTTTATCCCTTAATGTTCACCATTTTATGATCATTTTATGACTAAAGGTACTCATTATATTTATATTTTGCTGTAGGATGCATTTGGAGACACTGTGCAAAATAGAGCTAAAATGCAATTCTGGACAGTTTTGATACCTTTCACCAAAATGAGCATAACTTCCTCATCCGAATAGCAATTGAGGTCCTTCAAAATGATTCGGAAAGCTAAGACAGAGGGCTACAACTTTCATATTTTGTGATTTTCGAGATTCTGGCTTCATCATGGACGAAATTAGGCATGAAGTCAGATCAAAGATGCTGTGAACAGAATTAGGAGCCAAAATAACCATTTTTGTACTTGCTTTATGACTTAGTCTTTTTTGGTTTGAGAAGTTGTAACCTTTAGAGGATATGTGGGAGATATTGTGGGCTTGAAAAAACTAATTTATGGTGTATAAAAGGGGTAGAAATCATGAGAAGAGGAAACACACAAGACAACTCTTCTTCTCTTTCTCCAACTTTTCTTTTGAAGTTTTGAAGAACATGTTCGGCTAAAGTCGTGTTGGTCGAAGTGTACGGAAGCCTCGGAATCAATAAAAACTTGTGAGATCTAATTTATGTTTATTTGTTTGATTTGTAATTTGAGTATCAAATGTTTTCTTATGCATATTTTATGATTATCTTGTTTAATTACTAGGATGCATACTAGTTTATTACTCTTGATATTCTACTGCTAAATTAGATATCGAATCCGGAATTGTTCGATCCCTCTAATTTGTGAAGCAACCAAGATTTAGTAAATTACTGCTTTGTATTATTAAATCTTAGGAAGAAACCATTCGACAAAATTAAATGCAACCGCTTGTGCTTGTGTTATTTTGTTTTATCGATCTCATTAAGTTTAATACGCTACTAAATTAAACCTTTAGCGCTTGTCTGAGATTGTTTAGTAGTTAAGGTTAATTAGGTCACTTGTTTCTAATTAATTGTGGCTAAAGGAGATAGGAAATAATTCCAACGATGAATATTCATAATACAAATCAATATATATTTGCATCTATGATCAGTTTCAAGATTTCGATGGTAGACGTAGACTTGGACCAACATTTGTTATTTTGATTTATTTTCATATTCTACTTTCTCTTTTTCATTTTCTTTCATTTTATTCATCCCCCTCCTTTTATTATTCACTTAGTACAAATCTAAACCAATTACTCTCTGTGGAAACGATCCTTACTCACACTACTACATTGTTAAGAGTAAAGGTTTTATTTTTGGGTGCCTACGACAGCACACCAAATTTTGGCGCCGTTGCCAGGGAGTAATTCTAGTTGAAGTTTGTGCTTTTTATTCTCATGAAATAATTTTCTGTTTATTAAAAAAAGATTTAATAGGACATGGCGACCAATTATCAACAAGTTGGCACTTGGCTGGATCTTCCATCTAGGTACGCTAACGAGGTAAATGTTTCTTCTTTTCAACAACAAATTGCTAGTTTAACTTCTATTGTTCATAAAATGGTTGTAGGTAACATGCAAGCAACAATGGCTTGTGAGATTTGTTTACAAGAAGGACATCCAACTGATATGTGTCCAATACTTCAAGACGAGCCCATTGTAACTCAAAATTGCCTAAGTTACCAACAGTACAAGCAACCATATCCCCATGAAAAACAATTGGGCCAAACTTCTAACTATGGTATGTCTTTAGAAGATATTGTTAAGTCTCTTGCCACTAATAATTTGCAATTTCAACAGGAGACAAGGGCCAGTATTCAGGAGACAAGGGCCAGCATCCAAAGTCTGAACAATCAAATGAGCCAAATGGCTACAATAATTAATAAACTGGAGGCACAAAGTTCAGAAAAATTATCATCTCAAATAATAAATTCAAAAGACATTGCAGGTACAATTATTTTGAGAAATGGTAAAGAGGTGGACATTCTAGTAGAAGAATCACCTACATCGTCAAAACAAGAAGAAGAGATCAACAACGTTGTAGACACGAACATTCCAAATGACGACGTAGTACCTAATCTAGAGGAAGTTTTTGAACTTGATGGCAAAGAAGGATTGGATGTTGCCATCAGTGAGCATCTTGAAAAAGTGGATGAGGAGTTATCGTTGAGTTCTAATATGCAGGAAACTGTAGCAGCATTCAATAAATTTACAGAAATGCCACAGTCAGGTAACTTTTCTTATATGTCATTGTCAATTTTTAACAAGATGTTTTTACCCTCTATTTTGCAGGCCTCCATTCAAGATGTAAAATCTTTGCGTAGTTGTCTCAAGTGTGCATAGAGTCGAGCCAACGACGTATTAAACAAAGGCGCTGCTTGGGAGGCAACCCAAGGGGAGTTTTTTATATTCTTGCATTTTTTTATTTTTTTATTTTTGTCGGTTATTTTCATTTAGACTTTCATTAGTGACAATGTCAGTTTTAATTGTAGGCAAGGATATTTATGTTTAGTTATTTTTAGATGCATAGTTTTTTTTTAAATAAATAAATTTAAAAATAAAATTTAAAGAATTTTTTTTTGTTCTCGGTTTATTTTCTTAAAAAAAAGAGATTTGTTTTTGTGGTTTTCAATAATTCTTGTTGTGTATGCCATAAACAAGATTCAACTATGTTAGAAAATTTTTATAACATGATTGAATAAGTACTCTTTTCAACTTAGAATTAATTAGTATAGTTATTTTCCTTAAGGATGGTTGTAACTAAATTTGGTAGACAAAAGCCGGTGAGATTTTGAGCCTTTAGACTGACACTTCAGTCTCACTATTTTCTTTGATGAGAGATATTCTTCCATAGATTTGTTTCTCTAGAACTTGCTTAGATTCTCTTCAAGGTCACATCGACACATGCATACATGAACATGATTAAGGCCTTTTTTTTTACGCTACTTAAGCCAAATAGCCTACCCTGAAATTATTTTTTCTTTGGTTGAACCCCTTTGAGCCTTATTGCTTTTATTTTTGTGAACCCACATTACAAGCTTTAACCTGAAAAAAAAATCCCTACCCAAGCCGGAAAGCTAGTGGAGCATTATGATATGTATGGGTGTATAAAAATAAGTGTGGGGGTATTTGAATTTTTAGTTTGGCTACATATTTTTTTTCTTGAGTTCCATCATGAAAAAAAAGCAAAAAAAATGATGAAAAAGAAAAAAAAGAAAAAAGAAAATGAAAAAAAGATGATGGGAAAAAGAACGAAAGAAAGAAAGAAGTAAAGAAAAAAAAAGTGAAGGAGGAAATTACTTTTGATATTCATTTTTATTATTTCTCCTCCAATTCCAATAAAGGGGTATGTTGAATACTTTGAATTCAAATTGAAGAAGCTGCTCAATGGGGTGATTGGTTTTATATATTTTATATATGCGAGCTTGAGTTAAATCATTTTTGCCCCACTAGTTTTGATGGCTTTTGAGCTACACTCCCAAAATATATCCTACCTTAATCCTAAGCCCCGCTACAACCCATAAAAAGTCCTTATGATTTGTGTTATGCATGTGATCCAAGTGGTGGAGAATGAGAAAATATGCAAGCTTATGGTAGATCATTTCTTTTGGAATGAATTTGAGTGAAACACATACCCTTCAAACAGATAAGAGTTGAGTATTTATTCCCGTGAGGGTCTACCAATTTAGTTTGCTCTATCTTCAAGTGAAAACACTTACTAAGGAATTAGAAGTTGTCTAAGAATATAATTTCATGATATGTTATGAGTTTTGAAAAACTATTTTATTCTTGATTTATGGCATTACACAACCTTGATTTTGTTTTGGAAAATAAATAAATTAGAGTTTTGTCCGAGGACGAACAAAAGTTAAGTGTGGGGGTATTTGATGAGAACATAAAATATTATATTTTTATCCCTTAATATTCACCATTTTATGATCATTTTATGACTAAAGGTACTCATTCTATTTATATTTTTCTCCAGGATGCATTTGGAGACACTATGTGCAAAATAGAGCTAAAATACAATTCTGGACAGTTTTGACACCTTTCACCAAAATGAGCATAACTTCCTCATCCGAATAGCAATTGAGGTCCTTCAAAATGATTCGGAAAGCTAAGACAGAGGGCTACAACTTTCATATTTTGTGATTTTCGAGATTCTGGCTTCATCATGGACGAAATTAGGCATGAAGTCAGATCAAAGATGCTATGAACAGAATTAGGAGCCAAAATAACCATTTTTGTACTTGCTTTATGACTTAGTCTTTTTTGGTTTGAGAAGTTGTAACCTTTAGAGGATATGTGGGAGATATTGTGGGCTTGAAAAAACTAATTTATGGTGTATAAAAGGGGTAGAAATCATGAGAAGAGGAAACACACAAGACAACTCTTCTTCTCTTTCTCCAACTTTTCTTTTGAAGTTTTGAAGAACATGTTCGGCTAAAGTCATGTTGGTCGAAGTGTACGGAAGCCTCGGAATCAATAAAAACTTGTGAGATCTAATTTATGTTTATTTGTTTGATTTGTAATTTGAGTATCAAATGTTTTCTTATGCATATTTTATGATTATCTTGTTTAATTACTAGGATGCATACTAGTTTATTACTCTTGATATTCTACTGCTAAATTAGATATCGAATCTGGAATTGTTCGATCCCTCTAATTTGTGAAGCAACCAAGATTTAGTAAATTACTGCTTTGTATTATTAAATCTTAGGAAGAAACCATTCGACAAAATTAAATGCAACCGCTTGTGCTTGTGTTATTTTGTTTCATCGATCTCATTAAGTTTAATACGCTACTAAATTAAACCTTTAGTGCTTGTCTGAGGTTGTTTAGTAGTTAAGGTTAATTAGGTCACTTGTTTCTAATTAATTGTGGCTAAAGGAGATAGGAAATAATTCCAACGATGAATATTCATAATACAAATCAATATATATTTGCATCTATGATCAGTTTCAAGATTCCGATGGTAGACGTAGACTAGGACCAACATTTGTTATTTTGATTTATTTTCATATTCTACTTTCTCTTTTTCATTTTCTTTCATTTTATTCATCCCCCCCTTTTATTATTCACTTAGTACAAATCTAAACCAATTACTCTCTGTGGAAACGATCCTTACTCACACTACTACATTGTTAAGAGTAAAGGTTTTATTTTTGGGTGCCTACGACAGCACACCAGTGGTCGTGTGCGGTGGTGCGGCAGCCACTGCGGCTGCTACTGCAGCTGCTGCTGCTGTGCAGCAAGCTGCTGTGCGCGAGCGCACGCTGCGACGTTGCTGCGACGGCTGCCCGGCGGTCGTGGCCGTGGCGGCGTACGGCGGGGCGTCGGGGAGGCTCACCGGCCACGTGGTGGCGCACGGCGGCGGTCGTTTGTGTGGTGGAGATGGAATGATAGTGATGGTGAAATGGTGATGAAGAAGAAGAAGACTAAGAAGAAGGAGTTGAGGAAGAAGGAGGAGAAGTGAGAAGGAGAGAGAGATGATAATGATGATGTAGAAGAAAAAGGGGGGGATGTACCAGTACGGGAGAGAGAGGGTTGATGTGTGGGGGGGTGAGAGTAAGAGAGTTATGTGTGTGAGTATATATATAACATATATATATATATAAAGAGAGAGGGTGAGAATAGAGAGAGAGAAAGTAGAGAGAGTGAGAGGGTGGGATATAGGTCGGCTGGTATAGGAATGAGAGAGTGAGTTTGTGTGAGGATTTAAATGTAGAGAGAGTGTAAGAATATTTTATATATATATATATATATATATATATATATATATATATATATATATATATATATATATATATATATATAATAGAAAGAGAAAAATAAGATATTTATATAAAATAGGAATATTTTGAGTAGAGAAAAATGCAAATACAATAGTGGGGTGTATAGGTAGTCATGACAGGGGTCACACCCAATTGGGTTGGGTGTTGGGCCAAGTTTGGACAAGCTTGGGGCCAAAATTTAATTAAAATAATAATTTAAAGCAATTAAAAATCACGGATGAAATGGGAGCACAAGGGAGATCAATTCGGTGGCACGCAAGGGGCACGTGCATAGTAGACTCAAAACAGTCCATGGCCATATATTGGGTCGACTGGATTGGACCTATGTCGGGCCCCGAAATTAAATAGAAAATTAAATCAGGTTTTACGGTAGATAATTAATTGGCCTAAATTGAACCGAAAGTTATGCGAAGGAAATGGAGCACAAAATGGAGTATCTTAGTGGGACACAAAGGTCATGGGTGAAGAGCATCTCGAGTAGATTATTCATAAGAAGTTGGTTCTGAGAAAACGACTGGTCTGGTGCTCCTAAATTAAAAGTCACGGTAACGTGCATATGATGATCAAGGAAAAGAGTGGGAATTCAATTAATAATTAAATGGTCTAAATTGACCCGAACTTGCGCGAAGCAAAAAGAGTACAAGGGAATAAGTTCGAGTAGGATACGAAATATCAATGTGAAGATAATCTCGTCTACTACAAACTCCATGAAGGAAGTTTCCAGAGACTGGCATCCCTGATGCTCTAGAATTCCAAGTCACGGTAAAGAGCATTTAATGATCAAAATCAATTAAATCGAAATTAATTATCGAGAATAAAATATTTAGAAAATTTGAAAATAAATCTCGGAAATTCAGGGGACTTACAGTCTGTTCCACCAGTTCTGGGCTAAGAATCTGCCGCTCTCCGACTTCGTCCCAACAAATGGGTGATCGGAACTTGCGTCCATACAAGGCTTTATACGGCACCATTTGAATGCTGGATTAATAGCTATTGTTGTATGCGAATTCGGCCAGAGGTAGATGATTGTCCCATCTTAATTTGAAGTCAATTGCGCAGAGTCGTAGCATGTCTTCGAGAATCTGATTGACGCGTTCTGTATGGCCGTCGGTCTGAAGATGGTAAGCTGAGCTGAACTGCAACTTTGTACCCAACGCCGACTGAAGGCTACTCCAGAATCGCGACATGAACCGTGAATCCCAATCGGAGACGATGGATAATAGAACTCCGTGCAGCCGTACTATCTCA
This sequence comes from Iris pallida, assembly GCA_029216955.1. NCBI lineage: Eukaryota > Viridiplantae > Streptophyta > Magnoliopsida > Asparagales > Iridaceae > Iris > Iris pallida. The sequence goes on along the minus strand of JANAVB010032420.1, from coordinate 9,814,205 downwards.
TCAAGATAAATCTGTGTCAGGCGATCAACGCTTCAAATAACTTTGATGGCAATAAAGTGCGCTGACTTGGTTAGTCGATCGACGATGACCCAGATGACATCATTTTCCCGTGGCATCTTCGGCAGACCAACAATAAAATCCATGCACACGTGCTGCCACTTCCATTCCGGAATCTCCAGATTCTGCATCTCCCTGCCCGGTCTCTGGTGCTCAGCTTTCACCTGCTGACAGGCCATACATTGAGACACGAAAAGTGCTACATCTCTTTTCATCATGTGCCACCAAAAGTTTGTACGGAGGTCCTTGTACATCTTTGTGCTACCGAGATGCAAGGTATATTTCGCATAGTGCACCTCCGACAGTATCTCCTTTCTAAGATCTGAATCGTCCGGAACGCATAGCCTACCCTTCAATCGAAGCATGCCAGTTTCGTCTTCTGCAAAGTCGGTCGTCCTGCCCGTCGAGATTAGCTCTCATATTTTCTTCAGGTACGGATTGTCCTTCTGAGCGGTCTTGATCTTTTCAAGCAAGCTCGGCTCTAACTGCAACTTTGCCAACTACACATTCCGGAATCGGACTCGGAGTTCGATGCCCATCTCTTCTAGGTCGTGTAGCAGTCTGCGTTCGATGGATAGCGAGGCTATGTACTTTCGACTCAGAGCATCCGCCACAATATTTCCCTTTTTCGGCGTATAGTCGATAGTCAAGTCGTAATCCTTGATCAGTTCAAGCCAACGCCTCTGCCGCAAGTTCAGTTCCCTCTGCATGAATAGATACTTGAGGCTCTTGTGATCGGTATAGATCGTGCACGCCACACCAAAGAGATAGTGACGCAACAATTTTAACACGAACATAATCGCCGCTAACTCCAGGTCATGAGTAGGGTAGTTCTTCTCGTGCGGCTTTAGCTATCGGAAAGCAAAAGATATCACCTTTATTCCGCTGCATCAGCACACACCCCAAGCGCTGACCGGATGCGTCGCTGAATATCTGGAAACCCTCAGTCCCTTCTGGAAGTGCAAGTATCGGGGCCGAGACGAGCATTCGCTTTAATTCTTGGAATGAAGCTTCACAATCTTCTGACCATTCGAATGCGACTCCTTTCTGGGTGAGGCGAGTCAGAGGCGATGCGATCTTCGCAAAGCCTTTCACGAAGCGTCGGTAGTATCACGCTAAGCCAAGGAAACTTCGAATCTCGCTGACGGACGTTGGCCGCTTCCAATCAACAACGGCTTCAACTTTCTTTGGGTCGACCGCAATGCCTTCAGCTGAAATAATGTGTCCGAAAAATACGACGCTACTCAGCCAAAATTTACATTTGCTTCGCTTCGCATACAACTGATTTTCTCGAAGGGTCTGAAGCACGGTCCGTATATGCTCAGTGTGTTGCTGTTTATTCTTCGAGTAGACGAGTATATCGTTGATAAAGACTACCACGAACTTTTCGAGAAATGGTCGGAACACCCGATTCATCAAATCCATAAAAGCAGCAGGGGCATTCGTTAGGCCAAACGACATTACCAGAAACTCGTAATGGCCGTATCGAGTGCGGAAGGCAGACTTCGGCACATCGTCTGGCTTGATCTTGAGTTGATGGTAACCCGAGCGCAGATCAATTTTAGAGAACACTGTAGCTCCTTGAAGCTGATCAAACAGATCGTCTATGCGGGACAGGGGTATTTGCTCCGGACGGTGGCTTTATCCAGCTCGCGATAGTTGATACAAAGACGCATAGAGCCATCCTTCTTTTTGACAAACAGCACGGGCGCTCCCCAGGGCGAGACGCTGGGTCGGATGAATCCCTTGTCGAGCAACTCTTGTAACTGCACCTTGAGTTCTTTAAGCTCTGCAAGGGCCATTCTGTATGGGGATTTCAAGATCGGTCGACTGTCGGGGAATGTATCGATAGTGAACTCAATCTCCAGATCGGGCGGCATACCGGGCAGCTCATCCGGGAATACATCGGGGAATTCTGCCACAACGTCGGTCTGACCCGCGTTTGCACCATCCTGTCGCATGTCTCGAATGAAAGCTAGATAGCCTTCACACCCGGAATATAGCATCCGTCAAGTAGATATTGTGGAGATCACCATGCAGGTCGGCGATGCCTCACCATACGAGTAGCAGAATTCAGGCACTCCAGGTATGCAAAATGTGACCCTCTTTTCAGCGTAGTCTATGGTTGTGTTGCATGGACCGAGCCAATCCATCCCCAGAATGATGTCCTAGTCCTTAATATATAGAACTATCGCATCGAGACTGATCTTTTGACCACCTATACAGATGATTCCGTCTCCGTAGACTAAATTTGCAAGTAGTTGCATGTCCGACGGTACGTTAACAGTGAGATCGAAGCCCAGTGGTGTCAAGGAAAATTTGTGCTCGGCGGCAAAGTCCGTCGATATAAAACTATGCATGGCACCTGAATCAAACAATACACGAGCAGGTTTATCATTGAATTGCAATATACCTGTCACGACTGTATCAGACGCGAACGCTTCATCTCGAGTCATGGCGTAGACGCGGCCCTGAGCATTGGGGCGACGGTCTTGGCCATTCTGTTGTGCGGTCGGTGGAGCCCGAGGTGCTTGGCCTCGGTTCTGATGGTGTTATTGGGGGCGCTGGTTTGGCTTCTCCGGACAGTTGCGTACGATATGGTCAGTTCGGCCGCAGCCGAGGCATGCACCGTTCATCAATCGGCACTCGTTGACCAAGTGCCCCTCCTTGTGGCAGAAAGTGTAGACTACTCGATCCTTCGTCTGGTTGCCGCCTCCGTTGTCGCAGTTTTGACGCTTGTGTGCGTTGTTGCCTCCTGCATTACTATGGCGTTTGTTATTAAAATAAACAGTACCAGTAGTAGCAGGAGGATACTCGGACTCCAGATGGAGGGCATGGTTGAGTGCCTCGTCCATAGTTTTGTATTCACCCACCGAAACGTGAGCACGGATAGTAGAACGTAGGCCCACTTCAAATCGTCGAGCTCGACTTGCAGTGGTAGGCAGATAGTCTCCAGCAAATTTGGCTAGTTTGTTGAATTCAGCCGCATACTGTCGTACTGTCATATTCCCTTGTCTTAACTGCATAAATTTATTTTCCTTTTCCTGTCGCACGGCTACAGAAAGATACTCGGTCTTGAATGTATTTTTGAATGTAGCCCAAGAGATCGCTGCCATCCCGTCTTTATGTCGAATAGCCCGCTTCTATACAGTCCACCAATTGTGCACATTCATTCGAAGTAGAAGTTGAGTAGACGCGACTTTCTTTGAGTCATCGACACCCAGAAGCTCGAACTTATCTTCCAGCTCCTCCAACCAGTCGATCGCCATCGAGGGATCTTCTGTACCATTGAAGGAAGTACGGCAGCTTTTTGGGAATTTTGACATGTCAAAAATAGAACTTCTCGGTGCCTCAGGTGAGAGCACGGGCGCCTCTGGTTCGACTCCATTGGATCGAAATGCAGGCTGGGTCACGGCAGGTGTCATCGTTGAATTGTTGTTGTTGCCCACGACCGACTATACAATTTGCTGGAGGGTATTCAGCTGCTGCTGCTGCAGCTTGAATTGAGCCTCGAACAGATTCTCAAATTGAGTCTGACGAGCCTCTGCTTGCTGACGATGAAGCTCATTTTGATGTTACTGTATTTCAAGCATTTGCAGCATACGTTGCATCGGGTCGCCGGAAGGTCCGACTACGGTAGGCGTCATTTCCGTTGGGTTGACAGAATGCTCGAGTCTAGAAGTACTCGAGCCGCTGGAAGCGCTCGCCTCATCCTCTGTCCGAGCTCCCGCAACTGCAGAGAAAGGAAAAGGAAACTCTCGTTAGTTTCAGAAAATGTCCTGGATTCAGCGTATGGAACAACTCATCTCATCAACACGAGGTCAACGGTTTTGAGACTAGAACTCGACACTGGAGGCCAAGGACGTAAAGTCGTGCTCTGATACCATTATGTTACGCCCCGATTCCATTGAATCGATAGTCGTCCCCCGAGCGTAATGCCGTGCGAACCTAATTTGCGATCGCACAAGGCATAGTCATAAGGTAATCCGAGACACGAGATCTGAGAGAGTACGCAGACAAATTGAATCACATATTGAGTAAAGGAAACTTGATTCTTTATTGATAATGAACATCTTTTACAGACTCTAATACAAGACTCATGCCACGCAGGATACAACAAGACTCAATTATAAAAGAGTGCCGATGAGATAGTCGTTCCATACATTGCACACATCCCTCAAATACAACAAAGTACTCCAGTGACCTGGATGGGACGGACGCTGAGTCATCTTCCTTGGACTGTCGAGAGCCTTCAAAAGTAGAGTCGCGGGAAAAGTCTTCGACGCACGGCCGAAGATTCAAAATTTTGAACGCCGCCGAGCTAGTTGACGCGTCCTTCCTGGTTCACGGGATCTGTAAAGAGCGAGGATCAGTACGAGCACATGTACTGGCGAATGGCTAATTAAATCCAAGCTCTGCATTTGATTCAAGAAGTTTTATAAACATGTTAGCAAGCATTTTACGTGATCTTTCTAACCATCCTGATAAATTGCATGTTAATATGATTTCAGGCAAGCATATGAAATTGTATAACATTAAGCGACTATCATTTCCATCTCGTGTCCCGTGCATTTGTTAAGTAGTGAAAGGGTGTGAAGGCTACTAGCAATGTCAAGCCATCTCGGACAATAGCTTGGTTAGACGGCGACCCTTTCGCGGCGGGTAGCGAGCCCTGTGCGAAAGTTCCTGCCTAACCTACGCCGATGAAAGGCTGGCGCTAGCTATACTCGTTCCTTCCAGGCCGAATCGGTCCCTTCGCCTAGGCAACTGTTCGAGGAAACTATACCTTGTCGACAAGTTATCCAATGACCATTTTCTTTTGAACTTAGTCGATTTATTGACTTAGCCGTATCGTTGCGATAAACGTTAATCGATTCATTCATTATTTTGCATAGGCTAAGTGAATTTGTATAAGAAAACACGTTTTCTATTTTCAATACCGGCAGTTCGATAGCAAGTATTTCGTGAAGATTCGTGCCACGATTTCTTTGATTCTACACTATTATGACAAGCATTCATTTTACATCACATATTAAGTTTTTGAAGTAGAGGGACGAGACGAAGGAGGTCGGCCACTCGCCTTAGGCTTGTTTCAAGCGAGCGACTGGTTGGCTGTGCTGATATCGCCTACGTGATCACCTGCAATCGTATAAGCAACTGATTAGAATACTGTATAATTCAAGGATATTCGATATGAATGCGAAGCTCGAAAACGCGTCACGAAAATCCATCGAAAATATTCACGAAAAACGTATTCACGAAAACCAAAGCCAAAGCCAAATCAAGTGCGGCATGAAAACCAGAGCAACGGGAGGTCTCTCCCGACTCAGTCGCAGAGCCAATCCTCGAGGCGCAACCCACTGAATATGGGACTTGGTTCCGAAGAGGTCATTCCATAACGTAGAATGGATCTTAATTCAACCATTCCCGTTCAATCGACTCGGCTGATTCTGACCTATCGGTCCTGACTGAATCGATAGCGACAGTGTTCCTTTCTCGTGCACCCCGTGGACGAAAACGGGTCATGATGTAGGGACGGGCCACTACAGGTCTGAAGCAAAATTAGGATACACTCGATCAAAGAGCTTCCATGCTTCTCTATCGGATGGGTGATCCAATACTCCTTCAATCTGTTCTTGCCTGTGCCAACTCATATTTTCGGCCGTCTCTTTCACCATAAATAATCTCTGCAACCGCGGTATTAAAGACAAGTAGTACATTAAATCAGTCGGTCTTCTTGTATCGGTAGACCTCCCTGTACTAGTTGCCTTATAGCGATCAGCACCACAAAATCTGCACACATCTGCGTCCTTGTCGTCTTTGTAGTACATAATGCACCCGTTGCGATAAGAATCAATTTTCTCGTAACCCATCTAGAGCGATCTCACCATCCTCTTAGACTGCTAGAAGTCTTTAGGTAACTTAGCACCCGCCGGCAAGATCTCTATAATCAACTCCATCACTCGGTTGCAGCATTCTTGCGACATGTTAAAATATGACTTAATGCTCAATAGTCTTGTAACCACCTCCAACGGTGAATGATCCTCACAACCAGGATACAATGGAGTCCTTGCATTCTCCAGCAACTCCATGAACTTTACAGCATCAACATTCGGTGCCTCGTCAGCTACATCATGATTATCCGGAACGAAACTAGGCCCAGCAGCGTCGAAAACCATGCTCACGCATCCGTCGTCGTATGCATAATTATCTGAAATGAAACTAGGTTCCGCATGCATATACGGCTCCACATAAGGCTCTGGTTTTGATGCTAAAGACACAAGTTCTCCGTGTGCGGTCCACTGATAGTAATTAGGTGTGAAACCCCTCGAGTACAAATGATATGTCACTTCCACTTCTAGAAAATATTTCACGTTACGATATTTCACACACGAACACTTAAATTTGGTACCGTCCATGTACTGAAGGAACGCCTTGGCAAACTGCAGGAACTGCTCTACTCCCACTATGTATTCATTCCGTATACCGCACATGTCATCAGGACGACGATTGTACATCCATGAACGACACCGCAAGTAGTAATTCCTATCCATTTGAAAATAATTCTGCAAAGATGGACACACATTATCCAATAGGCACAAAATTGTATATTATATCTTATTATCTTAGTAATATTTACCTTATCTAATCCAAGACCCTTATCTATTTATACACAACCCATACATAGACTGAACTGAACTATAGTTCAGCTGATGTTTAAGAGTGGGTATTGCACCACTGAAATGAACTCTGTGACTGAATCTTGTGCAACAAGTAGGCTGAGGACTATGCAGCCTACAGTGCCTGTACAATTGTACAGTTCCTGAATCGTAATTGTGTGTACCCCTGTGCACACAGCTCAATAACTAAGCTTCCCTCTTGTTGCAACTGCAGTTATGCACACACCTCTGTACACTCCCTTTAGCTATTAACACACACACACAACTAAGCACTTATACAACACATATTAAAAACACACTCATGTATCAAGCTATGATATACTTCAATAAATACACACACTCACACTTATATATACTAGCACAACACTAAGGTGTATGCATATATACACACATCAATACTAACATGGATTATGCTCAATACTACACTAGTAGCCATACTCCACTACACACATAAACCTATATATCTATATGTAATGTATACACTATTATATATGAGCACACACTATATATGTTAATGCATAGGATGCACATATACAATATTGATACATCCACTTCATTTCCAATACCAATTGGTATCAATGAAACACAACGTATCCTCAATAGGATACCAACTATAGGTAAATCGATCTCCAAATGACAATCACCAATTGAAATCACACAATGCCCAAGTGCACAAGACAACACTACACCAAAAGAGGTGATTGCTAACGGTTATTACCGTGACAAAAAAATTCGGCACGGTAATAACCGTTACCGTTTGGGCGTGACTAATTTTCGTAACTATTTTTGTCACGGTTTTAACCGTGACAAAAATTTGATTTGTAACGGATATTGTCACGGGTATAACCGTGATAAATAGTTTACTTATGTAACGGTTGTAACCGTGACAGAAACTTTCATTTTAGAAAAAAAATTGGCTATATTTTCTATAATCCTATATTCAATCAACTTCACAACAGAACTAATTTAGTTTACCTCCATCGTCATAACCTTGGAGAATTAGTAAATGTGCTTTGAGAATGCATAAATATGTGACATTCGGTTATGCCTCAAAATAAATATAAGTTGATGAATGTAAATGACAGCCACATACCTGCATACAACAAGAGTCACCTTGCACCTGAATTTGCTTGAACCCTTTTGTAAGAACATATTTCATTCCTACGATCAAGGCTCGGTACTCAGCAACGTTAATAGTTATAGTAGTCAACTAGCTTATTAAGCATAATTTCGAGGTAGCAGTATAATTGTGATTAAATAGATTTACAATCAAATAAAAAAGTTGTCCTAGACAGAGTATAGAGAATTTGATTCATATAATATAACATTTTGTGGGAGGCATAAGAACAAAATATAGAAACCAATCTAATTATAGCTGAATAAAATTCTGTGGATTATATTACAACAATGCAACTACATGAGTTTTCCTGCACCCAACTTTTCACCATTATCTTCTTACATTGCTATCTATATAAGCAGCAAAAATTAGTCCCAATAGCCTTCCTCCTCCCACATATCCACCATCAAGTGCCCCCACAACAATTCAATCTGGCTGCAGCTTGACCTTCGTCAGCTGCTTGGTTTGGGTTATTGATCCTAATTCCCCTATCCTGAAATCACATAGATAATGAAGCTCTATGGTTGGCTAGCACATGACACTGGGTGGAAAGTTGAAAAGGAAGGAAAGAACACATAATTGACTCTAGCAGGAGGAAAAAAATTCATACCTCAGCATTTGCATTGGTTTCTGAAAGCCTTTGCTTAATATCTCTAGCAATTGAGAAGAAAACTTGCTCCATATTTAAGTTCGTCTTTGCACTCTGCAACATAAGATACTAAAAGGGTTAACAATAGAAATATAAGGAAAACAAAAAAAGTTAGCATCTCAACGTCTTACAAAGGACAGTTAACTAAAAGCCTTTTAAATTTCAAATGAAAGCAAAATCGGATGATTTGTAGAATATGATTGTCAAGAAAAAGATACAAAAATAAAAGCCTCCACTGCCAAGTATACGGGTTATATATATGAATTTAGATAATTCAAAGCTAGTATTAGACTGATACAACAGTTTCATAATGTTTCAGACAACCAAATATTTCTAAATAATGGGAACGTCAGTTGAAGAAATTATAGTTGTAAATTTTAGGACACAAAATCGGCAAAAAGTCGGACAACTAACCTACCCAAAATGGGGGAACACCACTCAGTAGAATGTAAATATTTACTGGCGCTCCAAACATCCCACTTTAGGCCGTAACGCTTTCTTAAGACTTCCGACGCGACATAGTAAGGGTTTTCTACGACATCGATGAATATTTCTCCTGAAACGAAAGAAGTTTCAATTCAAGATCAGACATATATAGAAAAAGATTAGTCATTTAACCCAGAAAGGTTTCTGGGACATTTGAGCTACAAATACAAAACACAAAAAAGGAAAAAAAAATTTAAAAGCTAGGAAACAAAATTTAATTATCTGGAAAACTGGCATCATATTTTCTATAAAATCCAAGAGAAAGTCATTTATTACTAGCATGGTTGGTTTCCCTTATCATTATTATCTAAACCAGTTTCAAGCCCAATTCTTGGGTCAATATTTGTAAGTACAGCAAAGTAGAATAATGAAGATTAGTCATTTAACATTTTGAAATATACAACATCAATCATACAAGAAAAAGAGATGGTTTAGAAGACGACATATCAGGGGGTATTCCAGGCACTGGGACCATAAAGGTGAGGAAACATCCCACTGATTCTGGAAAAGAAAGAAAGTGCTTTGAATTGCATCCATGGCTAACAGAAGCTGGCATTTTCTGTAATTGGCCAAAACAAGAAACAAAGCTCTTTAGTAAAATAAGAAAAGTTATAATTAAATATTATATGTCACTCGAGTATTCAATGAACGAGATGAAATTTTAAAACTGGTAGCAGCTAAAGACGGCAGATCAATTTGCTGTGGGGGTGAAGTAATCGTTGTGGGTGATGAGGTATTCATGAACCTCATGTGTGTGGGAGGGGGTATGGGGGGTGTGTGGGTGTGTGTGTACCTACACGGGACTCTATTCCACTTACTTGTAGGAGTGTCACATTATAGTATATTATATTATATTAAAAAGTATTAGATTATCATTGTTTGCAGCATACAATTGTTTGTTCATAGTTCTTGAATCACTATTATGTTGATTTACTTTTAAGGACTTGTATTGGTATTACTTGCTCCTTCGCATAGTAGAATTGTTATAGATTCTTATCCGTCAATTTAATTTAGAGATAGTGCCTTGGTACACGACGAAGCTCATGCATTTATTATAGGCCATTAAATATTATATGTCACTCGAGTATTCAATTAAATATTATATATCACTCGAGTATTCAATTTAATATTAGTTGTCCAAAAATTGGTTGAACCAATCAAATGACAAAAAAGTTTAAACTATGGCCTAGAGTTCACCTTCTAACAGTATGGCTTTAGGGTCATGCTAGCAAGGAATAAAGGAAAGAACATTGTTTGCAAAAACAAAAGTATGAATGTTATTTCAACAAACTTTGTAAAGAGATTACAAGAATTCTGGGAAAGCACAACTGTAGGAATCCAATCTAGAAGACGATTGCTTTATCCCTTGGACGATGTGAACTCTGAAGACGATAGTCTCTGAATTTGAAGGCAAAAGCCTCAGAAGAATGCAGCAGCACTTGGGCAAGAACTCCTGAACTCTCTGATATTTTTGAACTTATGTCTGATCCCCTTGAATGAAGACTTGAAACTCTATTTATAGAGTTCTAGAAATAACTAACTTTTAGTTATTCTGAATGACGCAAGTTGGATTGCGCAGGTACTGGATTACGCAGCATCAGACTGCGCATGCAGTTGTCTGGTCGTGGACCAACTATCTTAGACACATGGCATCATTTGATTGAAATGCGTATGATCGTGTGTAGACGGTTGTCACGTAACGAATAATTGATATCATGAATGCCACGTGTACTTTTGTCAGTTATCATGATGAAGTGTGCCACATGAATTGCGCTGACTTTGGATTGCGCTAGGATGGACTGCGCTGAGTTGGGTTGCGCTGCAAACAGATTACGCTGCATGTACAGCTGTCCTCGAGCGCTGTGCGGCACAATAAACGAACAGTCTCCTCGTTCTTTGTGCTGTCAATTGTCAGAAAATTTGATTGTGTCAGGTAATGATGACATTGCCACATCATCCTGCGCACTTGAAAGTGTGCGCAGTCCAGTCTGCGCCATCTGGATGATGCGCAATCTGATATCTGCGCAGTTTATTTGAAAGCTATTTTTCTTGATTTTCATGACTTTGTTGATGGGTGCAACTTAATTTTTTAGGACCTACAAGACCCCCTTCAAAGTTTTCGAAAGTTGAATTTATTCAAAATTTTGAAATACTTTGAATTTTGAATTTTAAATCAAGTTGCGCATATGTTGAGCTGTCTGCACAATCGGATGAATCAGCCCCTGCTTTTTGGCACAATCTGTGGCGGCCGTTTGTTCTTTGAAAAACTATAAATAGTTTCCTCGATCCTTCAAATTATTCTTTACTTGCTTTCATTGTGTTTGAGAGAGAGAAACCCCGAGCCTACTCCGACTTCAGCCTTTCTTCCCCGTCGATCTTATGGCTCCTAAGCGTTCCTCCGTCGCCGACAAGGGCAAGGCCCCCGCCGAGTCTTCGACTCGTGTTGCGCCTTGTCCTTTCCGTCATGAAACTGCGTACCCTGCTTTGCGAGGTAGACAACCCGATCGAAAACTCTTTTTAGGATTTTTCGACTTTGCTGGATCTTAAAATCTATCTCTTTTTAGAGATGTGATCATACTGCGCCACCCTTTTTAGGGTTTTGGTTGCACGAACACATTATTCTTCATTTTTATGAAGAATATCTTTTCGTGCAATCGGTTGAATTGCGCTGGCAAAAGTCAGCGCAATCGGCTGATTTGCGCAATCTTGTCAGCGCAAAATGATGCTTGCACAAGCTTTGTCAGCGCAATCTGATGATTGTGCAATCTGATGGTTGCACAATCTAATGTTTGCGCAATCTGATGTTTGCACAATCTGATGATAAAATTTCTGACTTGACTTGTACTGAGTTTTGTTTTTTCTGTTTGATGCAGTTAACACCAGAGAAGATCCTGAATATGAAACATTTGTAGGAACTTTAGCTGAGCCAAATTTCAAAGAAGACTTATCTCATGTGCTCTTTCCACAATATGCCCTTCCATCTTCTTGCTAGACTATTTTGATAGCACAGGATAACGAGACTTTGCTAAGTCTGATAAATGGACAGCCTTTGCAATCTGCTGACGCTGGAGTCGAGAACTTTCTAATGGAAGGAGAAATTGAATCAGTTACCAGTCATAGCTAGATGCCTTCCTCTAGCAAGATATGATCATGCAAGCCATCCTAGGAGGATGGAATGGGACATCACTCCCCTTCAACATGCATGGACCGGAAAGATATGTGTCAAGAAAGACCGGAATAATAGAGACATGTTCTATAGTTCTTCCGAACGACACAGCACTTTATTAAGAGGGTTGAAGCCAGATTGTATCCCCCCTGAGAACTCGTCTTTGTTGCTGCCGGTAAGGACACCGATTTTTGCCAATGAGTATGCCAAGACAGAGGGCAGTTATCCGGATCAAGACATCCGGTTGACAGGTCTGGTAAACCCAGACATCAAAAGATGGAGCTGCATAGCCAACTGGATACTGGTCCAGTTTGAAGATAAACTCAGAGAAATTGATCTGTATAATGCGGTACACGCTACTATATACGGCTTCTTCCTCATCTACTTTTGCTTCTGGCAGAGAGATATAACTACAGGACAGGGACGTTCATGACGCCCTGCGGAGAGATGGGCTTGGCTCTCCATGAGATGAAGTATATCTCATATTTACCAATGGGTGATTTGCCTTACGAGGAGTACGTCCCGACCAACGACGAGTTAGATAGACTTCGTCGAGAGAATTCAAAGATGGTGGAAGTCTTTGATGAGCTTCTGTGCCATTATAACATATGCTCTTTGTATTACAAAAGTGGCTCTTCTGGCACATGTTATTCATCCAAATGGTTGACGTATCTTTTTCTCAACCATATTATTGAGAAAAAGACAAAAGATCATGACTCATGCAACCTTGATTTCTTTCATCCCTTCAGCAACAGTGAAGTGCTAAAGCTGATGGAGGAGAATAATAGAATAGATATCAGAGTTGATGATGAACACCAATATCCTCCTCTTAAGGCTGGAGAATTTGTGGAGAGCTTTATAAGAATGGGCTACAGGTCCATGTCTAAACAAGCTCAGCTGGCAGGATTTTTAACGTACTGGCTACGTCGATTCGTCGTACCTGGAGCAAGTGCTGTAGACCGCTTCCATCGCGGCATTCTTTTTGCTGCTGTCCAGTTAGTCTTCGGCTACCGGATGGATTTACTATCAGCGATGACCTGTAGGATAAATGCAGGTCTTCGTCTGTATGTTGATTCTATGCTCAAGTGCAAGGGTGATAAGGGGAACTTCCCTAGACTGGAGTTACCTTACACCTACTTATTCGGATGGTTGCTCTTGCATCATCCATCATTGATGAACCCTGCCATGGGAGCAGTTGGTGGCAGTTTTCTGCACAGATTCTCACAGAGTAGGTAGATATACACTAGTCTGAGGGACTGCAGACGAACTCTGAACCTCGACAAAGGATGGAATTTTCTTTGCTCTCCCCCTCCAACTGGTTATGAGCACATGGCAGAAAATCTGATTGACCTTGGGAGGCAACCAATAGCTCGAGTATCTTTTGAATGGCTGAAGACGATCAGACCATCATATTTAGTATACAGATTTGAGGAGGAATGCTATTTAGAACCGTATCTGCCGAGTCGTTTCGCTCGTCAATTTGGATATGACCAATTCCATGTGGGCAACGCAATAACTTGCTTACAAGAAAAGGGATACCTGATCGACGGTGCTAGAGCATGGGCTTACTACAATGTTCGAGACACAAAGACTGTGTTCTCGATGCCAAACAAAACTGATGTTGGTCCTAGAATGCTGTATACTTATTCACAGTTTTACACAGCTGCAAATACATTTGCTGAAAACTATAGCCTCATTGATAGCTTTGCAACAGCAAATCGTCTGAAGAAAGGAGCGACTGACACATTAGCTCCCAATAACGACGAAGAACATGAGCCAGTGGACGATCGATTGGAAGCTTCCAGAGAAGCCAATTTTCCTGAGGAAGTTAACCAACCTTTAAGAATTTCTCTGAAGGTTGTTAAGTCTCCGGTCAAGGAGAAGAAGAGAAGGAGAGAAGAGCCTTCTTCCCCAGCTGTGAAGAAGAAATTGATCTTGGAACATTCTTCAGAGAAAGTCACTACGAGATCACAATCTAGACAATTGGCCGAGTCCACTCGAGATGAAGCAGCTAAACCGACCTCTATTCAGAAACAGGTCGAGGTAGTAAACGTAGAGAGTCCTGAGAGGCCTCTACATAGAAAGAAGAAGCTAGCTCACAGAAGAAAGAAGAGAACAGTTTCTCCTCCAAGGCAAATTTTGTCTTCGGTAGTGATGAATGCTGCAGCTGGAATCACCATGCCATCTCCTACCCCTGTTTCTGAGTCTGGGCATAAAACTCTTAGTCCAGAACAGAGGGAGGAGATCGAACAGAGAGAAGAGGTTGACCAGAGAAATGAGGCCGTAGAGCCCAAAGAAAATATTGCAGAGACCGAACACGAAGTTTTACAATCTCCTGCCGCACCAGGAGCAATCCGCGAAGAAGAGGATCGTTTGATGATCGAGGCTTTAGATGACTGTGACTTCGGCTCACAGGATTATGTTGATCAAACCGCTGTAACTGCTAGTAGGGAGGTACCGAAAGAAGATGAAAATGAGGAGAGTTCATCATCGGAAGACATTGAAGATACACAAGATTCTGAAGGGGATGATGAAGAGTATGCATCTCCTAAGGCTGCTGATGACACCTTAGATCCTGAAAAGGATGTTGAGGTACATGCATCTCCAAAAAAGATAGCAAATGAAGAAGCGGCCCTGGAGGAAACTCCTACTATTGATCTCCAAGGTATAGAATGAAATTAGCAATTTTATTTTAATAGATTGATAGCTAACATCTTTATTCTTATCCCTACAGAATTTGGATCTTCTCCAGCTCCTCCAGTATGCATGGACATAGTACTTGCGACGACAATTGCTAGTAGCAGTTGCCATTTATTCTGTGGCTCCGAAGCGGGAAGTAGTCAGGCAATAGTGTCTGAGGCTACTTCTGCTCAGCTAGAATCTGTCCCAACAGATGATAGGCCAGTCGCCGGATCGAACCATGGTAAGACTGTTTTTACTTTTGATTCTCTTTGACAATAGCAAATGACAGGCAAAATGACAATATTTAATTTTGCAGAGGAGCGACCAGCTCCACTTTAGTTCCTTTATTCAAAGAGCCTTCCGTCCAAATACGAGAAACTGAACGTCATGCTGCCTCGTCATCAACAGGAGTAGCTGCGACTCCTGGTGCTTTGGCTACCAATCAATTCATCATTCAATCATTTACCAAATTCTTCTTCGATTCATTAGGGCCATTGATCAATAGGGTAATGGAAAAAGAGGATACTGATTTTTACACAGTTAGAGGTCCAACCTCTTTCTTAGTTCATGCTATCCGCGAGCAAGGTGACGAGCCTCAGGCCACTTTTCTTGAACACATATTAAATGAGCTAGAGACTTCAATAAAGAACTACAAAGAGCTCAATAAGGGGGAGGTAGAACCCTTAGTTCAAGCGGAATTTAAACGGATGGCTCAGGAAGCTGCAGTTGAGAGTGTAAATTTCCAGATTCTCTTGGATGCTTTTGCTACTAAATCTGCTGAGTACAATTCCAAGGTGGAATCGGTGACATCTACTGCTGAAAGAAAAGATAGAAGAATTGCTGAACTGAGAGCGGAGATTGTCCGTCTTTAAGAAGAACTGGAAGATGAGGTTACCGAGCATCAAACTGCAATCCAACAACTCGGTGCTCTAACCCAAGAAAGAGACGAATATGCCGCAGCTCATAATGATGAAATCACTCGCAGAATGGTAACCATGCCAACTTTCAACGAGAAATCTGGGATAGAAGAGGCCAGGAAGAGAGTGATGGAATCCCGCGAAGAGCGTCTGCAGACTCTGAAGCAACAGATTACCGGCTTGATGACACCACCAGTTTAATAGAAAGATTCCTTGTATCTTCTTGTTTTTGCAATATGTATATTTTTGTAATATCTTGAATTTTGATCAAATAAAAAGACATTTTGTTGTGGTTCTATTATTTATTGCATATCTTGTTCAGATATAGAAAATATATTCAGAGGTACAGGATATGATATATTTCTCGATTTTAGAAAATAATCATATTCATTATATCTGCTCAGAGGTAATGTGGACGTGGCAGAATATAATTTGTCGAATATTATTATTTCAATAGACAACTTAATCGAGGACGACAAGTTGCTGATATGGATGATTAAATGAACGAAAATGAATCGTCAAAAAGGTGTGAAAGAAATAAATCGTCAAAAATGAACGGATGAACCGTCGTATGATGATGAACGGACAAACCGTCAGATGATGAAGAACGGACGAACCGTCAGGTGATGATGAACGGATAAACCGTCAGATGATGATGAACGGACGAACCGTCAGATGATAATGAACGGATGAATCGTCAGATGATGATAATGAACGGGTGAACCGACAGATGATGATAATGAACGAGTGAACCGTCAGATGATGATAATGAACGGACGAACCGTCAGATGATGATAATGAATGGACGAACCGTCAGATGATGATAATGAACGGGTGAACCGTCAGATGAATGTGTCGTTTTGTTGTTTTGAGAATCTCCGCCTATAAATAGAACAGAAATCTAGAAGGAATGATCATTTCCACTTTTCAACATAAAGATGTCATCCGGAGATGCATCCAAGAAGGCTGAAATTGTTCCGAAGATTGAAGTGGGCACTGAAGAACGTCATGTCGATCCAGTCCAGCCAAAGCCGGCAGAAGTAGGCGAAGGTTCGTCTGCACCCAAACCACCGCGGGATATCTTGGACTTTTTGCTTGAACCAGAAAAGACTGAAGAGGAAGAGGCCATGAAGATGGCTGCTTGCAAGTTCCTGGTAGGCTCGAGCAAGGATGTTCTCAGTTCTTTTGCTGATTATGTCTTTGATAAGGATGGCAGTGGTCCACGTCCCAATGTCGAAAAAGATGATAGTGACCTTCCTTGATATCATGTAATATCGTTTATGATGAAATAAAAATCAAACTTTATTTATGAACTGTCTGATCTTATTTACATAAAATCTCTGTTACATTTATACATAGTATTTCTTGAGGAATTTGCCATTGATAGGCATTATTGCAACTCGACCATCCAACTCTGAAAGTTGATAAGCTCCGTTTGAAAAGACTTTGCTGACAATATAAGGCCCTTCCCACTTCGCATCGAACTTGCCTTTGCTCGAGTGAGTCATAGTCATAGGACGTCTTACTGTTAGAACAAGTTCTTCTTGCTGAAAGTCTCTGACCTTAACTTTGCGGTTGAAAGTCTTTGAGATACGGGCTTGATATAACTCAATATGTTGTTGAGCCAATAGCCGCTTCTCATCGAGCGCTTCTAACTCTTGAAGTCGGAGAAGATCGTTATTCTCTGTCGTGAGTTCGTTGGCGATAGCAATCCTCAAGGACGGAATTTGAAGTTCCAGAGGTAGAACTACTTCACAGCCGTACACCAAAGAGAAGGGTGTACAACCTGTAGGGTTGCGGACCGTAGTACGATAAGCCCAAAGACATTCCCCAAGCTTTTCACTCCAGTTTCGTTTGTTAGTAGACACAAACTTTTTGAGGAGCTTGATAATAGTCTTGTTGAAGGCTTCAGCTAAGCCATTAGCAGCAGGATTGTAGGCTATCGAAGCGACATTGTCAATCTGATGATTGTCACAGAACCTTGTGAACTTTTGACTGATGAACTGTGGTCCATTGTCACGAATAATCCTTCGGGGTACACCAAATCTATAAATAACATGATGTTTGACGAAATTGATGACACTACTGGTCTTGACTTTAGCCAAGGGTATAGCTTCAGCCCATTTGGAGAAGTAGTCGGTTATTGCTAGTATGAACCGATGTCCTCTAGAAGAAGGAGGATTGATGGGACCTATAACATCCATGCCCCAAGCTTCAAAAGTCCAGGAAGCAGCAGTCAGATGAAGGAATTCTGATGGTTGATGAATGAAATCTGCATGGATTTGACAAGCTCGACATTTCCTTGCATATTCGATGGCATCAAATACCATAGAGGGCCAGTAATAACCCATGCGTCGGATACGGTCTTGTAGCTTAGGACCGGGTTGATGTGCTCCGCAGACACCGTCGTGAGCTTCATGCAATACATGCTTCGCTTCATCACCAGCAAGACAGCACAAGAGTAAGCCGTCATAAGTCCGCCGGTAAAGAGTTTTGGTGGTCTGATTGTAGTAGAATTGCAGAGACCGCCGACGAATACTCGTAGCTTCCTTGGGATCTTCAGGAAGTATATCATGAACTACAAAGTCGATGAAGGGAGCTCTCCAACCTTCACTGATAACATTGGCTTCAGTAAGATTACTGAACTCAATATTATGATTGTTTTCGATACAGAACAATTCTCGATTAGAGACAACTACCACCTGCTGTCTTTTGATAGGGATGGCTAGAACTGCTGCAAGATTATCTAAAGCATCGGCTTCAGTATTGCAAGCTCGTCGGACGTATTCGATGAAGAAGGCTTTGAATGATATGGCCATGTTGATTGCCGCTTCATAGTAAGGCACTAGATCTTGATGGCGAACTTCATAGGTTCCTCTAACCTGGTTAACAACCAGCTTGGAGTCACCATAAACTTCAAGATATTCGACGTCAAGTTGCTTGGCTAGCTGAAGGCCAATAAGTAGAGCATTGTATTCTACCACATTGTTGGAACAAGGCTCATCTAAGGAATATGCTCTTTGAATAGCTGACCCGTCTGGAGAAACAAGGACAACTCTAACTCCTGCGATAATGGCACCATTGGGTCCAATCCTGGATGTACCGTCAAAGAATAGACGCCAAGTAGAAAATTCTTCAGAGATTGTATTAGATTCCAATGTCTCATCTGGAATTTCATCGTAGAGTTTGGACGTCTCTGGAACAGGATGAGCTGCTAAGAAATCTGCCAGTGCTTGACCTTTGACAGACTTTTGAGGAACATATACCATGTCATATTGGGCTAGCAGAATGGCCCATGTAGCCAGCCGAGAATTGAGTGTGCTAGGCTTCTTCATCAGTACCCGAAGAGGATTAACTCGTAATATGACATGAATGGTTTGACCAATGATGTAATGCCGAGTCTTTTGAACAGCAAACATAAGAGCTAAGCATTCTTTTTCAACCGGACTATAACGATGTTCAGCATCAATCGTAGTACGACTAAGATAGTAAATAGCTTGTTCATGGCCTTCTTTGTTCTTTTGGGCAAGTAAAGCACCCAATGAATGGTCCATAGCACGGACATACATTAAGAATGGTATGCTAGAGATTGGTGGTACTAAGACTGGTGGATTCATGAGATATCGCTTGATGTCATCAAATGCTCGTTCACATTCTTCAGTCCAAACGAAAGATACACCCTTCTTCATGAGTTGAGTGAATGGTCTATAGCGTCCAGACAGATTCGAAAAAAATCTCTTGATGGGCAAGTCGACCTTAGAATCCTCGTAGCTCTTTTAAGTTGTGTGGAGGACGCATCTCTTGAATGGCTTTGATCTTCTCGGGATCCATGTGTATACCCTTAGAGGTAATGACGAAGCCGAGAAATTTGCCACTAGAGACACCCAAGAATGACTTGGTGGGATTTATTTTGAGTTGATGTTGGCGTATGAGGTTGAAGATAGTTCTCAAGTCTTGGATGTGATCTTCCTTTAGACGACTTTGGACAGCAATATTGTCGACGTAGCATTCGACAGTCTTGTGCAGATGATCTCGAAATATGGTACTTATTGCTCGTTGGTATGTTGCACCAGCATTCTTGAGACCAAACGACATTACAGTATAACAGTAGACTCCACGAGGAGTGCGGAAAGAAGTATGCTTCTCATCTTCAGGATTCATCCGAATCTGATTGTATTCGGAGAATCCGTCCATGAAAGATATTCTTTCAAATCCATAGGTGTTGTCAATCATGACGTCCGTGATAGGGAGAGAAAATTCATCTTTTGGACATGCTTCATTAAGATCCCGAAAGTCGATGCAGACTCGAACTTTGCCGATTTTCTTTAGAACTGGGACAACGTTAGCTACCCAATCAGGATACTGTTCTTTTCGAATAAAGCCACAAGCGATGAGCTTCTTGACCTCATCATCGATCACATCCATCATTTCTGGCTTGAAGCGCCGTTGTTGCTGTTTGACCGATTTTGCATTCGACAGGATGTTCAATTTGTGAGTAGCTACTTTGGGATCTAATCCTGGCATGTCTTCGTAGCTCCAGGCAAAGACATCAATGTATTTTTTAATCAGAAGAATTAATTCTTGTTTATCTGCCTCTGGAAGGTTCTTGCTGATGAATATTGGGCGAGGTGATCCGTTCTCTCCTACATCGACTTGAACTAATTGATCTTCGGTAGGAGGTTCCCTTTATTCAAATCGAAGTTCCCACTGGGTATCCATTCGTTAAGTCCAAGGATCTATTTCAGGATTTTCTTCAATATCCTCGTCATAGCCTTCTGGAAATTCGACGGAGACCATGTTAGAAGATACAGTCAGCCGATGAACTTGACCAATGCTGGTATCAGAATCCCATGATCTGGAATCAGAAGAGTTAGAGCGCTCTTCACTATCGGATTCAGAGCCTGCTGGGGATAACACTGGAGGAGAAGCATATCCGAGACCTCTTTTGGTCCTGCTGTAGTACATCTCTGACTTCCCTTTCGGAACAGCCGTACGGATAGGAGTTCTCCGTCCTTTATCATAGTTGAGGCCATTCTTGAAGTCGTAACCCATTTTTCGGATGATGTCTTTTGATTGCTGACTGTAACGACGGAGTTGAAGATGCCCCGTATCATTACTTTTGCTATCATCCTTATAGCTAAATTGTTGTTCCGGTCCTTTACTAAAAAGTATTGGACTCTCACATTTCTTACGAGCGGGAACAATACGATATGAATCTTTTGGGTGTTCAAATAAAACTTCTGTTTGAATAGACTGTACAACTCCCATTGTAAATGACTGAAAGCTATCTAACATGTCCAAATAGCATTTAGCATGATAAATGACATCAGTATACTGGAAAGTAGATGCTTTTTCATTGATTTGTACATTTGTATTTACAGCAGAACCTTTAACCTTAGCAGGCTTGGTCAGATTGATTACAAGAGGGGGAGAAGAAGAACGTGGAGGAGGATTGGCTTTGTTATGACGGAGGTCGATAACAAGCGGCTCAGAAGAGGTGAGCTCCCTTTTCTCCTTGCTATGAGTTAAATCGATAACAAGTGGCTCAGAAGAAGTGAGCTGCTTTTTATCCTTGTTACGATGTAAGTCGATAACAAGCGGCTCAGAAGAGGTGAGCTCCCTTTGATCTTGATCATCAATTGATTGCTTCTGAACTGGCAAGTGAATAGCCAGTGGCTTGGAAGACTGAGGACGAGAAACACGCCCTTTGACAGGAATAATAAGGATATCATTAGGCACTATTTCTTGCTCTTCTTCAGTGTCCAGAGATAGGACAACCTTCATGAATTCATCCTTGTACATACGAGCATCATTGCAATATGCTTCGACGCCTTTGAAAGGATAGAGATCAGCAACCTCCTTTTGCACTTCTCAATTATCATCAACATATTTAAAACATTGATAGAGAGTTGAAGGGACAATGTTATGCTCGTACAGAAATGGTCTTCCCAGCAAAGCATTGTAGGAACAACCATGATTGTCAATGATGTAGAAGGTAACCTTTGTACGAAGATTGCCTATTTGAAGTTTTAGGCGAATCTTGCCCAGAGGCTCACTCCTTCCCTGATTGAACCCCAGAATGGTGGTGATTGTACTGGAGAGACTATGTACTGGGATTTTTAATGCATCTACCATTGTCTTTGGCATGATGTTAAGAGCAGACCCTGGGTCTATCAGAATACGATCGACTTTCATCGAGTCGACATATCCTGTATAGTAGAGAGGACGGTCATGCCTGTTGTCTTCCATCAGCATGTCATCCTTTATGAAAGTTATGTTTGGAATTAACTCCAGAACACTATGACAATGAAGGCAAGAGACCGGTTCTACTTTCGGCTTCTTCAGAAGAGCTAAACAGGTTTCGGCTTGCATGAGAGCCTCACTCAGAGTTTTCCGAGTCTCTTTGGAGAGGCGTAAGAGCTCGAAGATTGACAGCCCGGCCGGTGTATTGGCTAACTGAGCCAAGATATCAAAGTTATAAGGCTTTTCAAGTCCGGAAGGAAATGTCTTCTTCAAAGGTTTGTCAAAGCGGGCTTGTTGTTTGCCTTTGTCAGCGACCGTCGGCTTGGGAGGAGTAGACTCTACAACCGGTGAGGATGCAGTAGGAATATCCTCAGTAGAAGCAGGCTGTACTGTAGCAGGCTCAGAAGAAGAAGCAGGATTCTCTTGAGCTTCCGGATAATCTTTTAGATAGGCTTTCCCTGATCTGGTGCCTAGCAGGATTTCTTCATCAACTATGGGGTCAAAAGATACCATATTGCAAGTCTTTGTCTTGTCCTTGGAGCGATCTTTCTTCTTGGAGGAAGAGGAAAGTTCGAACTCTGAAGCAAGATCCGGATGAATCTACATAATCTCGCCATTATCAAGAGACAAGGGGACGAGACCTTCACTTCGTGGAGGAGGAAGATTTTTAATCTCAAGAGTAGCTTTGGGGATAGGAATAACACCGTGCTGCACCATCTGCGGCGAAAAGTCACCGAATTAAACTGAGACCATATTTGCAGTAACAGTCTTCTTGTCTTGTTGCAGAGTGACAACGCCAGCGTTGACAAGCTCCTGGATTTTACCTTTGAGCACATAACATGCTCGAGTGGGATGTCCGATGAACCTGTGATTGACACAGTACTTGGGATGATCAGTCTTACCGACTTCATCGGGCTTCTTTGGATCTGGAAGTTGGATTTTATTGCTTTTGATTAAGCAATCAAAGATGCTTGCTGTGTCATTCTCGTCAAAGGAATATTCTACTTTAGGACGAGGTTCTCTCGGTGGAGGTGCTGAAGGAGTAGAAGTGGACGTAGGAGGAGCTACATTGACCGCCAGAGATTTTTTATTCTTGTTCAAATTGATGTTCAAAGTTTTTTTTGCTTTGCGGTTGTTCTGGCGATTGTCACCACCTGATGTTTGATGTTTATCCCGGTCGGGGTTAGACATTTGTACCCCTAACTGCTTGAATTTGTCGGCGCTAACTTCAGCTGCTTTAGCGTTGACAATGAAGGATGGCCAATCTTGGAATTGAGTAGACCCCATCCACATGCTGATGATAGGCAATAGATTTGCCTTGCAGGTGTCTATGGTGATAGCAGCCGGAGTTCCAGGAGGCATTTTCAATGCTTCTCGGCAGAATCTTTCAATAAAACTCTCAGCAGTTTCATTGTGCCTTTGTTTGATTTTATTGAGGGCTGACATAGTCATGTCGTTGATCCCCTCGTAAAATTGTTCCAAGAAGATTTGCTTTAAGCCAGAGAAGGAGGTGATACAACCATCGGGCAAACTTCTATACCAATCGTATGCTACGCCGGCTAAACAGCCGACGAATACTCTGGTAAGAAGAGCATCATTTGGTTGAAGTTAGACAGTCATAACCTCAAAGTGGTTAATGAACTGACTGGGAGATGTGCTGCCATCAAACAGCGAGATAGTTGGGATTTTGTACATCGGAGGAAACGGAACTTCCTTTCATTCAACTGGGTAAGGTTGCTTGATCCCCAACCTCTGCAAGTTGTCCTTCTCCTTGAAAGCTTCGAACTGAGTTTGCAGGAGCTTCACAGCTTCATTGGCATCTTCCACTGATGTAGAAGGAGCAGGCTGAACTACGGTGTTAGGGGAAGGAACAGCATGATAAGCACTACCCCCAGCACCTAACTGACTGGGTGTAGGTTGGACTTGTACAGGAGGTACTGGAAGAGATGCTACCTCCAGTCCTGCATTGACAGGCACCGACGATGCTATAATTTTAGGATTTGTAGGAGGTATGGTCGGTGGTACTGTATGTTGGGCCACAATAATGGAATGCATACTTACGACCATTTCTGCCATGGTCTTGAGTTTGTCTTCTAATGCAGCTATTCTTTGTTCTTGACTAGCTGAACTGAAGCGTCTGGATCTTCATTGATGACATAAGCTGTCACTTCTCTGGGTATAGTGGAGGATATTGTCTGCTCTGAGCTTTCGCTGTATGCATCGTAATCGGAGAAAGAATCATCTCCTGAATGAGAAGGAAGAAGACGTTCAGAAGGATCTTGAAGTTTTCTTTGACCGATTGTGTCTCGGCTTCGGGATCGGGTATGTTGGAATACTCCTTCAGAGGATTCTTGAAGTAAATCCAAATACCGCTGGCTTGGCTTGCGAGGCTTCCTGTGCTTGGAGCACTTCTTACCTCCAGTGTCTCTGGAAGTCATGTTGACGGAAGCGTACAAAACCTCATCTTCATCTTCCGACATAGGTTCAGAGTTAGAAAAGTTCAGACGATCGAAGACAGATCGTCTTGTTGTCTGGCAACAACACTTGATGACCACTTTGTGATTGCAATGGTGTCCAAGTGGTTGTACTGGGGATGTTAAGGTGTTGTCCCGTTTTTTCTTGAGGTGTTCTCGGAGATCGAGAACAACAATGGGACGAGCAAAAGTTTGAGGGATATGTTCTTTGATAACATTCGGAACATGGTTCCGATTCTTTAAATGTTTTGTTCCCTGAGTGTATAGGGAAGTGCTCATTTCATTGGCATATGTGTCTGGATCCTTGATCCTGGAAGTTTGCTTCAGATACTGGTTGGTCTTCGGCATTGGCTGTTTATGTTTCACCGAAGTTGGTCGATTGAGATAAGTTCTTAGATCAGCAAACTCACCCCAGGGGTTTCTGTCTGAGACACCAGCAATTTTCCTTGTCTTGAACGGGAGATTTTGAGGGTTGGGAGATCTTGGAACTCTGCTACCGGAGTAGGCAGAATACCTCTCTGATCAGTACACTTCCCTATAGCAAGGAGAGAAGAAGAATCCTTGTGAAAAAGGGTCCTTGTACTGACTGGTGCCGGAGCACATTCAGATTGATCTTCAACGGTAAAAACCGAGAAAGACTGAGAAAAGACCAAATAGCCTTTTCCTTTGTTTTGGAAAGAAGGGTTAGCTAAAGAGCGTTTCCCTCTGTTGTCTTTCAAGTCATGGGACAAGAAAGTTTGAGAAAGGACCAAAGGGCCTTTTTCTTTGTTCTGGAGAGGAGGAGGAATAGCCAAAAGACTACCCCCAGTGGATTGCGTAGGAGCAGCAGAGTGTTGGAGAGGAGCAGAGCTTTTCTCCTTGTTGTGAGACGAGGAGAGATTAGCCAAAGGGCTGTCTCTCTTGGATTGTGCAGACACAGTTTGCGCATGGGTTGATAGCGCATTGGCAGAGTACGCAGGAGGAGTTCTGGCAGAAGTTCTTCTGGCCTGAACCACGGTGGTTTGCGTAGCAGGAACCTTGTTTCCAGAGTGCTTGAGTTGTACTCTAGTTGCTGGAATGGTAGATTGCGCAGGCAGAGTAGCAGTCAACTGCGCCAGAGGAACAGGAGTTTTGTATTTTGACAGAGCAATATATGATGTAGGTTGTGCACTGGCCATATCAGACTGCGCATGAGAGGCAGAGGTAGATTGTGCAACAGCAGATACAACAGACTATACAACAGTCTTGGTGGAAGAGACCTTAGACTGCGCAGCAGTCTTAAGGACAGAATCAACAGACTGTGCAGCAGTCTTGAGGATCCACACTGGGCGCACTTTGCTCGTGGCAGAAGTTGTTGTAGTGCAAGGAGTGGTCATGGAGTTGATCATGGCTTCATAGGCTGTCTGGTTGACCTTCACAACCAGCGTCTTCTGCGTCTTCCTGATAGACGCAACGTCACATTGAGTTATCACTTCCTCGTCGGAGGAGAAAGTCGTCCCCAGCAGAGTCGCCATTTTGTTTGCAAAAACAAAACTATAAATTTTATTTCAACAAACTTTGTAAAGAGATTACAAGAATTCTGGGAAAGTACAACTGTAGGAATCCAATCTAGAAGACGATTGCTTTATCCATTGGACGATGTGAACTCTGAAGACGATAGCCTCTGAATTTGAAGGCAAAATCTTCGGAAGAATGCAGCAGCACTTGGGTAAGAACTCCTGAACTCTCTGATATTTCTGAACTTATGTCTGATCCCCTTGAATGAAGACATGAAACTCTATTTATAGAGTTCTGGAAATAACTAACTTTTAGTTATTCTGAATGGCGCAAGTTGGATTGCGCAGGCACTGGATTGCACAACATCAGACTACGCAGGCAGTTGTCTGGTCGTGGGCCAACTGTCTTGGACACATGGCATCATTTCATTGAAATACGCATGATCATGTGCAGACGGTTGCCACGTAACGAGCAATTAATGGCATGAATGCCACGTGTACTTTTGTTAGTTGTCATGATGAAGTACGCCACATGAATTGCGCTGACTTTGGATTGTGCTAGGATGGACCGCGCTGAGTTGGGTTGCGCTGCAAACAGATTGCGCTACATGTACAGCTGTCCTCGAGCGCTGTGCGGCACAATAAACGAACAGTCTCCTCGTTCTTTGTACTGTCAGTTGTCAGAAGATTTGATTGTGTCAGGTAATGATGACATTGCCACATCAGCCTGCGCACTTGAAAGTGTGCGCAGTCCAGTCTGCGCCATCTGGATGATGCATAATCTGATGTCTGCGCAGTTCATTTGAAAGCTGTTTTTCTTGATTTTCATGACTTTGTTGATGGGTGCAACTTGATTTTTTAGGACCTACAAACATATGTGCAGGAAGGAACTTAGTAATTAAAGTTTAAATACTAGTTAACAACATCAAAAATGTATCCGACACTCTAATAAACTCTTTCAGAAAATAGATTTTCTCAAAGAAAATACCTTTCCATGCCACTTGTTGGCTTTCTTCGTGTTTATAAATTGGTTGGCAGTCCAAGCAAAGTAACCTCCAACTCCGAGCATTTTGTTGACCTCAAGAAGCAAAATTCCATCTATACAATAGTGTACGATAAACTGATCAGTACAACGACATAAGTGTATTTCAGTGATTAAGTATTAAAATTCGGATAGTAAATCTAACTGTCGTATGTATACATATATATATATATATATATAACATAAATTCACTTGGGTAACAGAAAAATACCTTATGAACATCTTCAAGAGACTTCAGTGGCACAACCCATTCCTCTTGAAGCTTTTTGTCACGTGTGTGTGGCCTCATGAATTGAGAATTATGACTTGATGTAAGATATGGTCATATATAATCCCCAAATTACAGCCACTAAAATGATAGAACACAACTCAAATAAGAAATATTATCAAATTGGATAATAAGCCCTATGTTTAACAAAATATTACGAACAAAACATTACCTGTATGAACATAAATACAAAACAGGTTCACCAAAACAAAGAAACAAGACATATACCTCATAAATTCCCAAAATATTATTCACTCAAATAGCAGAAAATGTACTTCAAAAAGATATGTAATGAAAAATCACATTCTCTACCAAAAAAATGGAAATAACTTCTAGGACCAAGGTGGGTCCGCCCTTGATTATAAGTGAATCTCCTTATATATTCTTTCACTAAAACTTGTTCCTATGTTGCATGGACACAAAATGATATGGACATGAAAATCGCAGACAGATGACCGATTTTGGCATGTCCTAGTTTATATTGGAGTGTCCGTGTTGTGTCCAACATGTCACACATAGACATGGCAATGGTTTGGAGCGTATGTGCTTAAAAAGTCTTCGCTATCATCATAAACAAGAAAGAACAATCTATCATTGTTACATGTGTAATTATCCATGTCCTAGGTTCATACGCATTATGGAAACAAGAATTCTGCAATAGAGAACATGCAAACAATGCATATCTCAAAAAAGGAATGATAGCTAAAAATGGTATTCATGCTTCTTCCATAGTTACAAATGAAAACAAATAGTGAATTATATTAAATCACCTGGTAGTCACTAAGTGCTCAATATGACGGGTTATAAGAATCACCCCACCTACCATGTGGATATTGATCCCAAACTAAGGTCCAATTTAGATGTAGACTTTTGGACAACCAATCCAAATTGACAAAATCAAACAGTCACTTTAACAAAGAAAGTTTCATCAAAAAAAATTAATATGCCCATGTTGTAACACCAAACAAACACCTAACCTGCTCCATTCAATAGGGTCTGCCATTGTTGCATAAGAAGAATTTGATCAGAATTGGTGGTCTCCTGAGCCTCTGAACAAGTCCACCAAAGAGCATTTACCTCGAATTTTCCATGCAGTTTGCCTACATAAACAAACCATCATCATGTGACAATTATGGATTCAGAACAATTTATGCTTACTTGTTTACATGACTGAACCATTTGTGGAAATCGTGACTCCTCACAATATAGAAATTTTATTAAATCCTTGCAAAACCATGAACAACCAACCATTTACAGAGCTAAAAAGAAATAAATTAAAGATGGAAAACCCTAGATCAAGAAAGCCCTAAAATCAGAAGGAAGTACCTGATGGCCGTCACACTATGGAGGATTCCCGTAATCAAACCAAATTCGAGGATTCCCCTAATAAACCAAAATAAAAGAAAAAAAGAGGATTCCTTTGTCGAGAGAGAGAGAGGAAAAGAAGAGGAAGCAACACCCGATAGAGAAGAGGAAGATGTACTTGTTGGCGGTCGTGAGAGACGGATTCCTTTATCACAATTTTTTCGTGAGAGAGAAAAAAGAGGGAGAAGTACCAATGCGCACGGTTGCGAGAGAGGTAAATTGAAAACTAAAACTTCGTAGAGGAAAATGAGGGGATAAGGAAAATAGAAGAGGGATTGGGATTTGTCACACTTTTCCCTGTCACATGCTAGACATGTGACACAGATTTAACTGAGAATGTACAAGTTTATCACAGTTTCTACCTTGACTATAGTAAAAAATATATATAAATACAAAATCAGACTTTTAGTAACGTCTTTTTAGCTATTGTAACATTTGTAACTGTTACAATTTTATCACGGTAATAAATGTTACTAAATGTAAAAAAAATTTGTTACCAATTGTATGTTTTGGTGTAGTGAATTTTATGATATTTTACCGAATACTTGATGTGCACTAGAGATATACACAAGCTTCTCCCTATGATACATGTTGGATACTCTCAATACACTATGATACTACCCTCAATAACACATGAAACACATTATAATTATAACTTATAATATAAAATACATATATAAATATTAGGCCTAGCATAAGTGTCATCGTACTATGTATAAATATATAAATACCCCCTGCGCACTCACTCAACGTGTCATCATGTCATCGTGTCAGCACAGTAAATGTGTCATCGTGTTAGCGTGTCATCGTGTCAGCAACAGTGTCTGTGTCAGTGTCGTGTCAAAGCATGTCATCGTGTTAGTGTCCAAATTTTGGGAATTTAGGGTTTAGGGTTTACCTGAGAGGGTAGAGGGGGTCGTCGGGCGGAGAGAGAGGGGTCGACGACGTAGAGAGAGAGGGAGGGAGTCAGTCATCGACTGAAAGACGGAGAGAGAGGGGGCCGATCGTCAGTGGGGGGTCGTTGATCACAAGAGAAGGAAAGACGGCGGGGGAGACGGTCGTCGACGGCGGGGGAGAGGAGGGAAGACGACGGGGAGACGGTCGTCGGTCGTCGAGCTCGAGTGGAGAGATAGAGAGAGAGAATTTACAAAATGGGGGGAAAGATATTTCCTCTGACCTAAGTTAAAATATTAGCGACGTAACAAA
Organism: Iris pallida; assembly: GCA_029216955.1. NCBI lineage: Eukaryota > Viridiplantae > Streptophyta > Magnoliopsida > Asparagales > Iridaceae > Iris > Iris pallida. Next base: position 9,784,378 of record JANAVB010032420.1, on the reverse strand, counting down.
AATATGTCGCTAAAAATAAGTATACGACGACGTGGTTTACAATACGGCGCTAAACGCCATCATTTTAGCGACGAACAATGACGTTTAGCCGCAAAGTTTCCCAAAACTAAGGTTTCATCTCTAAACGTCGGTGTATGTCGCTATTTAGCTACGTCTTGCGATGACAACTCTTGGCGTCGCTAAATTAGCGACGTACATGAATGAAGTCGCTAATTCCGTCGTTGATATGAGTTATTTTGGTAGTGTAATGTCGGATCAGACCACATGGGGTTAACTGCGGATCAAAATATATAGGATCCCCTATAATAGATAACCCTAGTATATTGACAACATCCCATAATGTGACAGTCATCTCGCCAAAAGGGAATGAAAGGTATTGCGTTCAGGCCACCAACGCTCAGCAAGACTTAAGATTAGGTCACAATATGAGTTAACATTCTAATCCCATCCATATAGTAGAACTCAAATGAGCGCACCAAAGCTTCTTGTGTGCTATTTAACTCCCATGTCTTATATTTTCTTTGAATGCGCCAACTACTATGTTCTCGGGTTCGTAAAATAAGAATATGATCATAACTACAAATAAAATATATAAACTATGTTACAACTTTATTTATGTAAAATAATATTTTAATAGCATGTGTACAATTTTAAAAAATATATGTGCAATAAATATTTTATTTTTACCTTTCCATCAAATATTTGAGTGGATATATGATTTTTCGTTGTTGAATTATTTTGTCAGTCGTCGGTCCACCAGGTATACGTCCGTCATTTTGGCTAGCCATCTACAAAAAACCATATATTACAAAAAACCATATGTTAAATCAATACAGAAAAAACTAAAAGTAATAATATAATAAATAAATCATTAAAAACTTGATTAGAGAATGAGTTGTGGTAGAAAAAAGATTAACCTTTGTTTCCTATGTTGCTGCTTGCTAGAGAAGAAATGGAGAAGAAGAGGGATGTCTTTCGGATTGGAGTCCCCACTTCAATTTATAAGGAGGAGGAGAAGAAGCTGGATGGTCTCCAGCACAGTCTTCAAGATACTGGCCATCAACTGCTGACCCCTCCCCCCACCCCTGTTAGTTCCGAGGCACAATTTTCGATAGAAAATTCTGAAACTGAAACAATTGTACACACAACGTTTCAAATGCAGCACCTTAAAGAAGATGTGCAACAGAGATCCTGGAGGATTCTGAATTACGAGGATCTAAAAAGATTCTACGTAATACACAAAAAATCTAAAGAGACTTTGTGCAAGCAACTATCGGCAGTAGAGCTTCTAAAAAGAAGTTACTGTAAAAGGCAACAGCAGCGATGACAGGCGAGAATGAGATGCTGGGGTGAATGAACCACCGTTGCTCAAAGATTTATTCGCCCCACACGAGCACGAATAGCTTCCAGGAACCAGCAAGTTCACGAAGAACTTCTGGAACGCTCGTAAGTCAATATTTGAGACTTGAACGGACTTCCTGGACTTAACAGACTCCCTCAACTCTCTTCTTGGTGCATCTTCCAAAGGAGGCCAAGGGGCTCTATTTATAGAGTGGAGTTGAGACTTCACCTCTTCTCCTATCCGATGTGGGACTAAAATACCAATACTCAAAAATAGAGTTTGATATTTTGGATCATCCCACAATCAGCATAGAAGTGTGCCAGTCCACGCCTACCCCCCGAACACTTCCGTACATGCACGAGACATCCTAGAGTCCGCGTCCGAGTCCGAGTCCGCACAACAAAAATCAACTTGCATCCTTGTTGGATTTAATCCTTTTTTCTTCTAGGAAAATACTCCCACATGGCACAAACTTGTGCCCCACTACACCGCATGTGCACACCTCAACACAAGTAATGCATTATATTGAGATACTCACCATTTGGTGTAGCCGATGTGGGACTATCTTTTCTAGTCCAAAGGCAAAAATACCAACAATCCCCCACATATCTCAATATATGGGTTGAGCGTTTCCTACAGTGACTGCCCATCATGCATTAGGAGAGATGTCGCTGCGACTTGAATCTTTCCGCATAGGTTAAATAACAGCATGATATAAGAATGGACTAAGCCTTGAATTCTGCACCATAACTGCAATTTTTTTTACTCACATAATGACATCAACTGTGCTTCTGGCTGCACATTGAAGGCCTTGTGCCATCCTGGTTTTAGTGTATAATTTTGGGCGTCTACAAGCTTACCCTCAAGAGACGGCCTGATATCTCTTTCCATACACTATAGGTGAGTTCTTTATTAAAGAGATATGGCATGAAGCCTTGCGCTTCCTTGCGGTGCTACGCCGCTATGACATGGCCTAAAGCCGAGGCATTACCCCTACCTGGGAACCTCATCGTAGTGTCATACTACTATAGCATGAGGTCTCAGCCTCTTTGTAGTGCCAATCTACTCAGCATGAAGCCTAAGGCTTCCTTGCGGTGTTACGCCGCAACGAAATGGCTTGCAATGCCAAGGCTTTACCCCTACCTGGGTACCTCATCGTGGTGTCGTACCACTGTAACATGGGGCCATCCTCCCCTTAGTAGTGCTGTCTACAACTCTTTAATTACGTCATACAGCATTAGGCTACCTGCCTATTTGCGGTGCTACGTCGCTATGACTTGGCTTGCAAAGCCGAGGCATTACCCCTACCTGGGAACCTCATGGTGGAGTTATCCCACTGTAGCATAGAGTTTCACTCCTTGTAGTGCTGCTCTACCGTGCTTCCTGTAAAGCACACCAGGCATTCACTCTGCCTGAGAACTCATTAAGGAGTTTAAGCCAACCTTCCACAGGATCTATTTTTTCCGCAGAAAATACATAGTAGACAACAGTGGTTATGGGTCCGTATCCCTTTCATGTTCCAGAGAACAAGTACCCACTGTTACCTGATAGTTTTCCAGTCAGTGATCCTCCTTAATTTGAAGCAAAAGTTAGATGCCTAGTAGATTTCTCTTTGAACTAATAGCATAAAACTTTATGGTAGGATTACAAAGACACACTATCAGAATGCCTTCAAGCCCATTTTATAAGCTGTGTCATCGACCAACTGGCGGTTGAGGCCCTTGGTGAACGGATCCGCCAGGTTCTCCTGACTCCGAACATCAATCACTGCAATGACACCTCTCTTGATGAGATCGTTCATTGCCCTGTGCTTCAACCGCACAGTTCTCTTCTTCCCGTTGAAGAGTTCATTTGATGCCACTGCTGCTGCCGCCTGGTTGTCACAGTATATCGGTATTGCCGGTATCTGAGCCCCACCCACCAGAAGATCATACATGAGCTCCCGAAGCCACTCTGCTTCATCTGCAGCATCCAATACAAAGAATTCAGATTCCATGGAGGAGCGAGATAACATAGTCTGCTTCTTCGACTTCCACGATATAGCAGTTCCGTCCATGGCGAATACGAATCCACCTGTGGAATACTCGCTTTCCATATCTGAACACCAGCTAGCATCACTGAAGCCTTCCACTACTGACGGATCTCCGCTGTAGAAAAGTACATATGTCTGAGTTTTCTTGAGATATCTCATAACACGCTTCACAGCTTTCCAGTGCTCAACACCTGGATTGCTAGTGAACCGACTCAGCATTTCCACTGCAAAAGCTATGTCAGGCCTTGTGGCAGTAGTAGCGTACATCAAGCTTCCGATGACGCTAGCGTACTCCAACTGCCTGACACTTCCCCTCGAATTTGGCTCCAGCTTCTGATCACTCCGGTACGGTGTATCAATAAAAGGAAGATATTGATACCCGTAGCGAGTGAGCATCTTCTCAATATAATGAGATTGTAACAGCGCTATTCCAGTGCCTGTCCGGATGATCTTGAGCCCCAAGATTACATCGGCATCCCCCAAGTCCTTCATACTAAACTTGTTCGAGAGGAATTTCTTTGTCTCTGTGACGCAGCTTAAATCCGTACCTAGGATTAGCATGTCGTCCACGTAAAGACATACGATTACTCCTCTTCCGTCAGCAAACTTCGTATAGACACACTTGTCTGTTTTACTGACCCTGTAGCCATTTGACCTTATCACCTTGTCAAACTTCTTATGCCATATTTTGGGAGCTTGTTTCAAACCATACAGAGACTTCATCAACTTGCAGACTTTGTCTTCCAGACCTCTGACGACAAAACCTTCTGGTTGTTGTATGTAGATCTCTTCGGTCAGCTCGCCATTAAGGAATACCGTTTTCACATCCATCTGATGTATCACCAGCTTGTGTATTGCTGCTAGAGCAATTAACAATCTGATGGTTGTCATCCGAGCTACTGGAGCATAAGTGTCAAAGTAGTCGATCCCCTGTTTCTGAGCAAACCCCTTGGCCACTAGCCTGGCCTTGAACTTGTCAATGGTTCCATCTGCTTTCATCTTCTTCTTGAAGATCCATTTGCATCTGATGGATCTTGCTCCTTCTGGCAGGTCAACCAATACCCATGTGTTGTTGGAGGTGATTGAGTCAATCTCGTTGTCTATCACCTCCTTCCAGAATACAGCATCTCTGATCTTCATCGCCTCATCATAGGTAAGCGGATCTGCTTCCATATGATAGGTGACGAAGTCATCTCCGAAGTCTTTCGGCCTCCTCGTTCGCTTAGTTGACGGTTCAGCGAGTTCTGGTTCAGCTGGTGTCTCCTTGACGACAGCTTCATCTTGGACTACTGGTTCATTAAAGACTTCTTTCTGCTTTGTACCATCATCATTCTCCGGAAGATCCGCGAGAACAATATTCTTGTGTTTTGCAAACTTGTCTTCAAAGTATTCAGCATCGCGAGATTCGATGATATGGTTTGACTCGATATCAAGGAATCTCCGAGCATCACTCATCTCGGCATACCCTAAGAAGATCGCCTTCGTAGTCCTTGTCCCCAGCTTCTGAATCTTCAGATCCGGGAGCTTCACATAAGCCAGACACCCCCATACTCGAATGACATTCAAGTTAGGTCTGACTTTGAACCAGATTTCATGAGGAGTTATGTCGGAAGTTGCATATGGCACTCTGTTCAGAATGAACGTTACCGTTAGTGCAGCTTCTCCCCAGTAACACTTTGGAAGACCCGCAGTCAACAGCATGGAGTTCATTATCTCTGTCAACGTTCTGTTCTTCCTTTCTGCTACTCCGTTGGATTGAGGAGAGTACGGAGCCGTTGTCTCATTGATGATTCCATGTTCTTTGCAGAATGATAAGAATTCATGAGACCGATACTCCCCGCCTCGATCACTCCTTAACCTCTTGAGTTGTTGTCCAGTTTGTCGCTCAGCCTCGGCCCTGAACTCCTTGAACTTCTCGAATGCTTCGTCTTTAGACTTGAGCAAGTAGACGAAAGCATACTTTGAGAAGTCATCGATGAAAGTAATGAAATACTTTATCCCAGCCTTTGTAGAGAATTGTTTAAAGTCACAGATATCTGAGTGAACCAACTCCAGAAGATCTGTGCTTCGATGGACCCTGTGAAAGGGTTTTCTTGTGATCTTCGTCTGAGCACATACTTCGCATTTCTCTACTTACCCCCACACTTGGAGATAAGTCCTAGACTAGACATTCTGTTAATCCTTTTACAATGAACATGTCCTAGCCTATTATGCCACAACTCAAGAGAATAATCAGAAAAAGTGATTGCATTTATATCATCATGCTGGGTTACAATAAGCTGAATCTTGTACATTCCTTCAGTTTGGAAAGCTTTCCCGAAGAATGTACCCTTCTTGGACATCACCAACTGGCTAGCATTGATGTCCATCCTTAAGCCTGCGTTACAGAGCAGACTTCCAGAGATCAGGTTCTTAGCAATTACTGGAACATGCTTCACACCTTGAAGCGTCAGAGTGTTCCCCGATGTGAGTTTCAGCTCCACCGTCCCGATCCCCAGTACTTCAGCTTGTGCCTGGTTTTCCATTATGACCTTCTCTGAAGTTGGCTCATAAGAGACGAACCAGTCTTTGTCTGAACAGACATGGCAGGTCGCACCAGTGTCTATCCACCAGTCCAAGTCAGCCCCCACAATTGCAACCTGTGCTATCATGGCAACTAGATTAGTAATCATAGAAACCTTACTAGGCTCACCTTGTTCTTTGGACTTGGACTTGCATTCGGATTTGTAATGGCCCTTCTTGCCACAATTGAAGCAAGTCACATGGGACTTGGACTTCTGCTGCTTGAAAGCAGGACCCTTCACTTTCAGATTCGTGAAGTCCTTCTTTTTGCGATGAGAAGCAGCCTGCTTCCCCTGGTATTCTCTGGTTTGGACCAGATTTGCCTTCGCCAGTTGTTTGGACAGAGTATCCATCTTCTGTTGAGAGCGCATCTCGTCCTCAACATGGATCTCTTGTAAGAAAGCTTCCAAGCTAATTTCCATCTTCTTTCGATGCATCCTTGCATAGAAGTTGCTCCATTCTGTAGGAAGTTTCGCGACGATCCCTCCAACGACAAACTTGTCGACGAGGGGCATGTTCTCGTCTTCTAGTTTCTGACACAACTTCAGAAACTCCTTCACTTGGGGCAGCATCGCCTTCTCGTCTTCGAAGGTCCACTTGTGGTATTTTTTCTACCATGAAGACCTTAGACCGGTTCTCGTCATCTTCATAGAGCTTTCCCAAGGAGTTCCATATCTCTTTGGCAGATGTCTTCTTGGAGTAGGACTCTGCCAGAGAGTCTTCCATGGAATTGAGTATCAGTAGTTTGCATATACTGTTTTCTCTCTTCCACTTCGCTTGCTTGGTCGTAGCAGCGGCCACAGCCGCAGCAGATCCAGTGGTTGGAACGATTGGTTCTTCTTCTGACAGCACGTGATCAACATTCACGAGTTGAAGATTTAAAGTGACCTTTCGTCTCCATATCTGGAAGTGTTCGTCATCGAATTTTTCCAACTTGTTAAAGCCGGTATCGATGAGCGAAGCACGAGAATTATCCATCTTCTCAATAAAGCTTTGAGATTGTTAGTTCCGAGACACAATTTTCGATGGAAAATTCTGAAACTGAAACAATTGTACACACAACGTTTCAAATGCAGCACCTTAAAGAAGATGTGCAACAGAGATCCTGGAGGATTCTGAATTACGAGGATCTAAAAAGATTCTACGTAATACACAAAAAATCTAAAGAGACTTTGTGCAAGCAACTATCGGCAGTAGAGCTTCTAAAAAGAAGTTACTGTAAAAGGCAACAGCAGCGATGACAGGCGAGAATGAGATGCTGGGGTGAATGAACCACCGTTGCTCAAAGCTTTATTCGCCCCACACGAGCACGAACAGCTTCCAGGAACCAGCAAGTTCACGAAGAACTTCTGGAACGCTCGTAAGTCAATATTTGAGACTTGAACGGGCTTCCTGGACTTAACAGACTCCCTCAACTCTCTTCTTGGTGCATCTTCCAAAGGAGGCCAAGGGGCTCTATTTATAGAGTGGAGTTGAGACTTCACCTCTTCTCCTATCCGATGTGGGACTAAAATACCAATACTCAAAAATAGAGTTTGATATTTTAGATCATCCCACAATCAGCATAGAAGTGTGCCAGTCCACGCCTACCCCCCGAACACTCCCGTGCATGCACGAGACATCCTGGAGTCCGCGTCCGAGTCCGAGTCCGCACAACAAAAATCAACTTGCATCCTTGTTGGATTTATTCCTATCCTTTTTTCCTTCTAGGAAAATACTCCCACATGGCACAAACTTGTGCCCCACTACACCTCATGTGCATACCTCAATACAAGTAATGCATTATATTGAGATACTCACCATTTGGTGTAGCCGATGTGGGACTATCTTTTCTAGTCCAAAGGCAAAAACACCAACAAAGAACTCACCTATAGTGTATGGACAGAGATATCAGGCCGAGGTATTCCCCCCCAACCGCCGTCTTAAATGGCGCGATAGCACCCCACGTCAGCTGCCACCGCCATCATAAATGACTTGAAACCCCACGTCAGCGTTGGAGATGGTAGTAGCTGCCTCGTCAGCGCTTGCGTCCGCCATCTCCTTTGGTGGTCGCTGCCCTATCAGCGCCCGAAACCTTTTGCCCGCCATCTCCTTTGGCGGTGTCTCCCTGTATATACAATTTCCATAAAATGCTCCTCTTTCTTGCTATTCTTTCCAAATTCGTCCCGTCAGACAAAAATTTCTGATTTTATTGAGCTTATCGTACCAACATGTTTATGGATAGTGAATGAATTCTATTTGGGTTCATAAGTTTCTTTTAAGCTCAAAAGAGTAATTTTATACTGTTAACTCATGGATAAGGGTTAAGCGTCCGGTTTATTCGGTTTCGTCGGAACAAAAATAGTCAAACCTGAATGATTGGAATAAATGAAAATTCTAAAAGTTTAAAATTGAAGCCGAATCAAAATTAGCCATAACCGAAAACGAACTAAACCGATAAATGATTAGGTTTGTCCAGTTGAGTTATTTTTATTGTTTAATGGTATGGATTGTTGAGATTGTGGTTAAATTATATTAAAAAATTTATTAAATTTTTTTAAACATATATTTGTTGTATTTAAAAGTTGGATTAAAAGTTGAACCAGTTGTTATTAAAGTTGGGCTTTAAAAGACATAAATTATTGTTTTTAAAATATACACATTTTTAATCATAAAATATACATAAAATTGTGGTATTTAATAATTGTATAAGTTGTATTTGGTTTTCTGTTTTTGAATGAAATCGAAATCCAAAATCGAAACCGAAATCGAATAATTTTTTTTAGTATTGTCAAAACCGAAATCGAATAATTTTTTATTTTTTCAAGCCGAACTGAATCTATATTCGGTCTGGTTATCGGTCAAAAATCAAATAATGCTCACTCTGGAATTAAGTTAATTTTTGGCTAAGTAGGAGAGGAACTCTTGACTAATAAGTGATACTTGTCGAATCTAGGGAGGGACCGTATGTGTCAGACCGTGCTGACGTGGCTATCTTCCATTGGCTCCAGTTGAATTCGATGCCAGCGGAGAGTGCTGGAGCTAATGAGAGACCGTCAAGTCAGCGCGGCCTGACGCGTACGGTCCCTCTTGGTTGGACAGACATTTTCCTAACTAATATTCTTAGAAATTTGAGGGACATGTTTACAATTATTAAAATTCGGGGTCCTTAAACTCAGCATCTCCAACCCTATTGTCTTGTTTTGTGTTGTGAATCCTATGTGGCATGAGACATAAGACAATGTCTTTCCTATGTGGCAAGATGACATTCACACAAGAAAATGAAATAAAAATATGTTCTCCAATGCAAAAGTTTGAGAAGACAATAAAATTACATTTTATTTCAACTTCCAAGACAACTTTTTCACTTTTCTTTTTTTTATATATATATTTTTATTCATAATTGATGATGTGGACATAAAGTCATTGTGAAGTGCATTGTATAGATCTAGACAACCAATATTATATTTTTCTTGCCATGTTATTACCATGTTAACTTTATAATTTATTTTACATTTGTATTGGAGAAGTACTTTTGAAAAAAAAATGTTTATCATCCTTATGTGGCAATCATTTTTTCCAAACTCACAATAGGGGCCTGTTTGGTTGGATGTAGGTGCTTGAAAGTGTGAAAGTGGGAGTTTCATGGGATTGTAACTCATTTGAGTTACAATACATTCCACCTTCCAAAAAGTGTTTGGTTGGCAAACTTTTTGCCCCCCCGCAAGTTGGCACTTGCAATGTAGTTTGTTTGGATGACCACTTGAAAGTGGCGTTGATGGACTTCGTGTGTTTGGTTAGGACATTGCAAGTGATATAATCACCCTCATGAAGAATGGTAAGGTTACCCACAAAAAAATTATGAAACATGTTCCCAGCAAATTGACATGTTCCCAGCAAATTGATATCTATTAATAAATTTTTCCAGCCAATATGATACATGTTCCAAACAAATATGATACATGTTCCCAGCAAATTGATATCTATTAAATTTTTCCAGCCAATATGATACATTTTCCCAACAAATATGATACATCTTCCCAGCAAATTGACATGTTCCCAGCAAATTGATATCGATTATATGTTCCAAACAAATATGATATATGTTCGCAGCAAGATGACATGTTCCCAGCATATATGATACATGTTCCCAGAAATTAACACATGTTCACAACATATATGACATGTTCCCAGCAAGTATTCATGTTCCCAGCAACTATGATCCATGTTCCCAGCAACTATGATACATGTTTCCAGCAAATATGATACATCTTCCCAGCAAATTGACATGTTCGCAGCAAATATTACATGTTCCCATGACTGGGGAATGTTCCCAGCAATATGACATGTTCCCAGCAATATGATACAACGAAACAAAATCTTGTTCACAAGGACAATATGGGCTCAGAGAATGAAAACTGAAAATAAATAAAACTTGTTCAGGAGAACATTATGGGCTCAGAATGTCGCAAAATGTTCTTCGAAAAATATCATCATATGAAGAACATATCAAGAAAGAAAATTCCTCTGTACAAAATATAGGTCCGGCAAACCAATCAAATAGGATACATGTTCTCTGCAAATATGATACATGTTCCCTGCAAATATGATACAGAAAACCAGCAATATGACATGTTCCCAGCAATATGACATGTTTCCAGCAAATATTACATGTTCCCAGCAATGGGAAATGTTCCCAGGCATATGACATGTTCCCAGCAATATGATACAACGAAACAAAATCTTGTTCACAAGGACAATATGGGCTCAGAGTATGAAAACTGAAAATAAGCAAAACTTGTTCAAGAGAACATTATGGGCTCAGAATGTTGCATTCTCATATTTGCTGGGAACATGTATCATATGCACATTGAAACACAATTCATCATAGCCCATAATGCATTCTCATCATCGCCCATATATTATAAGAAAATAAGACCAACAATGGAACATCTTCCCAGCAAATATGACATCCTCCCTATTTTTGCTTGAAGTCCATGAAAGTGGAGAAGAGAGACTCTTGAGGAACCTGGAGAAGTGCTCGCTGGGTCCGCTGGGAAGATGTCATATTTGCTGGTTTTCTATATCATATTTGTTGGGAACATGTCATATTTGTAGGGAACATGATATAGAAAACCAGCAAGAATACATTTACTCTGCAAATATGATACATGTTCCCTACAAATATGATATAGAAAACCAGCAAGATGACATGTTCCCAGCAAATATGACATGTTCCCAGCAAATATTTAAATGTTCCCAGCAAATATTACATGTTCCCAGCAATGGGAAATGTTCCCAGCCACATGTAGGACATTATGGACTCAGAGTATGAAATCTGAAAAAAAATTAAAACCTGTTCAGGAGAACATTATGGGCTCAGAATGTAGCAAATTTTTCTTCGAAAATATCATCATACGAAGAACATATCAAAAATGTAAATTCCTGCGTAACATAAAATTGCCACATGTATCATATTTGCTGGGAACATGTCATATTGCTGGGAACATGTACTGTTATTTGTTTCACATTGAAACACAAGTCATCATAGTCCATAATGCATTCTCATCATCGCCCACATATTATATAAGAACTGGAAGGAATAAGAAGATACAAGGAAATAGAAAGTGCCCCCAAATTCAGAAAAAATTGAAGTCACCAAGTTATGCATTGTCATCATAGCCCATATATAAGATTTCAAGAAATCAAAACTCATCACAGCCCATATATATGATTTCAAGAAAGCAAAACTCATCAAAACTGAAATCAGTTAAAAAAACCCAAACACAAGACTAAAAAAAAGTGATTGGCTCAAAGGATTCACCATCCCACTCATCATCGCCAATTTAAAAACTTGGCTACCTCCATCCATCACCAAATTGGTGGGGGAGGCCATCAAGTTTTGGTTCTCATCGTGGGGCACCTTCTTCATTTGTGTTGTCGGGACTGAAATGGCATTTTAGACTCAAAGGTTGCACCTTCCTCATCATGGTCTAAAACTAGGCTACAAGTTGGCTACCTCCGTCCATCACCACATTGGTAGGGGAGGCCACCAACTTTAGCTTGTAATTAGGATGCACCTTCGTAGCTCATTCGAAGACAACTCCTGCACCCAAACAGTACATATCCATTGTCATTACATTGTCATTACATTATAGGTGCAGACAAAAAGAACTTGGGTCTACACAAATAAGTTGGTTCTACATAAAATATATGCATACTAAAATCGATACAAGTAATGTTAGAAAACCCAAAGTGACAATAATGGCCGATGGGTGGCCATTGCACACTTCTTCCCCCTTATTTCCACATCGTTCATCCTTGTAATTAGAGTGGAAGTAACCCATTGCCTCCTCATAATCTCGGCACTTGAAATAACAAGCGCCTTTGAACCCATTCACTTGCATGTGACATTCAGGCCAGGTTGTGTACACCCCTGGCTTTCTTCCTTTCAAAACAACGTAGAACGACATGCTACAAAGATATGAAAAGCATAGATGAAGCATTGAATTAACAGAAAACAGCACCATGCTACAAAGATAGAAAATGCAGTCGATTGCTACAAGACTACTTGTCTTGCATGAAATTATGTAGCCATGCCCGATGGAAAATGTACTCTCGGGCAACCCTATAAACATTATTTTTTTCCAATATTTTTCCCAATATTTTTTTTCCATTCCAACATACGATACAAAATTTCATATGTAAAAAAAGTGACAGATCCATAACAAAATTTGACAGATCGACCCATTATGTAGTGATTTTTCCCCAATTTTTTCCCGTTTTTTACATATGAAATTTTGTCGAATAATGAAAAATTCGACAGATGTATAACAAATGACAGATTTATACAGGAAAAGAAATCGACAGATATTGGGGAGGAAAATCACATATGAAATTTGCCATATGAAATATTACAAATAATTGATTTATTTCCCAAATTTTTTGGGAAAAAATGACAGATCTATAAGCAAATATTAGAATCTAGTGATTTTTTCCCCAATATCCAATTATTTGCCATATGAAATTTTGTCGAACAATGACAAATTTGACAGATCTATAAAAAAATGACGGATTTATACTAGAGAAAACAAAATCGACAGATATTGGGGAGGAAAATCACTAGATCCATAAGAAAATATACAAGAAATGGAAGATCTCTGCCAAAAATTGTAGATCGGAAAAAATTGGGATGAAATGAGCAGAAAATTACTAGATCCAGAAAAAAATTTACTAGATTAGGGAGGAAAATCACTAGAGAGGGAGGAAAACCACTAGATACGGCAACGGACGGCGGAAGAGCGCACCCAGCGAGCACTTCTCCGGTTTCTCAAGAGTCTCCCTCCTCCACTTTCATGGACTTCAAGCAAAAATGGAGCGGAACTCAAACAAGAGTTTTCGGAGGAGACAGGGACTGCGGAGCAGTCCCATCAACCACTTTAAGTCCATTTACTCAGCCGAACCAAACAATGAAACTTTCTTCACATCCGGTAAAATCCCACAAAAGTTCTCACTTTCACCTCAGTTGGACCCAACCAAACAGGCCCTAGGCCATAGGGTTGGAGATGCTCTAAATGCTGAATATTTAATTACACAAAGCCATTTGGGGGTGGTAACACTAGGCCGGTCCTCACTTCCGCCAACAAACCCCCATTCTTTCACTCCCAAAGGAGAAATGACCAGCTCTTCTTCCCCTTCTCGAAAGGTACGATTTTTTTGAAAATTTTCCCTCTCCCTCTGAAATTCTCCAATTTCTGGTCCGATTTTGATGCAAAATTTAAAATCTCAGGCTCTGAGCAAGATTGCTTGCAATAGGCTCCAGAAGGAGCTGGTGGAGTGGCAGGTCAACCCCCCCTCCGGATTCAAGCACAAGGTCACCGACAATCTACAGAGGTCAGAACAATTTAGGGTTAGGGTTGGGGATTTTTGAATTAGGGTTTGATGGTTTGGGTTTTGGATTGGAAAAAGGTGGGTGATCGAGGTGAGCGGGGCGGCGGGGACGCTGTACTCGGACGACACGTACCAGCTGCAGGTCGATTTCCCGGAGCATTATCCCATGGAAGCGCCACAGGTGATCTAAAGACTTCGATTTTGATGATGAAGTTTTTGTTTTCTCCCAACTGTCAGGTGTTTTGTATGAAAAGGGTTTGGCTTTTTATGATCGAAAGATTGGATTTCGATGATGGTTTTTTTTTTGTCTTCTCATCTTTGGTGCTTTGTGGAGAAGTTGGGAAGAGGTTGTCATTTTGATGCTTGGTTTCTGTTTCCTTCAATTTTTGGTGTTTTTTTTGGAAAAGAAACTTGTAAGCTGGGATTTTTCTGAGCATTGATCCATGGAGGCACCACAAGTGCTCGAAAGCTTGGATTTTGGTCATGGGTTTTTTGTTCTGATTATCTTTGTTTGATCAAGTTTTATGGGAAGTTTGAATTTTGATATTTTGAGCTTATATGTTTATGACCAGGTGATTTTTCTCAATCCGGCGCCTTTGCATCCGCATATTTATAGTAATGGGCATATATGCTTAGGTATCTCTTCCTCCTGAAATTATTAGATTATTGTATTATATAAGTAATGTTCTTTTCTTAGAAGATAGGGTTGCTCTTTTATTTTTAATGCTTTTGTGTACCTTGTTAATTGTGGCAAGTTGAGATGCTCTTTCAATTATTTTAGGTCGATCTTGACACATATTTGTGGATTGGAATCTTATTATGAGGAATAAGATCTTGTGAGGATTTGCATTCTTGGGCTATTAACGCTTTAGTGCCACTAAAGTCATTAACATGCAATAATAAACACATGAAAAGAGCTCAATTTTGGCAAGTTGTTATATTCTTTCATTTATTTTAGGCATAGTGGTTAAAAGTGTGCCTACGGGCATGCCTTAGATGAGGCAGCGAGCGGGTGCGCCGAAAGCGCAATGGGGTTGCACCTTGCTTCAGCCAAAGTGCAATGCAAAGGCAACAACTCCATCTAGTTACATGCCTTAGGTTAGGCGGCAAGGCGCCTAGGTGCATGCCTTTGTTGAGACTTTTGTTTTAGGTTTCTTTAAATCTAATCAGAACCTGACCCATTATGAAAGTAAGATGTGAAAATTCATGACCTCTCTCTCACTGGTGTGGACTTTGGAGTGCCTCTCTCTGATCTTTGGCCTGGACCTTGATGCGGACCACAAAGACTCCTCACTCTGCTAGTTGTCAATTTACCCTCCTCGATGACACCTATTTATAGTAGTGACCTCCATGTTTGATTAATATATCGATTTTATTATTAATGATTCTGAAATATGTATATTTATGTATACACATTTATTTATTTATAATTGTATGTTTTTTTTACTCGAGCACGTCTTAGATTCATAACCTATAGCCTAAGAAAATAACTTTAATTAAGATAACCATGTTATCAGTTTTGTTCGGTTTCATTACCCGGTTAATTCGGAACCCCGAAGCTCCAAACAAGTAATCACATTATTGCCAGTTATTTGGATTACGCAAAAAACAGGTACATTTTCTCAACTAAAATGGATAATTCTAACATATACACAAAAATTGGGAGAATATCTTATATATAGAAGAGCAAATATGTGTTGTAGTTCAATTAAACAATGACAATATGAAACCAAATAACAATTATGAAAACGAATAGCAATTATGAAAACACGATCACTAACATCATTTGAATATCAATACCAATGTCAAACATAAATAAGTAACAAGGAACTAACATTACACTGACAAAAAGAGCTTGAAATTGACAATAAAGAACCAACATAGGAAATAAAAGGAGAGGAGTGTCTAGAGATTCAACAATATCAAAAAGAAACCCAAAGAACAACATTATACCATTCGAAAAGGAAAATAAAAGAGATGGTTAAGATGATGAGGGTTGTGAGGCCTGCTTTTAGTTTAGTTTTTTTTTTCCTGGAATTTAGTTGCATGTCTTTAAATTTTACACCAAACCTCATTTTAAATTAAACTAACCTATTGAACAGTCCGGTTGACAAATACTGGTTCCAATAATCTTTATTGATGCGGTAACCGCGCTGGTTGATTCATCGACCTGAGTAAATGAATTGCTACTCCTGCATAGGCCGTTACCAGTTACTCGGACGAGTAAGCCAATTTTAATAACACATTGTTATTGAAGTGTAGATCGTTGGTACTTCCAAAATTAATAACCATGTTCTATCTTCTATATGGATGAATGGGATCTAGAGCTTGTGTATGTTTAAACCATGTGGGAAAATGGTAGCTATTCTTTTTTCTTAAAGTAACTTGTTAACTTCTAGCACGTCTGTGTTTCTTAACATGAATTGTACACAAACTTCGAGTGCTTCAATTAGTTATGTAGTTCACTTCTGCTGTTATGCTTAAAATAAATATTGAATGATGTGAATGACTGGCCTCACCTTAAATGTTCCATTAATAACACATTTCATGGAATGAGGATGGTAGTGTTCATTACTGCAAATGATAATCCCCCTTTATTGTCATTCTTACGATATGTTGTACTTCCTATGATATGATTCTTATATTGGGACAGGGACGTGCTATTGTCTATAGGGCAAGATTTTTTGTGATCCTTAAGTTATACAATACAATAAGCCAGTACCATAAGCAAGGGCGGAGCCACCTTAGGGCTAGGGTGAGTTCCAGCCCACCCGATTTTTAAAAATAAAAATTTATGTTTTTTTTTTTGTTTTTTGTTTTGTTTTCGTATGCGTCGGTCCATACTCCATCCATCCCAGTTAAATTTCTAGTTCCGTCCTTGACCATAAGGTATACTATTATTCTAAACATGTGAGGAAAGATATGGATAATCGTATCCATGAATTAACTTTGTTGACATGAACTGAATACAAAACTCAACCCGTTCAATTTGACATCATATTGGAACTCCACTACAAGCTAAAAAGTTGAGGTTGACTAGTAGGTTGGCATCCATACTAAAAAAACATTTTGAGAGAAACCAACTGATGGTTTTTCGGGGTTTTGAGCTTTTTTATTATGAGCAGTGCTTCTATTTGATGAGCAATCTGACCAAAGAAGCAGCAATCTGACCGAAGAAGCTCAAGCTGACAAATTTTGTTTTCCTCTCCTGCTCCTCCATGGAGCATTTCTCGTTCTTCTATGATGTATTCACAAAAATTAGTTCCAAAAGAAGCGTACAATATATTGTTATTTTTGTTCTGTCATTTTATTTTATATTTTCTAACAAGCAACTTAGTAAACGCCTGCTGTTGCGAGTCTTAGGTTCTTTTGGTCACTTTGTTTTTTTAGAGCGGTTTTGCCAAAATGATAAAAACATGATGTTTGCATCCTTGAGGATGAGATTAAGGTCATGATAACGTCCCAATAATATGGGATAACATCATATACATAAAAAATCGTCCAAGACTACATTAGTGATGCATTAACGGAAGTCTCAGTGCCTTGGACACTCTTTGTGAGCATTTATTTTCTTTACATGGTGAGTAATAATGGTGGAATTATTCTTTTCATCATGTATCATGTGCTACCTTTGGTTAGGAATTTGCACCAACATAGAGGGTTAACATCAGGTCGTCAGCTGGTCATAAAATTCTGTCCGATTCTGTATTGAGCTTTCTTATGCTCCGTAACCAACTCCATTATGTTGGGAGAAGGCTTGGATGATGATTTGATAATTGTGTCGCACATGTGTCTACAAGCTCATTGTTTTTAGTAATTCTTTCTCTATTATTACTATTATGTTAATCAAAGTGAAGGGAGAGGAGCAAGGGGAAGGAGGAGAAGAATGAAAAATTAAATGTATGATGCTATCTCACACTTTTTATGTTAATATTTATGAGTACAATCGTTGCAATAATTCAAAAATTGACACTATTCTACGAGTATGAACTACAATTTTTATCGTCGTGAGAATATGAAATCAAGAAAAATGTTAGGGTATTTCAGTAAATTACCCACAAGTATATAAAATTGAAGTTACTCAAAGTGATGCATGACTTGCATAGCAATGATAAGTTTCCATATTTTTGTAGTTTGCCACATGCAACTAAATCTATTAAATATATTTTTAATTCTATCAATGAGACAGGCTAAGCCAAGGAGTTCTTCTTTACAATCTCTTTGTGTCAATTAGTTTAGGCAGACCAGGTTTCAGCTCTCTCACATATGCACTTGATGAATTGACTAAGTGTTCTTTATATAGTTCTATTATTTATTTGAGTCTTAGGTTATTGAATGTTAGTACTTAGTGCATTCATGTACAAGGCACCTTATGTGGCTTGATTCTTGAGGCATACCTGAGCCAGAAACCTAAATCAAGTCGAGGAATCTCCTTTCGAAATCTTGTTCTCAATAAATTTAAATAGGCAAGTTGTATATTTCATTACAAGGCACTTTCTTAGTCCTGACACATACTCTTTACTGATGCTTCATGGCTGAAGTGCACTCTTCTTGAGGCTAAACGCCTCATGAATGTATTTGAGCATTTCCTCTCTAAAACACTTCAATTTGTGCCTCAATATGCACTATCTTTTGAATGGGGGTGTTGATGCTTTGTCAAGGGTGTGTTTTGGCAATGTAGAACCCAACATAGCCTGACGAGACTATATTCCGTGAAGTTGCTTGAAACCCAATTAAACTATGAGATTTTGGGTTGCAAAAGTCCCTTAAAAAACTTGAGACCTTTCAAAATCCATGTTGAGTTGATAAGCTTGTTTGGACTTGAAAACCCATTCAAACCATGAGAGAAAAGAACTATATTCAGTTATTTCTTAATAAAATAGTAAAATATATCAATAGGTTTAATTCCTAAAATAGTGAAATTGATTGTTGCAAATATCTTGCATCTCAAGGGGTTAGCCACTGTTTTGGGACCTCATAAAACACAACTTTCATAAGGTTTCGTATTACCAAACAGCTGAGACCTCATGAAACCTGTTTCTTGTATTCAAACACACCCTAATATCTTATTCTGAAGTTTATTGCAAGTGATAGCTCTTTACTTTTAGTTGCTTAGAACTTACTTGAACCTGGGGTCCAGGATAGGACTCAATTCGAAATGCTGCTGGTTACTGCCAACAGAGCAATCTATTCATTAGCAAATAGTGATTGGGGCTGGAAAACAAAATATTAGTGTATCCTGGATGTAGTGAGAATACATTCTTTCTTCTTTTCTTGATTTTTTTTTTTAAGGATGAGGTAATAGAAGGTCCAATTGCTGTGCTGCTGTGCTATTTTTGGAGATTTCTTTCTTCTGCTTCATGATCTGTCAACACCTTGGTGAGAGTAATCTATCAACACCTTGGTTAGTGCATACATTCCGGACAAGCTAGAGTCTAACAATAAGAAGAAAGATGATACAATATGCTCCGACGTGCACTTTATTGGAGCTTGCAAACCGTGGAAGGGATATGCAAGAAGTACGATATATGCTGTTTTTAGTGTTTTGCAAACTGAGAAAAAGGACGAGGACGTTGCTTGCTTAGATAGGGATTCTGTTTCAGACACTATGCTGAATTTGAATACTTCTTCCTTCAGAAAATTTATTTTAAGAGTCTGGAACAAACACATTTATATATATTCATGAGTGCATATCTATATGGCCAGGGCCGGCCCTGGCCCAGGGCGACCGCCCATGGCCCCCGAATCATGAGGGGCCCAAAAAGAACAGTTTAAAGATAAATATGTTAATAATTTTGTATCTCAAAACAGAACTAGTATATACCATGCGCCCTTTTAGACACAAAGTTATTGTGGTGTAGTTGTTAGTACTTTAGACTCCTTACTAAAGGTCCTAAGTTCAATCCTTTGTTGTAGCTTTTTTTTAAAGTTTTTTTTAATTACATTATGTATGTGGGCCTTATTTTGAAAGTTCGTCCTTGGCCCACATGAGCTCAGGACCGGCCTTGTATATGGCTATATGCATACTTTATATGCTAGAGTTCAATAATATCTATATTATGTATGTTCACGGTGTTCGAAAAATACTAGAGTAGAAAGGTTCAACTGCAAATAAATGTTTATCATTTCACAATTATGTTTGGCACAACCACTACCATGTCAAGTCACTTTCGGCCATGTTTGGTCACCTCGGAACTTAGACATCGTTGGGCGATATCCAACGAGTTTTGTTAGAATAATATAAATATATAGCCCACAACCCTCACTAACACTCTAGTTTTTGGGTAGTGGCTAGGCCTTCTACATGGTATTAGAGCATCCCATGTTTTAACCTATTTTTCAATCTCTCTGGCATTTATTTTAAGCATATTCAACAAAATATTATACTGCTGCTTGAATACAGCTCTATGCCCAAATGGGTTTTATGCACTTCGACCTGTAGAGGCGAGGTAGAATAATATAAATATGTAACCCTCAATCCTCACTAACACTCAAAAGAGCTTTGGTGTAGTGCTAGGGACATTTTACAAGCAAGGTTCACAGTATCGGTATCGGAATCGGTATCTGACTATTCCTATGAGTATTGGTATCGGTGATATCCGTAGTATCGGTGGTTTCGGATCGGAGTATCGGATTTTTTGGTATCGGAAAACAAATAATTATTAATAAATTATTTACATTTAAAAACCTATACTTTATACATTTAGGCATAATTTTAAGTATTTCAGTGTTAGTTCTTAGTAGTTTTGAAATTAAATGAAATAGTAGTCATCCTTACCGATTGGTTTACATACAATAGATTGATTTTCTTCTTTTACATGCTTTTACAACTTTATTATGCTTTAAACCCTTGCTGATTTGTCTTTTTTGTTTAATTTTCTTTGCCGAATTGATCGGAAAAGAGACCCCCAATGTCGGTATCGGTCAGTATCAGGTATTGGTCGGTATCGGATCAGGACATGCCAAACCGTATCGGTATCGGCTGTATCGGATCGGTATCGGCCGATACTTTAAACCATGTTTACAAGTTCCAAGTGTTGTATTAGATACATGTGACACATAGATACGGTCCTCTAGAGGAGTATCCGTGAAACCTAGACGAGGACTATAACTTCTGTAATTGGAATTTGATTTTGCCCTAGAGACGTGCTCAAGTAGGTCTGTATATGTGGATGATGAGAGAGGATGAAATTGTAATTGTCAAATGAGAGAGGATGGATGTGTAATGTTAACAAGGATGGGACCTAATCCTTTATGGCACTAAGATTAAACACGTGCCTTGTATTTGTGTAAAAACTTGGTCATGGAATTTGATGTCTTACAGTCTAGTGAAGGGGTCTGCTGTGAAATGGAGTTGACTTTTGAAAGATATAAGCAAGCTAAGACAGGTGTGACACTGGAAACTAATTAGGATTGTGTAAATGAAAGATTGGCTTCAAGAGAAAGTAATAGGCTAGGATGACATATACGGGAAACAGATCGTGTATTAGCGGATGAGGGCTGGTTTTGGTACACAACTTAGTTGGGCTGCTTTTTTTTTTTTTTTCAAAGCAGCAGCAGAACTTTTTGGTAATACCAGCTTTACACGCTAGTTCATTTGTGGGCAGCTTTCAATCAGGGGGAGGCTTCTTTCAGAAGCTGCTTGTGCTTTTGAAAAGCAGCAGAAATACCAAAGCCAGCCTGAGAGAGAATAGTGTATGGTTTTGATGGTATTAATTTCTTGCTAGAATAGTACTAGAGTGTTACCAGGTCAACTTGATTGAAAAGAAAAAAAGAAAGGAAAAGAAAATGAATTACATAACTTCAGGACGGATAGAAGGATAAGTCGTGGTTGCATAAAATACCAACAAAGTTTAGGTTAGTACTTTTAAGGGGTCACTTGGAGCCGGAGAATGTGCTTTGCTTCGTATTTATTTGATAACTTGAAATTTCCTATAGTGATAACTGTGTATCTTTGAATTTATTCCATAGAGAAGAGGAGAGACAAGTCACGATGAACGTATATTATGACCTTTTTAAGGATGTGATAACTGATAAGGGACACGAGTAATCTATTGGACAATGTACAAGAGCATAGGACACTGATGTTCTATACTCCAATATCATAGGCAATGCAGAACCCCCAAGAACATGTCTGGCAATGGGTGATAAAAGGTGAGGTTGATTTGGATTGAGTGAATGGAGAAATCTAGAGAGATGAAATAAAAGAAAATGAAGCAAGCTAGATGGAAATCTTATACATATGTGACACAGGACGAAGACCCATGGAAAATAGAATTGGTATAAAATTGGGGATTTAGGGAAAATTGGCGCGGAAGCTTTACGCAATCATTGAACTATTAGTTATTATCAATTTATCACAAAAATTATAATAGAAATAAAAAACATAATAATCGAGTTGTAATTAATAGAAATACTCGAATTTTGTATACGGGTGGGTTGCGTGGGTTGTCAATGACATGGCTTTTGTACTCGAACCCAATTCAGCATCGACGTCGGAGGCGGGGAAGAAGATAAGAGACTAGAATTTTGGCATCGCACCCTACAAACTCAAAAGTAGATTTTACAATTTATTCATCAATTATTCCCTATCTAATATATGATTTTACAAACTATTTATTAACTAAAAACAACTTGGAGATAAAATTTCTAACCAACTTGGAGATAAAATTTTCCATATTTAGATTAATCCTAACAAAAAATTGAAAAACCATCTAAAAAGATGATCGAAAATTGGTTCTCCATCATTGGGCGCAAAAGTTTATAGAAATTTGTAAACAATTAACTACTATCAATTTATCACAAATAATGTTAATATAAATGCAAAAAAGTAACAACCGAGTTGTAATTAATGGAAATATCCAATTTTGGAATGGTGTGGGTGGCGTCGGATCTCGATGTTGGACTTTTGTTCTTGAGACCCTACTAGGCGATGATGTCTAAGGCGGAGAAGAAGACAAAGATAGAGCAACTCTAGAATTTTGATATAGCATCTTACAAACTCAAAGTAGATTTCTCTCAATTCATTCTTTAATTTTTAAATGTCTAATATTTGAATTTACAAACTATTTAGAAACTAGAAAAGCAATCGAAAGAAGATAAAAAAAATCTAAATACTAAAATACTTGTCCATAAGATAACTCAAATCTTTAACCAACTCAAAGAGATAAAATTCTCCTTATTTAGATTAATCCTAATAAACAAACTAAAAAATCTAAAAAGTAAAAAGATAAATAAAAAATCAAACTGGTTCTCCATCAATGTGTTCACATTGATATAGCATCTAGCTGTGTAGGTATGCCCACAATCAAAAATTTGTACAAAATTACAGGACAGTTTGTTACCAACATAAACATAGCTAATCTAATTTCTTAATTCTTATCGGACATTAGGATTGTCTTTTTTGAAAGTTTAATCATGTTATTCTAGTTGTGCAATGTTACCAGACTAATCTTTATCTTGATGTTAATGCTATTTTTGTTATACATGATTTTCAGGCATTTGACATAGAAATTATTTGGTACCTATGAACTATAGGCCATTCTTAAAACTTCATGTCTTCCAAATTTTGGTCATACTTCCAGTGTTGGCTGTATTGTATTTTTTTTTTTACCATCTGATGATATGGTGTCTCCGTTAAGTAAGCATGGATGTAGAAGTTTTTCATATCAGGTTGCAAGCTGACCAAATGAGTTTCCTTTCTTAATAACAACTGTTAAATTTTATACTTACAAACAATTTAAACTGCACTTAATTTTGAACGAAAAAATTGCTGGACTATGATCTTGGTGGTCAATGTAAGATTACAAGTTAATAAATTTTTAATGCCAATGGATTCAGATTCAGTAATTCATCACGTCTGTGTAATGGGTATGCATATGACAAGTCTGTAAAATGATAAAGTCTAGCAGGTGGGCAGCAGTCAGTTCAATTCATCATCATCAAGTCTTCTCCATCATAATGGGGTCAGCTGTGGAACATAAGAAACCACAACCATCATATGGGCCGGCTATGGAGCATAGGAAAGCTCCATAAGAGAATTGATAGTTTTTATGACCGCTTGTCAACCTTACGTAAACCTTCTTTGTTGGTGCCAAATTCCTACCGAATATAGCTATGAGTGTGATGGGGCTATGCCATCAAACCTGTACAACCACTTGTTGGGCATGTAGACATCTTCTGGCTATGCAGTTTAAGATCATGCATCCAAGGAGCACCCTCCAAGCGGACAGATAGACTTACCTTCTGTCTGTGCAGTTTAAGATCATGCATCCAAGGCTCCAACTTCCCATTGCTATAAAGAGTCTAGACGAAGAGGTTGATGGTACAATATGGTATGGAGAATTGCATTCTTCTATGACAAATTAAGCCATAGAGTGAAAATGATTTGACATTCCCATTGTCTATTTTTTTTTTTATTTTTTTTTTGGAATTATTCATTTATCTAAGATGCGAGGACTAGATTTCTCTAGGAAGATTAGGATGATGTGAACCATGATATTGTTCTTGATCGTAATTTCCAATATGAGTACTACGTCAAACATATAACTTGTTACTAGTATTAAAACATCAATTTTCCTTTTGAGGCATAGATCTATATCTTCAAGGATTTCCCGAGATATCCTCCATCATTATTCATTAGGCTTCTTGCCTATATGAAGATTGTTAACGACATAGCCCGACAAACCACTGCAGAATGTTGGTGCCCAGTGGTGGCACCAAATAAAGTGTTGAAAAGGTAGCTCTGTTCTTGTAAGAATATGCTTATAAAGTTGTGCTGGGAGTTCACATTGTTTCTAAATACTAATACAAAGATTTACCTTTTCACTTCCTGTGTAATCAACATGTATATGCTTAATTGTTGTTCTGCCCAATGCCCATGCATCCACCATCACATGTGGTTTCTTAGTTACCAATATGTCCATCCTCATCCCCAATACATTTTACACCCAAATTGGCAAGTTAGCTTACACGTCTTACCACATATACCGTTTTGCAAAATCTGATAAGCGAGCGTATTATAATATTGTTGAACATAATAGATACAAACATCTGTATTAGTTTGCCTTCACTTTCCTATGTTTACATTTCTCATAGTTGCATCCGATACTAGGGTGTTATTTAAACTGTAACTTGCTGATTTCTTTTATTTTGGAGTGCCATCCTCTCTTGGTTTGACAATATATAGTGTTGGCTTCGTTATGGCAGATATATTGTATGATTCATGGTCCCCAGCAATGACCGTCAGCTCTGTATGTATCAGCATTCTATCTATGTTGTCAAGCTCCACTGTGAAGGTCTGTTTGCCTTTTCTTCTCACGTCTACTAAATACTTAACCTGCTAAAGCCTGACCTCTTTTGTTTATGTTTTTCATTTGCAGCAACGCCCAGCTGATAACGACCGCTATGTGAAGAATTGTAGGAATGGTAGATCTCCAAAGGAAACGAGATGGTGGTTCCACGACGACAAAGTGTAAAGACCAGGTGCGCCGACTGCTGTTTAATGTGGCAGCTTAGCTTCCTTTTCCCTTCCATTGAAAGTACTCCATTAATCTCATAATTCAGGAGTATTCAAGTGATTCGGTAGTTCTTTCAAGGGTTTGTGAGCTGCTGAAGTCATAAATACTGTGTTATTTGTATAGGAAAGCTGATGTACTAATCGGAATTATATACGCTTATGATTAAAAGACATGAAGTTTTAAGGAACAATTAATTGACCGGTCACCCACTGTGTTGTGACAAACTAAAATAGTTGACGAAAAATGAGTGTGTGGTCGTCTAAGAGAGTTGTGGGCACGAGATGGATATTAGGACACAAGAATGCTGAGTCTAAGAGAGTTGTGGGCAAGAGAGAGATTAGGACACAAAAATGCTGATCAGCATTCTTGTGTCCTAATATCTATCTCATGCCCACAACTCTCTTAGACGACCACACTCATTTATCGTCAACTCTTTTAGTCGAAATGTCCTTCCGGCTCAAGAACACTTTTAGTGAAGGACGTGTATTGTACAATTTAGTCATGCTGCATGCATCACATTTGTGTATGCTGAGTTGTCTTGTTTACTTTCTAAGTTACTAAATCATACACAACATGCAATGTGAAAAAAAAAAAGGCTTACCACACCTAAAAGGCCTCGTTTGGTTCCGCGGTAAGGAAAGAAAATCAATTCCGTGTTCATTTTCTTTCTTTTGGAAAATCTCTCATCATTTTATTTTTTCATTCAGTGTTTGGAAATGCCAAAAAAATTGAGAGAAAAAGTGAATCCCTAGAGTGGAAAAGTGAATCGTAACATTCATTTTTCTTTCAAATTTTTCGCAAATGGACATATTTAAATAACAAATCTTAAAAAAAAAATTCTGTCATTGTCGTATTTATGAATTATCACAATACAAAGAGTGAAAAATATTAGTATATATAGAATGAGAGTAGAAAGAGGGCTCAAAGAAGCATCGATAGAGAATAGGAGAGAAAGCGCTCAGTTAGGGATTAGAAAAATATTAATATATATAGATTGGTGTAGTTTGATAAATTACTAACTCGAAATCGGTTTTCGGTTCGGTTCGGTTCAATTACTCTGATCAAAAATTGAAAAATGGACTGTTATTTCAAAATTTCAAATCTCCAAACCATAACCGAACCGATAATTGGAAAACCGAACCGATTGTCAAATATTTCGATTGGTTCGGTTTTCGGTTTTCAACCGTTGTGTGCTCACCCCTACATGGAGCTACCTCCATGTTGATTTGACCTAGCATTTATTGTAACTTAGTGGCAGTGTCTGAACGAACCACGGAACTTTCAGTTGTTCGAGCAGAGCAACATATATCAGTGGCAGTGGTAGGTGTCCTCCGCGGCGGCCAGACAGACGCGGAACAGGAGAGGGAAGGGACCCCTCCTCCCCCCGCAGCCGGTCGGGGGATGGGCGTGCACAGGCGTATAAGCGTGTGCCAAGGGTCTTTTTTAAGTCTGGTCTGGCGCTCGTGCTCGAACGGAAAAAAATGTTGTGCAAGATGTAGGTGCTGAGACACCTATGAAAAGGGGTCGTACTGGAGAAATTATTAGGTGCTCCCGGCTCACCACTGGACGTGTGCTGAGTGGTGAGCCCGGTCCAATAAACAATTGACACTTGGAATAACCAATTAATTCCATATTTTTCACATCATAATCAGATATAAAAAGACAACGAAAAATGCTAACAAAAACAATAATATTAATATTAACATTAACATTAATATTAAGATTAATATTAATATTAACAGTAAAATTAATATTAATATTAATATTAATATTAACAGTAAAATTAATATTAATATTAATATTAATATTAACATTAAAATTAAAATTAATATTAATATTGAAATTAATATTAATATTAACA
The DNA here is from genome assembly GCA_029216955.1 of Iris pallida. NCBI lineage: Eukaryota > Viridiplantae > Streptophyta > Magnoliopsida > Asparagales > Iridaceae > Iris > Iris pallida. The sequence goes on along the minus strand of JANAVB010032420.1, from coordinate 9,757,193 downwards.
TTAGTATTAAATATAACAAAAATACTAACAAAATCAATAATATTAATATTATCATTAAAATTAATATTAAGATTAACATTAATATTAATAGTAAAATTAATATTAACAATAATATTAATATTAATATTAACATTAAAATTAATATTAGTGTTAATGTTAATCTTAGTATTAATGTTAATATTAATGTTAACATTGATATTAAAATTAACATTAATATTAATATTAATATTAACATTAATATTAATATTAATGTTAATATTAATATCAAAATTAATATTAATATTAAGCTAACTTATGAATTGTACGTCCGGTTATGATGTGAAAAATATAGAATTAATTGATTATTCCAAGTGTCAATTGTTTATTGGACCGGGCTCACCACTCAGCACGTCCAGTGGTGAGCCAGGAGCACCTAATAATTTCTCGTCATACTGAGAGTGAGTGAGTACTCAGTTCTGTATTCATTTGGTTTTTTTTTTTCTTTTTTCTTTTTTGAAAAAAATGAGAAATAAATGCAATAGTAGTAGATTCTTTTTTTTTTTTTGAGGTGTCATATTTTCCGGACTAGCAACACCCATGAGGAATTCGAACCGTGCCAATCTCCATGGGACCCTCCGGTGTACGTAACGGACTGCAATACTAGTAGATTCAAATAGCACATCTCGTCCTTTTATTTTGCAGATATTTATACCATTACGGAGTGACTTGGTATACAATCCTTGGGACTAATTTATTTTCGGTTTGAAATAAAATATTTTTATTTTTATTTTACTTATTGGTAAAGCTGTCCCGAAATCAGTTTTGTTATACAATTTTTAGGACCAATTTTTAGGAACACATTTTGTAGAATAGTAAAGTTCAATTTGAAGACCCATTCACATGAGTTTATATCCATTCATTTCATTTGGACCTCAAAATTTATTTGTTTACTATTCTTATACAAATCCAACTTATTCTACATTTATTTTTTGTTACAAATTTGGAATGTATTCAGTTATATGAAAAAAATAAGTGTATTAAGTTATACAAATAAGTGTATTAAGTTATATGAAAAAAAAAGAACGTGTTTTAGAATTATTATCCCAATAGTCTTTAATAATTGTAGGATTTACAACGGCTGAGACGGTTCTGTTTCTGGTGGGCTCAAATCACTTTTTCATAAACTGGCTTTTGCGAATAGGCCTTCGAAAACAAATATTAAAAAGGAAAAAGGAAAAAAAAAACTCGAGGTTCTTATGATACATTATGTATCTTTCTTGTTGTGTTTTGTTCTTTGCATTTTCTTTTTAGCTTCCAACTCTCTCAATCTCTGCTATTGGTCAACTTGTTATTATATCTTTGTACATTTACTGTATTTTTTAGATATATGGAAATGGTCCGGTCAGGTAAGAACGAATCTTGGTGGCAATGTTTAACAAACACAAACCAGAAAGAAAATGATGATTTAGCATTATGCCGTACCGTACCGTACCGTACCGTACCATACCATACCATAGGGAACTGATCTTTATTGAAAAACTGTCCTAATAAAATAAACTTTATAATATATACATTAACGCGTAAGCATTAAGAGACCGTAAACAAACAGGAAAAAGAAAAATCATGAGATATTTTTATAGTCTCAAAAAAAAAAAAAAAAAAAAAAAAAAATATATATATATATATATATATATATATATATATATATATATATATAGAGGAAAATGTACCTAAGGTCGATCTTAGGTAAGTTATCTAAGGTCGACCTCATTTTCCTTATATTACAACATTTTTTTCTTGAATTTTTTTTATGGGATTTATCTACACCTTATTGATTGGCAACATACCAAATTTCAAGAAAAAATAATATTGTTTAGTCCCCTATCTATCCCTTGCAAAATCGACGGTCTAAAACTTTTCTGCTACACCGTCGATTTTGCACCTTATTGATAGGGGGCTAAACAATATTATTTATTCTTGAAATTTGGTATGTTGCCAATCAATAAGGTGTAGATGAATCCCATAAAAAAAAATTCAAGAAAAAAATGTTGTAAAGTGAGGAAAATGAGGTCGACCTTAGGTACATTTTCCTCATATATATATATATATATATATATATATATATATATATATATATATATATATATATATATATATATATTAGCAAATGACCTCTAGCCTAGCGGTTAAGAGAGATGCATACGGTCCGAATGGTCAGGAGTTTAAATTCCAGTCGGAGCGATTCCAGAAACAATTTACCTGGTTCCAACCGTATGCATCTTTCTTAACCACTAGGCTAGAGGTCATTTGCTAATATATATATATATATATATATATATATATATATATATATATATATATATATATATATAGTATTTGTATTTGTATTTCCGAAACTGAAAATAAAATATAAATAAAATAAATAAATAATCTGATCGAGACCGAGGCTTGAACTTGGTTTAATGTCCTTAAGACAATATTCGTCCCGCGCATGTGCTTATAGTTGAATGGCAATTTAGCCTCCCAAGATACAACAGAACTCCTCCTCCGGTAGCAGCACTTTACACTGCAGGAACTGGACGAAGCAATGAAGGTAATGTCTCTCTCTCTCTTAGACTAAATGTTTGGCTAAGTGAATGAGTTTGTATTAATCCATCAAACACTCATAGGACTATCCTTTTATAAGGGATGAAGAGATACAAAAAATGTAAAGAGACACATTGTTTGGAAGGGATACACCATTTCGAACAGACACAATGTTTGGAAAAGCGAGTCTTTCCAACAGACACCTATCACTACCAGAATAAGTCATATTAGCGACGCCAAAACACGTCGCTAATATGAGAAAAAGCGTCGCTAATCGTATTTACCGACGTTTTCCTGTGGTCGCGGAAAGCCATGTCGCTGATAGGCAAAACGTCGGTAATCGTCGCCATTACCGACGTTTACCGACGCTAAATAAACGTCAGTAATGACCGACGTTCACCGACACCACGTCGAAAAAAATGGCGACGTCTCGGATGTCGGTCAACATCGGTGAATTTAACGACGTATGCTATTTTGTACCGACGTTTACCGACTATGTAGAAGAGGAAAATTGGGTCGGTAAACGTCGGTAAACGTCGCTATACCTGGTGATTTAGCGACGTTTACCGACGTTTAGCAACGCAGCTAAACGTCGGTAAACGTCGCTAAAATACAAAAAAAATAAATTACAAAATGTCCACAGAATCATATTTTCTTCCTGCAGTTTAATAAATAACAATAAATACACAGAAGCACATTTTCTTCCTAGGTTCGTCGATCCCTTCGGTGGAACACTCAACACCGGTACATCACAATATACATATGTATCAACACAAACAAGAGTAGAAGTCTACAAGAGTAAAATATCTAAAGTCGGTAAACGAATATCCAAAGTATACAACCAATATCCACATGAATCCACAACCAATAATGAAAGTCTACACAAACAAATAATCCACAACCAATACTGAAACAACATAAACAAACACTAAAAAAATACTTCAATCTCGTAAAACAGTCCTAACTCGGACTACTGCGAATCTGGAGGAGGGACACCGCCGCGCCTTAAGGATAGGAACATCTCGTACTCCTCCCGTGAAATCGTCACTGATGAAGAAGGTAGTGACGTCGGTGGAGTCGGAGGTAGTGACGCCGGCGGAGTCGACGACGATGAAGGCGCACCCGGAGGACAATAACGCTCCAACGCTGCTAGTCGCTCGTGGTAGAAATGCATGGTAGATAACCGCCTCGTACTGCTATCAACCATCGAATCCTGCATCAATGTGAGCCTCTCGCCCATGGACAACTGTGATGCCTGCAGATCCATCACGCTGCGCTCGGTCGACGCTCTAAGATCAGTGACGCCCCGCTCTGTCCTCTCAGTCACATCCCTGAGCTCCATAATGCTGCGGTCGAGCGTATCCAATCGTGCTATGAGCGCAGCATCGTCCGTCTGGTGCTGCTCCTGGATCCGTCGTAGCAGCTCGTCACGGACAGACTCCACCATCTGCTGGACTCGGACAGACTCCTAGGAGGGCTGTGGGCCATGCACACTAGCATGGGAGGCCCTAGAGGACTGTGTCGCAACTAGGGCGCCATAGGATCCCGTACCGTAGTACGTACCCCTGTGGAGACCACCAGCGGCGGTCACCCACAGCTCGTCCTCCGAAGGACCTAGAGCGGGCTGCGAGGAAGTACCGGCCTCTCCCGCAGCATGTGCACTAGCAGCCGCCCGCTCCTTAAGCCGTTGAAACTCGGCCTAGAAAGCATGGATACTCTATAACTTCTAATGTCTAATGTACTTATTATTACTAACTACAAGAATATCTATTTGCATGCATATTTACTAAGTTATATCAAAACTAACACGAAGTATTAAAATTAATAAATAGAATTGTAATACTTACATAGGCTTGCTCTGCCCTCTCGTCAATAAGCTTCCCGCCCTTCCGATGTGTGGCCAGGAAGACAATCACCATATTGGCGTCATCACCCCTCCTTACCTGTAATTAAATATATCACCTTTTACTAATTTATCGGACTTGCATTAAAATAATATTTCTGAAATAAAAAAAACATACCAAACGACGAAAATATTTCGTCATCGGAATCGACCCACCGCACCACTTTGACCCCTGCTTCCTAGCAGCTTTGGCCTTCTCAGACTTTTCCTTGTACCTTGCTCGTCGAATCGAGCCTTCATCGTAGTCTACTGCTCAGGGGTGATCCAACCTTGGATCGGCTTTCCGGTACGATCACGAGTGATCTCATCATTAATAGCGTCGCGGATCAGCTTAGCAGCGACGGCAGGAAACATCTCCTCGATCATCTCGGCCCGGTGCGGTGGATAGAAAAATATATCCTAGAAAAGTGCAAACCAAATATTTATCAGTTATATATAATATGCAAAAATTATATAATTCATATTAAAAGCAAATATATTTTAACCTTGAAGCGCGCAAACCAGTAGGCCTTCCTCTCGTTCGGAGCATCAGAGTAGTTTATCTAAGGACCACCATAATTAGTCCTCAAGAAGTAGCCTAGGCGTCTCTGTACCGACGGGGGACGATATCTATACAGACATATTATATTCATGAGAAAAGTTCATTTATGATAAACACAGGAAAAAAATGATAAACCAAAACACTTACTTTGTACCGTCGGCCCAGATCTCCGTCCTCGTCTCCTCCGGAGGTGCGCATGCATCATCTGCCTGATACTGGTCGGTCGTCGGCTCAGCCTCCTCCATCTGCTCATCTGTCTCCATCGTCGTATCAGCAGGAGGAACGCTAGACGACGGAGCAGTCTCAGGCCTGTAACTACTCGTCCCAGGAGATATGCCACGTAGCGTCGGGGCAGGCGGAGGTACTGTCCGATACACAGGAGTACTGGACGACGAGGATCTAGAGCCGGTACCAGTAGGAGGTATCGAAGGAGTACCATGTCCTCTGCCAGTACCAGTTCCCTGTGCCCTATGTCGGGACATGCGAAACGATCCGCGACGACCTGTCATACCTGATAACAACATATGATGAGATACAACAAATAATAGTACATTAGAAATATGAAAGTACAACAATGACAAGATAATAACCAAGACAACATATGATGATACATTTTACAAAAAACATCTAAGTGCAGATAGTATATTCTACAAGAAACATCTAAGTTCAGATAGTACATTCTACAACAAACATCTAAGTCCAGATAGTACATTCTAAAAGAAACGTCTAAAAAATGAAAGTACATCTCTCTCAATCATCTTCAGAATATTCATCTTGTTTGTCTTCCTCGACCTCATCTTCCTCTTCCTCCTCCTCCTCATCTTCAGTTTCATCTTCGCCTTCGTCGGCTTTGACTTCCTCTTCGGATAATTCTACATCTTCTACATTAGTCGTGTAATGCGTAACTTCCGTGGAGTCCACATCAATAATATTGGTTACAAGAGGTAGATCGTCCTCCTTATAAGCTTTTTCGTCAACATCAAAAGTACCTTTAGCTTTAGTCTTGCATACTGTCCACCAGTCAGACTTCGTTGCTCCCCGTCTCGGATAAGCTGTGAAGTACACGAGCTGAGCCTGAGTTAATAGGACAAATGGTTCGTAGCCTTGATATCTACGCATGTAGTTTATATCCATAAGACCATACTTGTCAATTTTCCAACCTTGATTTTCAATCGGATCGAACCATTCACACTTGAACAACACGATCTTTGCTGGTTCTCTGCCATAATTATATGTCAACTCCACAATATCTTGCAAGATGCCAAAGAAATCATTTCCTGGATCGACGTCTTTGTAGTTCGAAGATTTGATACACAAACAACAGTTTTTCGTGGAATCAAGATCCAAGAAGCTGTCTCTGATCGGAGCATTTGTCGACTTGAACCTAAAGCCATTGACACAGTAACTTGGCAAGATGATCCTTCGGCAGGAATTGTCGATGACAATCGAAGAAGCACGGTTTGCCTCCGTGTTTCAAACGGAAAACCTTAGTGCGGTCCATGCAATACGGACATGAAAGACGACCATGCGTGCTCCATACAAAAAACATACCATTGGCCGGAAAGTCATTGATGGTCCAGATAAGTGCTGCCCGTATCTGAAAATTTTGTTTTCTTGATACATCGTACGTGTTGGAACCTACTTTCCACAGATGATTCGACTCATCAATCAATGACTATAAATACACATTGATGTTCCTTTTCAGATTGTTCGGACCTGGGATAATAACGGTGAGGAACATATACGGAGTCTTCATGCACATCCAAGGTGGTAGATTGTACGGAGTGACGATCACAGGCCAACACGAATACTGGGATCCCGAAAGTCCGAATGGGGTAAAACCGTCGAAGCAGAGACCCAATCTGACCTTACGCGGATCAGAAGCAAAATCTGGATACTCTCGATCAAAGTGCTTCCATGCTTCTCCATCAGATGGGCGTTCCAACACTCCTTCGGTCTGTTCTCGCTTATGCCAACTCATGTTTTCTGCAGTTTTCTTTACCATAAACAACCGCTGCAACCGCGGCGTCAACGGCAAGTAGTGGATCAAATCGGTAGGCTTCCTTTCACCGACAGACTTTCCTCTACCACTGTCCTTGTAGTGATCAGCACCACAAAATCTGCAGGTGGCTTCATCCTTGTCGTCTTTGTAGTACAACATGCACCCGTTGCGACATGCATCGATTTTCTCATATTCCATCCAGAGCGATCTCACCATTCTCTTAGACCGGTAAAAGTCTTTAGGCAACTTAGCACCCTCAGGCAATATTTCTATAATCAACTCCATAAGTCGGTTGTAGCAATCTTACGATATATTAAAATTGGACTTGATGCTCAACAATCTTGTAACCACCTCCAACGGTGAATGATCCTCACAACCAGTATATAATGGAGTCCTTGCATTCTCCAGCAACTCCATGAACTTTGCAGCATCGACGTTCGGTGCCTCCTCAGGTGCATCATGATTGTTCGGATCGAAACTAGGCCCCGCCGTGTCAAAAACCATGTTCACCAACCCATCGTCGTAAGCAGCGTGGTTGTGGACATCCACATAAGGCTCATACTCTGATGCTAAGGACACAAGTTCTCCGTGTGCGCTCCACTGATAGTAATTCGGCGTGAAATCCTTCGAGTATAAATGATACGTGACTTCCACTTCTGGATGATATTTCAAGTTGTGACATCTCACACACGGACACAATTTTGGTACCGTCCTTGTACTGAGGGAACGCCTTGGCAAACTACAGGAACTATTGTACACCCTCTATGAATTCATCTCGCACACCACACATGTCATCAGGATGACGATTGTACATCCACGAACGATTCCGCAGATAGTAATTCAGCTCCATATCCATTTGAGGATAATTTTGTAAGATATATACAAGCACATCGTTGAAACACATGCATATGAATGTATCTATCCTCTTTATCCAAGAGATGAGTTAGAGGCTATTTATAGCATGTCAAAAAATAAAGTCCTACATTGTCAAGTTAAAGGTTTAAATATGAAGACGTGATATATGTCAGTATTTTTGCCAATATTAATCCTAGTCTCTTTAGCATAGTGTTTAATCAATAAATTTGGTAGATTCGTATCCATATCAAACATGGACATGGGCTTATGTATAAAGTTTAGCAAGCTCGGGCATCGACCTTAGGGTGTAGCCCTCCGATAATGTATCACAAGAAGCTCTCAAGTCTCCATTTGAAGTCTAATAATGATTTGGATGACAACTTTAATAAGAACTTATTTAATATATACATGAGTAAGCTCAAGCACCAACTTAGTCTCTTGTGCCCCACCAATTTTCATGTCTTAATCTCGCAGTCTCCCACCAAGGGTCTAGCCTTCAGGAACCGAGGCTCTACGCTATCGGAAACTTTGGCTCCCTTCGAATTAACAAACCATTTTCAATACCGGAGTCGACTCAGTCAAGTCGAGGTTGAGTGGCTCCGGTTAGACGTATAGAGCATTATTTATATAGTTTTGCTATGCTTACAAGCAATGCTTACAACCTTTCTACAACCGGCCACATGTCGGAGTTGTCCACATGAAATTTTAATGCTCCGGTTAGACGTATATAGCATTTTCCTTATTTATAAGAAATATGGACAATTGTAATGATCCGGGTCCATGAAATTTTAAATGGGTAACATCTGAGTTGTCCACATGGGCAGGCGTTCCAAGTGTCATACGTGGAAACGATGAGTTCAGGATGAAGAACAATCATTATAATTTAAAGAAATTAAAGCAACATAATTAACTAATTATAACTGAAATTAAAGCAACAAAGTGTCACGTGTCAACATAATTAACTAATTAACTGAAATTATAACTAAAATTTAAAGAAATTAAAGTGTCGTGTGTCAACAAAGTGTCCTGTGTCCTGGTTAATTAACTAATTAACCAGTCGTGTCCTGTGTCAAAGTATACTGTGTCAAAGTGTCGTGTCCGAAAGAGGGTTAGGATTTACCTAGTCGGAGAGGAGCGGGTCGTCGAGGGGGGAGGGGGTCGCCAGTGGGGATTTGGAGACGGAGGAGCTGGAGACGGAGGGGAGTAGGGTCGCCGAGCCGAGGGGGGAGGGTCGGGGGCCGAGGGGGGAGGGTCGTCGAGGGGGGAGGGCCGGAGGTCTTCGAACGCCGAGGGGGGAGGGGTTTCGGTGGTCTTCGAAGAGGGGTTTCGAAATAATGGGGGGGAATGAAAACTCAAATGACCTATATTTTTAGCTTAGCGACGTCACTATGAGACGTCGGTAAACGTCGCTATTTTTTGCTCTTAGCGACGTCATACCATATACGTCGGTACACATCGCTATTTCTAGCCAAATTAGCGACGTTCACCTACTTATCAACAACATTATTTTTTTTTACTTAAAAGACGTCGCGGGACGTCGCTGATCGTTGCTAACAGTGACGTCCTGCGACGTTTTACTTATGCGTCGCTAATTTTCTTCATGTTAGCGACGTTTTCCATAGGCGTCGCTAATTTCGTCGGTAATATGACTTATTTTGGTAGTGTATTGGAAATTTATAAAAATTAATTAAAATATATTTTAATTAATTTTCCAAGTCAATTTTTCTCTCAATATTCGGCGGGATGTTCCATACAATAAGTATATATATTTTGTAAAAAAGATCTCACGAGGAAAATTTGGTTGAACAAAAATGATTTTACGTAAGGCACGGTTGGCTGAGTTGAGCTGGGCAATACACACCTACGTTTGCGTTGATGATTGCGAATCGCGTGCGGGATCCAAATTATTTCGGACAAGGATAAGTTAGACTTGATTCACAAAATGTGAGACGACTATAAATAGAGATGTTATCGAAATACGATATCGTCGATAAAATATAGATGGATTGTGCTCAAATTTTGAGGAATGGATTGAACAGAGATTCAAAACGTATCGATTGTGATTCAAAATTCGTTTCGAAGATTTGCTGAGTGACTTCATCCCTGAGTGGTGTATGAAAAAGCCTCGAAAATGTTGATCAATTGAGGATTTGGGTGCCAATGGGTCTATCAGCAAGCGACACGAGTATACAAAGCCTTAGATTGAGTTACTTGTGATTTTAAAGTTTTGGATGAGTTTATTAACGAGAAATGACGCGTATCGGATCGGGATTGCGCCTATGTTGTCATGGGCGACGCCTAGGCGCGCCTAGGCGGCCTAGACGTGCAGATTTTGAAATGGCCGCCTTGACCAGTGGAAATTGATGCATACACAGGCTGTGGGCGCCTAGGTGCGCCCAGGGGAAAGAATTGCGGGCGCCTAGGCGTGAGAAATGAGCATAGGCTCCATGGGCTTTATTACAATAAATTTTTTTGGGCTTTAGGATTTTTCCACGTACTGCTAATGCAGCTTATGTAAAAATTGCTGATGCTCCTCTCTTCTTCCAACGAAGACTCCAAGCAAGAAGATAAGAAGAAAAGGAAAAAAAACAAAAGGAAAACAACAAAGAAGTTACTGCTGCTGCTGCTATTTCAGGTATTCTTCTTCTCATTCCTCTTCTTCTCCTTCGTCCTCTTCTTCTCTTCTCTTCTGGTGTCTTTTTTTTCGACTGCTGCTGTTTTTTTCTGTGTTCTCTTCTCTTTTGCTGCTATTGTCCTCTTCTTCTTTTCTTTCTCTTCTTGTTTTTTGTTGTTGTTCGACTGCTGGACCGCTGGGTTTTTTTTATGCTATTGTTGTTAGTCTTTGTTTTTTTTTGAATGTTTTTTTTTTCGTGTGACTACGGCTTTTTTATGTTTTCTTTTGTAATTCATGTGTTACTGTACACTCTAGTTGTTGTACACTCTTTATGCCTTCTCCAAAATATTGCTACTGCTGCTACTGCCTTATGCTGCTGCTGCTGCCTGCAAATCTGGGCGGGTGCCTGCGAGGCGGGCATGGTCTCGCCTCGCCTAGCGCCCAATACAACATAGGTCATTGCGCTGAGTATGGAATGTGAAACGATAGAATAGATAGATTGAATCGAGAAAAAGTTAAGGTGTAACAAAATGGATGATTCAGTCGAGGAAATCGATATGAATCGTGATTGAAAATGTTAGTACGGAACTAAACAGAATTAGTTTGAATTTGACTAAGGAAAGATAGCACGATGGAAGATAATGTGCATGGAATTTTGACTTGAAGATACAAATATGATTATAAGGATTTGAGATGGAATTGCTCGATGACTTGAGTTAATATAGAATGGTACGATTGAAAGAATATGTTGCTCGATGAATAAGGTAAAAAGATAACCAATGTGATCTTGAATTGGACTAATTGATCATTAAACTAGTTTGGAAAATAGCTATAGCGGGATTGATCTTGAATTTGTAAGAATTGATCTTATATCCAGTTTGGGTGATAGTATTAGTTGTACGACTCGGTGTTTGTTGCAAAGAAAAATCGTCATGTTATATATATCATTGATGGTATTGAGGCATATCAAAAATCAATATGCGATAACTCGGGGGTACTCTGATTTGATGAATGAAGATCATGTCGATGTTGTTGCTTGAATGGATTCTATATTTTGAGAATTGGAGGTATTCAATGTTTGGATGATTTGACTTGAAGTATACATGAATAGATGATAGGCGGACTATGAAAATGTTGACGGATTTGATGATCAACGAAATCAAGGATTGTTATGACTCAAAATTTTTATAGTAGGCGATCTTCAATATTGCGGTGGGACATATGCACAAGATTGGTGATTAGTAGGATCTGGATTTGAGTAAAGTTATGATGGAGTGAATTATGATTGATGTTATGTGACTTGAGAATTGGAAATCGATATTCGACTTATGATCGGTAGATTATGACTTGATTTTGTAGTTGAGGTATACAAGTTTGGATTGGTAGTTTTATCGAGTGAATCGAAGATACGATTCTGAGAGTTGTGAATTTGCGTCATTGAACCATTGTGTAATCGAGGATGATCGTGAATGGAATTACCTTAGGAATGACTTTGCTGAATGACTCGGACCCTTGGACTGAACGATACAAGTGCGGATATGAGACATCTATGCTTAAAGTTTAGAAATCAGAGTGATGCGAGCTTGGGTAGAAAGACAGTACTGTCAACCACTATTTGACCTTAGGAATTGGGGGTGAGTGTTGTGATATTGGTTGCACTAAAGTATGACTTTGACTTTAGCCTTGTGAGTTAGCTTAGCAGTTAGGCAGACGTTCCTGTATCGAGCGATAGAATCGTGCGGTCGACCTTAGCGAGAGTCGACTGGGTAGATTATAGAGTTGTGATAGCTAGTTTATAGAAATAAGGCTTGAATGTTGGATAGAAGTGATTTTGAAGAGTTGATGGTTGATATGATTGGATATTGGTTTTGGATGGATAGATGGTTTACGAATCGAAGAGTCAAGTGAGATCTTGACGATGGAAATTGCACCTATTAGTTTTGTTTGGATTCTCTATCACGAAGTTTGGTTGAAATGCATATATTTCGGGGACACCTTAATTATGTGCACAATCCAACTTAGGTGGAATGCTGAATTCAAATGAGACTGAAGGTATGATCATTGAAACGAAATAGAATGAAATTGGGTTTGATCAATTTGGTTCAAGGTAAACATATCGAATTTGTGTAGGCTAGATACTTGGAATTTTGGCATTGATGTCGTAAGGATGGATAGGAAGACTGGTCGTTGATTAAGCAAATGAAACGAATATGTTGGATCAGATTTTTGAGCATAGAAGAAATTTAGTGGTCGAAAATGAATTCGTGAACCGATAAATTCGAATGTATTTCGAGGATTGAATGAAAGCAAAATTATACTTGGTCGGATTTGAAACGATATTATCGTAATTAAGATTGTAGTCGGAAGAGCAAAATTGAGTTGTGCATAATAAGAGATTCGAATTTTGATTGGTTGTTTCATGAGTTTAGAAAAGTTCGGAGGATAGAATGTAGGCGATGCAAAATGATAACTTCAGAAGATAGTGAATTGGTTAGTGAGGATTGAGTATCGATACATGCGAATGTGATTGAGGCATTGATGCAGTCAAGTTTGGAAGGTTGGTTGAGAAAGACTTAAAAATACTTTCGGTTGGATCTGGTTTAGGGGTAACACTGGATTTCGACTAGGCGATAGCGAATGATCGATTTGGTTATGTTTGGATTTTGGAATGAATAAGGAACAACGTTCATGTGGGTTTATCCTAGAATTAAGTTACTCGTGTGTGCGGTGACGTGTAAGTTACCCCATGTTTCGAGATATAATGACGCAAAGTGCATTATGGATAAGGACGAGACTTGATGATTTATGTTGCAAAATAGTTTGATTTTTCTAGAATGACTTAGTTGTTCAATGAAATTGACTAGGCGTGGAGTGCGACTTTGATGGATGAAACGTATAGAAAGTGTGTTCGAGGGATTTTAATGTGCGCCAGGTGAGTTGAAATTAATTGCGAGTGATAGAATTGATGAGTATATACTCAGTAAGTTTCGATGACGAAACTTATTATGAGTGGTATATTATTATGTAATGCCCCGTCCCGTTCAGTTCAACAGGATGAATCGAAACGCAATAACATTTGGACTTGGCAACGCAACCACTTGCTCGAAGACCCGCTCGGTCGAGACGACTCCTCGTTCAGGTGGGTGAATTCGATGAACTTGCCTCAACTTTGCCTTCACACTTAATAAATGGATATTTTCAATTGCACTGAGTATGTTTACAAATAAAAGAGACGAACCCACATAACTAAATAAAATAATCCTGTTCTGAGTCAGATTGTGTAGAATATGGAAAAATGTCACTTGTTGCCTAGATGTTCTCAACGATGAGTTTTCAAGTTGGCACTTGGTCATTTGACCTCACGGTTGAATTGAGCAAAGTTATGCCACGAGCTATCGAATTTACATTATAGCAGGCACGTTCCTACGATTTCATTGCCACGATCCCACGGTCTCAATTCTAGTGATAGCATGCATGTGCACGGTTTCAAAGCTTGTCATATAGTGCATGACTTGGTTGGTGGCACGACACGAAACACGATTGGTTTAATTTAAGCATGTGGGCTATCAAATAGTCAATCTTGAGTTGAGTCAAGAAAAGAGTATGGTAACGTTGAAAGTTCTCGGGACTGTAAGTCGCCGTGGCAATCCCTGGTTTGGGGAGCTGCATGAGAAGTATGGAAAGAAAGTGAAGGAACCCCGGTTTGAGTCATATGGTTAGTTAGGTAGGGGCTATTGCATAATCATTGGACAACTTGTCGACAAGGTTTTGCATCCTCGAACGACAACCTGGGGCCACATGACCGCTTCGGCCTAGGAGAAAGCAAGGTAGCTGAGCAAGCACACGCTCAGGTGATTCGAGGACTTCAGAGGGACTAGCTACCCACTTTGCAAGGGTCTCGTCTGCACCAAGCTACATGTCCGGGTAGGCCTGGGGGGCCGTGATCTTTCATATAGATTGAGTCAGCAAAATTGCGACAATCTGCACATATGCCTTAAATTGAGTCAAAAAGTATAAACACGGCACGAATGAGTCAATGAATATTTGTACCGTATGCATCACAACTATTGAGCCTAAGATTTGGCCTTAATGGAGTCACGTGTTTTGACACAGCCTGCAACGTCTGATTTACAAGGAAGTTTGACACAAAGTTCATAGTTATTGATTGAGTTGGTGGCATGCTGAAACGGCAAGGCCGGTTGGTAAGTATAGATGAGTTTGCACTATATTGTGAGGCACAACTATGATAGTTGCACAAATGGGTTTTGTAGCACGGTCACAAAGATTTCGAGCACGATCACGTTGTTGCAACACGAGTAGCCTTGTAGTATATATGCTATAAAACTGATCCTAAGACAAGATTAGATAAACCACAAAAGGAATAAGTTGCACTCACTAAAATGATGTGTTGGTTTTGTATGGGTGGGCGAGATGCCCCTCACCAGTACGGTTGTGTACTAACACCCTACTGTTTTTCTTGCGCAGGTTTCAGGCACTTGATCGTTCGATGCGGAGCTCGCTTGGATGCGTCGAGGCATGAAGTTCCTTGGCGTTTTGAGGCGTGCCGCCGCTTTGGAGTCTGTACCTATACGAGACATAATGTATGGACATCGCCTTCTAAAGCATTCGCAAGTTGTAAGCCTTCGGGCATGAGAGATTGTATTGTAAATAAGAGAGAGAGAGAGAGAGAGAGAGAGACCTGATTGATTGTAATCAGAGAAAGTGTGAGCTTGATTGAATTGTAATCTTGGCCTCGAGCTGTTGTAACCTTTCGTGTCAATATCAATAAAGATGGTTTGTTTTCTATACATCTTGCGTTATTCAACTTTTCTGCTTGAGACTTCTGTACGACGACCTCGTCGCTAAGCTGCGTAATCGGCCGTTATGATATTTGCCTTACGCGAGCGCAACTTAGGCTTGTACGGCATCACGCCCTAGCATGGACGATCGGTTCTGCGGAATTGGGACGTGACATCAGCCACCATATGTCACCCTCACTTTTCCCAGTTTGGGATAAAATGGTAATTTTCCATTTTATAATATTTTTGGGAATTTTATTTCATGAATATTATTATTTAAATATATTAGGAGTCGGGTTCGAATTTCATCGCATTCCGAGTTAATTCGGGACCCCGGTGAATTTCGACTTGAGTCGCAATTAGCCTGTTATTTAACCATGGCCCACCACACTAAACTTTTAGGTTTAGGAGTTTGGACTAGTCCCCCATGAGTAATTAAGTTTAATTATGATTTTTATTTATTTTTAGCAACTTCCGAAACCAGTTTTGGGACTTAACTTAGCCTAGAAGCAAGGGAGGGGCAAACTTGTAATTTCAAGTGCCCCTACCCTATCCCTCCATGGCTGGCCATAAAGGGCACCCCTCCACCTCTCATTTCTTCACCACTAAGTTTCCTTCCTCTCTCTTCATTTCTTTCCTTCAAGCTTCTTCTTCTCCATCAAATCCACTTTAGGTAAACTCTCTAATCCCTCATTTATTTCTCATCTTCATTTATTCTTTCACATTAATTATAGGGAAGACCATTCTCTACAAGTTGACCCTAGATTTGTTAGGTTCCCCTAAATTCTAGTTTAAGGATTAATTATGGTTTTATTCTTTTAAGAGTGGTATATATATATATATATATATATATATATATATATATATAGACACACAAATACACATGTATATATATATATATACATGTGTATTTGTATATATATATATATATATATATATATACATGTGTATTTGTGTGTCTATATATATATATATATATATATATATATATATATATATATATATATATATATATATATAGTAAAAAAAAAAAAAAATATATATATATATAGATATGTATGTGTGTATGTAGATTTGTATGTGTGGGAGTGTGTGTGTCCATGTGAGAGTGTGTCCATGTGTGGGTGAGAGTGTGTCCATGTGTGTGTGTGAGTGTCTATATATATAGATACATATGTGTGTGTGTGTCTATATATATATATATATATATATACATTTATATATATATAGATATGTGTAGATATATACATGTGTGTGTGTGGTCATACATATATGTGTGTGTGTATTTGTGAGTATAGAGAGGAGAAGGGAATGATAATTAGATGTGGTGAGTGATATATATATATTAGAGAATTAGAGAAGAATTTTAGAAGAGATTAGAGGGGTTTTTATAGTGATTTAGAGAGGGAAATAGCGGGGGAATGATGGAGGATTTGTGGAGGGGAAAGGGGGAGCACCCACAGCAGCTAGGGGGCTGTTTTCCCCCCCTAAACAGCCCCCTAACAGCAGCAAACAGCAGCAGTAGCAGGCAACAGTAGCAGCAACATTTGGCTTTTAACCCCCCGTTTTACCCCCTATTCGACCCCGTATATACCCCACTATATACCTATATATATACATATATATACCCTATTATTAGCTCTATATAACCCTAATAAACCTACTAGAATAACCCCCAAAACTTGTCCCAAGAGAGGGTGAAAAGTATAGGTTGAAGAGAGTTGAGTGAGTGAGTTAAGGGTTAAGTAGGATTTTGGTTAAGGGGTGAAATTGAGTTCCGTAATTCGGAACGCGTCGAAACTTGGAGGGGAGTTAGATAATGTGATTTAAATTTTGTGGGTAGGCTTCGGAGTTGGAATCGGGGTTGCGTGTGGGCTTGGGGAGACGGTATCGCACCGCACAATCCCGTATCTTGAAATATTCAAGATAACGGGTAAACGGACGATTCGGACCGTAAGATGGACTAGATGTCCACTTTACTTAGGTATCTTGGTAGGTAATGTATGTATAGGCTAGTACCTTACTACCCTAGGGAGCTCGGGTCAAAATACCAAGCGCAGGTAGGCTAACTTGATAGTTGCCTAAGCTAGAATTTTACCCTTTTTAAGGGTAAAATAGGATATTGGCCTACGGCCAAGATATGAGTTTCGAAGTCCAAGATGGACTTGGATATGGATTGTAGAGGTTGGTAATAGTTAGAAATAGTCGCCTAGACCTAGTCTTGACCCAGGTTGACCACGGTTGACTTTTTAGACCAAAAGTCAACTATGGGTCAACACTTTACCCAAATTAGTCCCAATTTCCATTAGACTTGTGTAGTTGACCAAAAGTCAACTATTAGTCACCATTGACCTAGGGTTGACCAGGGTTGACCTAGAGTTGACCAGAGTTGACCAGGGTTGACCAGTTGACCAAAAGTCAACTGTAGGCCAACTCTTGACCCCGTTTGACTTTCTTCGACTTGTTTTGACCCGTGATGACTGGTATGACCTAGGATTGACTTGGTTAGGCTTAGATTGACTTGATATAACTTGATTTGACCTAGATTGACTTGACAGGACTTAGTGTGACTCAGTGAGACCTAGTTTGACCTAGATTGCATATCATTCATTGTAAATCATTCCTAAACTTGTTTAAACCTAAATTAACTTACAGTATCTCATATTTAGGTCTTCTGATACCGCTCTGAGCATTGATATACCATACAGCTCAGGACAGTAGGCGAGTACATTCACTGATAGTTTTCATTGTCTTGATATCTACTATATCTGATTCAGTTGTAGTGTCTTACTTGATTCTCGACACGATAGTTCACGGACTAGTATTGTCGGATTCCTGTCATGAGATGTCATTCTTGGATTTCTTGGGATACTGGTACTTGCTTGGTCTTGATTCTTGTACTTGTATTGACGCCGATTCCTGAAGAGGACTTGCTCCCCTCTTAGGGAATCCTGCGTCATGACGTGCTATGTCCGGATTCGTATACTATTCGGGAATGGGGGAATTATTAGGGGTTATGTGATCAAAGCCTCCCTGTCACTATTTTGCTAGCGCCACCCTCACCTCACGTAGGGTGTAGCAGACACCCTTGCCGGGTTATCCAGGTTGGCCGACATGACCCTTTCCAGAGATTTTCCTGTGATTGTCGGGCCAAGTGGATAACCCTACCATGACTCCATAGCCGATCACATATCGCTCTAATAATTCAAATCACATTTTACATTTATTATCGTATCTTATATTCCAGTTCAGTATTACTTTCTGTACTTTTCACCATGCTATGATTTCATTTACTGACATGCTCTACCTGCCTTTATACTGTACCATGATTTGAGACTAAGTCCTGTTTGAAAGAAGGGTTACAACCCCGGTCCTTGTTTGGTTTAAGGGTTGTAACTCGGCTTTCGAATGGTTCCCAAGTCGCCTATATCTTTGTCTTGTATTTCATTATACTGTCTCTTATAGTATTTGTCAATTCACATGGAACTGCTGTTGGTGTTTGTACTTGCTCATTTTCCTGACAGGATACCGTTATGATATTTTACAGATGATTCAGAGGCTGATTGCCCGACCTATTATGGGGACGGGTTAGATAGAATAGACTTGGACCGTGGCTTGTTAGTAGAGCCACTAGACTTTGCTCACTATGAGTAGCGTAGTTAGTTAGGTTTGCCTGGCCTGTGAGCCAGCTAGTACTTTTCAGTTTGTAGTATCTATTATATATTTTCTGAGACTCTGGACGTTTGTGTATAGCTCTAACTTGTGGATCTTGGACTCATTTCATGTTTTATCTATCATATTTCTTTCCCATGCTATCTACCTTAGTTTGAGATATGTGATTGAGACTGTATTGCTATGTCACCTCCATTCGGAGTGTATATACTGTATAGGTACATTTATCTGTTTTAGTCGTAGTATTTACAGACCCTATATACAGCGTTCTACCGCCGATACTGCGGCGTAGGCTGGACGTAACCACGTGCTCGTGCCCCTCTTCAGGGTGCGGGTCGTGACACCATATCCTTTCTTCCTCCTTCAAAAACTTCTACACCCTAGTTTTCTCATCTTCTTCCTCAAGATCTCTCCTAGGTTTTCGTGTTGATTTTTTTTGTTGATCTTGTGATTCTCTTCAATTATTACTCTTCCAATCAAGGTACAACTTCTATTCTTGTTTTTTTTTCTATGGATCCTAGATTGTTCAATAGGGGTGCTAGAAAGAAGAGAAGGGGAGATGATGCTTCCTCTTCCAATCCTTCTACAACAGATAATGTTACGCCCCGATCTCGCAGAGTCCTTTCATCCTCGCTTCGGACTCTGTGAGACCGTTCGTCCTCGCTTGGGCGTGATGCCACACAAGCCTAAGTTGCGCTTGCACAAGGCCAAGACTTGTACAATGACAAATTAGACAAGATAGACAATAGCGCAACGGAACAAAATGTAGATATTTGACAATAGCGCAACGGAACAAAATGTAGATATTTAAAATTTGCAGCAGACACATTACAGAATATAATTAAACAGAATGGTAACATGACAATTCTCTTTATTAATATCTTTGAACATATTACAAGCTCTCATTTTCTCTCTGATACATGTCATACTTAGCTTACATTCTCTCAGAAACTTTGCAAAAGTACAGTGATCCCGTTCCATACATTACATCCCTTTATATACAAAACCAACACTTTAGAATAGATGACCATCTCTTCTGATTTCTGACTTCTGAGGATGAGGCCCGAGCTATCGCTTCGGACTATCCATCTCGATTCATCTTGCACCTGCGTGCAGACTGATGGTGGGTCAGTGTATCAACATACTGTTGATTGTGAACAAAGGCTACATCGTCTAAAACGATCACTAATTCATTTAGTGAGAAAATTGGTATCCAGTCAAAATTGGAGCAAGTACAATTCATGATCCATCTCGATTCATCTTTTACCTATGTTCATTACATGCAAAGCAGAGTCATATTACTTCTTTTGAAAACACTTTCGAAAAGCTACATTTCATTTCATTTCCAGCATACGAGGGATCATTCATTTCGTTGAAGTGCACAGCGTGTTTCATGAGTCATATTCTATTCTTGTGTTCAAGCCACTCTACGGGTCAATTACAAGCACGATAACATATCTTTTTCTCTGAACGAGACACAACAATTCTTGGCAACAGATTATTCTTTGGTGCAAATCATGATCATAATTTAAGCAACACATATATTACTTTTCAGTGATTCTTACCATAGCCGACGGTTCATCCCTGCAGAAGACAAGGATTAACATAAACATAATATAACCAACATTCTTATTTCCTGTTTGTCTCTGCATTGTTACCTCGAATCCAGACTTTCTATATGCATGTCATTGATTAGCAGCCGTGATTCAAGGCTCAACTCTTTACTAACATATGCATAGACCAGCAGCTGTGACCCAAAGTGTCACGACCCGCACCCGGAAGTTCGGGCACGAGTGCATAGAAGCATGCCCAGCTTACGCCGTAGAGTCGACGACAGTAAGCTGTCTAGTTCTCTAGTAAATCCAAATCCAGCAAAATAATGATATCCAAATTCTAACTCAATCACAGATTCTAAAAGGTAGATATGAAATGGAAATGACAAGTCCACAGAGTGTAATCACAGAGTTAAATATAGTAATCCTCAGAAAGAGTACAACTCAACAAATGTTATGATAACATAAATCTAAACGACACAAAGTAAAAATAATTTAAACTAAACAACCTCCAGTGGTAAGTCTGCTACAGCATCTCCAGCATCCTTGGGTGGTTATATCACAAGTCCAAATAAAACCTAAAATTGTCAACGTATCCAGTCAAAATTGGAGCAAGTACAATTCATGATCCAGTAAACACAACATGATAGAACTATAAGACATGTAATAGATGTAGAGAGAGGAAAACTGAAATAACTGTAAACATGATTTGACGAATATGGAAATAGAAGTAAGACTAAACATGGCAGGAGATCAACATGTGACGTAAACAACATGAGTGCATAAGTCATCACTACACTGTGTTTGAAATACCACGTTCTATATGTGATCGGCTGAGGGATCTACGTGGTCAGGCTCAATCATACGTGTAGTGTATGATTGGCTATCAGTCACGGAATCAGGCTCAATCATACGTGTAAGGTATGATTAGCTATCAGGCACGGAATCACGAATTTTACAGGGTTTTGATCACATATATACTAAGATATTTCGCGTCCGACTGAGCTGTGATGTCGATGGGTGGTTGCTAAGTGGCTACGTGGAGGAGGAGAGAGTCAGGGGATGCTGGAGAAGAGTTGGCCGGAGTCGCGCGGCGGACCGACGAGAACAGGCGGCAGAAACAGTTGGCAGGAGTGATAGAGAGAGTGTGTGTAGAATATTGATGTAGAAAAATAATGGGGAGTCCCCATTATTCTAATAGGGAGGAGTTGGAGTGTTCCCCAGGCCCAAGTGGCAAAAAATGTAATTTGTAATAGATTTAGGGGCAATAGTGGAGACAAATAACTAACTACAACTAACTACTAACTACATGCTAACTTATCTACTAATTAGGCTATCCACTAGTAATTAATACAAACAAATTAGGATTTCAATATTAGCTAGTAGCCGACAATCCGAGTCCAAGGCTTGGTAGGCTAAACAAATAATTAATTAACATAAAATAATTCTAAAAGTAAAATTAACTAAATATAATAATCATAATTAAAATTTGAAATAAATCTACAGAATATTTGAGAAATGGTTTTATATATAAAAAAAATAAAAATATGGACATTATTTTAGAAAATAGGAATTTTGAATTTAGGTAGTTACACAAAGTTCATCTCTGCACTGATAATACACATGCTAGCAGCTGTGACTCAGGGTTCAGCTCTTCACTAATCGACACATATCTATATGATGGTCCATGGGTCATTCTCCATATTAGCCGCTATGACTCTTTGGTTCAGCTCGTCGCTAGTGGACACTCTGTACACCCTACTAATCACGAGGTCTCTTTTACCTCAGGGTGTTACTCTATCCCCCCAGGCCGAGCAGTTCCAGTGTCCTAGAACCGGTCGTGGCGATCTCTACATGTGCACAAGTTGTCAATGACCAATGCATCAATACAACTTTATCAGATAAAACTCTAAGATGCACAGATTGTCAGACAACAATCATATTCCATCTGTTCTCTTTTCTTTTCATATAATTGAGCCAGTAGCTCTACTCTTTTCTCTATATAGACAAGCTGTATCATCTCTTTTAATAACACAATGTGCCTTCTATACGTCTCTGTCTTTATAGCATACAATAGAGGGACAATGGACAATTTTCATTAAGCAAGCATGATAACAACGAGCATGAACTCTACTCTTGCTAGCTTACTATTCAAGGACATGTGAACATTTTCTTTTCTCTTCTTATTAAGCATGGCAACAGTTTCTTTTAAGGCAACAAATCTAACTTTAGCATAGTATCATCTCATTTGATTTAACATGGCAACAGTTCATTTCTTACTAGCAGGCAACAATCTTATTCTTAGCATGCAATCGTTATTTCTGTCTCTCGTATTAGCATAGCAACATGTGGATTCTCTTATAAGCATACCGGTTCGCCATGTTAGGATTTTATAAGGATTACTGTCTTGTTATTAGCAATAAGATTCATTCAAAAACTCAAATTCTTATTAGGCGTGAGCAAATCAGAAAATGAGTCTTTGTCCACTCATCCAGATCAATCGTCTTCTGTTACAGAGACAACAATCCAAATTCTCTGTTCATCTAGTGCCTTCGCGGAGTTGGTCACTACATAATTACCCACCGAAAAAGTTCTGTTCTCGAAACTTAAGAACAAACTTACGATATCTATAGCAGCGAGAGTCCTCATCCTTCGCCATCATCAATCCATAAAAATCACATGCCAGATCATATCGAAACTCATGTTCAATAAAACATCTCAGTCTCAATCAAATAATTGATAAAACATATGCCGGCATCATAAAAATATTTACGGACTTATTGTATGGAACGTTTATCTCATCGATGATTTCAAGCATGCAAGGAAATTTCAATCAAGAGAATATCTTCGAATTCAATCGAATCAACAATTGGTTAGAGGATCGTGTTGCTCTGATACCATTCTATCATGCCACGATCCCGCACAGTCTTTTCGTCCTCGCTTCGGACTCTGTGAGACCGTTCGTTCTCGCTTGGGCATGATGTCATGCAAGCCTAAGTTGCACTTGCACAAGGCCAAGACCTGTATAATGACAAATTAGACAAGATAGACAATAGCGCAGCGGAACAAAATGCATATATTTGAAATTAGCAGCGGACATATTGCAGAATATAATTGAACATAATGGTAACATGAGAAATTCTCTTTATTGATATCTTTGAACAAATTACAAGCTCTCATTTTCTCTCTGATACATGCCATACTTGGTTTGCATTTTCTCAGAAATTTATAGAAGTACAATGATCCCGTTCTATACATTACATCCCTATATTACAAAACCAACTCTTTAGAACAGATGGCCATCTCTTTGTATCTCTTCTGATTTATGGCTTCTGAGGATGAGGCTCGGGCTATCGTTTCGGACTATCTATCTCGATTCATCATATACCTGCATGTAGACTGATGGTGGGTCAGTATATCAACATACTAGTGATTGTGAACAAAGATTACATCGTCTGAAACAATCACTAATATTTTTAGTGAGAAAATATTTTTTGTGATGTGATGTTGCTACTTTTACCTATGTTCATTACATGCAAGGCAGAGTAATACTACTTCTTTTGAAAACACTTTCGAAAAGCCATAGTTTATTTCATTTCATTTCCAGTATAGGAGGGACCATTCATTTCATTGAAGTGCGCAATGTGTTTCATGAGTCATATTCTATTATCTTGTTCAAGCCACTCTACGGGTCAATTACAAGCACGATAACATATCTTTTTCTCTGAATGGGACATAACAATTCTTGGCAACAGATTATTCTTTGATGCAAATCATGATCATAATT
The DNA here is from genome assembly GCA_029216955.1 of Iris pallida. Taxonomy (NCBI): domain Eukaryota; kingdom Viridiplantae; phylum Streptophyta; class Magnoliopsida; order Asparagales; family Iridaceae; genus Iris; species Iris pallida. The sequence goes on along the minus strand of JANAVB010032420.1, from coordinate 9,732,902 downwards.
TAAGCAACACATATATCATTTTTCAGTGATTCTTACCAAAGTTGATGATTCATCCCTACACAAAACAAGGATAAACATAATATAACCAACATTCTTATTTCCTGTTCGTCTATGCATTGTTAGCTCGAATCCAGACTTTCTATATGCATGCCATCGATTAGCAGTTGTGACTCAAGGCTCAGCTCTTCACTAACATATGCATAGACCAGCAGTTGTGACCCAAGGTTCAGCTCTACACTGATAACACACATGCTAGCAGCTGTGGCTCAGGGTTCAGCTCTTCACTAATCGACACCTATCTATAATGATGGTCCATGGGTCATTCTCCATATTAGCCGCTGTGACTCTTTGGTTTAGCTCGTTGCTAGTGGACACTCTATACACCCTCCTGATCGCGATGACTTTTTTACCTCAGGGTGTTACTATAGTGCCCTAGAACCGGTCGTGGAGATCTATACTTGTGCACAAGTTATCCAGGACCAATGCATGAATACAACTCTATCAGATAAAACTCTAGGATGCACAAATTGTCAGAGAGCAATCATATTTTATATGTTCTCTTTTCTTTTCATATAATCGAGCCAGTAGCTCTACTATTTTCTCTATACAGACAAGTTGTATCATCTCTTTTAACAACATAATGTGCCTTCTATGTCTCTGTCTTTATAGCATACAATAGAGGGACAATGAACAATCTTCATTTAAGCAAGCATGATAACAACGAGCATGAACTCTACTCTTGATAGCTTACTATTCAGGGACATGTGAGCATTCTCTTTTCTCTTCTTATTAAGCTTGGCAATAGTTCATTCTTTTAAGGCAACAAATCTAACTTTAGCATGGCATCATCTCATTTGATTTAACATGGCAACAGTTCATTTCTTACTAGCAGGCAACAATCTTATTCTTAGCATGCAATCGTTACTCTGTCGTATTAGCATAGCAACATGTGGATTCTCTTATAAGCATACTGGTTCGCCATATTAGCATTTCACAAGGATTAATGTCTTGTTATTAGCAATAACATTCATTCAAAAATCTCAGATTCTTTTTAGGCTTGAGCAAGTCAAAAAATGAGTCTTCATCCACTCACCCAGATCAATCGTCTTCTGTTGCAGAGGCAGCAATCCGATTTCTCTGTTCATCTAGTGCCTTCGCGGAGCGGGGCAGTATAGAGAACCCTACCCCCATCTTCAGCCCATCAAGGCTTGAAGAAGGCTATTTTGATGGTTCCCTCTTTCGTACCCTTGAAATTTTGATGGAATGGTTTACCGATTTTTTCGAAAGGAAGATATTTCCAGGAAGCCCCATTAGTTTCACTATTCTTCCACCGCGCATAGATATTTTTCAACGATTACATCTATTTGATTTTGTTCGAACCCGTAACAAGGTTTACACAAATTTGTTTTCCATAAAGAAATTCTCTTTATTTGTTGTGTTTCTGGGAAAATTACAACTGTGGAAATCCGATCTAGAAGACGATCGCTTTATCCCTTAGACTATGCGAAGAAGAAAAGCTCTCAAAATTTTGACAGTAGATATCAATGTATCTGTACAATGAATGAGAAAAAAGAACTCTATTTATAGAGTCAAAAATAATAACTGAAAAGATAACTACCTCACCACTGGTGCACTTGAAAAATATACGCAGGGTTAGTGAGTAGTTACTGGACGTGGCCCGTAACTGTTGGACACATGGCATTAGTGCATGGGTCGTGTGCAAGTTACTGGGCACGCGAGAGAGAGAGATCGGTGGCATGGCTGCCACGTACTCCAGTTGAAATGAAATCCACGCTGACTTGCTGAAGGCAAAAATCCACGCAGATTCGTTGACGCAGACTCGTTGAAGGCGAAATCCACGCAAGCTTTGAAGAAGAATACTTCAAAATTCACGCAGGCTTTGAGAAGAATAACTCAAAAGTCACGCAATGTTTTGAGGAAGGAGAAGGTTCAGAATCCACGCAAACCGCCAGCTGTCTTGTTTTGGCACGCTTCGTCTGACATAAAATCTCTGACATTGATTATATTGTCAGCCGCATTAAATGAAGACAAGACCCAAAGTCACGCCAACTTGGTGAAGAGTGAGTCTTGCTAAGGAAGATTTCGAAAATCACGCAAAAGACGGCTGTGATCTCTCGAATTCTGTGCATACGTGGCATACGAGGAGACGTTTCTCGACTGTTGTGTTGTCAGTCATTATGATTCTGCCGTATGGCTGAGCTGTCTCTGCGTGACTTCTAAAGGAGATGGCCATGCAGAACTTAGCGTATCTTTTGTGCTGCTTCTCGGATCACTCTGCGTGACTTGTTCTGATCAACTCAGTGTGACTTCATTTTTGAGGCCTACAAAACCCCCTTCAAAGTTTTCAAAAAATGATAAAATATTTCGAAATACTTTGAAATAGAGATGATGAAATGAGTTAAAGTCACGCTGAGATGACTTAAATGACTTTTCGAAAGTCGAAAAGACTTTGAAGTTCTTCGAAAACACCTGAATGAACCTATTAAATATCATAATGACTCTTCGTTCTCCGAGACTGATTGCGTCCAATTTATGGTGGAATATGAACTGTCGACGAGATCTGTTATATAAACAGGGAGTGATTCTCAGTTTTGACATTCATCTCTCGAAAATATGACCCCAAAGGAAGCAGCTGAAGAGGAAGCACGCAAGTTGGGCTTTTGTTCCCATGGTGACCCCACTTTTGGGGGCAAAAAACCCGAACCTGTCGTCATCGAGCTCAAGGACGACTCCACGCAGTTAGCCAAGAATCTCTTGAGCTACTTTGGATTGGATGGCTCGTCTTCTTCTGATGGGCGGAGCCTTATGGAGAAGCGTGAAATGCTCGAGACTCTGTTGCATCGCCTGGGAGTTAAGAGCGTAGAGGAGTTAGGCATCAAACTTAGCCGCTCTGGAAAATAGAGCGTAACTTTCTACGCTTTTGTTGCACTTTTCTGTTTTGTCTTTTTGTAAGGCCATCAGTGCCTGTTTAAAGAATGAAGTACAACTTTTGTGTTTGATCTGCGTGCCTTTTAATGAAGAATATTAATTAGCACACTTTGACTGTTTCCAATGTTGCACTGTCTCCCGAAGTACACGTGACACTCATTCCACAATTTACGAGCGCTATTTATGCGGATCTTTTCCAAGAATAGACCTGCACTTGACCCTTTAAATAGATGGATGAACTCCACGCAAACTCATCTTCCCATTCTTCTTCCTCTCTTCTGAGAATGAATTTTCTGTGAGAAGAAAATAGAAAGCCATGTTGTCTGATGTCAGATCTCTGTGCACGCTACCAGACATGGGTCTGTCAATCCTTAGCAGCAAACTCAGCGGTAAGTTCAATATACACGCATCGAATTTTTTGTTTGCTAAAAACAAATTCATCTTCCTGAAATGAACAGAATGCATCTGTCTTTGCTTGGCCAATTTCTGTTGGCTGATTTTTCCTTACTGTTTCTTGCAGAATTTTGGCTGAAAACCTTCTTCAGAACTGGCATTGGTGATGTGGATGCTGTGGAGAATGTTCTTCTGACACCCACATCAGGGAGCTCATACGCCTTTGACGCGTAAATTAGACAACTCAGAACTCTTCGTGAGATAGAAGGGTCTTCCTTAGATGGTAGGAAGAGCCTTTATACACGAGAGTTGGATGGTGGAGTTAACTCTTCTACCGAGAAATCGGGTAGTAGAGTTCCTTTTACGGGAGAACTAGGAATTGTATCTCAAGGTTGGATACATTCTTGTCTCCTCAGAAAGGTCGCTCCTAATCCACCAGTTGTATTGGCAGTACCACGACTTCGGGCTGCCATACTCTGTGGTTCTCCTCTCGTCTGAGAAAGAAGACCAGAGTTTGATTCCTGCTGATCTGGTCGTGACTGAGACCCAGACAGTCAGGAATTGCCACTAACAACGAACCTGACGGAGAAGGTCCGACGGAGAAGATCCAAAGAAGAAGATAGATCTCTATTAGGTTATCGTTGTGGTGTAGAATGAAAATCCAAGATTTGTAATAGATTTCCATTATGATTTGTAGGAAAGTCTAAGAAAATGTAATAGACTTTTTGTGGTGAAATGAGAATGGAAATGACAATTCTTCTATGCTCAATGATTTGTATTTGTAGATGAATTGTGGACATGATAGATAATAAAATCATCTTTTCTGTTTTAGAGTATATGATATTATCAGAGGTATTATGGACGTGATAATATATAGGAACTCAAAAGAAAATAGATTGATTTCTATGCACAGGTCAAAACATGACAAATGAGTAAGTAGATTCGGAATTGATTCAGAGGTTATGAAAACATGATAAATAACGAATCCCCACTTAATAAATTGATAGAAGATTATGAACGGATGAACCGTTAGGAAATGATGAACAGATAAACTGTCGAGTGAATGTAATAAATGAACCGTCAAGTATTAATGAACATGTGAAACGTCGGATGAATGTGAGAAATGAATGGATGAATGAATATCGGGAAAGAATACGTCCCTTCGATCCTTGTAACCATATGCCTATAAATAGAGCATATATTTGAGTAGAAGGATCGCATTTTATCCACAATGTCTTCTGAAGAGAATATAAAGAAGGCTGAAGTCGCCCCCGAAGCTACTGAAGGTGTTAAAGAACATCCACCTCCGCAGAAGAAGGAAATGAGCAAAAGCTCGTCTACTCCCAAGCCGCCGAAAGATATCCTGGACTTCCTGGTCGAACCAGGAGAAACCGAAGAAGAAGAAGCAATGAGGCTGGCTGCCTGTCAATTCTTGGTACGATCAGGAAAAGATGTACTCAATTCTTTTGCTGATTATGTATGTGGTCCTCGTCCCAAATATGAAAGGGATTACAGTGATCTTCCATGATGATGTACTCTTTTTCTTGAAGAATTTGTCTCAAATAAACTCCGTTTAAGGAAACTTTGTTTACGATATATCCTTCCCACTTTATATTTTTGCCTTTATTCATTGATCTTTTGACTCAGAAATCAGAAAGACTAAATATCATTTTCATAAATATGATATTGAGATAGAAAATTCAGAGGTAATATGGACATGATTTTCTGGATATCAAATTTGTTGAGAAAACGATACAAAGTAGAATACCTATCTCCACTGGGGATAATAGATATCAGAATGATTATTCGGAAAGAACAATGAAACAGCTGGAGAATGATGGGAGGACAATCTTGATAGAAATATTAGACGTAGTACTTCTTCAAGAATTTGCCGTTGATGGGCATCATAGTGGCTTTACCATCTAGAGTAGTGAGTTGATAAGCCCCATTAGAAAAGATCTTATTGACAATGAATGGACCTTCCCATTTTGCATCAAACTTGCCCTTACTCATGTGTGTCATAGTCATCGGGCGTCTGACAGTAAGCACAAGTTCTCCTTTCTGAAATGTTCGAATTCTGACTTTCTTGTTAAAAGCTCTTGAAATTCTAGCTTGATAGAATTTAATATTCTGTTGAGCAGATAACCGCTTTTCATCCAGAGCCTCCAATTCTTGAAGTCTAAGACGATCATTATTTTCTGAGGTAAGTTCATTAGCGATTGCTATCCTTAAAGAAGGAATTTGAATCTCTAATGGGAGAACAGCCTCAGATCCGTACACCAGAGAGAAAGGTGTACACTTATAGCATTACGGACTGTAGTGCGATAAGCCCACAAGCATTCACCAAGCTTCTCACTCCAATTTCGTTTGTTGGAAGAAACAAACTTCTTCAAGAGTTTGATGATGGTTTTGTTGAAAGCTTCTGCTAATCCATTAGCGGCAGGATTATATGCGGTAGAAGCCACATTATCAATCCGATGATCGTCGCAGAATCGAGTAAATCTCTGACTGACGAATTGTGGTCCATTATCATGAATAATGCGCCGAGGGACACCAAATCTATAGATGACATGGTGTTTGATAAAGCTGATGACATTAGACGTCTTAACTTCAGATAAAGGAATGGCTTCGGCCCATTTGGAGAAGTAATCAGTTATTGCGAGAATGAACCGATGACCTTTAGATGACGGTGGATTGATCGGGCCGACAATGTCCATGCCCCAAGCTTCGAAGGGCCATGATGCTGCCGTCGGATGTAGAAATTCCGAGGGTTGATGAATAAAATCCGCATAGATTTGACAAGCTTTACACTTCTTTGCGTATTCGATAGCATCAGATACCATGGTGGGCCAATAATAACCCATACGTCGAATACGGTCTTGAAGTTTTGGTCCTGGCTGATGTGCTCCACAAATTCCATCATATGCTTCGCGAATGATTTGTTGAGCCTTGTCACCGGCAACACATCGAAGGAGTAAACCATCATAAGCTCGACGATATAAGGTCTTTGTTGTATGATTGTAGTAGAATCTGAGTGATCGTCGTCTGATAGATGCTGCCTCACTCGGATCATCCGGAAGAATATCATATAATACGAGATCTAAGAAAGGATGTCTCCAATCTTTATCCGTATTCTGATTCTCAGTCGAGTTACTGAAGATGAATTCCATGCTGGAATCAGATGAAGATGACATCGATTTACGACTGAATCCAAATCCTCTTGTTGTGTTGACATCATGAGATGTTGATTCTTCAATGTCAACTGGAAGTCCTAGAGTCAGGTTATTTTCAAGATAAAATAATTCTCGATTACGAACAACAATCATTTGTTGCCGTCTGATTGGGATAGCCAGCACCGCTGCAAGATTAGCAAGGGCATCAGCTTCTGTGTTACATGCTCGCCTAACATGTTCAATGAAGAATTCTTCAAACGAAGAAGCCATAGATATAGCTGTTTTATGATAAGGAACCATATCTTGATGGCGAACTTCATAAGTACCCCTGATCTGATTGACAATAAGTTTAGAGTCTCCATACGCCTCCAAATGTTGAATATTCAGATGTTTAGCGAGTTGAAGACCAATAAGTAATGCGTTGTACTCAGCTACATTATTTGAACACGGCTGATCGAGAGAATAAGCTCTTTGGATGGCAAGACCTTCTAGCGATACAAGAACAATTCCAACTCCAGCGACAATATCGCCATTAGGACCAATTCTTGATGCTCCATCAAAGAATAGACGCCAAGTAGGATCTTCTTCAGCAATTTGATTTGAATCTAGGACTTTATCTGGGATTTCATCATAGAGTTTTGAATTTTCTGGAATTGAGTGAGCAGCCAGAAAATCAGCTAAAGCTTGTCCTTTGACTGATTTCTGAGAAATATAGTGCATGTCATACTGAGCAAGTAGGATTCCCCAGTTAGCCAATCGAGAATTCAAAACACTGGGTTTCTTCATCATGATCCGTATAGGATTGATCCTGGAGATGACATGAATAGTCTGGCCAATGATATAATGACGTGTCTTTTGGACAGCAAACATCAAGGCTAGACATTCTTTTTCAACCGGTGAATATCGAGGTTCAGCTCCGGTCATAGTGCGGCTGAGATAATAAATGGCTTGTTCATGGCCATTTTGATTCTTTTGAGCGAGTAATGCACCCAATGAATGACTCATTGCTCGAGTATAGAGGAGGAACGGTATTCCTGAGATGGGAGGTACCAATACTGGAGGGCTCATTAGATATTGTTTTATATCATCGAATGCTTTCTGACATTCATCATTCCAGACAAAAGAGACACCTTTCTTCATAAGTTTGTTGAATGGTCTGCAGCGTCCTGATAAATTAGAGATGAATCTCCTGATATAAGCGATTCTTCCTTGAAATCCTCGTAGCTCTTTTAAGGTGCGTGGAGGACGCATCTCTTGGATGGCTTTGATATTCTCGGGATCCACGTATATACTTTTAGAGGTAATGACGAAGCCGAGAAATTTACCACTAGAGACGCCTAAGAAGGACTTAGTATGGTTCATCTTTAATTGATGCTTACGCATTAGATCAAATATAATCTTCAAATCTTGGATATGATCCTCCTTTTGTCGACTTTTGACTGCAATATCATCAACATAGCATTCGACTGTTTTCCGCAAATGTTCACGGAATATAGTGCTCATAGCTCGTTGATAAGTTGCTCCTGCATTCTTGAGACCGAATGGCATAACTGTATAACAGTATGTACCAATCGGCGTTCTGAAAGAAGTGTGCTTCTCGTCCTCTAGAAACATTTTGATCTGATTGTACCCAGAATACCCGTCCATGAATGACATTCGTTCAAATCCACAGGTATTATCAACCATGATATCAGTGATTGGTAGAGGGAATTCGTCTTTAGGACATGCCGCATTGAGATCGCGAAAGTCTATGCATACTCTGATCTTGCCAGTCTTTTTAAGAACAGGAACAATATTAGCCACCCAATCGGGATGTTGTTCCTCTCTAATAAACCCCAAGGTAATGAGTTTATTGACTTCAGCTTCAATTGCATCCATGATGTCTGGACGAAATCGTCGCTGTTGTTGTTTGACCGGTTTAGCATTCGGCAAGATATTGAGCTTGTGAGTTGCAATTTGAGGATCAAGCCCTGGCATATCTTCATAACTCCAAGCAAAGACATCGATGTAATCACGAATGAGTTTGATCATGTCTTTCTTATCAGTTTCTGAAAGACTTTCACTGATGAATATTGGTTTGGGAGATCCCTCTTCACCAACATCTATTTGAACAAGTTTATCTACAGTCGGAGGTTCTTTTTGCTCGAAACGGAACTTCCATTGATTATCTAATCTTTGGGCCCACTGTTCTGATTCAGGTGAGATTTCAAACTCTTCTTCGTCTTCATCACTTTCTTCAGAATGGTCAATGGAAACCATATTGGAAGACAGAAGGTTGCAATAGAAGTCACCGATACTCGTATCGGAATCCCAAGAAGTGGTACTAGAAGAATCAGATCTCTTATCTTCGTCAGACTCGGGATCTTCATGGATAATATTGATGAAAGGAGTAGGAGCAGTATAACCCAATCCGCATTTCGTCCTTCCATATTTCAAAGGAGGAATCCGGACAGGTATTTTTCTTCCTTTTCCATCATTGAGGCCAGTCCTGAAGTCATAGCCCATATTTTTGATGATGTCTCTAGATTGCTGACTATAACGACGTAGTTGTAATCTTCCAGTATCATCATTTTTGTCATCATCTTCAAGATCAGAAGGATTTTTGATGATGTCTCTAGAAAGTATGAAGATTGTACAGGTTCTAGAGATACATCTGTATGAACAGTCTGTACAACTCCTATGGTTATTGTGTTCAAGTCATCTAACAGATGTAAATAACTATGAACATAATTACACACATCAACGTACTGCAAAGGTGGAGACTTTTTATTAAATGAAAAAGCAGCAATATTTACATTGGGAGAAGGCTGAGCCTTAGAGATTTTAGCCAAGTCAATGACTAAAGGGGGAGAAGAAGAAGAAGCTTTGTTTCGATTAAGATCGATAACAAATGGCTCAGAAGAGGTGAGCTCCCTTGAAGTTTTAGTAGGAAGAGTAGTCCGCCCTCCAACTGGAATTAGCAGAGTATCTTGTGAAGGTACAGGAACTGTAGTACGCCCACTGACAGGAATGATCAGTGTATTTTGAGTAGATGACTGAGGTAACGGAGAGATCCGTCCACTCACTGGAATGATGAAAGAATCTTCTCCAGAGGATTTAGGAGATTGTTGCTGAGTAGTTCGACCTTTAACAGGGATTATTAAAGTCTCACTTTGTGCATCTTCTTTCTCCATAGCTTGTATGATCCTTGTATACTCTTCTTTGTACATTCGGGAATCGTTGAAATAAGCTTCAACCCCATGGAAGGGATTTATATCAGCAACTTCTTTTTGTACTCTTCCATTGCTATCAATGTATTTAAAACATTGATGAAGAGTAGAGGGCACCACATTATTTTTATGAAGAAAGGGCCTCCCCAGAAGAAGATTATAGGATCCCACGATCTCGATCACATAGAAAGTGACTTTAGATCTGAAATCGCCTATCTGAAGCTTCAGATGAATCTTTCCCAAAGGCTCACTTCGGCTTTGATTGAATCCCAAGATAGTAGTAACCGTCTTGGAGAGCTTGTGAAGAGAGATTTTTAGTTCATCCAATAAACTCTTTGGCATTATGCTTATAGCAGACCCTGGGTCAATGAGGATACGATCTATCTTCATCGTATCAATATAACCAGTGTAGTAGAGAGGTCGGTCATGTCGATTATCCTCCAGTAACATGTCGTCTTGTGTAAAGGTGATATTTGGGATAATCTCCAGTACACTGTTGCAATGTAAGCAAGTGGCAGGTTCTGCATCTGGCTTCTTTAATTGTGCAAGACAAGAGTCAGCTTGTAGAAGTGCTTCACTTAACGTCTCCCGAGTTTCTTTAGAAAGACGTAGAAGTTCAAAAAGGGACATTCTAGCTGGAGTATTAGCAAGCTGAGCCAAAATGTCGAAGTTGTAAGGCTTCTGAAGTCCAAGAGGAGAAGACTTCTTGATTGGCTTATCAAACCGAGCCTGTTGTTTGTCTTTCTCCAGAGCCGTAGGCTTGGGAGGAACAGGTTCAGTAGATGATTCTTCTTCAGGAGGAACATTAGGAGCATCTTTAGCATCTGAAGGGATATCAGTAGGATCTTCAGGATTTTTAGAATAATCTTTTAGGTAAGGTTTCCCCGTTCGAGTAGCACTAACAAGTGCTTCTTCTTTGTCTTTTGGCTCTGTGTCAGAGGTAGACCCAAGAGAAGTCATATGACATGACTTGATCTTTCCAGCCTTCTTGGATTTTTGAAAAGAAATCTTTTGAGGAGAAGGCGATTCAAAATCTGCCACTAGATCAGGATGGATCCACATGATTTCCCCTGTTTCCAAAGTGATTGGCACTAATCCTTCAGACTGTGGAGGAGGAAGATTCACTATGTCAAGAGTTGCCTTGGGAATAGGAACAATCCCATTTACAAGGAGTTGAGGAGGGAAATCTCCAAATTGCATAGAGACGACGTTGGAGGTGACGGTCTTCTCTTTTGGAGTAAGAGAGATAGCTCAAGATTTAATCATTTCTTGGATCTTTTCTTTCAATACATAACATGTACGAATTGTGTGACCCAGCATTCTGTGATATGGACAGTATTTAGGATGATCTGTCTTACCAGCTTCATCAGGTTTCTTGATCTCTGGTAATTATATTTTATTACCTTTCAGCAGACATTCAAAGATACCAAGGACATCGTCGTCGTCAAAAGAATATTCTTCTTTGGGGCGAGGTGTTCTTGATTGTTGAGTTGTAGAGGCAGGAGTTTGAACATTTGATGCATCTTTGCCCTAAAGATTAACTTCAAGAGTTTCTTTTCCTTTGCGAGCATTATTTTTATTGTTAGCACCTTGTCCTTTTTCTTTAGGAGTCATCTGCACTCCTAAACCTTTGAAGGTTTCAGTACTAATTTCTGCAGCTTTGGCACTGACTATGAAGGAAGGCCAATCTTGAAATTGAGTAGACCCTGTCCACATACTGATGATTGGCAACAAGTTTGATTTGCACGTGTCAATGGTGACAGCATCAGGAGTTCCAAGAGGCATCTTCAGAGCTTCTCTTCGAAACCGTTCAATGTATTCCTCTGTAGATTCATTATTTTTCTGCTTGATTCTAATAAGAGCAGACATAGTCATGTCATTAAGCCCTTCATAGAACCTTTCAAGAAACATCTGTTTGAAACCAGCAAATGAGGTAATACTCCCATCTGGGAGACTCCTATACCATTCATAAGCCGTTCCCTTGAGACATCCAATAAATACCCGAGTAAGGAGGGCATCACTTGGTTGCAGTTGATCAGTCATCACTTCAAAATGATTAATAAACTGACTTGGAGAAGTGGTTCCATCATAGAATGAGATAGTAGGAGGCTTGTATTTAGGAGGATATGATACTTGCTTCCATTCTATCGGATAAGGCTGTTTGATGCCTAACCTTTGTAAACCATCCATCTGTTTGAATGCCTCGAATTGAGTTTTGAGATTCTTCAATTCTTCAGAGACAACTCCCGAAGATTGTGGAGTTGTGGCTTGTAGAGAATAGTTGGGAGGAGGAACAGCATTGTAAGCACTACCCCCAGCTCCAGAGAGACTAGGATTTGGTTGAGCTGGTCCAGGAGTATTGGATTGTACTGCTGGAGGAACTTGTACTGGACTTATATCAGTATCAACTGGTATGGCATCTGATACAGTCTGTCGATTTTGCAACTGAGCTGTCATGAGTTCATACATCGACTTCATTGTGTCAGTCATAGACTTCATTTGCTGTTCCAAAGAAGCAATTCTTTGATCTTGAGGAGTCAAAGAAGAAGAAGGTTCATCAGTATTCCCATCAACCATGTAAGTCGTGACTGTATGAGGTATTATTGATGAACTAGTAGATGTTGTATACTCTGAATCATTGCTTCGTGCATCAAAGTCAACTATAGGAGAATTACCCCCAGTAGGAAGAGGTGGGAAGTTAAATTCTCCAAGAAATTCAGAATCAATTTCAGGGATCAAATTTCTTTGACTAGAAGCCAGGACTCTTGCTCTGGTGTTTCTATATACTCCATCTGGACTATCAACTCTACCCCCGGTGTCCCGAGAAGTCATGTTGACAGAGGCAAACAAAGGCTCATCTTCATCAGGCATAGGTTCATACTGAATCCTATTGAAGACAGACTGTCGTTTATTTTGACATCTGCATTGCATTGTGACTCTTGGCTGGAAGTCACATTCATGATCATCATGGTCTTGAACTGTTGATTGACATCTGCACTGAATTATGACTCTTGGATAGAAGTTACATTCAGCATGTTCCTTTGATATGGAATTACTCCTTCTCTTCTGTTGAAGATATTCCCGTAAATCTGTTTGTGAAGATTGAGGAGTATACTTCCTGTTCTTGGGTCTTGATGGCTCTTGATTATACAAAGAATGATTAATGTGAGCCATATAATTTCTTGCATACTCTACATCTGGATCTTTTATCTTCATATCCAATTGGTATGGTTTCTTAACACCAGAAGTGCTGAGTTTTGTTCTTAAATCAGTGGAAGGTAACACATTAATTTTGGAAATATGGAGTTTTCCTTCCATTGATCTGGATATTTGCAGAGAAGGAAGAGTTGAACCACTCCTTTGATTAGGAGTTGGTAACAGACCCTCTTTAATGGACAGATTCTGTGCCCAATTTGAAGAAATCAAAGAAGAAGACATTAAGGAATGTTTCTTCTTAGACTCATTCAAGTTTTGAGAAATAGAATGTCCAGAAGAAAGAGTAGTCAAAAGACCATCTCCTTTCCTTTGACTAACAGATCAGTCAAAGATGTTCCTGAAGTAAAAACTACAGGAGCAGAAGAAACAACTAAAGAGTTATTCCTTTTCGAAGGAACTTTGTGTGGAAGACCACCCCCAGTTCTAATAGAACTCGGTGAAGAAGAAGAGATAACTAAGGAGCTATTCTTCTCTGATGAAATACACGCTGAAACAGACTTGGTTAAAGAACCAGAGCTGTTAGCGTGACTTTTGATTTTAGAATTACACGCTGGAACAGATTTGGCTAAGGAACCAGTACTGTCAGCGTGACTGTTGAATGTGGGATTGCACACTGGAATAGATTTGGCTAAGGAGCCAGTACTATCAGCGTGACTTTTAGAGTTGAATTTGCATGCTGGAACAGATTTGGCTAAGGAGCCAGTACTGTCAGCGTGACTTTTAGAGTTGAATTTGCACGCTGGAACAGATTCGGCTAAGGAGCCAGTACTGCCAGCGTGACTTTTAGAGTTGAATTTGCACGCTGGAACAGATTCGGCTAAGGAGCCAGTACTGTCAGCGTGACTTTTAGTTACTGTCATCTTCGAGCGCACAAGAGTGTGCGTGCATGCAGTGGAGTTCTTGCCAGTGTTAGGAGTAGACACTGTGGCAGAGACTTCACCATTGACTGCCAACTGATTCTTAGGGACATAGACAGAGTGTCCCTTCGACTTGGCAGTGATGATGGAGGCTGGAGTGGGCTTGCCACCCTTAGCCCGCTGTATTTCTTCATAGGCGAGTTGATCGAATTTGATCGTCATCACCTTCTTCGTCGAGCCGATTGACGAAGTGTCGCATTGAGTTGTTACCATCTCAGAAGAGGAGATGGTTTTCCCCAGCAGAGTCGCCAATTTGTTTTCCATAAAGAAATTCTCTTTATTTGTTGTGTTTCTGGGAAAATTACAACTGTGGGAATCCGATCTAGAAGACGATCGCTTTATCCCTTGGACTATGCGAAGAAGAAAAGCTCTCAAAATTTTGACAGTAGTTATCAATGTATCTGTACAATGAATGAGAAAAAAGAACTCTATTTATAGAGTCAAAAATAATAACTGAAAAGATAACTACCTCACCACTGGTGCACTTAAAAAATACACGCAGGGTTAGTGAACTGGACGTGGCCCGTAACTGTTGGACACATGGCATCAGTGCATGGGTTGTGTGCAAGTTACTGGGCACGCGAGAGAGAGAGATCGGTGGCATGGCTGCCACGTACTCCAGTTGAAATGAAATCCACGCTGACTTGCTGAAGGCAAAAATCCACGCAGATTCGTTGACGCAGACTCGTTGAAGACGAAATCCACGCAAGCTTTGAAGAAGAATACTTCAGAATTTACGCAGGCTTTGAGAAGAATAACTCAAAAGTCACGCAATGTTTTGAGGAAGGAGAAGGTTCAGAATCCACGCAAACCGCCAGCTGTCTTATTTTGGCACGCTTCGTCTGACACAAAATCTCTGACATTGATTATATTGTCAGCCGCATTAAATGAAGACAAGACCCAAAGTCACGCCAACTTGGTGAAGAGTGAGTCTTGCTAAGGAAGATTTCGAAATTCACGCAAAAGACGGCTGTGATCTCTCGAGTTCTGTGCATACGTGGCATACGAGGAGACGTTTCTCGACTGTTGTGTTGTCAGTCATTATGATTCTGCCGTATGGCTGAGCTGTCTCTGCGTGACTTCTAAAGGAGATGGCCAGGCAGAACTTAGCGTATCTTTTGTGCTGCTTCTCGGATCACTCTGCGTGACTTGTTCTGATCAACTCAGCGTGACTTCATTTTTGAGGCCTACAAAATGCTATTATACTTTTTTATTGCAATATGACTTACGAAAATAACCAACTCTACTATTTAATGTCTGGTGTCCCCATTGAATTCAACACAAAATAGTTGGGGGGAGATTCTCAATATTCCCACTCCAGGAGATCCCCTAATCTGTCACGCCCCGAGTCGGCAACGTTCGTCCCCGTTGTTAATTTTTGCCGATTCGATCGTCCTCGCTAAGGCATGATGTCGTACGAGTCTGGAATTGCACTCGTACAAGACAGAACGTTACGTTGCATTTGATATAAATACGCCAAGTTGAAACTTCACAAATCACATCAGAATTTAAGACGCTGTATAGGAAGATAGAAATGCTTTTCATTCATAGATTGCAACGAAGTGCAAGACGTAATTACATTGGATGCCGTTGCGGCTACATTGATTAAAAACAGAAAGAAAATACATTCGACAAGTTGCCTGAACTACGCTTGCCGTTCCATACATTCGCCCCTTTATACATAAGCCGTCGACTTGAATTGGCTTCAAAATACTTCAGTATAGGAAGAGCTTCAAAATGCCTCTCCGTACTTCAGCTTCGTTTTAGGTTGGAGCGCCCGTCGCACCTGGGGAAATTGGGGGAGGGGATTAGCACACTTGCTAAGTGGACGAGACGAACCAACTCGTCTAAACCGACTCTGATTGTTAGGATAGGCATGCTTTAGAGTTGTCTTTCTATTAGAACTAAATGAATTCAGTTCATATTCGATAGCCGTCTTTGAGTATTAAAGCATACAACATAACATCGCAGTTTATCATATTTCTTACCATGGTCGTGCTCGTCCCTGCATGAAAACAGAGATAATATTTACACCTGCATAAGACAATAGGTGAGCATGCAACTATCTTATATGCGGTCATTGGTGCTACGCACCATTAGGGACTTAATCGAAGTTGGCATGCGACGCAACCCATTCAGCCTAGGTTGCAAGCCTTACTGAAGGTCCCGCATGCCTCGCGCCGAAGCACGATAAATTATTCCCCCTAGGACGAATCGGTTCTGATGCCCCGGATACCGTTTCGAGGAAAACGAACTTATGCACAAGCTGTCCATGACCATGCCTATGTGCGAACAGTTTCGTATAGCACGGATAGTATCGAACAGCATTATCATTTCTCGCAACTCATGCAACGATTCATTTTCCCCAAAGTCGTACACCGATTTAGCGTCCCGTGGGCACCAAATTGTCCGAGGCATCATAACCCATGATCGACGTTTCATAATATTTTGCAGCAGATGAAATAGTCTATCTTTTTACTAGAACCTTAAACTTTTCCAGTTATGTGAGAAACTTGTATTTTTCCGAGTAGATTACTCAAAATCGATACATTTTTCCCGAGTTCTTGACTTAGTGGATTGGCATGCAATTAACTTGGCATCGTTCGATTTGAATGAATTTGAAGCAAAGAATAAGTTTGCGGGACAGAGTAGAAAAGAAGGCTCGAATCACCCACCGATTACTTTGCTTCGTGCCGATCGTCCAAGCGCTACGCAACGTCAATCCTTAGTTACGCGAGCTCCTGCAATGGCACCAACGCTTTGTTAGAATTCCTTCTTTTCTCCTTGTATCGAAATTGTAATTGCATCCATGAAAACGATACGAAAGCACTTTATCAAGCCCAGCGACAAAGCTCCAAGAAAATATACAGCGGTCCGGTCCCATCGAAGGGACTCTTATAGAGAGCTCACTCGCCGAGATGCAGCCCGCTGCATCTAGGACTTATTCCAACAGAAGTCGTTCCATTAGTTGGATCGATTCTCGTAACTTCCGTCCAAATCGATTTGAATCGATGCCGCAAGGCGTTAACGTTTACCAAGCTTAGCGATCGATTCAGATGGCCATCTAAGTTCCCGGCCGATCTGACTCGGCGCTAGCATATTATGAAGTTCCGTCGCCTATCGAAAGCGGGGCACAACATAATATACCACTAAGAAAAAGTTTCGTCCCGAAACTTAAGAACAAGGGTCTGACCTTAATTTAGACAAACAACGCGGGGTACTTCTCTTTCATCTCTGCCTCTATCTTCCACGTCGACTCCTCGACTGAATGGTTCCGCCAAAGCACGCGGACCAAGGACATCGACCGATTTTGCAGCACCTTCTTCTTGCGGTCGAAAATTTGAATAGGCTCCTCCGAGTAAGACAAGTCAGTACGTAGCTCCAACTGATCGAAGCTAACCACATGACTTGGATCGTGCACATATTTTCGAAGTTGTGAAACGTGGAAAACATCGTGCACATCAGCTAAGGCAGGATGTAGTGCGATCCGATAAGCAACCGTCGCAACTCGCTCAATGATCTCGAAGGGGCCTACAAATTTCGGGCTCAACTTGCCTTTAACGCCGAACTGCATCACACCGCGCATGGGCGTTACTTTTAGAAACACATGGTCCCCGGCCAAGAACTCTAGCGGTCGCCGACGAAGATCTGCGTAGCTCTTTTGTCGACTTTGCGCGATGCGGAGTCTATCTCGAATCAAGCGAACCTTTTCGACGGCCTGCTCCACCAGTTCCGGTCCAAGCACTTGTCGCTCTCCGACTTCATCCCAGCATATCGGCGAACGACACTTCCTCCCGTAGAGCGCTTCGTATGGAGCCATCTGAATGCTCGATTGATAACTATTGTTATACGCAAACTCCGCAAACGGCAAATGCGTATCCCAACTAGTCTTTAGGTCGATGCACACAGACACAACATATCTTCTAAGATCTGATTGACCCTCTCTGTCTGACCGTCTGTTTGGGGATGGTACGCCGAACTAAAGTTCAGTTTGGTCCCCATCGCCGCTTGGAGGCTCGTCCAGAAACGCGATAGGAATCGCCCATCTCTGTCCAAAATTATAGAGGCCGGTACCCCGTGCAGTCGAACAATCTCATTGACGTAGATTTGTGCTAACCGATCGATGCTCCATCCTACTTTAATTGCGATGAAGTGAGCCGACTTGGTCAATCTATCAACAATGACCCAAATCGCGTTATTCCCTCGTGGCGTCTTCGAAAATCCCATAATGAAATCCATCGAGATATTGTCCCACTTCCACTCGGGAATGGTGATGTTCTGCAGCTCGCCGCCTGGCCGTTGGTGTTCCGTCTTCACCTGCTGACATGCCATGCATTGCGATACGAACGTAGCCACGTCTTTCTTCATGCCGTTCCACCAAAAATTTGTGTGCAAGTCCTTGTACATCTTGGGGCTTCCAGGATGTAACGAGTACTTCGCATAATGCGCCTCCGTCAGAATTTCTTTTTTGAGTTCGGCAGTTTCAGGAACGCAGAGCCTTCCCTTTAGTCGCATCGTCCCGTCTCCGTCTTCCGTAAAGTCAGTCGTCCTTCCCGTTGAAATCAGCTCGCGTATTTTCTTCAGGAATGAGTCGTCCTCCTGTGCGGTCTTTATCTTGCTAAGCAGGCTCGATCCTAACTTCAGTTGAGCTAGGTGCAGGTGTCGATACTCAATTCCGAGTTCGATACCTATCGCTTCAAGATCTCGCTTTATCTCCTTGTTTATGGCCAGTGTTCCCAGAAACATTCTGCTGAGTGCGTCGGCCACTACGTTTCCCTTGCCCGGTGTATACTCGATCGTTAGCTCGTAATCTTTTATGAGTTCGAGCCAACGTCGCTGTCATAGGTTGAGTTCCCGTTGTATAAATAAGTACTTCAGGCTTTTGTGATCTGTGTAGATTCTGCATGCCACACCATAGAGGTAGTGCCGCCATAACTTCAACGCAAAGACGATCGCCGCCAATTCTAGGTCGTGCGTCGGGTACTTTTTCTCGTGCTGCTTCAACTGTCGTGAAGCGTAGGAGATGACTTTGTCTCTCTGCATGAGTACGCACCCGAGGCCAGTTCCCGACGCATCGCTGAATATCTAAAAGCCTTCTGGACCGTCTGGAAGTGCAAGGATTGGAGCTGAGACGAGCCGTTGCTTCAACTCTTAGAAGCTGGATTCACAGTCGTCGCTCCATTCAAATACTACTCCCTTCTGGGTGAGGCGAGTCAGAGGCGACGCTAGTTTTGAGAAGCTTCGCACGAATCTACGATAGTAGCCCGCTAAGCCCAGGAAACTCCGAATGTCGCTAGCCGAGGCAGGTCGTTTCCAATCCACTACCGCATCAATCTTCTTTGGGTCCACCGTGAGACCTTCGACAGAGATTACGTGCCCGAGAAATGTCACGCTACTCATCCAGAACTCGTACTTACTCTGCTTGGCGTACAATTTGTTTTCACGCAGAATCTGCAGTACCGTCTTCAAATGTTCCGCATGTTCTTCACGATTCTTTGAGTAGACAAGGATATCGTCGATGAATACGACTACAAATTTATCTATTTGAGGTCGGAAGACTCGGTTCATCATATCCATGAACGCGGCTGGGGCATTCGTCAAACCGAACGGCATGACGAGGAATTCGTAATGACCATATCGAGTGCGGAAGGCAGACTTCGATATGTCGTCGGACTTGATCTTCAATTGATGATATCCTGAACGAAGATCGATTTTTGAAAATATTGCCGCGCCTTGCAGTTGGTCAAACAAGTCATCGATTTGCGGCAAAGGATACTTGTTTCGTACGGTCGCCTTGTTGAGTTCCCGATAGTCGATGCATAGCCGCAACGACCCATCCTTCTTTTTCACGAACAGAACGGGAGCTCCCCACGGAGAGATGCTAGGGCGAATAAATTCGCGGTCTAGCAACTCTTGTAATTGCACCTTCAGTTCCTTTAGTTCTGCTGGAGCCATTCGGTAAGGCGCCTTTGATATCGGCCGTGTATCCGGAAAGGTGTCGATGCTGAATTCAATTTCTCGATCCGGCGGCATCCCGGGCATCTCGTCAGGAAAAACGTCAAGAAAGTCTGCCACAATATCAGTCTGCATTGTGTTTGTATTATCCGTCCGCGTGTCTCGAACTGATGCCAAGTATCCCGCACAGCCGGAATGCAGTATACGCCTCGCCGAGATTGCCGATACCATCATCGCCGTCTTCGAGGCCGTACCGCACGAATATGAGAACTCTGTCTCGCCAGGAAGACGAAACACCACTCTCTTCTCCGCGCACTCGATCGTTGCACGACAAGCGCCCAACCAATCCATGCCTAGGATTATGTCGTAATCTTTGATGTCTAGCACGACGGCATCCAAGGATAGATATCTTTCCCCGATGCAAAGGTGGCCATCCCTACAAATAAAGTTCGCAGGCATATCGACTCCCGACGGAGTGCTAACGCTAATATTTATATCTAGTGATTGCATGGTTATTTTATTTTCTTTCGCATAATCAGCAGATATAAAGCTATGCGTCGCACCCGAATCGAATAGGACTCGAGCAGGTATATCTTTGTAGAGTAATATACCTGTTACAACTGTATCGGACGCGTACGCCTCGTCCCGAGTTAAGGCATAAACTCGGCCTTGAGCTCCATGGCGTTGATTCTGCGGGGTCACAGGCACCGCATTTGCGCCTTGTAGTGTAGGCGCTTTATATGGATTCAGAGTGTTCCTTGGTGGGTTGTGTTGATTCAGCTTCCCCGCCTGACAATATTGACTGAAGTGGCCTAGCTCGCCACACTTGAAGCTTGTTCTCAGTCTACAATCGGGTGCTCGGTGCCCACGCTTGCCACATCTGTTGCAATTTACTGCGGCAAAGTGACCACGATTCTCAGACGTGTTTGGGCGGTTTTGTACTTTCGATCCTTCAGCGTCATTAGGACGTTTGTTGAAGTTATTGCGAACGACAGGCACGGCCCTTTGTGACATACGGCCAAAGATTCACTCACTATCAAGTGCGGCTTCATAGGATTCACGATAAGTTTGGCATCGTTGGTTCATGACGTCCCTACGCAGTTCTTCGTTGAGGCCTTGCTGAAAACGCTCGTACCATTCTTCTTTGTTGGACAGGAAGGCGCTGGCAAATTTTGCAAGTTTCGAGAAGCTTGCATTATAATCTTCAACACTCATATTCCCCTGCCTCAACATCATGAACTCATCCGCCTTCTGTCGACGGATGGCACAAGGAAGGTACTGCTCAAGGAAGGCTGTCTTGAACATTTCCCAAGAAATCTTTTTGTTGGAATCGGTTTCACAGATCTCTTGTTTCTTCGCCGCCCACCAGTCATGTGCTCTTAGTTGTAACTGCAGCGCCGCACAGGCCACCCTCTAGGACCCTTCGATGCAGAGGAGATCGAACAAGTCCTCCATCTCTGCGAGCCATCCTACTATCACGTCGGGCTCTGCTCGGCCGTTGAACTTTGGCGGGTTCATTTTGCGAAACTCCTTCACTTTGAACATGGAAGGAGAGTTCATCATTTGCGGGGAGCCATCTTCCTCTTCGTCTTCTTCTTGATCACCTTGCTTTTCCTCGGGCTCTTCGTCCGTCGTCTTGGTATTGCCCGCCATTCTGCTCACTATCTGAGTCAGGGCATTCATCTATTTTTGTTGCGCCTCAAATTGGGCTTTGAATTGTGACTGAAGCTGTTGCTGCTGCAGTTCCATCAACTGTAGCATCTTCTCCATAGTCGTCTCGCTAGGGCCAGTGCTTTTTGTGCTCGACGTACTATCTACGGTTTGGGTTGTTGGGCCGAAGATTTTCTTATCTCGCTTAGTCATTCCTACAAACAGTATAAACCCGTTAGTATTTTTCAAAAATATCTACGGGCTTACCTGTATGGAACTTGTATTTCACGCAGCATGCCGACAAGCATTCAATCAAGCCATCGCAACGGACATTCCAACAATGAAACATCTTTCGAAAATCCGAGGAAACATAACTGTGCTCTGATACCAATTTGTCACGCCCCGAGTCGGCAACGTTCGTCCCCGTTGTTAATTTTTGCCGATTCGATCGTCCTCGCTAATGCGTGATGCCGTACGAGTCTGGAATTGCACTCGTACAAGGCAGAACGTTACGTTGCATTTGATATAAATACGCCAAGTTGAAACTTCATAAATCACATCAGAATTTAAGACGCAGTATAGGAAGATAGAAATGCTTTTCATTCATAGCTTGCAACGAAGTGCAAGACGTAATTACATTGGATGCCGTTGCGGCTACATTGATTAAAAACAGAAAGAAAATACATTCGACAAGTTGCCTGAACTACACTTGCCGTCCCATACATTCGCCCCTTTATACATAAGCCGTCGACTTGAATTGGCTTCAAAATACTTCAGTATAGGAAGAGCTTCAAAACGCCTCTCCACACTTCAGCTTCGTTTTAGGTTGGAGCGCCCGCCGTACCTGGGGAAATTGGGGGAGGGGATTAGCACACTTGCTAAGTGGACGAGACGAACCAACTCGTCTAAACTGACTCTGATTGTTAGGATAGGCATGCTTTAGAGTTGTCTTTCTATTAGAACAAAATGAATTCAGTTCATATTCGATAGCCGTCTTTGAGTATTAAATCATACAACATAACATCGCAGTTTATCATATTTCTTACCACGGCCGTGCTCGTCCCTGCATGAAAACAGAGATAATATTTACACCTGTATAAGACAATAGGTGAGCATGCAACTATCTTATATGCGGTCATTGGTGCTACGCACCATTAGGGACTTAATCGAAGTTGGCATGCGACGCAACCCATTCAGCCTAGGTTGCAAGCCTTACTGAAGGTCCTGCATGCCTCGTGCCGAAGTACGATAAATTATTCCTCCTAGGACGAATCGGTTCCGATGCCCTGGATACCGTTTCGAGGAAAACGAACTTGTGCACAAGCTGTCCATGACCATGCCTATGTGCGAACAGTTTCATATATGCAAACAGTTTCGTATAGCACGGATAGTATCGAACAGCATTATCATTTCTCGCAACTCATGCAACGATTCATTTTCCCCAAAGCCGTACACCGATTTAGCGTCCCGTGGGCACCAACTTGTCCGAGGCATCATAACCCATGATCGACGTTTCATAATATTTTGCAGCAGATGAAATAGTCTATCTTTTTACTAGAACCTTAAACTTTTCCAGTTATGTGAGAAACTTGTATTTTTCCGAGTAGATTACTCAAAATCGATACGTTTTTCCCGAGTTCTTGACTTAGTGGATTGGCATGCAATTAACTTGGCATCGTTCGATTTGAATGAATTCGAAGCAAGGAATAAGTTTGCGGGACAGAGTAGAAAAGAAGGCTCGAATCACCAACCGATTACTTTGCTTCGTGCCGATCGTCCAAGCGCTACGCAACGTCAATCCTTAGTTACGCGAGCTCCTGCAATGGCACCAACGCTTTGTTAGAATTCCTTCTTTTCCCCTTGCATCAAAATTGTAATTGCATCCATAAAAACGACGCGAAAGCACTTCATCAAGCCCAGCGGCAAAGCTCCAAGAAAACATACAGCGGTCCGGTCCCGTCGAAGGGACTCTTATAGAGAGCTCACTCGCCGAGACGCAGCCCGCTGCATTTAGGACTTATTCCAACAGAAGTCGTTCCATTAGTTGGATCGATTCTCGTAACTTCCGTCCAAATCGATTTGAATCGATGCCGCAAGGCGTTAACGTTTAACAAGCTTAGCGATCGAGTCAGATGGCCATCTAAGTTCCCGGCCGATCTGACTCGGCGCTAGCATATTATAAAGTTCCGTCGCCTATCGAAAGCGGGGCGCTACATAATCAACATTAGGGAATTTGAATTTCCTAATGATAAATCACTTAACACTTACTTGAATTTGATGTGTGAGCCAAATCCTCATCTTGTCGGTCGATTTTGGGCAAGATATATGAACCTCTATTTCTATAAGCTTCATAGAATAAAGTTCAATACTATTTGCAAAAGGCTGGCAGTTTGGATGAGATTACCTTTTACATAATATACTGTCTTTACATATGTACTACAAGATTCAATTCAACTTGCCATAGACCATAATTAACTCTATGATTTTTGCTCAGAATACAAAGCGACATAGCCTACTGTATGCTATGTATTTTTTGATGATCTTTTCACACTTTCTGTTCCTTTTAAGGATTGTCCTTCCAATCCCGCTCCTCCATACTTGAAGAAAGCTCGTAGGACTGTGACCCCTGCTCCTCAAGAGCAACCTGCTGATTCTAGTTCATCTGACTCGGATGTTGCTACACCTCCTCCTCCACCTATCACCTTAGATTTTATTCAAGCCAGAATGCTTGACCAGCCGCATCATCGACTACCATTCATCGATTCGATCTACTGTTATCGCTAACTCCATTCACAACTTAATATAGTCTAGCCAACAACCCTAGTGGTCATATACCCATGATTCATGATCCAGCTCGTGCATGAAATCGCAGTGATGACCCTTTTGCTATGCGACATCTGGATCCTGCTTCAGTTTAATATGATCATGGTGATCCTTCTGCTCCTGCTGCTCAGGACAATGATGACAAGGACTAACCCTCTTGGTGGTTCCGGCTCGGAGTACTTAGTGTTGTTGTAGTTGATTTAATGTTTCGTAGATATCTTTTTTAGTTATCTTTTTTAGCAGTTTTTTTAAGTAGTGGGTTTCTTATGTTTAACATTATGCTTATTGCAACTTAGTACTCTTTATGGTTTATAATAACTATTGCACTATATATTGGATCTTTATGCTTCTTTTAGGTGATGATTACTATGACATTATATGGTTCTATGACATTTTATTTTTCAAATATTCAAATTCGATGACAATATCTATTTTTTGTCTCTCATATTGTGATTACTTTATTTATGGATATTTTTTCTCACTCTTATGTTTTAAATGTCTCCTTAGGCAAAGAGGGAGAACAACCGGTACTCACAAATGAAGCTAGTTACGATACCGTGAATAAGTTTGTTTACTTTGTTTTGTATATCGATCAGGGTTTGTCAAATATCAAAATGGGTGAGATTGTTGGTACAACAATTCAATGACTAACCTGATTTTGATATTCGACCAACCATGTCTCGATATAACTTAGTACAATGTAGTCCAATGAGTGCAACACATAAAGACATGAAGATTAAACGCAAGCTCGATGGTTACAACTCAGGAATTGGCATTATGGTTGTCATTTGTATTTTTGACTTTTTTATATGTATTTCTTATATATTTTATAAGGATCAATTATACATTGGGTCATGTTGGCACCAAAAAAACACAAATCCTAGCCTAAACCAAATTATAGTCCATACAAATGAACATGACCAAACCCAAGCTGTTTAGGAACAAGGTCAACTGAACTATGGCTGAACTCAGGCCAAATTCGATCCATTTGACCATGTTCCAGTATTGTCCGTTCTTCCTGAAGAACTGGTCTACAATGTTCAGATTTTTGAACGTTAGGGTAACCGAGTTCTGGCCAAATTCGGTTTCCGTAGCCTAGTTTGAAAAACTATAAATAGGCATTGAATCCTCCATTGTTATCCAGTCATTCAATCTTTTATATCTTTATACATTCTGAGCTCTACAATATTCCAATCCCCAAGAACAATGTTTTAGCCTTC
Organism: Iris pallida; assembly: GCA_029216955.1. Lineage (NCBI taxonomy): Eukaryota > Viridiplantae > Streptophyta > Magnoliopsida > Asparagales > Iridaceae > Iris > Iris pallida. The sequence goes on along the minus strand of JANAVB010032420.1, from coordinate 9,707,397 downwards.
TAATGTCAAGTGCGATCTCGGTTATAAGTCTACAAGATTTGTAAAATCTTGGTTTTTCAAGTGTTTTTTTCATTTCACTTGTTTGAAGTTGGTGAGCCCTTCGGATCAAAGTTCGTGGTCGTTTGAGCTCTACAATCTTTAATCTTTCAATCTCCAAGAACAACTTCCAAGCATTTTTTTCTATGGATTTTTTTTACCAAAATGATTTTTTTAATAATTTTTTAAATGCGACAATAATTAAGGTGGACATCAAAGGAGTAGTGTTGTAATTTGGATAAACCCAAATTGGATGCCTTTATCCATATCCACAACCACCTCTATCGTATTTTCTCTTATATTATCAATGAGAGGAAGTCTCGTACGTAATCGGCTACCAATATTTTTTTTTTTCCTTTTCTCCTTATATTCTTTTTCCTCTTCCGCTTTTACAACAACTAATTTTTTTTATCTATCACTTTATATGATTATGTTCATGAGCACGTACAATAAAATTCTATAATATTTCTAAAAAATTGGATACAAATTTAATTTATATTAAAATATTTTAATTAAAATTTGTTAGAGAAATATTTTTAAAATTTTGGATGTGTTTAGTTTGATAGTACTATGTACTTAGTTTAAATATAATTTGAATATTAAATATATTTTAGAATTTATTATATGTTTAGAATATTTTTATTTTTTCCTAATAACAATAGAATAGTATAAGCGGTAGATAAATTTTTTAATATTATTTAATGGAGGATATAATATACCATTTGAACGACTTATTTTTGAGTCATTTAACATTCTTGGAGGACTGATGTTTGAGCCATTTAACGGCCTTATAGCATAAACTCGGTGCGCCACTCGCACACCAGTGGCCTTGGTGGGCCGAGTCAGTCTCAGTGGAGTCGACCTGAAGCCAATCGGCTGTGGCTAAGAGCATCTCCAACCCTATTGTCTTGTTTTGTGTTGTGAATCCTATGTGACATGAGGGACAAGACAATGTCTTGTATAGATGGCAAGGTTATATTCACAAATGACAATGGGTTTAAAAAGTCATCTCCAATGCAAAAGTATTGAGAAGACAATACAAATAATTTTTTATAACTTCCAAGACAACTTTTACTCTTCTACTTCTTTTTTATAAATATTTTTATTCACAAATGATGATGTGGACATAAAGACATTGTGAAGTGCATTGTCTAGATCTAGACAACCAACTTCACATTGTCTTTGCCATGTCATTGCCATGTCAACTCCACACTTTATTTCACATTTGCATTGGAGAAGTACTTTTGGAAAAAATGGTTGTCATTCCTATGTGGCAACCATTTTTTTCAAACTCACAATAGGGTTGGAGATGCTTTAAGGCCACCTGGCCTCTTAGTAGTTCTAGAATTCCTAATCCTAGCCGCCCAGGAATTTTTCCTAAGCCCTTTTCTCCTTGCAGCTTTACTTTAGTAGCCTTCTAGAGGCTTGCGACGAGGAGGTCACCACCTTCCCTAAACTTCAAGTAAACTTTTGGTGGAAAATTATTCAGGGTGTCTAGTATTTGTTTATGATCTTTAATTAATTTTAGGAAAATTCGCAGTTATTATGATTCTTCCAATCTGAAGTAAATCTGCGCACAAAAAACTTGTGGAGGTCATAACTCGCAAACAATAGATCAAGTAAGTTTTGATGAATCTCCATATATATATATATATATATATATATATATATATATATATATATATATATATATATATATATATATATATTCGTCTCCACTGGGCTCCCGACCACTTGGCCGCATGCATCTCTCTTAACCACTAGGCTAGAGGTCATTTGCATATATATATATATATATATATATATATATATATATATATATATATATATATATAGTTTACATGTACGTGCTTTGCAAGTATTTTAATTAAAATATCTTAAGGTTAGCTGTCGTCTTTTCGTCTTTTTCAGGTGACTATACATGTGTATGCTTTCTTTTTAAAATTTTCTATTGAGAATAATAACCTTTGGAAATGGTCAGTACAAAAAAATGTATTACTATTGGAACATGAAGAGTTGTATGGAAAAAAAAACTTCATAGCATTTAATCTTTATTGCTTTAACTCTTAAATATAAATGGCATGTAAGTTGACATAATAACATTATGGGTGCAACTCGGGCGGGTTGGGTCGGGCTTGAGGTCAACCCGAGCCTAACCCGATAAATCATAAGCCTAGTCCAAGCCCAAGCCCGACCTCGGGTTAAATATATGAAGCCCAAGACCAAGCCCGGAGGATCGGGTTGAACTCGGGTTGGGTCGGATCTATTGATTTTATCGGGCTCTAATATAATACTTGAAATAATTTTAAACAAAAGTAATATTGAAGACATAATTAAATAGCAATCAAGTCTTGATCATTACAAGATACAAACTGATATAAGATTTAGGATAAAGAGTTAAAGAGTTTGGGTGAAAATTTTTAGGATTTAAACTTTTTATTATATATATATATATATATATATATATATATATATATATATATATATATATATATATATATATATAAATTCAGGTTTCGGGTAACCCGACACATGAATCCGAGCCCAACCCAATTTTTGATCGGGTTCAAATATTTTAACCCATACTCGAGCCGGAACCCGAGTATCTTCAACCTTAACCCAACTCATTAGCGGGTTTATCCGATCAGGCTCGGGTTTAGTCCGTCCGAGTTGCATCCCTAAATAACATCATGTTTATAAAATACTCAAGGGTATTTTAGGAATTCAAATGTTTTACCACCAAGTTTTTCTATTATATAGTAGTTTTCCAACATGATATTAAATGTGTTTCTTCCATTGCTCGAACCTGCAACTTATTGGGAGGATATCTCTCTCTTTCTCTCTCTCTCTCTTTATATATATATATATATATATATATATAATCCAAATTAAAATATATTAAAATTATATATGTTTTTATTTTATATTTTTATATTAGAATCATATATGAAGTATTTTCATATAATTTTTTTAATATAATTTATTAACAATATCATTGAATTTTTGTATACGTGTAACGTGACTCATATTTATATAGAGGGACTTGAAAACAGTTCAAAATGAGCCGTACGTAAAACAAATATTAAAATTCTTAATGCATATCCAAAATCTTATAAACATATATATAACAAATTTAAATTAAAATATTTAAAGACTTATTTGTATTTATTTTCCAATTCTAATTGCTAATACTATTATCCTCCCATCCTAATTCTCAAAACGTAGGCATTATTTTGGGGATAAATACATTTATAAATAGCAGGTTACGAAAGAAGGGGCAGTAGTGATTTATAAAAAAGTAGGGATTATAGTATTAGCCATTAGTATTAAAATAAATACAAATAAGTCTAATTAATTAAGATATGTTTAAATTATTTTAATACATCTTAAAATTTTATTACTTTTTAACAATTTGAGAAAAAAAAGAAGGTACATATAAATATAACGCGGATGGAGTAGAGTGCAGGGATTAAAAGCGTGGCATATACTTTTCTTAGACGCGGCGTCACAGAAAAGGAAAAGAAGCATTGAACTCGTGAATCCGGTCAGTCATTAATATTTAATTGAAATTTAAAAAGTTTAATGAATAGAAAATAGGCAACTCCATCTATTAAAGCACCCTTCTTCTTCTTCTTCCTCCTCCCATCTCTTGTTCCATGGCCATTCTTTGGGATGCATTCTAATCTCTAATAAATACTATCAATACTCTCTCTCTCTCTCTCTCTCTTCTTTGTTGTGATTTGAAGAAGAAGAATAAGAAGAGGGGAGAGAGAAATAATAAAGATGTCCAAGTACGTGGAGATGTTGGATATGGGGGTGAGAATAGCGGCGAGGTTCCATTCCCACTGCCCTCAGACTGCCAGGATGTACTACAAGCCCCCCTCTTCCTCTTCCTCTTCCTCTTCCTCTTCCTCCACCGCCAACGACGCCGCCGTCGACGTCGACGGGACTGCTGCTGGTAATCGTACCGCTCCACACAGCGAGGGCGGTGACCGCACTGCATCCTCCTACTCTTGCAGGCCTCGATCTGCTCGGCTCGATGCTACGGAGTTGATTCTCTATTCCGTCCTCTGAGAGAAGAAAAGAAAGAAGAGTAGAATTCTTGTTTTCTTTATTGGATTTTTTTTTTCCTTCTCCGCTTTGCTTCCAATCTATAATCGTTATATCAATTAAAATTTCTTTATATCAATTAAAATGTCATCAAATTTTGGTTATGTCATCAAATTTTGGTTGACATGAAATAATTATGATTTTTTCCAATAAAAACGTAGATTTTTTTTTCTTCTTGCGATGCAAAAAAAGAAAGAAAAGAAAGTAGATTGATAATAAAGAAAAAGAAAGGTTCCTGGTTTTTTTAGAATTCCTAAACATCCGTGAGATTCGCGAGATTATAGATGAGAGCCAAATTGTTGTTTGTGAGCAGGACTGGTCCAAGATTTAAACTTGGACAACTCCTTTTTTTCTAGGACAATTTTCCAAGTTTATCATGATCCTAAGTTGGGGTCGCAATGATATCTTTGAACCGATTTATAGTAAGTGTGAAAGGGTAACCAAAATAATATGACAATTCAACTCATTGGGCCGGCACTTTTGTGGATATCTCTATAGTTGATGAACTTTAGAGATCCCATGTGTGATGTAGCTCTCAAAACTTTTGGACAAATGGACTGTTTGTGAATTATTAAATATTATATGAAACCTTCCCTTCCCGTTTGTAAAATGCTAAATATTTATTCATAACTCGAGTAAGAAAAAAGAAAAAGAATTTTATTATTCTGCAAGGTTCTGCGTCAATAACTTTGGATGGAGAGATTAATAACTCAGTATGTGGTTTGTAGGTTTTAAAGAAGAGAACGATTAATAAAAATATTATTGGAATTTTGGCCTTTGCATTGGAAACTTTAGTCCCACATCGGCTAGGCCAAAAAAAATGTATCTCTATATAAAAGTTATACTTGTTTAGAGATGCACAAGTGGTGTGAAGGTGCACATGGGTGTGCCATGTGTGGGTATTTTTCTAGTGGAAAAAAAGGCCAAATCAACAATGAAGCATCCACGCTTTTTGCTCTTGGAAATTAATTTTCAATGGAGCTAAGCCCCGTAGGGGCTTAGCGACTCGGACTCGGGCTCGGGCTCATGGGCGTAATGTGCGCATAGTGCGCTTAAGTTGTGCTCGTTACTTACGCAGGCGATCATGCTGCCAGATGGCGCTGGCGCGGCTAAGTGGCGCACCCAGTTGCGCGACCCAAAGGCGCGTCCAGTGGCGCGTCCAGTGGCGCGCCAGTGGGCGCTGTCTGTTGGCGCGCAAGTGGCGCAAGTGGCGCTGTGCGCGCGGTGCGCAAGTTGCGCGGGTGGCGCAAGTGGCACGCGCTGTGCGCCAATTGACTCAGATCGTGTCTGTGCATGATCTGAGCGGTTACAACACGTTTGGAACAGTTTTTCCTACGTCCCGAACGTTCTGCTAACTGAACAGTTGCAGCGCGGGCCTATATAAGGTCTTTTCTCTCTCACAGTGCAAATGGATAAGAAAAAAAAGACAAGTGTTCAAAATTTCTTACGAATTCCTACAGACTTTGAGAGAGAAGAGAAGGCGTTGCACCAGCATTACTTTGCACAGGAGTCCGCTGCCATCTGAGGAGTCAGAAGAGCGGAGTGTTCCAAAGTTCTCCGTCAAACTTGCTGGTTCTTGGAAGCTGTTCGTGTGGGACGAATTAAGCTTTGAGCTACGGTGATCGTTCACCCCAGCAGGTTGTTCTTCCATCCATCATCTGTCATTGCTGCTGCTGCTAGCAATTCGATTGGATACTTCTTTTTAGAAGTACTACTTTCGTTTGCTGCTATAACAAAATCTTTTTAGATTTTCGTTATCCAGAATCCTCCAATGATCTCTGTCAAACACATTCTTTGAAGTGTTGCTAGAAACATTATTTTTTACAATCGTTTCATTTTTTCAGTTTTCCATCGAAAATTGTGTCCCGGGACTAACAATTTTGAAGGTTAATTAATGAGATGGAAAACTTGAATGCTGCACTCATCAATCTTAACTTCACAAAGTTAGAACAGTTTGATGGAGAGCATTATCAAGTCTGGAAGAGGAAGGTTACTCTCACTATTCAACTCAGAGAAGTTGCTTACGTGCTGTATGAGAAGGAACCTACTGTTCCAGAGACTGGATCTGCAGCCGCAATCTCTGCAGCTACTAAGATCCAGGCCAAATGGGGAAGGGACAATAGCATTTGTATGCTTATGATCCTAAATGCTATGGAAGACTCCCCTGCTGAATCATATTCAAAGAAGACTGTTGCCAGAGAGATTTGTGAGTCTCTGGAGAAACTGTACGAGGATGGTAAGAACCGTAGCAAGATATTTCTTGTTGAGAAATATCACAAGTGGTTCTTTGAAGACGAGAAGCCAATGCTGTCGCAGGTGAAGGAGGTCCTGAAGCTGCAACAAAAGTTGGAAGACGAGGCGATGTCCCTCCCCGACAAGTTTGTTGATGGAGGGATCGTTTCGAAGCTCCCTACTGGGTGGAGCAAGTTCTATGCAAACATGCATAGGAAGAAGTTGGAGATCACTCTCGACGATCTCCTGCAGGAAATCTACGTTGAGGACCAGATGAGGGCTCAACTGAAGGTGGATGCACTGTCCAAGCAATTGGCTAACGCCAATCTGGTTCATACCAGGGAACCAAGGAAAAAGCATGCGGCTTCCCACAACAAAAAGAAGGACCCTAACAATCTGAACGTGAAGGGGACTTCCTTCAAGCAAAGAAGGTAAAGTCTTAGATGCCTTGTTTCAAGTGTGGCAAGAAGGGCCACTTCAAGAGTGAATGCAAAGTAAAGACCATTCAATTAGAGCAAGGAGAGCCTAGCAAGGTATCTATGATCACTGACGTTGTTGCTATGATTGTGCAGGTCGATGCGGTAGAGGTTGACTCTGACTGGTGGGTAGATACTGGAGCCAACTGCCATGTCTGCTCCAGCAAGGAGTGGTTCACCACCTATACACCAACTTCTGAAGTAGTTATGGTGGCGAACCAGGCACAAGCTGAAGTGCTCGGGATCGGGGCGGTGTTTTTGAAGCTGACTTCGGAGAAGTCTCTGACGCTTCAAGGTGTGAAACATGTACCTACTATCGCAAAGAACATGATCTCGGAAGGCCTACTCTGCAATACAGGCCTCAGGATGGACATCAATGCTGGCCAGATGGTGATATCTATTAAGGGAACATATTTTGGTAAAGCTTTTTATACTGAAGGAATGTTTAAAATTCAGCTTGTAAATCAGTCCAATGTAATTAATGCAATCACTCCATCTACTTATACTCTTGAGTTATGGCATAATAGGCTAGGACAAATTCATTGTAAACGAATAAACAAAATGTCTAGTCTAGGACTTATCTCCAAATGTAGGGGTAAGGTAGAGAAATATGAAGTTTGTGCTCAAACAAAGATCACGAGGAAACCCTTTCCTCGGGTTAATCGAAGTACAGATATTCTGGAGTTGGTACACTCCGATATCCGTGACTTCAAACAATTCTCTACAAAGGCCGGGATAAAGTATTTCATAACCTTCATCGATGACTTCTCAAAGTATGCGTTCGTCTACTTGCTGAAGAAAAAAGACAAAGCATTCGAGAAGTTCAAGAAGTTCAGGGCCGAAGCTGAGCGGCAGACTGGACAATAACTCAAGAGATTAAAAATTGATCGAGATGGAGAGTACATGTCTCATGAATTCGCATCGTTCTGCAAAGAACATAGAATTGTCAATGAGACTACGGCTCCATACTCTCCTCAATCAAACAGAGTAGCAGAGAGGAAGAACAGAACGTTGACAGAAATGATTAACTCAATGCTGTTGACTGCGGGTCTTCCAAAGTGCTACTGGGAAGAAGCTGCATTGATGGCCACTTTTATTCTAAATTGAGTGCCTCATGCAACTTCAGATATTACTCCTCATGAACTCTAGTTCAAGGTCATACCTAACTTGAATGTCATTCGAGTGTGGGGGTGTCTGGCATATGTCAAGCTTCCAGATCTGAAGATTCAGAAGCTTGGGACAAGAACTACAAAGACGATCTTCTTGGGGTATGCCGAGAAGAGTGATGCTCGGATATTTCTTGATATTGAGTCAAATCATATCATTGAATCTCACGACGCAGAATATTTTGAAGACAAATTTGCAAGGCACAAGAACATGGTTCTGACGGATATTCCGGAGAACAATGAGGATGCGCAAGAAACTGAAGTTTTTAATGAAGAAGTAGTCCAAGAATATGTTGTTGTTGAAACATCGGTTGAACCAGAACTAGCTGAGCCGTCAACTAAGCGTGTGAGGAGGCCGAAGGACTTCGAAAATGACTTTGTCACATATCATGTGGAAGCAGATGTGCTTACCTATGATGAGACGATGAAAATCAGATACACGATTTTCTGGATGAGGGAGATTGACAATAAAATTGATTTCATCACCTCAAATAACTCTTGGGTGTTGGTTAATCTTTCTGAAGGAGCTAAATCCATCGGATGCAACTGGATCTTCAAGAAGAAGATGAAAGAAGACGAAACTATTGACAAGTTCAAGGCCAGGTTGGCAGCCAAGAGGTTTTCTCAGAAGCAGGGGATCGACTACTTTGATACGTATGCTCCAGTAGCCCGGATGACCACCATCAGAATGATGATTTCTCTCGCAGCGATACATAAGATGGTGATACATCAGATGGATATGAAAATGACTTTCCTAAATGGTGAGCTGACCGAAAAGATTTACATGCAACAGCTAGAGGGATTTGTCGTCAAGGGTCTTGAAGATAAAGTCTACAAGTTGGTGAAAGCCTTGTACGGTCTTAAATAGGCTCCCAAGATGTGACATGAGAAATTTGACAAGGTTATAAGGTCAAATGGCTACATGGTCAGCGAGACGGACAAGTGTGTTTACACAAAGTTCACTGATAGAAGAGGTGTGATCGTTTGTCTATACGTGGACGACATGCTAATCCTAGGTACGGATATGGGCTGTGTCACGAAGACAAAGAAGTTCATCTCGAACAAGTTCAGTATGAAGGACCTGGGGGAAGTTGATGTGATCTTAGGGATCAAGATCATCGGACAGACACTTGACTGGCGCTGTCACAATCTCATTATATTGAGAAGATGATCACACGCTACGAGTATCAGGATTTTCCACAGATCGATACGCCTTACAGGTGTGATCTGAAGTTGAAGCCTAATTCAGAGAAAAGCGTGTAGTGCCCCGTCCCGCTCAGTCAATCGAAGGAATCGAAACGTCGACGACGTTCGGACTTAGCCTTGCAACGGCTACTCGGAGACATCGCTCGGTCGAGGCGACCGCTCGCTCAGGTGGGATAGTTTCGGTGAACTTGCCTCATCTTTGCCTTTACATAATAAATCGTGTTTTCAACTTGCACAAGTAGGCTTAATAATAAAAGAGATGAATCCATATAGCAAAGAGAATAATCCCGATGGGTCAAAATGAGTTAGAACATGGAAAAACGTTCCACGGTCGGCTTAGAGTTGGTGCACGACGTGCTTTGAAAATGACACTCGGTCCTTCGTCCCGTGGCTTGGGAGAAGAAAAGTTGGTCTTCGGTACAAAAGCTAAGAGTTAGCCTAAGTCATAGGCGTCGCCCGCGTAAATGCTTGATAAAGCATGCATGCTTCCACTGCGCAAGGCTTGGCATAGCCTTTGCTCGTCCCTCGGGTTAAGTTGTAGGCTTGAGTAAGTTAGGCAAAGTTATGCCGGTCGACCTAAGTCATTCCAAGTGCTGTCCCGCTCATTCTGCGGTTGTCAAGTTAAGTAGTCCCACGATCTCAAGGCCCGTCGACTTGGGCAGGAGCGTCGCGTAGGGTTCAAGTTGGTTTAAGACACGATGTCACGAATTTAGTATTTTCAGGCACGGGCCATGGTCGATTCATTGAGTTTGGAAAGTGTTGTGAATATTTGTTCTTGAGTTGAGTAAAATGATAGGACAAGAAAGAAGAATGCTCGCGACTACGGATCGTCGAGGCAAGATCTCAGAGGTGAGACGTATTGAACTTGGCCCTAAAAGAGATGATAACACTAGAGGTGGAATGACTGTATGAGACGTTAGTTGAGTCGACTCTTGCATGGTCATGGACAACTTGTCGACATGGTAGAGTTTCCTCGAACGGTAGCCCGACGGAAGGGGACCGGTTCTTGAGAAGCAGCATTAGCACGTGCTGGATGACCGCACAAGTTAGCGCAGAGGCTTGCCAGCTGGGCTAGCTACCCACCTGGCAAGGGCGGCCGCCTAACAAGCTAAAGGAGACCAGGATTGCTCTTGGAGTCAGTGACCAAATCATATAGATGAGTCGGTATGGCGGCAAATCCGCGTGAGTGCCTTTGGATTGAGTTGAGTTGTTGAATGTATATACAAGTTAGATTACAAATGTTTGGGCTTAAGAATGGCTACAACATAGGCAACATGCTTCGGCACGAGATGTGGCGTCGAGTCTTGAGTTGTCGGCATATAAGTTGCATAAGTTGGTTGATTTGTGTGAGTTTAAGTCGGGAAACTTCCGCAAGGCAAAGTTGGTTGAGTGACACTAAGATTCACAAGTCTTGATTGGGTCGGTCGGTGATCAAAGTAGCACGGGCCGCGAAGCGGTGATATGGTTAAGTCATAGTGAGATACGAGGCACGGCCTCAATATGGGATTTGTAGCACGGTCACACAGGAATGGAGCCTCATCACGTAGTTGCGTCTCTGATTTTGTCCGAAAGGCAAGCACGACTTGATAGGTTAACGTTGTTTGAGTCGATATTGTTGTTGCAAGCACGGGATGGTCTAGAGGCACAGAATAGGTCAAGGCGTCGGTCCTAAAACTGATCCTAAGGCAAGAGTAGAAAGACAATCAAAAAGGGGACTATGTTGCACAAAGTAAAGTAAACGTGTTGGTTTTGTATGGGTGGGCGAGGAGCTCATTCCACCAGTACAGTTGAGTACTGACACCCACATAGTTTACAGTACAGGCACATGTAGAAGCTCGTGGCACGGAGCTCGCTTGGATGCGCCTAGGCACAGAGTTCCTTGGCGATTCGAAGCGCGCGGCCGCATGAAGTAAAGACTTATACGGGATATAATGTATCGACATCGTCTTCCGAAGCTTCCGCTGGATCAAGACTTGTATTTGAGAGATGAGAGAGAGCTGAGTGACTTGTAATGTGAGCTTGAGTACGCTTGAGAGACTTGTAATATTGGCCTTGTGCCCATTGTAATCTTTGTATCAATATCAATAAAGAGCTTTCTGTTGAATAACTTGTGTTTGTTCTAAATTTTTGCTGCATGTTCAATGTCTCTGCATGGGACTTCTGTGCGACGACCCCGTCGCAGCCGCTGAAATCGGCCGTTATGGAACTCGCCTTGCACGAGCGCAATCTAGGCTCGTGCGGTATCACACCTTAGCGAGGACGATCGCTCCTACAGGAGCGGGGCGTGACATAATGGTATCAGAGCACGGCTTTACGTCCTTGGACTATCGATTGAATTCTTTAACTCCGTTGTTTTTGCAAACTCTAAATCGTTGCTTCCGCAAAGTTGATATCGTTGGTGCGCTCTCTCTCAATTATCCCACGGGATGTCTATACAATAAGTCTAACTATTTTGCAAAACATAGGAGAACAATTTTTGACAAGAAACAAAAGATGGTTCGCGTAAGCACGGTTGGCTAAGTCGGGCTGGGCATATACACCAAAGTTGCGTCGACCTTAGAAAAGTCGAGTGCGGGAATTGAATAGTGTCGAGCAAGAATGAGTTGAACTCGATTGAGTAAAGTGAGTCGGCTATCGATAAGGGTGCTATTGAGCGACGATAACGTCGATACGATATAGATGAGCGTGCTTGGAATTTGAGGAATGGTTCGAACGAAAAATTTGAAGAAGTCAATTTTGATTCGAATGATAAGTTGAGGATTTGTTGAATGACTTCATCCCTGAGTGGTGTATGCGATAGCCTCAGGGATGTCGATCGATTGATAAAAGAATGATGCGAATTGAGGAAATACGTTGGTCGATGACTTAAGATAAATGGATGAACGATACGTGAATTTGGTTTGAGGAAAATCGATGTTGTGAATGATTCGAGGGATAATGATCGAGCTTGAATTTGAATGTCGAGAAGATTATCAAGTCGGACGATAGCATCATTCGCACGACTCAGAACTTGTTGCAAAGGAAGATCGTCAGGTTACGCATATCATCGATGGTATTGAGGCGTATCAAAGATCGATATGCGATAACTCGGGGGTATTCTGACTCTGCAAACGACGATCGTGCAAGTGTTATTGTTCGGTTGGATGCTGTACTTAGGATTTTGATTTAAGGGAATGTTGGATGAAAATGATCGTGTCTTGATGTTTACGTTGATAGCCATAACGTCGATGATCTTGTCTTGTGCGAGCGCAACTCTAGCCTCGCACATGCGTTGCGTCGAATTTGGGGCAATCGTTCCGCATGAGCGCTGACATGGTGATTCATGTCGCGGGAATGATCGAACTCGAAAAATTAGGACGCGACAACTTTGATTGTCTTGACTTGTTGGCTTGATGCGAAGGTGAACTCGAGGATTTGTAAGTCTTACGATTGATGAATGAATGAGACTTGAGAATTGAGTAGGTCCAATCCGTACATCGAAAATGAATTAGTCTAGATGCAAAACAAGAGTTACGTCCCGATGAGGATGACTATCCCGCGGGAGCGTGCATGGTGATTCATGTCCACCGTGGATAATCTGACTCGCGTGAGATCGGGGCGCAACGTATTGTTAAGTCAGACGACCTAGTGATCGCTTGCGTGAATCGGAATAGGTGACTTAAGGAGTATGGAATGTAAGAATGACTCGGACCCCGTGCGACGAATGTTTGGATGTGTGTAGGGAATCGATGCTCGATGTTTAGAAATCAGAGTGATGCGAGCTTGGATAGAAAGACCCCGTATTATCAATTTGGTTTGACCTTAGGATGGGGTCAGTGTTGATATTGTTGTTTGGAAACTATGATTCTAATACTGACGGAAAGACATAGCCTAGTAGTTAGACAGACGTTCGAGTGCGAAGTGGTAGGATTTGTGGAGGCACCACTCGCGAGTATCGGTTGACATGCATGTATATCAAGGACGCTTGAATACGTGCACGATCCGACTCGAGTGGTGATGGCGGGATTCGCTATCACGAGGCTTGGTTGAAATTCATGTATTTTGGGGACGCCTAAGATATGTGCACGATCCATACTAAGTGATACATTAAATTCAAGTGAGATTTGAGGAACGAGAAGTGTTGAGGATTTTGAGATCGTAAGTTTTGAAGAAAGGATTGAGGGTAGCACGAACGTGGCTCGGATTTGAGGAAACGCATAGGAGAAGTGTGTGCGAGAGTTATTGAATGTTGAGTAAAGTGACAAGTTAGTAAGTAAGTACTCAGTTAGTTTTGAGGACGAAACTTTTTCTGAGTGGTGTATGATGTTGTGCCCCATCCCGCTCAGTCAATCGGAGGAATCGAAACGCCGACGGCGTTCGGACTTAGCCTTGCAATGGCTACTCGGAGACATCGCTCGGTCGAGGCGACCGCTCGCTCAGGTGGGATAGTTTCGGTGAACTTGCCTCATCTTTGCCTTCATATAATAAATCGTGTTTTCAACTTGCACAAGTAGGCTTAATAATAAAAGAGATGAATCCATATAGCTAAGGGAATAATCCCGACGGGTCAAAATGAGTTAGAACATGGAAAAACGTCCCACGGTCGGCTTGGAGTTGGTGCACGGCGTGCTTTGAAAATGACACTCGGTCCTTTGTCCCGTGGCTTGGGAGAAGAAAAGTTGGTCTTCGGTGCAAAAGCTAAGAGTTAGCCTAAGTCATAGGCGTCGCCCACGTAAATGCTTGATAAAGCATGCATGCTTCCACTGCGTAAGGCTTGGCATAGCCTTTGCTCGTCCCTCGGGTTAAGTTGTAGGCTTGAGTAAGTTAGGCAAAGTTATGCCGGTCGACCTAAGTTATTCCAAGTGCTGTTCCGCTCATTTTGCGGTTGTCAAGTTAAGTAGTCCCACGATCTCAAGGCCCGTCGACTTGGACAGGAGCGTCGCGTAGGGTCCAAGTTGGTTTAAGGCACGATGTCACGGATTTAGTGTTTTCAGGCACGGGCCACGGTTGATTCATTGAGTTTGGAAAGTGTTATGAATATTTGTTCTTGAGTTGAGTAAAATGATAGGACAAGAAAGAAGAATGCTTGCGACTATGGGTCGTCGAGGCAAGATCTCAGAGGTGAGACGTATTGAACTTGGCCCTAAAAGAGATGATAACACTAGAGGTGGAATGACTGTATGAGACGTTAGTTGAGTCGAGTCTTGCATGGTCATGGACAACTTGTCGACAAGGTAGAGTTTCCTCGAACGGTAGCCCGACGGAAGGGGACCGGTTCTTGAGAAGCAGCATTAGCACGTGCTGGATGACCGCACAAGTTAGCGCAGAGGCTTGCCAGCTGGGCTAGCTACCCACCTGGCAAGGGCGGCCGCCTAACAAGCTAAAGGAGTCCATGATTGCTCTGGGAGTCAGTGACCAAATCATATAGATGAGCCGGCATGGCGGCAAATCCGCGTGAGTGCCTTTCGATTGAGTTGAGTTGTTGAATGTGTATACAAGTTAGATTACAAATGTTTGGGCTTAAGAATGGCTACAACATAGGCAACATGCTTCGGCATGAGATGTGGCGTCGAATCTTGAGTTGTCGGCATATAAGTTGCATAAGTTGGTTGATTTGTGTGAGTTTAAGTCGAAAAACTGCCGCAAGGCAAAGTTGGTTGAGTGACACTAAGATTCACAAGTCTTGATTGGGTTGGTCGGTGATCAAAGTAGCACGGGCCGCGAAGCGGCGATATGGTTAAGTCATAGTGAGATACGAGGCACGGCCTCAATATGGGATTTGTAGCACGGTCACACAGGAATGGAGCCTCATCACGTAGTTGCGTCTCTAATTTTGTCCGAAAGGCAAGCACGACTTGATAGGTTAACGTTGTTTGAGTCGACATTGTTGTTGCAAGCACGGAATGGTCTAGAGGCACAGAATAGGTCAAGACGTCGGTCCTAAAACTGATCCTAAGGCAAGAGTAGAAAGACAATAAAAAAGGGGACTATGTTGCACAAAGTAAAGTAAACGTGTTGGTTTTGTATGGGTGGGCGAGGAGCTCATTCCACCAGTACAGTTGAGTACTGACACCCACATAGTTTACAGTGCAGGCACAGGTAGAAGCTCGTGGCGCGGAGCTCGCTTGGATGCGCCTAGGCACAGAGTTCCTTGGCGATTCGAAGCACGCGGCCGCATGAAGTAAAGACTTATATGGGATATAATGTATGGACGTCGCCTTCCGAAGCTTCCGCTTGATCAAGACTTGTATTTGAGAGATGAGAGAGAGCTGAGTGACTTGTAATATGAGCTTGAGAGACTTGTAATATTGGCCTTGTTCCCATTGTAATCTTTGTATCAATATCAATAAAGAGCTTTCTGTTGAATAACTTGTGTTTGTTCTAAATTTCCGCTGCATGTTCAATGTCTCTGCATGGGACTTCTGTGCGACGACCCCGTCGCAGCCGCTGAAATCGGCCGTTATGGAACCCGCCTTACACGAGCGTAATCTAGGCTCGTGTAGCATCGCGCCTTAGCGAGGACGATCGCTCCTACGGGAGCGGGGCATGACAAAGCGTCAGGCAGCTGGAGTATGCAAGCATAATCGGGAGTTTGATGTATGCTACTCTACTACCATATGGCCTGACATAGCTTTCGCCGTGGGAATGCTGAGTCGTTTTACGAGCAACCCAGGCATTGAGTACTGGAAAGCTGTGAAACGAGTTATGAGATATCTCAAGAAGACTTAGACATATCCACTGCATTACAATAGAGATCCGCCGATAGTGGAAGGCTTCAGTGATGCCAGCTGGTGCTCAGAGGTAGAGAGCGAGAGATCCACAGGTGGATTCATTTTTACAATGGGTGAAGCTGCTATATCGTGGAAGTCGAAGAAGCAGACTATGCTCTCGCGGTCATCCATTGAATCTGAGTTCTTTGCACTTGATACCGCAGCAGAGGAAGCAGAATGGCTTCCGGAGCTCATGTATGATCTTCCCGTGGTTGGGGCACAAATACCGACAATACTGATATACTTCGACAACCAGGCAACTGCGTCGGTAGAATCAAATGATCTCTTCAACGGGAAGAAGAGGACTGTGCGGTTGAAGCACAAGGCAATACACAATCTTATTAAGAGAGGTGTAATCGCGGTGATTGATGTTAGGAGTCAGGAAAACCTGGCGGATTCGTTCACCAAGGGCCTCAAGCACCAGCTGGTCGATGACACAACAAGTAAAATGGGCTTGAAAGCATTATGATATTGTATTATTGACATCCTACAATAAAGTTTTATGCTATTAGTTCAAAGAGAAATCTATTAGGCATCTAGCTTTTGGTTCAAGGGAGGACCATTAATCGAAAGAATATCAGGAACGGTGAGTACATATCCTATTGGGCATGGAGAGGTTACGGACCTACTACCACTGTTGTCTACTGCTATTTTCTGCAGAAAATAGATCCTGTGGGAAGGTTGGCTTAAACGCCTTAATGAGTTCTCAAGAAGAGTGAATGCCTGGTGTGCTTTACAGGAAGCACGGTAGCGCAGTACTACAAGGAGTAAAACTCCATGCTACTGTGGGGTGACTCTACCATGAGGTCCCGAAAAGGGTAATGCCTCGGCTTTGTGAGCCAAGTCACAGCGGCTTAGCACCGCAAATAGGCAGATAGCCTAATGCTATATGTTGAAATTAAAGAGGGGTGTAGTTAGCACTACAAAGGGGAGGAGTTCCTCATGTTATAGTGGCACGACATCACGATGAGGTACCCGGATAGGCGTAAAGCCTCAACCTTGCAAGCCATGTCGTTGCGGCGTAACACCGTAAGGGAGCCTAAGGCTTCATGCTGGGTAGTATGACACTACAAAGAGGCGATGACCTCATGCTACAACAGTATGACACTATAATGAGGTTCCCGGTAGGGGTAATGCCTCGACTTTAGGTCATATCATAGTGTAGGTCCTAAAAAATCAAGTTGCATCAATCAACAAAGTCAAGAAATCAAGAAACCCATCATTTGGATGAATTGTGCAGACAATAGATTGCGCAGCAATCCGATTGCGCATACTGCTTTGCGCACACTTCCAACTGCGCAGACTGACGTGGCAGAAGTCATCATTACCAAATCAAATCAAATCTTTTCTGACAACTGACAGCGCGGATAACAAGGAGTCTGTTCGTTTCCTGCGCCGCACAGTGCTCGAGGGCGGCTGACAGCTGGCAGCGCAAACCAATTCTGCGCAGTTTGAGTCTGCGCAAACCATGTATGCGCAATTCAACTCTGCGTACTCCATCAATATAACTGATAAGTTACACATGGCATTCATGCCATCGATTGCTCATTACGTGGCAACTGTTTGTGCACGATCATGCGCATTTCTATCAAATGATGCCATGTGTCCATGATAGTTGGCCCACGATCCAGTAACTGTCTGCGCAAATCAATGCTGCGCAAACCAATGCTGCGCAAATCATCCTGCGCAGTCCCAAAATAACTGAAAGTTAGTTATTTCTAGAACTCTATAAATAGAGTTTCAAGTCTTCATTTCAAGGGGGATCAAGATCAGAGATCAGAAATCAGAGAGTTCAGGAGTTCTTGCCAAAGTGCTGCTGCATTCTTCCGAGACTTTTGTCTTCAACTTCAGAGGCTTTTGCCTTCAGTTTCCAGAGTTGTTTTCAACTTCAAAGGCTTCGTCTTCACAGTTCACATCGTCTAAGGGATAAAGCAATCGTCATCAAGATTGGATTCCTATAGTTGTAATTTTCCCAGAATTCTTGTAATCTTTATTACAGTTTGTATCAATAAAGTTTTATACTTTTGTTTTTGCAAACACATAGCAGCGTAGCACCGCAAGGGAAGCGCAAAGCGTTTCGTGCCATGTCTCTTTAACAAAGAACTCACCTATAGTGTATGGAAAGAGATATCAGGCCGTCTCTTGAGGGTAAACTTGTAGATGCCCAAAATTATACACTGAAGTCAGGCTGGCATATGGCCTTTAATGTGCAGCCAGAAGCACATGTAACTATATTATGTGACTGAAAAGAATTTTAGCTACGGTGCAGAATTCAAGGCTTAGTCCATTCTTGTATTATAGTTTATTATTTGACCCATACGGGAAGATTCAAGTCGTCAGCGACATCTATCCTAATACATGATGGACAATTATTGTGGGGAACACTCAAACCCATATATAGAGATATGTGGGAGATTGTTGAGATTTTGGCCTTTGCGTTGGAAACTTTAGTCCCACATCGGCTATGCCAAAAGAAATGTATCTCTATATATAAGCTATGCTTATTTAGAGATGAACAAGTGGTGTGAAGGCGCACATGGGTGTGCCATGTGGGAGTATTTTTCTAGTAAAAAAAAAGGCCAAATCAACAATGAAGCATTCATGCTTTTTGCTCTTGGGAATTAATTTCCAATGGAGCTAAGCCCCGTAGGGGCTTAGCGACTCGGACTCGGACTCGGACTCGGGCTCATGGGCTCATGAGGCGTAATGTGGCATTTTGTTGGTGCACTTTGCACTTAGCACGTCAGTATCGTCGCTAGGCGCATAGTACGCTTAAGTTGCGCTCGTTGCACGAGCTACTTACGCTGCCGATCGCGCTGCCAGATGGTACGGCCAATTGGCTCTGACCAATTGGCGCGGCCAAGTGGCGCGCCTAGTTGCGCGGCCCAGTGGCGCGCCAGTGGATGCTGTCTTTTGGCGCGCGGTTGACGCAGGTTGTACAGAGTGCGCAGTAGCGCAAGTGGAGCTATGCGCATGGTGCACGCGGTGCGCAAGTTGCGCGGGTGGCGCAAGTGGCACGCGATGTGCGCCAGTTGACCCAGATCGTGTCTGTGCATGATCTGAGCGGTTACAGCACGTTCGAAACGATTTTTCCCACGTCCCGTATGTTCTGCTAACTGGCAGTTGCAGTGTGGACCTATATAAGGTCTCTTCTCTCTCACAGTGCAAATGGATAAGAAAAAAAGACAGGTGTTCAGAATTTCTTGCGAATTCCCACAGAATTTGAGAGAGAAGAGAAGACGTTGCGTCAACGTTATTTGCACAGGAGTCCGCTGCCATCCGAGGAGTCAGAAGAGGGGAGTGTTCCAAAGTTCTCCGTCGAGCTTGCTGGTTCCTGGAAGCTGTTCGTGTGGGGCGAATTAAGCTTTGAGCTACGGTGATAATTCACCCCAGCAGGTTGTTCTTCCATCCATCGCCTGTCATTGCTGCTGCTGCTAGCAATTCGATTGGATACTTCTTTTTAGAAGTACTACTTTCGTTTGCTGCTATAACGAAATCTTTTTAGATTTTCGTTATCCAGAATCCTCCAAGGATCTCTGTCAAGCACCTTCTTTGAAGTGTTACTAGAAACATTGTTTTTACAATCATTTTATTTTCTCAGTTTTCCATCGAAAATTGCGTCCCGGGACTAACAAAGATAATAATTATCAAAATATTCTTATTATAGATGTCAGATAATTATTTTGATTGGCTTTTTTTTCCATGAAAAATATTTCCATCACAAATTTTCCGCTAATTGCAGTGTTTGATAGCTTATATTTTCCATGGAATTATTTTCAAAACACTATCATTTTCTATATTTTCATCTAAAATGGTGAAAATAAAATGTCCAACCCAGAGGAAAATATCATTTCCCATGGAAATAACAATTTTTCGTGAAAAATAATGGTAATCAAACACTCAAATTAAGTTTTTCATGATTTTTTTTTTAAATTTCATGGAATTAATTTCTTTTTCACATATTTTCAAGGTGGAAAATATGTGAAAAAGAAATTAATTCCATGGAATTATTTTCCTAGGAAAAAAATTCATGCAATTTAAAATAATTTCCATGGAGAACTTTATTTGATGTTTGATTGTCATTATTTTCCACGAAAATAGTTATTTTTCATGGAAAACGATATTTTTCTATGGGTTGGACAAGTTTTATTTTCCACCATTCTAGAAAAAAATATAAAAAATGGTAGTTTTTTGAAAAATAATTCCATAAAAAATATAAGCTACCAAACACTATAATTGATGGAAAATTTGTGATAAAAATATTTTTCATGAAAAAAAATTCCAATCAAACACAGCCATAAAAGTAAAATGAATCTAGTTAGGGATTGTGAGGTGGATAGGAAAGTCAATACCTTTACCGTGTTGACTCGGTCGGTGCAAGGTACCGACCGAAAGTAACCGCATCTGAACCATGTAATGTTCGGTCATCTGAATTTATGCCCTTGACTTTTTTTTTTGTTTATTTATTTTAAAAATAGCAACCACTCCCAACAACCGTCTAAAGCATTTGATAGTTGGTGGTCTCAAATTTTATGTGAGACTTCCGTCGAGATTCAATACCAAGTGGGTTTATGCAGTGTGTAATAGAATAATTAGGTTTGTCTAGGGAAGGTAGGTTTCATTACATTTTGGCAATGTCATGTTGTGCGTGCGTCTATATTCAAGCATTTCTTGCCATAATATATATATATATATATATATATATATATATATATATATATATATATATATATATATATATATATATATATATATATACTTCTCCTTCTAGTGGTCGAGAATATCTTGCAGAGTCTGTCTGCCCTCTGCTGCGGGACGATATTTGTGGGAAAGTACGGAATTCTCTCTTTCTATAGGAAGATGGTAACAAAAGAGAAAGGAAGAAAAATTAACATCAGAAGCATGGCTCTAAAGCCTCTACCAAAGTTTAATCACGTTCACTGCTACTTCCGACACGGCTTCGCGGTGAACGTCTAGCAAGTTACCATGCCAGTCTCCGGATAGTCCTCCACCAGCCGGGCACGACATTCTAGTTCCATCGCCTCAACCAATTTGGCCTGCATGGCCACCGTCTTCTCGTTCCAACGCTTGCCGTTGCACTCGAAGCTAGCGTGGCTATATCCGTCCTCGGGGGGTTACGTGGATGGTGGAGTAGCGGTCGCGGTCGAGAGTCTCGAGACCGTTCGTCGAGTAGCCACAGCGATGGAATGCAAAGCCGAACACAAAGGACCTCGGGTTGATGCTGTCTATGCCGGTCGCATCCGTCATTTCTCTCCCAACTTTGTCGTCGGAGAAATTACTATTCTCCTCCTCTGGCATGGTAGAACGCACTCGCGAGGCTGCGGTCGAGGCCGGTCATGCGGACCTTGTTGGAATTACTAGACAGAATTTCTAACGCATGCAAATCTGTCACCTCCGTTTTCCGTATACGTACTTCCAGTATACGTGTACGGGATCCTGTCTAGTATTTTTACTTGTCTTGTCTTGCTAGCTGATTTTGATTTTTAATCTTGTTTAGGTTCATCATGGTTTAACTTGGTTTATTTTGGTCGTCTTGGTTTGTTTTGGTTCTACATGTTAACCCTCCCACCTACCACCACTCCCCTTTATAAAGCTACCTAGTTTTCTCTCTCCTCATAATTCCTCATAACTTCTTCTTCTTCTCCTCCATTAAAAACCTCTCGCCCTCCATAGGCAAGTGCACCTTGCTCTCACTCAAGAACCCATTTGGATGGTTCCAATGGTTTTCTAGCATGATTCACTTTCACTTTAGAACTTGTAAATTTTTATTTTGAAGCATGAATTTTTGTAGATCTAGAAAATTACCTTTTTCGGAAACTTGAAGTTTTGATCTATTTAACTTCTTCATTTGCATGTTTTGATGGTTCCATGTGGTAGAGAATTTCGTTCTACCCCATTTTGACCTAAGGAAGTCCGAATTTGGACTCCGAACGAAGAAATTGCGGAGTTTTGAAGTTTTCGGCCATGGTTCGTTCTTCCTGGATTCGTCGGAAAGATGAACAGTGCACTGCTGGGCGCATGGACTTGTCATGCACCCAAGGCAGACCTCCACCCCCCATGTGGACGCATATATATGTCCCTTTTGGGCGCATAGGTGCATTCCCATGTGTGCGCATAGTTTTGTGTTGGCGCATGGCTTTTAAAGCATGTCTCACCACTTGCCTTTTCCCTTAGCCTTTAGCCACAAGGATCCAACCCACTGCTTGGGCGCATAGGACAGCATCTCATGGGCGCATAGAGCATCCCCCCCTCCATGTGGGCGCATATGTGTAGCCACTATGGGTGCATGACTTGGGTATGGCACATGGCCTTCACCCGTAATACACAAACCCCTTCTCCATTCCTTGGCACTTGGCCATGCAAGTGCCTTGGCCATGTAGGCACCCATGTTTGGGCGCATAGCCACCCTCATGTGGGCGCATAGGAACCCTCATGTGGGCGCATAAGTCCTCTTCACTTGGGCACATGGATGCCCATGATCCTCATGCTTTGGTTTTGCATGTTTCGGCTTACCGCATCTTTTACGACTTGTGATTTTATGCGATTTTCTCCCTATTGATCTTCATGACACGACATGAGTCATGCATGCCACGGCTAGGCATGGTACGACTCGACACGGCACGACTTGTGCAAGTCGCAGTACGACTTGGCACGATTTGTACGAATTTGTTTGATCGTGGCACGACTTTCTATGTTTTTGTAAATAGAAAATCATGACACGACTTGTGCAAGCCATGGCACGGCTTAGCAATGATTTGGCTTTTTTTTTTCTTTTGTCATGACATGTACTTTCCTCTATATGCTACCATGTCCTTTGACTTATCACATCGGTGGCCCGTTGGGCGCACTCAGGATATGTCTCTTTTGCTTACATGATGATCTGCTATGATCATAACCATGATGTATGAACAAGAAATAATGAATGACATGTAATGAACTATGATGGCAGTCCGTCGTGGCGCATCCCTAACAGGTAACAAGTACAAGTAACATGATAAGTTACATGACATGATAGTGGCCCGTCGTGGCGTACTCCAGACAAGAACATGACAAGTAACATGACATGATGGTGACCCGTTGTGGTGCTTCCCTGACAAGTAACCTTGACATGTAATCCATGAACGCTATTGCGACGGCTAACTTGACATGCTAGTAAATTCTCTTCTTGAGCACCGTGGGTGATTGTATTGAATGTGCTTGTAAAGCTACCAGTCCTGTCTCGCATCATGTCTAGGACATGTATCTCTGGTTACCACGGTCAGGGATTCATACTGAATCTGACTAGGTTAATGACTAGATTGATCAAGTAGAGCATATAGAGAGGTATTCCGGCTACAGGCAATCCCGTTATCTGGACGTCTTCTTTGATGGACTTGTAGCCTGCCGACGAGTAGGGCACATTTCTAGCCCACTGTCATGTGGGGCGCTCCTTGAATGAAGTAATATGTACATTGTCATGTGTTGCACCCCCAAGTCACCTAATAGGGTACATTTGTCTCCTGGACGATGTAATCACTATTATATGAACAAGGGATACATTTGTCTCCTGGGCGATGTATCCGCTACCAACTCTTAACATGAACCTTGTGCCTGGATAACCTGGATAGTCTGCAGGAATTGTGGCCGTAGGAATCCTCATTGCATCTTACTAGTAACTAGGCTTGTAATAACCCTAGCTAGTTAACTATCAAGCCGTACTCTTGCTTGGCCGTGAATGTTGGATGAAGTCCCACCTTGTCTAGTCTTGTCTAGACCCAGTACATGGCTATCTCTGGACATGCTTGTGTATGCTTTACTCTATCGATAATTGGTTAGAGGCTAAGTTCTGTTCAGGTGAAGGGTTACAACCCCGGTTCTTCTTTGGTTTATGGGTTGTAACTTGATTACTAGAATAGTCCTTTAGTTACCTTATCGTTTATCACCCTGTTATCTCTACTTATGTCTTTTGTAATTTCTTCTATGATTTCATGTGCTGATATGCTGGTTTTTAGTTCTTAAGTGAAGCCTCCTTTGTGGCACTTGCTCTTTCTGGGGTCTGACCCAGCTGGTTTTGTATGGCCAAATTTTGGAGCAGCTTCCGAGGATCTCCCAGCCTTCTTGCCAGATGGTGACCACTAGAAGAAATCCTGGCAACGAGTGAATTTTATTTTGCTCTTCCAATCTATTGTAAAAATATTCTTTTGAGGCGTTTAGCCGTCGAACAAGTGTTAGCTCGTTTGCAACTTTACTTACTGTCTGCCTACGGGCTGTAACATGATTGACAAATCTTAGGGTTGATCATGTATGACTTAAACTCAGCTTCAATACCACCGTCCCGATCCCTTGTACTTCAGCTTATGCCTGGTTCGCCACCATCACAACTTCAGAAGTTGGTGTATACGTGGTGAACTATTCCTTGCTTGAGCAGACATGGCAGGTGACACCAGTATCTGTCCACCAGTCAGAGTCCGCTCCCACCGCAGTGACCTGCGCAATCATCGCAATAACTTCAGTGATCATAGAAACCTTACCAGGCTCACCTTGCTCTGATTGCTTAGGCATAGATTTGCTTTCACTCTTGAAGTGGTCCTTCTTGCCATACTTAAAGCAAGACAAATGGGATTGGCTTTTGTTGTTTGAAGGAAGCCTCCTTCACTTTCAGATTGTTGGGGTCCTTCTTTTTACTGTGGGAAGTCGTCTGCTTTCCCTTAGATTCTTTAGTGTGAACCAAATTGGCGTTAGCCATTTGGACAAAGCGTCCACCTTCAGTTGAGCCCTCATCTGGTCCTCAATATAGATTTTTTGCAAGCGATCTTTGAGACTGATGTCCAGTTTCTTCCTATGCATGTTTTCTTAGAACTTGCTCTACCCAGCGGAGAGCTTAGAGACGATCCCTCCAATAAAAAACTTGTCGGTTAGAGGCATCCCCTCATCATCCAACTTCTGTCGCAGCTTCAGGAACTCCTTCTTCTGCGGCATCATAGTCTTCTCGTCTTTAAAGAGCAACTTATGATATTTTTCAACGATAAATATCTGTCACGCCCCAGAACCAGAATACTGGAGAGCAGGGGCGTACATAGCCAGCTACGTATATTGAAATAGAATACATCTCAACTATACGGTCACGGCTGTCTAGATATGAGGGTTTACTACAAGCCAACAGTCTCTTAGGGTCAAGCCTACTATCTCAATCTCAAGCAAGCAATACAATTACAAGATGTTTGATCACCAAATATACAATAAAAGGCGTCCCAAATATTACATATCAGCTGATCATGAAGCTAGTCGTACAAAATGCAAGGACTAGCAAGAGTTAAGTCATACATGATCAACCCTAAGATTTGTCAATCATGTTTACAGCCCGTAGGCAGACAGTAAGTAAAGTGCATCGAGCTAACAGGTGCTCGTCGGCTAAACGCCTCAAAAGAATAATTTTACAATAGAGTGAGCGAAGCAAAATAGAAAACCCACTCGTAGCCCAGGTTCCTTCTAGTCGCCACCATCGGGCTGGAGGTTCGATAGATCCTCGGGTGCTGCTCCGAAATCTGGCCACACAAAACCAGCTAGGTCAAACCCCAAAAAGAGCAAGTGCCACAAAGGAGGCCACGAAATAAGAACAAAAGCCAGCATATCAGAACATAAGAAAATGAAAGAAAAGTACAAGTAGTCAAGAGCACGTCAGGACAATAAACGACTAGGGACGTGGAACCATTCTGGGAGCCAGGTTACAACCCGTAAACCAAACAAGGACCGGGGTTGTAACCCTTCGCCTGAATATCTCCTTGTCCCTACCCAATTATTGTTAAAGCAAGTAAAACAATCACGTTCAGGAATACCAGGTACATGGGCTAGACAAGACTTAGACAGGGCTAGATGTCACGTCCCGCTTCCCGGATGGAAGGGCGACGTCATAAACACATCCCCAGGCTACGCGCCGAAATTCGCGATTGTCGCCCGTAATCATCAGCAGAATGGAAAATATAAAGAATTCTCATGGCATTAAAATATAGTGTAGCTATATTACAGGAAACTTTTTCAACAATTCTATTACAGATTATTACAAAAATAGATTTGCAAAATGACAACGATACTGCTAGTCATAATTGTGGGTAGTCCAGACAGTTATTCCTCGTTATAGTGCGGCGACACTTCGGCGGAGGCGTCTTCTTCTTCTTCTTCACCTAGTGAACAAATACTAGGTCGTTTAGAAAATGATGAGCAAGTCCTCGGCCAAGAACGGTAAAAGTTAGACAAAATAATGAATATGTAGTTTTTAAAGAAGAGACACGGTATACGAAATTGCACTACTATATATATACATGTTTTAGTAAAACAGGAATGAAGATCAATGTCCTACTCCATGAATAATAAGATTTCCGAGCTTCCCTTGAGCTTTTAATAGGAATTGCTTCCCCTGAGCAATTTAGGGATACTGCCTATTTATAATAGACAGCGTTGATTTCTGGCGTAAGATTTGAAAAGAAATGCAGTTTTGAGAACAATACTCCGAATAATCCTCTAAATATTTCCCGTGAACAATCCCGTTAACCTGGGATCAGGTTGTGATTTCCGAGCCTCCCTTGGGCTAAAAAGACATCTATTGATGTTACTGTCAGATAGATGTAGTATTGATTCACGAGCCTCCCTTGGGCTAGTACACCCTAGTCGCAACTAGATGTACTGATTCACGAGATTCACGAAATACTGATCAGCCTTTTGTTATTTATGTTACGGGATATCTAGGGATATTCAGTTGTTCTTCCCTCCCAAATGCTTCCTTAGATAAGAAATTTCCGAAGGTCAAAAATTTGTCTATCTCCTAAATTTCTCAAAAATTTCGGCAGAGTCTCCTTTGTATTTTGGAGCCCCAAAAATTTATAAGAAAACATATATATAATGAAAGTAAAATATGGGCTCGCCGACCCCTTCGGTGGAGCAACTCTCAACACCGGAACCACGCAAGTAAATAATTGGGCTCGCCGACCCCTTCGATGGAGCAACTCTCAACACCGGAATCACGCAAGGAAGAAAGAACAAAAAGAACTAGAGATTTATACCTGAGCAAGCAATGATTACCTTTCTTTAGCAATTAATCAGGTCGCGGCTTGCTAATAGCTTGCAGTTTGTCAAATGGAGCAAATATTTATTCAACTATGCAAGACTTTATAATGTATAACTATATATGTACAGATATATATATATATATATATATATATATATATATATATATATATATATATATATATATATATATATATATATGTATGTATATGGATATATATGCAGATATATATATATATATATATATATATATATATATATATATATATATATATATATATATATATATATATATATATATATATATATATATATATATATCTGCATATATATCCATATACATATATATATATATATATATATATATATATATATATATATATATATATATATCTGCATATATATCCATATACATACATATATATATATAAAAAAAAAAAAAATATATATATATATATATATATATATATATATATATATATATATATATATATATATATATATATATATATATATATATATGTATGTATGTATGTGTAGATATATATATATGGATATATATACATATATATGTATGTGTATATATATATATATATATATATATATATATATATATATATATATATATATATATATATATTTCATTTGGTTTAATTTTCGTTATACTATATATATATATATATATATATATATATATATATATATATATATATATATATATATATATATATATAGTATAACGAAAATTAAACCAAATGAAACTCTTCCGTAACACATGCATGAAGCAGGAGAATGAAAAATAAACAGGAATTATTTCTAACTATGGACTCACACAAAATTGAGTAAAAAAAACATAGTGAGTAGAGAAAATAGGGTCCTTGTATTTTTACCTTCCTGGCGTACGGTCCAGTCGTTCAGTTCCAATGTTTATGACAACTTACCATTGGAGAGTCCCATATGTTCATATGTGTTTGTTTGTTCATGAAGAGTTCAATAGTTCATGTCCACAATTGCAAGTCCAAAATCCGTGTCCGAAATTGATTCCTCTATTTGTGTCCAACGTTTATCCACTTGTCACTTGTTCATGATACGTTACAATAAATATTTAATACTTTTGTCTATGTCTATCAAAAATTAAACATTTGCAAAAATTAAAGTTGCAATATTTTAAAATATCTCAAATTGGGTTAAATGTTATCAAAATTTCATAATTTAATTAACCATGATTAGGGATATTCCCTTAACTTTTATTCCAAGCTAAATATTATGAGAAGGAGAAATTTATATGTAGCATGATATTCAGATTTTAAAAGATTAACCGATACAATTTTAAATTCCTATTATTACCAAAACTTGACAAAACTTGTGTAATTATAACAAAATTTCGGAATCTAACATGATTTATAATAATTCCTATTAAATTCTAGATGGAAAAGATTAGGGAAGAAGGGGAGGAGAGGAGGACTTGCCTTGGATTGGGAATGCCCTAGACTTCTCCACAAGCCCTAATTGAATCCCAATAGCAAAATAACAATTTTGTTAGTATTCTAACCTAGTTGGAATTGGAAAAAAAATAGAGATTGGGGAAAGGAGAAGAAGTTTACCTAGGTTTCCTCTCTTTGGAATTGATGGAGAAAAGGATGAAGAAGAAGATGGAGTGGAAGATGAAGTGGAGGTGGCCGGGAGGGGCGGCCGGCGGCTGGCAGCGGCGGCGGGCGGCGGGCGGCAGCCGGCGGACGGCGGGCGGCAGCGGGGGCAGCGGCAGCAGCTGGGGTCGGGAGGGGGATCGGGTGTGAGTGTTTTGTTTTGTTTTTTTGTTTTTCCTTTTCCTTTCTCTTTGTAGTGTGTGTGTGTGTTTATATAGGGAAAGGGGGGGTTATGTGCTGCTGGTGGTGGGATTTTGGGGGGTGTGTGTTTGAGTGTTGGGGGGGGGAGATTATATAGAGGGGTGAGATGGTGAGGTGTCCCCCCCCATTAAATACATGGGGGACACCTCTCCTTCTCCAATCTCCTTCATTTAATGATTATTAATATATTTTTGAAGCAAATAATAATAATAATAATAATAATAATAATAATAATAATAGTAATATAAGAGTATGATACTAGACATCATCCATTCACAAGCGGCCAAGCAATTACTACGGCTTACTACTTTAACTAACTAGGGTTGTCACAAGCCTAATTACTAACTAGATGCAATGAGAATTTCCCAGTCTCAAGCCCTGCAGACTATCCAGTTATCCTTCCACGGGTTGAGAGTATAGTTGGGTACATCGCCCTGGAGACGATATACCCTTAGGTGACTTAAAGGGTGCAACACATGACAGTGTGCTGGAAATGTGCTATACTCGTCGGCAAGCTACAAGTCCAATTAAGAGCGTCCAGATAACAAGATTGCCTGTGACTAAAAATTCTCCATGAACTATAGTTAGATCTAGTCATTAGCCTAATCCATGTTCAGTGCGAATCCCTGACCGTGGGAAACCAGGGAGTCACATCCTAGACATGATGCAAGACAAGACAAGTGGATTGCACAAGCAAGCAAGCAGGAACACCCACGGTGTAAAGTTGATTATACGAGTCAAGTTAGCAGTCGCAACAGCATCAAGATAAATTATGTCAGGGTACTTGTCAGGAGTGCGCCACGACGGGCCACTATCATGTCAGGTTGGTCATGTCAGGAGTGCACCACTACGGGTCACTATCGCGTTATGCTAGTTCCTTGTCATACCATGCCATGTACAATAGTCATTCCAAACATATCAAGTAAAATCAAGTTCATGACAAAAGGCATATGGATATAAAATGGGCGTAAAATATCTAATAAAATATCAATATACAGGGTTATAGAAGAGCCAAGCTTAAAAAATAAAACCAAAACTCTAAGAGCCAATGGTTTGTGCAAGGGATCAGGGGTTGGATTGCGCAGGGTGCCAAGTACGCAGGGGCACAGGACGCAGGGGCAGATGGCGCATGGGCCAAGTGCGCAGGAGCACAGGGCGCAGGGACAGATGGCGCATGGACCAAGTGTGCAGGAGTGAACTGCGCAGGGGCAGATTGCGCAGGAGCAGACTGCGCAGGAATGAACTGCGCAGGGGTGAAGTGCGCAGGAATAGTTGGCGCATGAGGCTGAGCGCAGTTCACCAAGGGGCAAGCAGCGCGGTCGGCACTGGCTAAAGAGCGCAGGCCGAGAGGGGGGGGTGCGCAGTCCAGCACTGCGCTAAAGAGCGCAGGCTGCAGTCTTCTTCTCCAGGCCGAGAGGAAGCTCAAGAACACCAAAAAAAAAATTCCATTCTTCATATCTTGGTCAAATCAAAACCAAATCTAGATTTTCAAAGGTCTAACTTGAGTAAAATTGAGTTCTCTTCCACATGGAAGCATCAAAACCCATAAAAACTCAACTAAAATAGATCAAAACCATGTAAATCTGAAAATAGAGAAAACCTAGATCTAGAACAAAGGAGACTCCAAATCACAAAATGTCAAGTTCTAATGTTGATCACCATGGCCTAATCTAGCTAATGATCAAATAAAAAGTGGTTCTCATGTGGTGGCAAGGTGCACTTGCCTATGGGTGGAGTGTTGTGTAGAGGAAGGAAGAAAAAGGAGAAGAAATTAATGGAGGAAAGTAATGAGGAGAGAGAGTGTTAGGTGGGGATAATAAAGAGGGTGGGTTGTGTTGTGTTGAGGGGGGAGCATAGGCTAAGGTGTTCCAATGCATGTTAAACCAAACCAAACCAAATCAAACCAATTCTCCTCCACAAAATAAACCAAGCCAGGTAAAATCCAATTACGAGAACCAAAATCTGCAAGTCAAGCCAATTACAAGTACATGCCAAAATTCGAGAAAATAAATACAGGTCTGAAATACATGCAAGCTAGACAAAATACGTATTCAGAATATGGGTGTCACAATATCTTGCTCCTATTTTTGTCATCTTCGTACAGTTTCTCCCGAGACTCCCAAATCTCTCTGGCAATTGTCTTCTTAGAATATGATTCTGCCAGGGAGTTCTTCATAGCATTTAGAATGAGAAGCTATTATCCCTTCTCCATTTGGTCTGACTTTTAGTAGCAGCAGTAATTGCGGCTGCAGACCCAGTTTCTGGAACTGTCGATTCTGCCTCGGTTAGCACGTGGTCAACTTCAGAAAGTTGAAGATTTAGGCTAATCTTTCTCTTCCAGACTTGATAGTGCTCTCTATCAAATTGCTCTAACTTACATAAGTTAGGATTGATGAGTGAAGCACAAAAGTTTTCTATCTTGTGATATCAAGCTTTGAGATTGTTAGTCCCGGGACGTAATTTTTTGATGAAAAACTAAAATTATGCAACACTTCAAAGAAGGTACACGAGAGAGATCCCGGGAGATTCTGAGAAAATGAACACTAATGTGTCATGTGTCACTTCGAAGAAGGCACAGTAGAATTCGTAGCAGCAGCAGTGAAAGTCCACTAATGTTTTCTGATTAGATCAGAAACGTTCTCGTTTAGAACGAAATAAAAGTGAATGAACAGAAATGGTGAAATGGCCTGTTGGGGTGAATGATCACCGGTGCTCAAAGCTTGATTCGTCCCACACGAACAACTTCCAAGAACCAGCAAGTTCGACGGAGAACTTCGGAACACTCCGCTCTTCTGACTCTTCGGATGGCGCGGAACTCTGCTCATAAAGCACCTCTCCTCTCTGCTCTGAACTTAGAGAATTTTGTAAAAAAAATTCTGATACTTAGTACCGTATCATGAGAGAGAAGGAGAGACTTTATATCGGTGCGCCTAGTAACTGCTCGGTATGCAGAACGTTCAGGACGTGGAAAAAATCGCTCTGAACGTTCCGTAACTGCTCAAATTGTCCACAGACACGATTAAGCCAACTGGCGCACAGCGCGTGCCAATTAGCGCATAGCGTACACTAACAGCGCACAGCGTACGCAATTGCGCACCCCTGCGCCAGCTACGCACACGCGCACCACGCGCCAACTGGCATCGCCATCAGGCCGTGCCAACTGGTAGCGTCAACTTGCGCGCCACTGGACAGCGCCAATTGGTTGCGCCATCTGGCCGCGCGATCGAAAATGTTACATTACGTCTCATGAGCCCATGAGCCCGAGTCGCTAAGCCCCTACGGGGCTTAGCTCCAATGAAAATTAATTCCCAAAAGCAAAAAACATAAATGCTTTACCATGGAGTCTTAACCTTACCTCCTAGTAAAATCATCCACAAGATTTACTCCTTAGGGTCACCATCCCATGTGCACATCTCAACAACATTCCAAGTATATATTGAGATACAATTTTTGGTGCTTTTTCAATATGGGACTAAATAATACTAGACATATATTGAGGGCAAGTTCCCTCTACATGTTCAAGAAAAAGCTCCAACAAAAAAATACTTGTGCAATATTTTGATTGACAACTTTGGCATCTGGCTTCAAGCCACAAACCAATCTTAGGGAACCCAAGGCCGAAGATGTTCACACATGGTGTTGGCAATTGGCATCTTGAATTAGTATACAAGAAGCGACATGCATGCTATGTTCCTCTTCTAGATTAGATAGATTTCTGCTCAAATTCTACTTAATTGAAAATTGCAAGTTGCGGCAAACTACATGACTTCTAGAAGGGCTTTGAATTACTCGCATTATAAGATCTCGGCTGGGTAGCGGAAGATCAGTAGATCGAGTTACGAAAACGTATATTTATTTTATTTGGTGGAAGTTGGGATCAATAGACCCAACAGACATGCAATGTAACGTGTACAAAGTCTCGTGCGTATCGTCGGGTATCTCAAAAAATAAATAAAAAATACTCGCATTTAATCTTTGTAAATGACGACTTTCTAATTGTTAACGACTTTCTGTTGGCGCGTCTTGTGCAGTGAGTGCATGTCTTTGTTTTGCGCAAGAGCAAAGTTATAAGGATACATGTTAATATATTGATAAATATATTTTTTATATGGATACTTTTATCGGCACATTTATCAACGCAAATTTTACTTTACAACCAAATGAATTATAATCTATTTACAATCGTCTACGTGGTAATTGTCAATTGGCTCACCTCTTTTTTTTCTATCCCATATAGAAAGAAGGAACACAATTGATAACCGTCACATATGCAATTGTAAATTGGCTGTAATATGTTTAGTTATAATCCTAACATTGTTTATTTGAATATATATATTTTATTGACCGAGTGTTAAAATTAGTGCTGTTGCTTCACAATTTCCAAACTACAAATGAGAGTAAGAATTAAATATTTACATTATTCTAAACTCCAGTTATCATAGATTAGGTCAACATGCGCAACAAACATCCAGCCTGGTTGTAGAGGGTTCGAGCGTCGGAATCATTTAGAATGTAGGTGGGTGTAGAGGGTTCGAGCGTCGGAATCATTTAGAGTGTAGGTGGGTGTGTGACTAACCAAAAAAATTTATGTCAAAATTATATTATTGACGGATGTGAAAAAAAGTCATCTAAAATCTAACTATTGGCATCTAGAATGGGCTCAAGGTGTGTATTGAACCGAACAGTCTAAAATTAAAATTAACTACAAACTCGAATTTGTCAAATTCGAGTTGGGTCGGTCAGGGCCCGGTCAGCAGAGTGACCTAATATACTCTTATATCGGTTCGGGTTATATTTGTTTCCTAGCTGGTCAGGAGGATTGACCCGGCCCAAAATTTTTAAGTAATGATAAAGGGGTTTGAACCTAAATTTTTATGAAAGCTTAATGGTTTTTCAACTAACCACTGTGTCTATATTACTTTAATAATATAAATATATATAAAAGAAAATTATTTTGAGATGCATATACATACTAAATGTTAATATATATTTTTAAACAGAAGGGTCCACATGCCAACCCGGGTTCAGTCTGAATTTAGTTCGAATCCGATTGAACTCATTGGATAGTCCAGTTCAGGAGACCGAATCAGCTGTCTGATCTGGTGTCCCAATCTTGTTCTCACATGTTTGACATGTGGGTCCCATCGATAAAAACTAACAAAAAGATCCACTTGTTATAGAAGAAGAATATGATTGGGACACCGAATCAGTAACAGCTGATCCAGTTTCCCGGTTCAGATTCAATTAAATTAGATCCGGTTGATTCTGACCGGTCCAACACACCTTGAGGAGGCTGGGCATAAAAAGAAACGGATGTGTTGGCTTGCGTGGTCACCCTCGTAATTACATTGCATCTAATTCTGGCTCATTTTATTTCCTGCAATTTGCAATTAAGAATATTCTCAAAGACCGACTTTGAAACTAGGAATTTGTAGAATGACCGGCCATGGAAGCTACTTATGAGCAACTGACTACACACGGTGGGTAGATGCGCAGGTTGGTGGACCTGCCCCCATGGAAATGGCCATAATTGACACTTTATTTGCTATTTGCATACAGGTATTTGTCAATATAAAGTTTGAAATCGCAATCAACTCATAATTTGGTAAACTGTAAATATTGTGCTACGACTATGCAACTTGTGTTATATGTACACGTATGTTGTTACATATAATATTGATCTACGTTTTAGATTGTAAACAGGAAAATTTGCTGACATTGTAGAGATAAAAAATTTAACGAAACTGGGTGTACCAAAAGAAGTTTGAAAAACAAGAAGTTACGAAAAGTTTTCGCCAAACAGTAATTGAACATGTCCTATTTTTGCCGGACCGTATCCTGGAAATAAAACATTTTGGTTTTCTTTCTGCTTTGGTTTGGTTAAGTTATATTGTTGGTTTGTTTGGGTTTTATTTTTTGTTTTTGTCTTTGTTGTTGTTTTCGTTTATGCGAAGAATATATCTCCTTGTGTTTCTTTTTAAATAATATTATATAGATAGCAAATAGATAAATTTATTATCGAGTGCATAAAATTTGATATTATCTATAGAAATATATATAATAATAGATAATCTTGCATATTTGTTTAATCGCTCTCTATAGATATTTGTTAATTTAAATTTGACAAATATAATTATGGTATTGAATATTTTGAAAAGAAATTAAATATTATATTATATATACAAATTTTATATATTTGTTTAATACAAATTTGGCAAATAGATAATTTTCATATTTAATTTTTTTTAATTAAGAAATAGATAATATCACATCTTTTATCACCTTTCACATTGTTATCATCCAAAATATAATATCAAAAAAAGTCTAATATATACAAAATTTATTTGATTTTTTGGTATTATATAAGGTTTTTAGATTTAAATTTTAAAATTGATTTTTTATTCACACTGTTTTTTTATATCACTTATAGATTATTT
Source organism: Iris pallida (assembly GCA_029216955.1). NCBI lineage: Eukaryota > Viridiplantae > Streptophyta > Magnoliopsida > Asparagales > Iridaceae > Iris > Iris pallida. Next base: position 9,672,077 of record JANAVB010032420.1, on the reverse strand, counting down.
GTTATTATCTATACACAAAATTACCTATGTAGTATCTATTTACATTTTTTATAAAAAAAACTAATTGTTTGATTTTTTTTAAATAACAAATTATCTATATAGATAACATATAGATAATTTGTTATTTAAAAAGAGAAAAAAACCAAACAAACCAACTATATAACTAAACGGTACCAATAAAAATCCAAATAAAACCAAAGGAGAAAACCCAAATGTTTAATTTGCGGGGGACGGTTTGTCAAAAACTTTCATATCTTCTAATTCTTTCAAACTTATCTGGGTACACCTAACTTCGTTAAAAAAATATTGCTACAGCAACTTTTCAATTATAGATATTGTATTACTAATTTCGCATATGTATTTAGACTAGGTATTAAGATAGAGATATTTATACTTTGGGTCTCAAATTATAAGTTACGAATTTTGTGTTTGGATTTTTATAATAGACATAACTAGTATTTGGGTCTCCAATAAATTAGAATATTTGTGTTTAAGTCTTCATAATAGAAATAATTAATGTTTGGATCTTGGACTAACGGTTGACTGTCCCAACTAAAAAAAAAAAAGGAGAAAAAAAAGAACAAAAAATTGAAAAAACGAAAACAGAAAAAGGGGAAAAAAAAAAGGATAGGAATGAATTTATTATGGGGATAAATTTGTCCGGGAATTTGTAATTTTTGGAAATAAATTTTCTTGGGAATCTCGTGATCTAAAGTCTAAACATTTCGGACAAATTTATTATGGAAAACCTACTCCCATGTTTGATTTAGGTTAAAATAATATTTTTCAGGATAAATAATTTAACACAAAATATGGAAATCATATCCCTTAATAATAGGTTGATATTTTTTTTTTTGATCGGACAAGTTTTTTTTAATTATTAATTTTGATTTTTTTATCCTTTTACGTTTTTTAATGATGTTTTCAGTTTTGCTTTTGTTTTAATATTTCTAATTTTTTATCCTTTTTCGTTTTTTTAATTTTCTAGTTTAATTTCGCCTTTTTTCCCTCCTTTTTCCTTTTTTTTGTTTCTCCCGTTTTTTCTGGTTTTCATTCATCTTAACCCACTTTATTTATCTAGAGGTACGTATTTGGTAATATTAATTTATTATATGAGTATACATGATTATATTAGTTAAGGAACTAATAGATTTATAGTTAAGCTCATTCATCTAAACCCATCAACCTTTTGGTATATTAATCATTAGGGAAAATTTATGAAATGCCCAAAAAACGAAAATTTTTTATGAAAAACCCACCGCGCAATAACATTTCATCGCGTGCCCAGAATTAGCAAAAAATATATAAAGAGGGTTCCGAATGACCTTTTTGCCCTTCCTTCTAATTTATTGAAAACATCCATGAAACTACTCTTAAAAAAATGTTTCGATACTTCATCTTCTTCCATACGCTGCTCACTTTCGAATCTAGATTTTCTCCTCAAAAATCTTCAAAAACTCGTCGGAAAATTTCGAAAAGACCGAGACAAACGGCAAAAGTGCTAAAATGGAGGTCAAACATCATTTTTTTGCGATTCTAAAATTTCAAAAGACCGACTAACTAAAAAACTGTTAATCTCAGGCTTCTCGAAGATACGCTCATTTTGCGACAAATCGGACCTCGTTTCGACCTCCCAGTCAAAACTTATGGCCCTCCAAAGTTTCAACAGACCATAAAATGCAAGAGAATGGCCATTCTCCGTGTTAGAACACGAAGAATGTTAATTTCGCATGAGGGTGGCCATTCTCCGTGTTAGTAACACAGAGAATGACATTCTCCATCTTAATTTACACGGAGAATGACCATTCTCTGTGTTAGTAACACGGAGAATGGCATTCTCCGTCTTAATTTACACGGAGAATGCTCATTCTTCGTTCTAAATTACACGGAGAATGGCCATTCTCTGTGTTAGTATCACGGAGAATGACATTCTCCGTCTTAATTTACATGGAGAATGGCATTCTCCATCTTAATTTACACAGAGAATGACCATTCTCCGTGCTAATTTAGACGAAAAATGGCCATTCTCCGTCTTAATTTACACGGAGAATAGCCATTCTTCGTGTAAATTAAGACGGAGAATGGTCATTCCAGTGTTAAAACGCAGAAGAATGGTCATTCTCCATGTTAGAAACATGGAGAATGTCATTCAAATAACACGGATAATGGCATTCTCCATGTTAATTTACACGGATTATGACCATTCCCAGTGTTAAAACGCACACTACAACAAAATGTGTTTTAACGACACTCGAAAAGTGTCGTTATTAACTTTCCATGACACTTTTTAAGTGCTGTGTAGAGGGGTGTCTTAGAAAGTTTTTTACTTTCAATGACACTCCAAACTGCCATGTCATAAATTTATTACGACACTTTCTGAATGTCGTGTAAAGAAATTTAATGGCATGATACTAGTGTTATCTTAACGTAATTCAATGACAGTTGAAAAGTGTCATCCTAAATTTTTGTGGACTTTCAACGATACGACAAAAATGCCATATAATTACTTTATGATGACACTTTTTCAATGTCGTTTAATGTTCATTTCACGACAATCTGTAGGTGTCATCTTAATGATATAGTTATTTTTCACACAACTTTTTATGAGCAGTCTAAACATGAAAATCATAAATATTATTAATGCCACGACACCTTATATGTATTATCTAATTCAAATGGACAACACATTAAATATCTTCAAAATATCATCAGAATATGTAAAATATAAATTGAATTAATTTATATATTTATTTTCATATAATTAAATAAAAACTAATTTTCCATATAATAAAACTTAATGTACCAATATTATCATATATTAAAATATCTCAAATCCATACAAAGTCTCAATAGAAATCCATACAAAGTCTTAATAGAAAGTAATATTGAGAACAACAACTAAGTCTATTACATAATAAAGTCTACTACTACTTAACACCCAACTCTTTCCAGCATCAAACTCGAACCTAATCCGAACTCATCAACCGATCTGCACACAAAAAGATGAGAATTAATATTTTAACTTTCAAACTGACCATGCAAATGCTATTGCAAAACAAGCATTAAAATTAATATTTTGGCTTTCAAATTGACCATACAAAATAATGCATTTATGGTAAACAAGCTCTTCTAAAATGAGAACAACCATATGATTCAAATTGACCATACAAAAGTAGTATTGTTGCTTAAATTAGATGTATGTCATTTTGAGTGGCATATAGTAAGCCCATGCTATGATCCTAGGATCTAAGCAAGGTAGTGTGATACTCCAAAATTGGTTGCATATCAGTGTTGTTCCTCAAGACACATGGACTCGGAAGTTACTGTATCATATCAGTGTTGTGTACATATAATAACAGACTATGCATTGTGTCATATCGTATTTGCTGGCTGGGAGTATGAAATCTCGTTTGGTTGTCAGGTTCACTTTTTTATTTCATCCGTCCGGGATTTACCTCAAACAATAAGTATTACAAGAAATAAATAAAACGCGTTGTCTACAATGAGCTAGTAGCTCATCTATTCTCTTATTAATAAAGTAATAGACTAGAGCTTACGAATTGCATTGTGCTACTGTGATAAAAAATAAGATACATTATATACTTCATATTCAAGTCCGTAAACACAAACGGACATAATAACTTGATAAAATTAACAAGTTTATAAAGATGCAAAGATATCATAACCTGCTACCTGAATGCATAACCTGAATGATGAAATTAATAAGTCTGTATACTGCAGCTATGCTATCATTGATAGCCTGCTACCTGAATGCATAACCTGCAGTAATACTCATAAATTCTTGCATAATAGAACACAAACGCTCTATATTCCGTCTGGAAATATATGTCGCCTCCTTTTTTATTATTGTAAATTAGTTTTGGCATAATATATGCACTGAAGCAAGCAAACATATGAAGTGTTCTGTGTACTTGTTTGGCGTTAGTATGTTTAGTATCAACAACACAGTATGTGCTAGTTTCACCCAAAACATCCTCATTTCAGGTGCAGCGGAACTATTCAATTGTTCCTATAATTTTTGTGCAAAAATCGCATAGAGGAACTCTTAAAAAATGATGGCTTAATTTGAATCTAACCGAAAACATTCACTATTTGATCCGGTCTGGTTTTAATAACATTGGTTTATAATCAGAATAGATAATAATGTCTTCTTTGTCAATGTATGTCAAACACTATCAATGTGTCTCACAATACTACCAATGTGTCTCACGTAATAACATCTTCATTTCAATGTTCAATAAAATAAACTTAAGGTCGCTCTTACAAATTAATGGTATGAAGGTAATGTTTTTAGGAAACGTAGGGTAGTGAGTGTGTTATACCAGAAACTTTCAAGTTTTGAAAGTCACGAAGATGCTACCATAAACTTTTTTAAGTTTTGACAAGTTGGATTCAGATTTTGTTCTAACACACAAGGACAACTTGGAATTTGTTCTAACACATAGAGACAACTTGGAATCTGATTAATGCAGGTAAGGAGGGAAACCTTGTTTAAGAGAAATAGTATGACTTAGTACTTTAAGGTCTTATGAGAAACCTTGATCTAAAACTGGAGCTGGACCCTTGATATGGCTTTTTAGCAGAAGAATGGGGCACCCACAAGTTCTCGAGATGCCCTCCACATCAACGAAACTAGAGTGATATACCTGTCATACAAACAGTCAACTTAAGGCTTGAGTTCAATTTGCTCAAGGAGTGAATATTATGCTTTGAGTAGCACAACATGAGTTGTATGGAAAATACTCCTAGATTTTAATGATCCACTTGTAATTCAATAAACAACATCCTTCTCAATCTCTTCATCATAATGAATTTTAGCGCACAATAACAATTTTAATAGCCCTTTATAAGAAATTTTGAAATGGCCCAATGTACTAAAGCTATCTTTCCTATATTATCAAGATAATTCTTAATAAAAGATTCACCCGTCTTTGAAGAAGCAAGTACTTTGGCTCGCAAGAGTTTGCTTGCTAGTTTGGTATTGGATAGAGCTCCAGTGGAATATCTTCTAGCACCCTTCTGCTCCAATGTTACTTTATTCCCAACTAAAACATTAAAAGTAAGAACTAAATTATGATGCAGAAGCACAATTGCAATCTCAAGTCATAAAAAAAATAAGCCAACTTTACTACAGAACAAACTAGATGTGGGTGTATTTGGTATTCCTGTTGCTCTCAGGCGAAGAGACGGTGGCATGTAATAGCAGGGCTTCTTTACAAAAAATAAGAACACTTATTATAATCAGGGCATGAAAAAGTGGCATCGATGAATAATCATTTGATGCTTTAAATGGTAAAAGGATTCAAAATGTCACCTTCAAGAAAGTATGCTGAAGGACCTCTGCTGCAGTAGGTTGTTTGTTGGAATCCCATGAGCAAAGTGACTGCACAATAACAAAATACTGTAGGAAGGAAAACTAAATTCTTAACAAGTTCAATTATTTGACTCCCGACAAACTCAATTGTGCCTCAAAAAAAAAATCTCATCCATAGGAACCCTAGCAATAAGAGCATCATCCAAATGTAGGCTTACAGAAATGAGGTCGATAGCATCCTCACTAGCCGATGGGATTACTGCTGCTAAATCTACACTTGAGAAATACAATGAAGTTAGAATAAGATGCAACAACAAATCACATGTAAGAGCATAACATATAGGATTACAGAGATCTGTCATGTAAGGAATGTACGAGTAAAACTGCTGATAATCCCTTTGTATAAGATCTTTTGATTCTTTTCTTTCCGTTCCCCCCATTTTTGCATTATAAAGTAGCATGATTGAACCAAAGGTTGGGCAACAGGCAACCCAATGATTAACGCCTTTGGGAGTGGAAGGGTAGGTCCTAGGCTTGAAAGGCACGCAGTACGATAAAACTGACCCTTATTTTCAAGTAGTAGTAGTATGATTGCAAATTTGATTCAATTGACTGTGTGTTGAACTTGTATTCCGTCTGTTTAACATTTTTGTGTGTTGTTTTTAGAGTGGTGACATAGACGAAGGAAAGATGAGAAAGGGACAGTACGAAGGACCTGATGGAGACCTGGCTGCAATATTGGAAAGGGATGTCTTGGAGACGAGCCATGGTATTAGGTGGGATGATGTTGCAGTACTTAGTGAAGCCAAAAGACTCCTAGAAGAAGCAGCCATTCTTCCTCTGTGGATGCCCTTGTATTTTCAGGTACTTGTTGGTATTGAAGTGTGAAGCTTGACTGCCAATTCTTAACTAGAAAGGTTTTTGATTGTCCTGATGAATCAAAAGTTCTTTGAGATCTGCTTAGCATTCAATATTTTATGTAATTGGTAAATCCTAAAAGCATTAGGAATAGCCAGACTTTTCAATATTTTAAGAGAAAGTCTAGAGGACGGGTTGGGAGGAGAATAGTACTCAACTACTAATAACAAGGCTTTCTATGGTGCTATACTCTAAGGCAATGTTTGGATGCTTGAAGTTGTTGGGTTTATAGCCTTTTGTTTTGATTTTTAGTCCCACATCGGCTAGAAAGGAATGTGTATCTCCATATATATGAGTCTTTACTCTTTATGGAGATGCACATGTAGTGCACATGGGTGTGTGCCATGTGGGATTAATTATTAATGGTATAAAGGCTTAATCAACAATTAATAAGCTGTAAGCTTTTTGCTCTTGGGAAATTTATTTCCATAGGAGATAAGCCCCGTTGGGGCTTAGCGACTCGGACTCGGACTCGGGTTCGGGCTCGGGCTCGGACTCGGGCTCATGAGGCGTAATGTGGCATTTTGTTGGCGCACTTTGCCACTACCCTGAAGTGCAGACAACTGCTTGGCAACCGCCCCGTGGGCTATATATGCAGGTTCTCTCCTCTCTCTCAGTTTGTGGAAGTAATCAGAATTCCAGAGAGAAAACTCTAAGTGTTCTTTAACACAACAGAGTAGTGAGCGTGTTGTTTAACACAAACACTAGTACTTTTTAGTACGCGTGAGTTCTGTTACTTCAAACAGAGAGAGAAGAGTACCATTGCCAGAGGAGTTCACCGTCTTCCGAGGAGTCAGAAGAGAAGGAGTGTTCCAAGGTTTTCCGTCAACCTTGCTGGTTCCTGGAAGCTGTTCGCAGAGGGCGAATAAAGCTTTGAGCAACGGTGATAATTCACCCCAGCAATTCTATCTCTCGCCTGTCATCCTTCTGTTGCCTTTAGCAGTTCTGTCAGTATCTTCTTTTTAGAAGGCACTACTGCCAGTTTGCTACGATCACGAAAATCTCTTTAGATTATTCGTGTATTACGATATCTTTTTAGATTTCATAATTTGCAGAATCCTTCTGGATCTCTGTTGCAAAACCTTCTTTAAGGAGTTGCATTAGAAACGTTGTCTTTACAACTGTTTCATTTTCTCAGTTTTCCATCGAAAAATTGTGCCCCGGCGTTCCCGGCAATAACAATCTCAAAGCTTTATTGCTACGATGGAAAACATTAATGCTTCACTCCTCAACACTGACTTCTGTAAGTTAGAAAAGTTTGATGGAGAGCATTATCAAGTCTGGAAGAGGAAGGTTTATCTCACTCTTCAACTCAGAGACGTTGATCACGTGCTGCTTGAAGAGAAACCTACTGTTCCAGATACTGGGTCTGCTGCTGCAATATCTGCGGCTACTAAACTTCAGGCCAAGTGGAGAAGAGAAAATAGCATTTGCAGGCTCCTTATCCTGAATGCTATGGAGGATTCCCTTGCAGAATCCTATTCTAAGAAGAATATCGCTAGAGACATATGGGAGTCTCTAGAAAAACTCTACGAAGAAGACAAGAACCGCACTAAAATATTTGTGGTTGAAAAATATCACAAGTGGTTCTTTGAGGACGAAAAGTCTATGCTGTCGCAGGTGAAGGAGTTCCTGAAACTGCGACAGAAGTTGGAAGACGAGGCGATGCCCCTCCCCGATAAGTTTGTTGTTGGAGGGATTGTCTCAAAGCTCCCCGCTGGGTGGAGCAAGTTCTATGCAAACATGCATAGGAAGAAGTTGGAGATCACCCTTGAAGATCTCCTACAGGAAATCTATGTTGAGGACCAGATGCGGGCTCAACTGAAGGTGGACACACTGTCCAAGCAATTGGCTAACGCCAATCTGGTTCAGACCAAGGGACCAAAGGGAAAGCAGGCAGCTTTCCACAGCAAGAAGAAGAACCCTGACAATCTAAAAGTCAAGGAAACTTCTATCAAGAAAAAGAAGCCAAAGTCAGAAATGCCTTGCTTCAAGTGTGGTAAGAAGGGCCACTTTAAGAATGAGTGTAAAGAAAAGACCAAGCAATCAGAGCAAGGAGAGCCTAGTAAGGTATCTTTGATCACTGACGTAGTTGCTATGATTGCACAGGTTGATACAGTAAGGACTGACTCTGACTGGTGGGTAGACACTGGAGCCTCCTGCCATGTATGCTCCAGTAAGGAGTGGTTCACCACCTATACACCTACTTCTGAAGTGGTTATGATGGCGAACCAGGCACAAGCTGAAGTGCTCGGGATCGGGACGGTGGTGTTGAAGCTGACTTCGGGCAAGTCTCTGACGCTTCAAGGCGTGAAGCACGTTCCTGCTATTGCCAAGAACCTGATCTCGGGAGGCCTACTCTGCAATGCAGGCCTCAGGATGGACATCAATGCTGGCCAGATGGTGATGTATATCAAGGGAACATATTTCGGGAAAGCTTTTTATACCGAAGGAATGTTCAAGATTCAGCTTGTAAATCAGTCCAATGTAATTAATGTTATTAATGAAGTCACTCATTCTGCTTATACTCTTGAGTTGTGGCATAATAGGCTAGGACATGTTCATTGTAAACGAATAAACAGAATGTCTAGTCTAGGACTTATCTCCAAATGTGGAGGTAAGGTAGAGAAATGTGAAGTTTGTGCTCAAACGAAGATCACAAGGAAACCCTTTCCTCGGGTTAATCGAAGTACAGATCTTCTGAAGTTGGTTCACTCCGATATCTGTGACTTCAAACAGTTCTCTACAAAGGTCGGAATGAAGTATTTCATAACCTTCATCGATGACTTCTCAAAGTATGCGTTCGTCTACTTGCTGAAGGCTAAAGACGAAGCATTCGAGAAGTTCAAGGAGTTCGGAGCTGAAGCTGAGCGACAGACTGGACAACAACTCAAAAGGATAAGAAGTAATCGAGGTGGGGAGTACAGGTCTCATGAATTCGCATCGTTCTGTAAGGAACATGGAATTGTCAATGAGACTACGGCTCCGTACTCTCCTCAATCAAACGGAGTAGCTGAGAGGAAGAACAGGACGTTGACAGAAATGATAAATTCAATGTTGTTGACTGCTGGCCTTCCTAAGTGCTACTGGGGAGAAGCTGCATTGACGGCCACTTTTATTCTAAATAGAGTGCCTCATGCAACTTCTGATATTACTCCTCATGAACTCTGGTTCAAAGTCAGACCTAACTTGAATGTTATTCGAGTGTGGGGGTGTCTGGCATATGTCAAGCTTCCAGATCTGAAGATTCAGAAGCTTGGGACAAGGACTACAAAGACGATCTTCTTGGGGTATGCCGAGAAGAGTGATGCTCGGAGATTTCTTGATATTGAGTCAAATTATATCATTGAATCTCGCGATGCAGAATATTTTGAAGACAAGTTTGCAAGGCACAAGAATATTGTTCTTCCGGATGTTCCGGAGAATAATGAGGGTGCACAAGAGACTGAAGTCTTCAATGAAGATGTGGTCCAAGAAGATGTTGTTGTTGATACAACGATTGAACCAGAACAAGCTGAGCCGTCAGCTAAGCGTGTGAGGAGGCCGAAGGACTTCGGAAGTGACTTTGTCACCTATCATGTGGAAGCAGATCCACTTACCTATGATGAGACGATGAAGACTAGAGACGCGGTTTTCTGGAAGGAGGCGATTGACAATGAGATTGATTCCATCACCTCAAATAACACTTGGGTGTTGGTTGATCTTCCTGAAGGAGCGAAACCCATCGGATGCAAATGGATCTTCAAGAAGAAGATGAAAGCAGACGGAACTATAGACAAGTTCAAGGCTAGGTTGGTAGCCAAGGGGTTTTCTCAGAAGCAGGGGATTGACTACTTTGACACATATGCTCCAGTAGCCCGGGTGACCACCATCAGAATGTTGATTGCTCTCGCAGCAATAAATAAGATGGTGATACATCAGATGGATGTGAATACGGCTTTCCTAAATGGCGAGCTGACCGAAGAGATTTACATGCAACAGCCAGAGAGATTTGTCATCAGAGGTCTTGAAGACAAAGTCTGCAAGTTGGTGAAATCCTTGTACGGTCTTAAACAGGCTCCCAAGATGTGGCATGAGAAATTTGACAAAGTTATAAGGTCAAATGGCTACATGGTCAGCGATACGGACAAGTGTGTTTACACGAAGTTCGCTGATGGAAGAGGTATGATCGTTTGTCTGTACGTGGACGACATGCTTATCCTAGGTACGGATATTAGATGTGTCACGGAGACAAAGAAATTCATCTCAAGCAAGTTTAGTATGAAGGACTTAGGGGAAGCTGATGTGATCTTAGGGATCAAGATCATCCGGACAGACACTGGACTAGCGCTGTCACAGTCTCATTATATTGAGAAAATGATCACTCGTTATGGGTATCGGGATCTTCCAGGGATTGATACGCCGTACAGGTGTGATCTGAAGCTGAAGCCTAATTCAGGGGAAAGCGTCAGGCAGCTGGAGTATGCAAGCGTAATCGGGAGTTTGATGTATGCTACTACTGCCACAAGGCCTGACATAGCTTTCGCCGTGGGAATGCTGAGTCGTTTTACGAGCAATCCAGGTGTTGAACACTGGAAAGCTGTAGAATGGGTTATGAGATATCTCAAGAAGACTCAGACATATACACTGTACTACAGCTGAGATCCGTCGGTAGTGGAAGGCTTCAGTGATGCCAGTTGGTGCTCAGAGGTGGAGAGCGAGAGGTCCACAGGTGGATACATTTTCACAATGGGTGGAGCTACTATATCGTGGAAGTCGAAGAAGCAGACTATGCTCTCGCGGTCATCCATGGAATCTGAGTTCTTTGCACTTGATACCGCAGCCGAGGAAGCAGAATGGCTTCGGGAGCTCATGTATGATCTTCCAGTAGTTGGGACGCAAATACCGGCGATACCGATATACTGCGACAACCAGGCGACTGCGGCGGTGGCATCAAATGACCTCTTCAACGGGAAGAAAAGGACTGTGCGGTTGAAGCACAGGGCAGTACACGATCTTATCAAGAGAGGTGTTATTGCAGTAATTGATGTTCGGAGTCAGGAGAACCTGGCGGATCCGTTCAACAAGGGCCTCAAGCGCCAGCTGGTCGATGACACAGCTTGTAAAATGGGCTTGAAGGCATTCTGATATTGTATTATTGTATTCCTACCATAAAGTTTTATGCTATTAGTTCAAAGATTAATCTACTAGGCATCTAGCTTTTGGTTCAAGGGAGGACCACTAATCGGAAGAATATCAGGAACGGTGGGTACATGTTCTATTGGGCATGGAGAGGTTACGGACCTATAACCACTGTTGTCTACTATTGTTTTCTGCGGAAAACAGGTCCTGTGGGAGGTTGGCTTAAATGCCTTAATGAGTTCTCAGGCATTTGGAATGTCTGGTATGCTTTACAGGAACCATGGTAGCACAGCACTACAAGGAGTGTGACTCCATGCTATGTGTGGCGGTGACTCCACCATGAGGTTCTCGAAAGAGGTAAAGCCTCGGCTATGTTAGCCAAGTCACAGTGGCATAGCACCGCAAATAGGCAGTTAGCCTAATGTTGTATATTGAATTAAAGAGGGATGTAGTCAGCACTACAAAGAGAAGATGTTCCTCATGTTACGGGTGGCACGACACCACAATGAGGTAAACCTAGCTAGGGATAAAGCCTCGGCCTTGCAAGCCATGTCGTAGCGGCGTAACACCGCACAGAAGCGTAAGGCTTCATGCTGGGTAGTTTGGCACTACAAAGGGGCTAGACCTCATGCTACGGGTAGTATGACACTACGATGAGGTTCCCGGTGATTCGGGGTAAGGTCATCGGCTTAAGGCCATGTCATAGCGGCGTAGCACCGCAAAGGAAGCGTTGGACGCTTCATGCCATGTCTCTTTAATAAAGAACTCACCTATAGTGTATGGACAAAGGGATATCAGGCCGTCTCTTGAGGGTAAACTTGTAGACACCCAATATTATACACTGAAACCAGGCTGGCACACGGCCTTAAATGTGCAGCCAGAAGCACATGTAACTACATTATGTGAGTGGAAAGAATTTCAGCTATGATGCAGAATTCAAGGCTTAGTCCATTCTTGTATTATAGTTTGATTTTTGACTCACGTGGGAAGATTCAAGTCTTAAGTGGCATCTATCCTAAAAGCATAATGGACAGTTACTGTGGGGAACACTCGTACTCATATATATAGAGATATGTGGGGGATTGTTGGGTTTATAGCCTTTTGTTTTGATTTTTAGTCCCACATCGGCTAGAAAGGAATGTGTATCTCCATATATATGAGTCTTTACTCTTTATGGAGATGCACATGTAGTGCACATGGGTGTGTGCCATGTGGGATTAATTATTAATGGTATAAAGGCTTAATCAACAATTAATAAGCTGTAAGCTTTTTGCTCTTGGGAAATTTATTTCCATAGGAGCTAAGCCTCGTTGGGGCTTAGCGACTCGGACTCGGACTCGGGCTCGGGCTCGGGCTCGGACTCGGGCTCAAGGGCTCATGAGGCATAATGTGGCATTTTGTTGGCGCACTTTGCACTTAGCACGTCAGCATCGTCGCTAGGCGCATAGTGCGCTTAAGTTGCGCTCGTTGCGCGAGCCACTTGCGCGACCACGTTGCGCGGCCCGTTACGCGAGCCCAGTTACGCTGGCCCAGTTACGCAGCCCAGTACGCAGCCCAGTACGCGCAGTGTGCGCAGCGTACGCAGCGTACGTAGAGTGCGCAGCGTGCGTAGAGTGCGTATGTGCGTATGGCTGGCTGTATATTAGAGCGGGAACGGTTGCAGCAGTTGCTGCATGTTCAGGAGTGGTTCTGCCACTACCCTGAAGTGCAGGCAACTGCTTGGCAACCGCCCCGTGGGCTATATATGCAGGTTCTCTCCTCTCTCTCAGTTTGTGGAAGTAATCAGAATTCCAGAGAGAAAACTCTAAGTGTTCTTTAACACAACAGAGTAGTGAGCGTGTTGTTTAACACAAACACTAGTACTTTTTAGTACGCGTGAGTTCTGTTACTTCAAACAGAGAGAGAAGAGTACCATTGCCAGAGGAGTTCGCCGTCTTCCGAGGAGTCAGAAGAGCAGGAGTGTTCCAAGGTTTTCCGTCAACCTTGCTGGTTCCTGGAAGCTATTCGCAGAGGGCGAATAAAGCTTTGAGCAACGGTGATAATTCACCCCAGCAATTCCATCTCTCGCCTGTCATCCTTCTGTTGCCTTTAGCAGTTCTGTCAATATCTTCTTTTTAGAAGGCACTACTGCCAGTTTGCTACGATCACGAAAATCTTTTTAGATTATTCGTGTATTACGATATCTTTTTAGATTTCGTAATTTGCAGAATCCTTCTGGATCTCTGTTGCAAAACCTTCTTTAAGGAGTTGCATTAGAAACGTTGTCTTTACAACTGTTTCATTTTCTCAGTTTTCCATCGAAAAATTGTGCCCCGGCGTTCCCGGCAATAACAGAAGTAAAATGTACTCAAGTAATTTATACTCTAGTATTGAGATGTTGCAGATGTTTGCTCTTGCTCCAGAATGCATATTTTATTGTCTTACTTTGCTGTTGTTTGGATAGCAACAAAAGTAATTTACCATTTCAGTCCAACGTGATTGACACTTTTATTACGTTTTGGAGCAGGGGTGCATTGTGGAGCACATTACTTCACTAAAGTGAACATTTCAACTTTTTTATTTCATTTTGGAGCACTTTGCTTCAGTTATATGAAGTAAATATTACTCCTCAACATATCCAAGTAAAGGGCTATATACATAACTTATTAAACCACCTTTACTTCAGAAAACTTCAAAAATACTCGAGTAATATTTACATCAGACAGACCCTAAGTATGTTAAATATTGACCAATTTGATAGTTGCACGATAAATATGCAATTAAACTCAAGCAGATAGCTTTCCCTTTTATTTTTTTCTCTTGCCAAGCGACCAGTTAGATTAAAAAGCAATCAATAAAGTCTCTTAGATATTTGATAGGATGCCAACAGTTAACAACATTGTTAACAACATAGCCCCATGTGGACCATACAAGTCCAGTTTTGATGAGATACCAACAGTTAACAACATTATTATTTGTATCTCCTTCTACTAGCAAAATAATCGATTGAGATGACATAAAATAAGGTGGTAGACATTTCTCTTTTTTGATCACCCTAGTATTTCTTCTTAGTTCATGAGCTCAACAAGGACACACATATCTTTAGGCACTGATTTTGAACCATTAAAGAGTATTAGTTGATAAAGAACAAGTATCTTTAGCATTCACAAGAATCGATAGAATATTTATTCTCAAAAAAATATTTACATCTCTAGATTCAATAACAACATTGTCATCCGAATCAAGTAATCTATATTATTTGTTGCTTTTTGCGTAGCCAATAAAGACACTCTTAATTGTTACGGGTCCAAGTTTACTTCTTTTAGGGCCAGGAACCGTGACATAGACTAAATATCCCCACACTTGAAAATGTGAAATATTAGCCTTCTGCTTTTCCATAGTTCATAGGGACTTGTATCATTCCGTTTGGAAGACACCCAATTATCTATATCTATACTACTATATAATGAGAGCAGTTTAATTTAACTGCTTTTGAAATATAATCTTAAATATATTTACTAATTAAAAGTATTCATTAAAGTTAATAGGGACATGTAGATAATTAAGACATGTTTTTTTAGTATTTCTAAGTAGCTTTAGTACACAGTAGAATAATTACATTAGATGTCTTTTTAGTCTTCCTAATAATACTATATGAAATATGTGATATATACTAGTGAATAACATGCAATCAGTAAGTGCTCACTCATAAGGCCTCGTTTGGTTCGCGGAATCATGGGGTTGTGTCACGACCCGTTACCCAAATTGTTGGGCCGGGCCGAGCCATGTCCAGCCTACGCTTGGTTAAAGCGTAGTAAGATGTTCTAAGAATAGACAATAAAGGATCTAAGCAGCTAATAGTTCTAATACCACATTTAAGGGTTCATCACAACACAGCATCTATAAGCGAAGGTAACATAAGCACAGACTTAATAATACACTTCCAAAGTATCTAACTGGAGACAAAGTCCAGTATCAAATATAAGTTCCAAACAAAGTCTAAGTCTCAAAACACATAAAAAATATCTAAGCAAGGTTCCCCGCTGGGGCCTCTTCTGGAGCTAAGGCCAGGTCCTCAAATGCAGTACCATAATATCAATCACATAGAATTTCCTTCTCGTAAAGTGAACCTACAACGTTATCCTGTCAGGACGGGAGCAAGTACAACCTCTACAACTAAAGTACTGAATATATAATGAAAGAGATGTACAACAAAAAATATGGTGTGATAAGTCTATAAAACATGAAATACTGGAAACATGGCCTCATGGTACAACTGGGATCACAGTATCATAGTAACATAGGGAACATGGCATATCTGGAATCATGGTATATCACATAATCTATCATGGCAAGGATACATATGTCATAGAGACAGATGTATATGTAATGTTTAAAACTGGAGCAGGTACGTGATCGTCAATAGATGTACAATGTGCTGGGGGCACATATTAAAATGTACTTCCGTACAAATCACAAGCGATAGATGTACATACGCACAAATCCGCGGGGTAGGCCTACGACAAGATATGTATATAAAATGCTACCTTGCTCGGTAAATACATACGGAGAGGGGGGGCATGATCACGTACTCAACTGTTAGTTTTCCCATAACACTTATTCTAACATGTGAGAGATACGAGAACAGTAAAAACATGTGGGAGATACTGGGAGCAGTATAAAACATGTGAATACTCAGAGCAGTCTAAAGCATAGTGAAACATGTACTGAGAACCAGTAAGAAGCATGTGAAGATATAGGAACTGTCCTAAGCATGGCAGGTACTGAAAGTAATACAACATGTGAAGATTTTAACTTGCTATGTCAAGGATCTGTATTTTAACATGGTTAATACATGTTCTAGCATTAAAAGATAGTAAATGAGTTTGCAAATGTACTTGCCTCGAGCAAAGAAATAATACTAGTACGAAGATATAGATGTCTGGTGTCCTGTCAATAATGATATACAAACTCAGCATCTAAGTTATGTTCAAGATTACACTAGTGGTGTGACACGACTCCTAACTGGATACTAGCCAAGTAAGGACCTAGCATAAAAGTCTAATGTGAAGTGACAATATATCCAAACTAATTTTCTAGAGCCTTTATACTAGTGTAGGGTGAGGTCCAATACTACAATAACTCAAAACAACACAAAACTTGTAAGTCGTAACTACTCAATAAATAAATCAAACTGTACACTGAGTTCAAACAATTTTTGAGATAGACAAAAAGCTCAATTTTAAATAAAGTAAAGCACCATAATGATCCTTGTTAATTATAGAAATTTATACTAATTTTTCTGGAATTTATAAACCCTCATAGATATTTATTAAAAATCAGCAAACACATATATCCTGAAAATGAGTTCTGTTTTCCCATTTTTATAAAATAACAAAAGTAATTCTTAAATACTGGAAAAATTATAATAAATTAGCTAAATTAACATAGTATTCAAATACAATTTATTCCAGATTTTACAGCAATTATAATATATATAAAAATTCAAAAACAGAAAGTAACAATTTCTGGAAAAATAATTAATTACAAATTAAGGATGATACATAAACAAAATCTACAGATTTTGTCGGATGATAAAATAAATATCACCAACATGTCCAGAATGGTCAAATTAGCTAGGATAGCCTACCCATAAGTCCAATTTGGACACAGGGGCAAAATGGTAATTTTGGGTCAAAATGATGTCTACCGTTGGACATACTTTGCACCGAAAAATGTGTCAGGATAGAAGTCTACAAAACCTAGCAAATTATATGTCCACGAATCCAGAATAATGATACGAATCCAACGGTATGTCCGAAATATAATTTCGATGAGCCGATCTCAAAATGATACGTTGACGCAGACACTTGAAATCTGGTTTGCACCGAAATGCATGCCGGAGCAAATGTCTTCAAAACTCAGCAAATTATATGTCAATGAGTCCAGAATGACGATGCGAACTCAACGGTATATCCGAAATTGGATTCCGATGAGTCGATCTCAAAGTGACCCGTTGACTCGAAAAGTGGGATCCGCTTTGCACCGAAATACGTGCCAGGGCCCACGTTCTCCAAATCAAGAAAACTCTATATAAAAATATGCCAGAACGATGCCACAAGTCTACTGGTGGTGTCAGAAATTGAATCCGGAGTCCCGGGTTCAAAAATGGAATTTTACAAGTACAAATTAAAGAATTCGGACGGCCAACTTTGGCGTCGAATTCGACCAACCAAACGTGTTTATAATGAAACGAAACTTAAAGAAGGCAGGTAGAGGGTTATACCAGATGCACATAGGAACTGGTAGCACGCCAAACGGATCTGCAACGACGAAGATACGAACCCGCGAAGTTGGTGTCACGAAACTGCCCAAAAACAGTTCAATTTAAAACGTCAACTTGGTGGCCAGTTTTGAGGTATCAAACGACGAAATTAACGGACAAAAATTGAAAGGAGTGAAGTGCTATATACCGAGATTGCTACAGAGAAAGCGTTCGCCGATCCAACGGTCGGATCTCTCAAAAAACATGCACGAAGTCGTTGCGACGGGACACAAATTTTGAGTTCGAAACTCGCGCGCGCCGACGGGATCTCGTTCAAAACGCAAGAATAGCCTATTCGGCGCGTCGGAGAAGCGGGCGATGGCCTCAGGGTGGTCGACGGAGGCTTGTCGACCTAGGGGGGTCTGGCCACAGCGGCCGTGCAGCGGCACGGCGGCGCACGACGGCGGCCCGCGCGCGCTGCTGCCTACTGCGGCTGCTGCATGTCGCGCTGGATGCGGGGGAGGGGCTGCACTGGCCTGGCACATGCGCTGCGCCGGCGGTCGCCGGTGGTGGCGGAGGCCCGGCGGCCGTCGCGCGGAGGTGGAGATGGTAAGGGGTGGTGGTGACGATAGCAATGGTAATGGTGGTGAACTTGTGATGATGATGGTGGTGATGATGATGGTTGGTGGTGGTGGTGAGGAGAATGGTGGTAGAGAATGGAGGAGGTGGAGGAGAAGGAGGTGGCTGTGGGTGGTGCTCGGCCAGGGTGGTGGTGTTGTTCGGCCATGGGGGAGATGGGCTGTGAGTTGTTTGGGAGGAGAGAGGAAGAGTGTTTTTGTATGTGTGTGTGTGTGTAATAGAAAGAGAGAGAGAGAGAGTGAGAATAGATATTTGAAAAAGAGAGAGAGAGAGAGAGAGAGATGTCGGTTTAGAAGGGGGTGCTCCTGCTTTGAGGTGGAGGGGGTGAGGTGGTGTTTGTTAATAATAGGATATATATATATATTATATATATATATATATATATATATATATATATATATATATATATATATATAAATATATATATATATATATATATATATATATATATATATAGGATTCTTATAAAGTGGAGAGAGAAAAATAGATATTTAAAATAGAAAAATTATGTGGGGTGTTTGGATAATCATGGGAGGACAATATGGACGGGAGCAAGTACAACCTCTACAACTAAAGTACTGAATATATAATGAAAGAGATGTACAACAAGAAACATGGTGTGATAAGTCTATAAAACAGGAAATACTGGAAACATGGCCTCATGGTACAACTGGGATCACAGTATCATAGTAACATAGGGAACATGGCATATCTGGAATCATGTTATATCTCATAATCTATCATGGCAAGGATACATATGTCATAGAGACAGATGTATATGTAATGCTTAAAACTGGAGCAGGTACGTGATCGTCAATAGATGTACAATGTGTGGGGGCACATAATAAAATGTACTTCCGTACAAGTCATAAGCGATAGATTTACATACGCACAAATCCGCGGGGTAGGCCTACGACAAGATACGCATATAAAATGCTACCTTGCTCGGTAAATACATACGGAGAGGGGGGCATGATCACCTACTCAACTGTCAGTTTCTCCATAACCCATATTCTAACATGTGAGAGATACGAGAAGTGCAAATTAAAGAATTCGGACGGCCAACTTTGGCGTCGAATTCGACCAACCAAACGTGCTTATAATGAAACGAAACTTAAAGGAGGCAGGAAGAGGGTTATAACAGCTGCGCATAAAAACTGTTAGCATGCCAACCGGAGCTGCAACGACGAAGATACGAACCCGCAAAGTTGGCATCATAAAACTGTCCAAAAATAGTTTAATTTAAAACGTCAACTTGGTGGCCAGTTTTGAGGTATCAAACGACGAAATTAACGGACGAAAATTGAGGGAGTGAAGTGCTATATACCGAGATTGCGACGGAGCAAGGAGTTCGCCGATCCAACGGTCGGATCTCTCGAAAAATGTGTGCGAAGTCGCTGCGATGGGACACAAATTTTGAGTTCCAAACTCGCGCGCGCCGACGGGATCTCGTTCAAAATGCACGGATAGGCTACTCGACGCGTCGGGGAAGCGGGCGATGGCCTCGGGGTGGTCGCCGGAGGCTCGTCAGCCAAGGGGGGTCCGGCCACAAAGGCCGTACGACGTCGCGACGGCGTACGACGGCGGCCCGCGCGCGCTGCTGCCTGCTGCGGCTGCTGCATGCCACGCTGGCTGCGGGGGAGGGGCTGCGCTGGCCTGGCGCACGAGCCGCGCCGACGGTCGCCGGTGGTGGCGGAGGCCCGACGGCCGTCGCGCGGGGGTGGAGATGGTGAGGGGTGGTGGTGACGATAGCAATGGTAATGGTGGTGAACTTGTCACGCCCCGACTTCCATAAATATAAATTTGGAGCGTGGTACATCTCCAGGCTACGCACTTATACGATACAACACGTGCCGTACTTGCGATTGTCGCCTGTAAAGTCAGAGATAAAATATAGGTACAGGAAAATAACTAACAAATTCACTTCCAAAATGTCATTATCCAAAACGTTACTACTTCCACTTCCAAGAGTTCCATAATTATGCATCACATATCCACTACTATGTCTTATCATTAATTATACAAGTCATATCCAGTACTAAATCTTATCATTAACAAAAGTCTTCCAAGGATGCAGTCACTCGTAGAGATCCTTTTCAACATACTGATCGTTTGGAACTTCCTCCACACCTAGTGAACAAAACTAGGTCGTCAATACGACGAGCAAGCTCTCGGTAAAGGAAATAAAGTAAGGCAAGAAGAATAATGACGCCAAAATATAAAATAGAATACATTCACCCAAATATCTTGAGCACCAACTAGAGTAAATGATACTGTCAAGTGTCAAAGTCGAGTAAGGTCTGAAGATGTAATTAAAACTAATAGAGCCAATACTAGACTTAATGAAAATACAATGTTTAGAGAAACCCCTTTGGATCACACACACCTAGTATCTCGGCAATAATCCCATTTGCCCGGGATCAGGATTATACTAAATGGGCGGTGCTTAGACTTTATCCGTCCCATTAGTATTAAGCATCACATATTTATGCGATATAACTAATAACACCTGAATCATTTCCGGTTTTCCAGAATCAAGTGTTAAAACAATTGTCGTATGACTTAAAATTTTCCAAGAATATCGGAACAAGCTACATTGGATATTACAGAGCCGAATTCGGGGATTCGGAATCCAATAGATACAGAAAATATGAAACAGGAAGTGTGCTAAGCCACACCTCGACAGACCCGTCTGGCCAAACGAGTGTCGAAAAAAGGAACTGATCAGTTTTAAACAAGTAGTATTGCAATGAATTCGATGGTGTGATCCAACTAGTTTTCTCTCCCATCCCGATGCAACTACTCTAAATGATCCATTTAATTATATCGAGCTCTAATGCAACTTATCGTCTTGTGACAGAATCGCAGGACATAATATATAAATGGGAAAGAAGGAGAACCTAAAGCTTTGTAAATTAGCTAACTCTGAAATTTCTAAGAATTTTTGGCAGAGTCTCCTTTGTTTTTCTTGAACCGGAAATTCTACAATGAGCACAAATGGTATAATAAAACCCGGGTACGCCGACCCCTTCGGTGGAGCAACCTTCAACATCGGAACCACACAATATATTCAATTAACAAAGAAAGTAACTTACAATCATACACAAGGATGGCTAATTTCAACAAGTATAGGTTCTAATTTTCATTTTCAAGTCAACAACAAAAGTTAGAATATCTCTATTCATTGATGTTCGTTGACATGAAAATTAAAGATTTTAGAGTATCAAACTCTTTACCAATAAAAGGTTTTTATATAAACATAGGGGGTAATGTGGTTCGATAATCGACAAGTTGTGCATTCATAATTTAATAATCCTATTGTTACTTGAACAAACTAAGAATCACATTCATATTTAATATAAACGGAGACTTTGTTAAAAGATACAACTTAGTAGCGAAAATAAAGATTTGTGTCTTTATACATCTCTAACTCATACGTTATATATATATATATATATATATATATATATATATATATATATATATATATATATATATATATATATATATATATATATATAGGTATGTTGTAAGTATTTTTTTATCATGACCTTTAGTTTTGGATATTCAATAAATATATTGTCAATTCACAAAATCTCTATGTTAGAATGATATAAATCATAGACATAGAAAATATTGAAGTTCTCTACTAAAATTATATTGATATCATTCAAAATAATTTACACAAGTGCACTACTTGCTTGAGGGAAAAATCCTAATTTAACCTACCATAATTTTCAGTTCTAGAAATTTTTTTCACAAATCTTCTATAATACCCAGCTAGTCCGATAAAGCTTCGAATCTCTGCAACATTCTTGGGAGTAGGCCATGATTTTATAGCTTCTATCTTTTTGGGATCCACCGATATCCCTTCTCTGCTAACTATATGTCCCAGGAAGGAAATTTGGTCCAACCAGAATTCGCATTTGCTTAACTTACCATACAACTTCTCTTGTCGTAGAGTTTCAAGTACTATTCTCAAATGTTCTTCGTGTTCCTTCTCATTCTTTGAATGGACTAATATATCATCAATAAACACTATTACAAATTTGTCCAAGTATTTATAAAATATTCTATTCATCAGATCCATAAATATAGCCGGAGCACTAGTCAGCCCGAAAGGCATAACTTGAAACTCATAGTATCCATAACGGGTCCTGAAGGCAGTCTTCGGTATATCTTCCTTTCTGACTTTGACCTGATGATACCCTGATCTGAGATCTATTTTTAAAAATACAGTTGCTCCTCCGAGTTGGTCAAATAACTCATCAATCCTTGGTAATGGATATTTGTTCTTAATAGTTACTTCATTTAGTGCTCTATAATCAATCACCAGCCTTAGACTACCATCATTCTTCTTCACGAATAACACAGGTGCTCCCCAAGGAGATCCACTAGGTCTAATGAATCCTTTAGCCAATAACTCCTTAATTTGTTTACTTAATGCAGCTAGTTCTTCCTTAGTCATGGGATAAACCTTCTTTGCAATAGGTGGACAACCTGGAATCAAATTAATATAAAATTCTACAGCTCTATCCGGGGGTATGCCAGGTAATTTATCAGGGAACACATCTTTGAATTCGGCTACGACCTTGGGCCATTCAATTACTTCTTGATGCTGGAAATATCTTCCTGATGTTTGTTCAAATCTTTCTATTCTTCTTCATCGAATTCTTTCTGATCTCTCACAAATTCATGTATTTCGCTATCGGATAAGGAAAATTGAACTTTTCCTTGTCCACAATCTATAATTGCAGATGTTGAGATCAACCAATCCATTCCAAACACTACATCATAATTGTTCATGGGGAAAACTAACAATTTGGCTTGGAAGTTTCCTCCTCCCATTTTTATGGGACAGTTTCGACATATCCGGCTTACTTCTACCACCCCATTACCGGTAAGGATTCTTAACTTTTTGATCAGGGGTTGAGTTAATATATCATATTTAAATACAAAAGATGCTGATATAAGGGAATGTGTAGCTCCAGAATCAAATAAGACAGATGCAGGACTAGTTGATGCAAGTATAGTACCTGACACCACGTCTCCAGCCGTCACTGCTTCATTAACATTTACCATGAAGGCCTGTCCATGCTTCTTCTTTTTCTTGTTGTAGTTATTTGGACCCGCATTTTGTGCCTGGTAGAACTGGTGCGCTTGAGGTGGTAATGTTGGCCTCTGTTGATTTCCTTGTGCTTGCTGCCTGGGCCTACCTTGGCTAGCATTCCTTGGTCCATTCATATTGTTGATGGTTTGACGAGGACACTGGCGTATCTGATGTTCAGATGACCCACATCTGAGGCATCTGCCCTGAAGCTTCCTGCAATCATTTCTTGTGTGCCCTAGCTTTCCGTAGTAATTACAACTCTGTCGATTCTTATTTTGTCCGGTTTGGAACTGCTTCTGCTGAGCTTGTCCCTGATTCCTTGGCTGGACAGTGATAGCCTCCAGGTTTCGCTTCTGTCCCCCTGACTTGGCATTATCCTCGTCATTTTGCATTCGTTCCTGGTCCCTGGCAGCCTCTACTACCTGCGCATAAGTGGTGCATGCGTATGGTGCTACACTCATCTTCAATTGGTTATTTAGTCCTTCCCGAAATCGGCTTATCTTCTTATCTTCGTCGGGTACCAGGTACGGGGCAAATTTGCTGAGCCTCGTGAATTCTGCTGAATACTCATCTACCGAACTCTTGTTCTGCTTTAAGTAAGTGAACTTCCTTTCAAGCTCCAGCTTGGCGCTCATAGGAAAGAATCTTTCTTCAAACCTTTTCTTGAATTCTTCCCAAAGCACCGTTTTATTGGATTCTTCTGATGTATTGAACTCCACCAGTACTCGGCCACATCCTTTAGTTGAATTCTTACTAAAGACATTACGTCCTCTGGCACGATTTTGGCACCTTTCAACAATCCTTCGGTGCTCCTAAGCCATTGGGCTGCTTCTAATGGGGTTTCAGTTCCCTTAAATTCTGGAGGGTTGACCTTTCGGAAATCTGAAAGATCCCCGGTCCTTGGGGCTTTGGGAACCTCAAGTCTTTCAAAGAGTCTTGCTGAAGTGGCTTGAGCTATCTGAACCTATTGGGCATTGGTCTCCATGAATTGTCTGAAGAGTTCAAGGACATAGGTATTCCGTGACTCAGTGGTAGCTGATGCGGTTGCTAGTGTGTTAGGATCTGGTGATGTAGACATTATCCTGAATATTAAGAATATAAAATTCTTAACACGAGGATGAAAGGTAGGTGTGTGTGACTAAACTACTACGGGAGGAAGAAAAATTTGCAAAACTAATATCAATTGCAAATCAGATAGATACAAAAAGAGCATATTTTCATTCATTTCAGAAGGATACAAAGTACAATATGCTTCCATAAGGGTCATATATTTACAAGATTAACACTAACTAATCTTCTATCATCATAAAAAACTATATATATATACATATATATACATATCTGTCATGAAACAAAATGAAATACGACAGACAAAAAGATGGCCCCTCCCAGGCTCTAACCCTATACATACATATATCCACAAGTTTGCTGCTTAACAAATTATGGTACAGTAGAGCAAGGCCCCCTTCTTCTTCACCAACATCCTTGCTTCAGCCAAATATCGTCCTCTACCGTAAGGATAGTCACATAAGGGTTATCATCAATCCATTCCTCCATAGTCTCCTTGTAATTGGTAATCTCAGGGTGTGCTCGCACATTACCCCTAAGGAACTACCTAAAACGTACTTCCGATTTATGGTACACCTCAGCTCCATCCTCGACCTCCCTAATGACCGGACGTAGGAATCTATAGTAGAGTCCACACACTGGAAGGTCAAGCCAGTCAGGAACGTTCCAACTCTTCCTAGCTCCCTGTCTATACCCATACATGGTGCGGTCACTACCATCCCAGTAAATAGATCATAGGAATCGTCCCATTCCTGCATCCATGAATCCTCATATAAGTAACTCTTAATCAAAAGAATGAATCAATAATGATAATAATAACTTTAGCCACAAGATTCTTGAAATTTAGTAAAATGCATCTTTACTCCTTCACTAAACTTTCATGTTTATCATTCTTCCTCTCCTAGGTAAATCCGACCAGTCCAACATATTCATATACAACCAGTATCAAGCCCCTAAACCTATATCCTATCCCTTATTACCTAGACCTGTATGGGCCACCAATAAAAGACGTGTCACGTCCCGACTTCCATAAATATAAATTTGGAGTGTGGTACATCTCCAGGCTACGCACTTATATGATACAACACGTGCCGTACTTGCGATTGTCGCCTGTAAAGTCAGAGATAAAATATAGGTATAGGAAAATAACTAACAAATTCACTTCCAAAACGTT
Organism: Iris pallida; assembly: GCA_029216955.1. Taxonomy (NCBI): domain Eukaryota; kingdom Viridiplantae; phylum Streptophyta; class Magnoliopsida; order Asparagales; family Iridaceae; genus Iris; species Iris pallida. The sequence continues at coordinate 9,646,468 of JANAVB010032420.1, read as the reverse complement.
ACTACTTCCACTTCCAAGAGTTCCATAATTATACATCACATATCCACTACTACGTCTTATCATTAATTATACAAGTCATATCCAGTACTAAATCTTATCATTAACAAAAGTCTTCCAAGGATGCAGTTACTCGTAGAGATCCTTTTCAGCATACTGATCATCTGGAACTTCCTCCACACCTAGTGAACAAAACTAGGTCGTCAATACGACGAGCAAGCTCTCGGTCAAGGAAAGAAAGTAAGGCAAGAAGAATAATGATGCCAAAATATAAAATAGAATACATTCACCCAAATATCTTGAGCACCAACTAGAGTAAATGATACTGTCAAGTGTCAAAGTCGAGTAAGGTCTGAAGATGTAATTAAAACTAATAGAGCCAATACTAGACTTAATGAAAATGCATTGTTTAGAGAAAATCCTTTGGATCACACACACACCTAGTATCTCGGCAATAATCCCATTTGCCCGGGATCAGGATTATACTAAATGGGCGGTGCTTAGACTTTATCCGTCCCATTAGTATTAAGCATCACATATTTATGCGATATAACTAATAACACCTGAATCATTTCCGGTTTCCCAGAATCAAGTGTTAAAACAATTGTCGTATGACTTGAAATTTTCCAAGAATATCGGAACAAGCTATATTGGATGTTACAGAGCCGAATTCGGGGATTCGGAATCCAATGGATACAGAAAATATGAAATAGGAAGTGTGCTAAGCCACACCCCGACAGACCCGTCTGGCCAAACGAGTGCCGGAAAAAGGAACTGATTAGTTTTAAACAAGTAGTATTGCAATGAATTCGATGGTGTGATCCAACTAGTTTTCTCTCCCATCCCGATGCAACTACTCTAAATGATCCATTTAATTATATCGAGCTCTAATGCAACTTATCGTCTTGTGACGGAATCGCAGGACAGAATATATAAATGGAAAAGAAGGAGGACCTAAAGCTTTGTAAATTAGCTAACTCTGAAATTTCTAAGAATTTTCGGCAGAGTCTCCTTTATTTTTCTTGAACCGAAAATTCTACAATGAGCACAAATGGTATAATAAAACCCGGGTACGCCGACCCCTTCGGTGGAGCAACCCTCAACACCGGAACCATGCAATATATTCAATTAACAAAGAAAGTAACTTACAATCATACACAAGGATGGCTAATTTCAATAAGTATAGGTTCTAATTTTCATTTTCAAGTCAACAACAAAAGTTAGAATATCTCTATTCATTGATGTTCGTTGACATGGAAATTAAAGATTTTAGAGTATCAAACTCTTTACCAATAAAAGGTTTTTATGTAAACATAGGGGGTAATGTGGTTCGATAATCGACAAGTTGTGCATTCATAATTTAATAATCCTATTGTTACTTGAACAAACTAAGAATCACATTCATATTTAATATAAACGGAGACTTTGTTAAAAGATACAACTTAAGTAGCGAAAATAAAGATTTGTGTCTTTATACATCTCTAACTCATACGTTATATATATATATATATATATATATATATATATATATATATATATATATATATATATATATAGGTATGTTGTAAGTATTTTTTTATCATGACCTTTAGTTTTGGATATTCAATAAATATATTGTCAATTCACAAAATCTCTATGTTAGAATGATATAAATCATAGACATAGAAAATATTGAAGTTCTCTACTAAAATTATATTGATATCATTCAAAATAATTTACACAAGTGCACTACTTGCTTGAGGGAAAAATCCTAATTTAACCTACCATAATTTTCACATATTGTAGATTATGTAGTCTTGCATGTGAGTATAAATCCATATATGTCCATACTATGATGTTTAAAATTTTGCTATAAATAATTTCTTCTTGACACAACCAAAAGATTTTCTACAACCTCAAACATGCACCAATGTCAATAGAAACAACTAAAATATAAATCTTGGAAATATGAGAATTCATAGAGTAAAATAAGAGGTTTAAGGATAGTAGAGAGCTTGCCTTGACTTGGGAGTGAACTTAGAACAAATTTAAATCCCTCCAAAATAACCCTAGAATTTAGAATCACAATATATATAAAAATCAAATTTGGATCAACTAAGGAAATGAGTTTAGAAAAAGGAAAAGAGAAGGGAAAGAAAAGTAAATAAAATTATACCTAATTTTCTTCTTGGAAAAAACTTTGGAGAAGAAAAGAAGTTGGAGGAAGAAGAAGAAGTTGAAAGGGAGGAGAGAGAGTGAAAGGGGGGGCAAGAAATGGAGGGGGGGGTTTGATATTTTTTTTTCCCTTCCTTCTTTCCCTCCAAGAATGACACATGTCATTTCTTGAAACTTTCCAACCACAGACAAATGACAAGTGTCCCATTACAAAATAAAATTGCAAAATTTGTTGGAGGGTTTTGATGTTAAAGGATTTATTATTGCATAATGCAATAATAAATGTTGGGGGGGGGGGTTAAATTGACAAGTTGGTATTCCTATTTATAAATAGAAAATATATATATATATATATATATATATATATATATATATATATATATATATATATATATATATATATATATATATATATATACATGGGAATTAATTCTTTGTAGAAAGAATAAATTTATTCATTTATAAAAAGAATTTTTTTTTTCAAACTATGGCAGAACTTGATGATGATGATGGTGGTGATGATGATGGTTGGTGGTGGTAGTGAGGAGAATGGTGGTGGAGAATGGAGGAGGAGGAGGGAAAGGAGGTGACTGTGGGTGGTGCTCGGCCATAGTGGTGGTGTTGTTCGGCCATGGGGGAGATGGGCTGTGAGTTGTTTGGGAGGAGAGAGGAAGAGTGTTTTTGTATGTGTGTGTGTGTTTAATAGAAAGAGAGAGAGAGTGAGAATATATATTTGAAAAAAGAGAGAGAGAGAGATGTCGGTTTAGAGGGGGGTGCTCCTGCTGTGAGGTGGAGGGGGTGAGGTGGTGTTTGTTAATAATAGGATATATATATATATATATAGGATACTTATAAAGTGGATAGTATGTGGGGTGTTTGGATAATCATGGGAGGACAATATGCAGCTTGTGTTCGGGTTCGGTCGAGCCGGGTCGGGTCAAAATCGGACAGGGTGCAATAATGAAATTAAATACGTATTTATGATTACGGGTAAATAAATAATATACGGGAACTCCAATAAATGGAACACAAGTTTCATGCGGGTAGTAGGCTTCATGTGGGCTAGGTCCATACTTTGGGTTGACATGTTGGATCGATGTCGGGTCCCGAAATTAAATTGAAAAATAAATCAGGTTTTACGGTAGATTATTAATCGGCCTAAATTGACCCAAAAATTGTGCGAAGAAAATAAAGCACAAAATAGAGTGTCTGAGTGGGACACGAAGGTCATGGGTGAAGAGCGTCTCGAGTAGATCCTTTATGAGAAGTTGGTTCTGAGAAAACGACTGGTCTGGTGCTCCTAAACTAAAAGTCACGGTGACGTGCAAACGAAGATCAAAGATAAAAGTGGGAATAATTATTCAACGATTAATTGGTCTAAGTTGACCCGAAGTTGCACGATACAACAAAAGCACAAGGGAACGAGTTTAGGTGGGACATGATATATCAAAACGAAGATAATCTTGTCTACTTTAAAACTAGTAAAGAGAGTTTACAGAGATTGGCATCCCTGACACTCCAGATGTGAAAGTTACGGAAAGTAACATTAATGATCACAAACAATTAAATAATAGAATATTCATCGAAAATAATTCATTCAGAAAAATTTAAAATAAACCCTGAAATTCAGGGGGCTTACAGGTTGGGAAAGGGAAGTCATTGCTTTCCTATGTTTGGGTGCCAAAGGAATTTTGGAGGATGAAAAATTGATTCCCACTGGAAGAAAAATTAGGAGGAAAATAATTTCATCCATCCAAGCAAGGAATTTCTTTCCTACCTTGAAGTATTCACTTTTCTTTCCAATTTCCTTAGCTTCCCAAACATTGGAATGAAAAATCAATAAAAAATATAATTTTTCGAAGGAAAGAAAATGCCTAGGAATTGATTTCCTTTCCATTCTTTTTCGCGAACCAAATGAGGCCCAAGTTTGAAGTAAATCTTGAATTATTAACCATACAATTAACTATTTCTACTAAGAAGGATTTTTCCTCTCAACTAAAGTGTTATGTTGTTGAGTGTAAGGTGCGTTGTGTTGAGGAATAATGCCATGCTCTTCAAAAAATAAGGAACTCAGTTAACAGAGTATTCATCGGCCCTATATGAGCGTAATATTTTGATTTTCTTCACAAGTTGATTTTCAACCTTTTGCTTTGCATTTCTTAAACATAGCAAATGCTTCATCTTTTGTTACTTAAAAGGTACATGTATCTACTATAATCATCAACAAATGTAATAAAATACCTCTTGCCATCCCTAATTAACATGTCACTTAATTCACAAATGTTAGAATATAGCAAGTCTAAAATTTTAGAATCCTTTTTCTCAACACTAGGAAAAAGGTTTCTTTACTAATTTAGGACTCGGATATAAAGCAGACATAGCATGAAAAATTTGATGTCAGATTGATGCAGACTCAAACAATATAAGCAGAAGTGACATCTTTATTCATATTAATAGTACTAAGGTGATACACCACCATTACCGGAATATCCATAGCCTCCAAACATTTGGTTCTTCGACAAGATAATATTATCGGGTTCAAACACAAACCTGAAATCCCTTCTTACAAAGTAAATCAACAAAAACTAAATATCTTACCCTGTATTACCAAATTTGTAGTTGAAGCATTCAAATACATGTACCATCCCAAAGGACACATTTTGAATACCTTTAGTGCAGATGCAGAAGAAACATTTCCACTATCATAAGAATAACATAAAGGAAAAGAAAATTGTCATTTTTTGAACATCACCATGGATAAATCTTTTCTGATGCTTACAACAAAAACCCTATATGATAATTTCTTCCTCTAAAACAAAATAAGAAAGAAAAAACTTAGATAATGATCGATTCTATTCTGATGCTTACAAAATCCCCATTATTATATTTATTAAATAATAAATTCTTATTCTAAACCCTAGATAATAAATCAAGTAAGAAATACACAGAGAAAGGAGGGGTGAAGATGAAGGAGTAAGAGATGACCTAGAAAGGGACGGTGACGGCGGCACACAGTAGCCTCCTTGATGGCAACCTTCGAGATCGTGCACGGTGACAACAGCCCCCTTGACGACAACCTCTAAGATCACGTACGGCATCCCCCTTGACGACAACCTCCGAGATCGCATGGTGACGACAGTCCCTTTGCCACTCCAACAAAAAATGAGAAGGGAAAAAAAGGAAGGATAAAGAGAACAAGAAACAAAAGAGTAAGAAATGAGAAGGGAAAAGCAATTATTTGGCTGCTATCAGCGCCAAAATTTTGGAAGAGCGGTAAACTGAAAAAATTTGTGAGAAATAAAATTTGAAACGACACTTTAAAAGTGTTCTGGTTAGTATATAATATTATACGACATTTTAAATTGATATTAAAAGTGTTGTTAAATTTAGGTTAACAACACTTTTAAAAACGTGTCGTATATGATGATAAATATTTAATTACAACGACATGTTTTAGTAGGGTGTCCTCACAAAATAAGAATAATGACACCTATTTAAAAGTGTCGTAAATAAAGTATCGTTATTAACCTATTTGTTGTAGTAGACGGAGAACGGCCATTCTCCGTGCTAAATTACACGGAGAATGGCCATTCTCCGTGCTAAATGACACGGAGAATGATCATTCAAATGTTAAAACACAAGAGAATGGTATTCTCCGTGTTAATTTACACGGAGAATGACATTCTCCTTGTTAAAATACAGGAGAATGACTATTCTTCGTATTATATCGACGGAGAACAGTTGGCAGAAATCTAATTTTTTTTTTTTTGTTTTTTGGAAAGAAATTTGACATGAATAAATATTCAAGAGTTTTCGTTATTCTTTCAAAACGATGATAACTCTTATGGAAAAGAAGAAGATCTTCTATCCATAATTGACCTAATTGTCAGAAAAGAAGAAGAAGAAGAAGATGATGAGCGATGATTGGAGTTCGACTGAAAAAAAAGCACGGTGAACTACGAACGATCTTTGCGATCTCTGCTGAAGATGAGAGCAATGGGATTCAGATCTCTCGTGAAGAAGAAGAAGAAGACGAGAATCGCAATCCAAATCTGAGTTTGTGCGGAGGGGTAGTTATGGTATTAATTTTGTAAATATAGAGCATCTAAAGGGATTCTTGGAATAGTTAACGTGGAAATATATAATTTTGGGCATTTTATAAAATCCATCCTGCGGGTAGATTTTTCATAAAAAGTAACTCCGAAATTGATTTTCTCAGCAATTTTCAGTAATCATTATTATATCACAATTTGACCATGACCCAAACCCATTAAGTGTCTTAAACCCAAAATCCATTAAACTCCTAAATCCAGTCATAACAATAATCATATTTATGGTTCCTTCTCCACTTCCCGAGTCCCAAGCTACCGTTAGAACAGGTCCACTTCTCAAACCTGTATGCTCATCCCACTTTCCTTTCCCTAAATATTATGCTGAAATGATATATAATATATCATTATGGACAACTCTCTCGTCTCTTCCACCTTGGCCTCTGACAGATCCAACAAAGTCTCGACATTGCATCGAGTGTTTCTGGAAGCACCGAGAAAACACCGGAGCGTCAAATCCAACGGTCAGTCCCCGCCGCGACTGACGCCTGCACCGTACGATCTCAGTACCGACGGATCACAAGAGGCCGCACACAGCCTGGTTCCACCCTCGCGCACGCTGGTCACGCGCGCGACCCACTGCGTCCTCCCCACTGCTTCGCACCTCCGGCACCCAGGAAAACTAACAAGCGACCGGGGGTTCCGGTTCTTCTCGACGTCGACGCCAGCTGCCTCGCCTTAAAAGAAGAAGTAGTAGTAAGGTGTAGTAGTAATGCAAGAAGATCAATGAAGAAGAGGATGAAGACAGTTTTATAAACTGTGTTAAACAGGAATAGGAAGTACTGTGCACGTAGCACAGAGCAGGAGCTGTGTCTCAAAAGTGCCTTTCCAATTTCACATAGAAACCTGAATAATACTGTGCACTATTTCAAAAAGGAACCCGGTACTGTGCTCATTTATTGTAATGAAAGAATATTTTAATGTAGGAAAAATAGGTGAAGAGCCTAGGATGCTAATGTTGACCACATAGTAGGGAAGATTCAAGGAAAAATAGGAGAAGAGCCTAGCATGCTCTCTGATACCCAACCAAAAAGGTGGATGCAATTTGCATATAACCCCTCCTAAACTACTCCTATGTACCATAGCTATATTATTACTTAGCCATCATGATGATAATGAGTAGGGAGTAGTAGTATGATATGGTTCACGTACATGTTAGTATTAAAAGACTAGAAAATTTATAAAAAAGGGTTCCTGAAACTTAGGTAATTGTATATTGGACTATATGTTATATTAATGTTTGTGTTTATTTATATATATATTTGGTAGGCTATTAGATTATTTAAAGCTTGGAACCTAACATTCATACAGTCGACCTCAGCTCACACTTGGATTCCAGGCTGTAGGACCGTTGAGCACCTCTAGAGGGGAGTGAATAAAGTGTGTGCGTGTGCAGCAGAAATCATCACCAATTAAAAACTAAGCATCTATATATTATGGCAGGTAAATGATAGTAAATAAAATACGGTAAAGTAAGAGGCAAAAGAATCAAACTCAGTGACACAGCGATGTATATTGATATCCCTCTGAGAGGACTACTCCAGTCTCGAGTACTCTTGCTCGATGTTAATCCACTATGGCACAAGCTAATTGAGAGCTTTCAGTCTCTTACAACACCGTGCTTGGTGACGAACGCACGACCGACTCCATAAGTTAATTTCGAAAACTGGAACGTTTTCTGAATTGCAGCCTCTAATACAACTCTTCAGTACCAAAATTCTAGATTGAACAGAACTGTACTGCCTTTGGCTAAGAGTGGTATAGGCTTGGTTTGAAAGCTTTGCTCGTAGAAAATACTTTAGAATAGATAGAGAAAAGGGTGAATGAGTGATTTGGAATGGTGAAAGTTTATCTCTATTTATTGTGTTTTTGTAGACCGAATTCGGACAGAGTTCGGACTGAGTTCGGATGCATGAATCTCGCATTCGAACGTTGTAGGCAGATATTGTGGAAGACCAAATAGAATTTGAAATACCCTTGACCGAACTCGGACCGAGTTCTGGCTGAATTCTATCAGGGACACAACACTTTGTTTTGGGCCAATTTTGTGTTGGGTTTTGGACTATTTTGGTATGTAAACTTTTGGATATATAGGCTATGGTTTGTGTGGGCTGAAAAACCTAAGCCAGTACCGATCCGATCAATCTTACATACTCTCCTAGACTCAAATAAATATAAAAATATAGAAAAAAAATATAAAACCAATAGCCCTTTGATGACGTCTTTCTTCTGATATTTGAGCAGATTTAAAGACGTTTTTTTCTTGACGATGGTCGTCCAAAGATAAACAGATCTGAAAATCTGAATACCTTTCGGAGGCTTCTCTCCCGAACCCCCATGGGGACGTTCTACCTCGACCTTCGACTGCTGAACGAGCAGCAAAACCCTTGATGCGAGCCCCGGATAGGTCGCTAGGCAGTTCAGAAAAATTTTCTTTTATAACGCCGTCTTTGGCCCATCAATAATTCTTCATTGCATATGTCCTGGTTTGATCACTACCAGAATAAGTCGTTTTAGCGACGCCTAAAGATGTCGCTAAAACGATAAATTACGTCGCTAAAAATATTTATCGACGCAATTACTGACGTTTTGGACTTGTCGCAGAAACGTAAGTCGCTGATCTTTAAAACGTCGCCGAACGTTGCAAAAACCGACGTTCACCGACGTATGATTACGTCGATATATCCTGGGATATTACCGACGTCTACGGTCGTTTCGTCGGTGGATTAGCGACATGTTAAAAGTCGCTACACGTCGGTAAAATCCTGGGAACTTATCGACGTTTACCGTCGTTTTGTCGGTGAATTAACGTCGTTGAAAATGTCGCAAAACGTCGGTAAAATACTGGAAATTTGCTGACGTTTACCGTCGTTACGTCGGTGGATTGGCGACGACTATTATGTCACTAAATGTCGGTAATTCCTGGGATTATAACCGACGTTCACCGACTTTTACCGACGGTCTCCGACGTATAAGGACGTCGGTAAACGTCGGTACCCTGAAAAATTTTGCAGATTTATCGACGTTTACTGACGCAAACGTACGTCGGTGGACGTCGGTAAACGTCGATAAACTTCGATAAATCTGCAAAAAAAATAAAAAAATAAAATACAGAATGTCCTTTTCTTCCTGCAGTTTAAAAAGATAACCATAAAGACACAGTATAACAGATATTCTTTTCTCCCTGGGTTCGTCGACCCCTTCGGTGGAACACTCAACACCGGTAAACGTAAACCACATAAGCACATTAACATCCAATTGAAACGAATAATAACATAAACAACAGTATAACACAATGTAGCAGGCAACAAATAGAATGGGATCCAACAAATAGAATAGGATCCAACAAATAGAATAGGCATAACCAACAAGTATCCAAATAACCAAGTCTACACCAAATAACAAAGTCTACAACCAAATAACCAAAGTCTACACACAACCAACAAATAGAATATGATCCAACAAATAGGATCCAAACATCCAAGTCTACACAACCAACAAATATCCAAGTCACAAACAAAGGATCAAACAAACACAAACAAACAGTCCTAACTTGGACTACTAGGGATCTGGTGCAGGAGGGGCACCGCCGCGACGAAGGGATAAGAACAACTCATACCCCTCAAGTAAAATCGATACCGATGGAGCAGGCAGTGACGTAGATGGAGTCGGTGTCGATGAAGAAGGCGGTGGAGGCGGCGGAGTCGACGACGATGAAGGCGCACCCGGAGGACCAGCACGCTCCAACGCTGTAAGTCGCTGGTTGTATGAATCCATGGTAGATAACAGTCTATCACTGCTCTGGACCATCGAATCCGTCACCAATCTCAGCCTATCGGTCATGGTCACCTGTGCTGTCTGCAGCTCCGTCACCGTGCGCTCTAACCCTCCAATGCTGCGCTCTGTCCTCTCAGTCGTCTCCATGAGCTCCATAATGCCGCGGTTGAGCGCATCCAATCGTGCTAGCAGCACAGGATCGTCCGTAGGGTGCTAAGACTGCTCCTCGATCCGTCGTAGTAGGTCGTCACAGAGAAACTTCATCATCTGGTGGACTCGGGCAGACTCCTGGAACGGCTGTGGACCATGCACACTAGCAGGAGATGCCCTAGAGGACTGGGTCGTAACTAGGGCGCCATAGGATCCCGTACCGTAGTACGTACCCCTATAGAGTCCACCAGCGGCGGTCATCCACAGCTCGTCCGCCGACGGAGCTTGAGTGGGCTGCGAGGAAGTACCGGCCTCTCCTGCATTAGGTGCACTAGCAGCCGCCCGTTCCCGCAGCCTCTGATACTCGGCCTAGAAAGTATGGATAATACTCTATAATTTCTAATTTCTAATTAATGTACTTATTATTACTAACTACATGAAAATTTATTTGCATCATATTTACTAAGTTATATTAAAATTGACATGATGTATTAAATTAAGATAACGTATTGTAATACTTACATAGGTCTGCTCGGCCCTCTCGTCAATAAGACCTTCGCCGTTCCGATGGGTGGCCAGGAAGACGGTCACCATGTCGGCGTTACCGACCTTCCTTACCTGTAATTAAATATATTATCTTAGTAATAATTTATCGAATTTGTATTAAAATAATATTTCTAAAAGAGAAAGACATACCAGACGACGGAAATGTTCCGTCATCGGAATCGACCCACCGCACCACTTCGAGGCATGTTGCCTAGCCGCCTTGGCCTTCTCCGACTTCTCCTTGTACCTTGGCTCATCGAATCGAGCCTTCATCGCATTCCACTGATCAGGGGTAATCCAACCTTGGATCGGCTTTCCGGCACGATCACGATCCTTCTGATCATTAATAGCGTCGTGGATCAGCTTGGCAGCGACGACAGGAAACATCTCCTCGATAAGCTCGGCCCGGTGCGGTGGATAGAAAAACATATCCTAGAAGAGCGCAAACCAAATATTTATCAGTTATATATAATATGAATTAATTATATGATTCATATTAAAAGCAAATCTATTTGTATAAGTTATAAATATTCATTTTATATAAAGAAAATAATTATCGATTTATGATTTATAAATATAAATATTTTATTAACTAATTAAATTAATGAATATATATATAACTATTAAGTAATGGTTACTGGTTAGCGTTAAGTTAGTTGTTAGTTTTCCAATAAGTTTCCTACTATATTATATTTACGTTCTTGCCATTAGGGTTTTCCTTTCCTACCCTATAAATATTGGACACTCCCAATATTTTTACAACAACAATTCCTAATCCTACTTTCCTATAGCTGTAGCCACCACCCCCATTTACCCTATCCCGATCCATCCCAAATCCTCCCAGTAGCTCCGACCACCTCTCCATCCTTCACTGCCATCACAACCGAGCCAATCTCCTGGCCATCGACCCAGCATGACAACGTTTCAAATGCAACACCTTAAAAAAGATGTGCAACAGAGATCCTGGAGGATTCTAAATTACGAGAATCTAAAAAGATTCTACGTAATACAAAAAAAATCTAAAGAGACTTTTGTGCAAGCGACTATCGGCAGTAGAGCTTCTAAAAAGAAGTTACTGTAAAAGGCAACAGCAGCGATGACAGGCGAGAATGAGATGCTTGGGTGAATGAACCACCGTTGCTCAAAGCTTTATTCGTCCCACACGAGCACGAACAGCTTCTAGGAACCAGCAAGTTCACGAAGAACATCTGGAACGCTCGTAAGTCAATATTTGAGACTTGAACGGGCTTCCTGGACTTTACGGACTCCCTTTACTCTCTTCTTGGTGTATCTTTCAAAGGAGGCCAAGGGGCTCTATTTATAGAGTGGAGTTGAGACTTCACCTCTTCTCCTTTCCGATGTGGGACTAAAATACCAATACTCAAAAATAGAGTTTGATATTTTAGATCATCCCACAATCAGCATAGAAGTGTGCCAGTCCACGCCTACCCCCCGAACACTCCCGTGCATGCACGAGACATCCTGGAGTCCATGTCCGAGTCCGAGTCCGCACAAAAAAAATTAACTTGCATCCTTGTTGGATTTAATCATTTTTCCTTCTAGGAAAATATTTCCATATGGCACAAACTTGTGCCCCACGACACCTTATGTGCACACCTCAACACAAGCAATGCATTATATTGAGATACTCACCATTTGGTGTAGCCGATGTAGGACTATCTTTTCTAGTCTAAAGGCAAAAACACCAACAATCCCCCACATATCTCAATATATGGATTGAGCGTTCCCCACAGTTACTGTCCATCATGTATTAGAAGAGATGTCACTACGACTTGAATCTTCCCGCATAGGTTAAGTAACAGCATGATACAAGAATGGACTAAGCCTTGAATTCTGCACCATAACTGCAATTCTTCCTACTCACATAATGACATCAACTGTGCTTCTGGCTGCACATTGAAGGCCTTGTGCCAGCCTAGTTTCAGTGTATAATTTTTGGGCGTCTACAAGTTTACCCTCAAGAGACGGCCTGATATCTCTATCCATACACTATAGGTGAGTTCTTTATAAAGAGTCATGGCATGAAGCATTGCGCTTCTTTGCGATGATATGCCGCTATGACATGGCTTAAAGCCGAGGCTTTACCCCACCTGGGTACCTCATCGTAGTGTCATACTACTGTAGCATGAGGTCACATGCCTCTTTATAGTGCCAAACTACCCAGCATGAAGCCTTGCGCTTCCGTGCGGTGTTACGCCGCTATGACATGGCTCGCAAAGCCGAGGCTTTACCCTACCTGGTACCTCTTCGTGGTGTCATGCCACTGTAATATGAGGACATCGTCCTCTTTGTAGTGCTGTCTACTTCTCTTTATTACGATTATCATACAGCATTAGGCTACCTGCCTATTTGCGGTGCTACTCCGCTGTGACTTGGCTTGCAAAGCCGAGGCATCACCCCTACCTGGGAACCTCATGGTGGAGTCACCCCACTGTAGCATGGAGTTACACTCATTGTAGTGCTGCGCTACCGTACTTTCTGTAAAGCACTCCAGGCATTCACTCTGCCTGAGAACTCATTAAGGCATTTAAGCCAACCTTCCCACAGAAACCGTTTTCTGCAGAAAATAATAGTAGACAACAGTGGTTATAGGTCCGTAACCTCTCCATGTCCAATAGAACATGTACCTACCGTTCCTGATATTCTTCCGATTAGTGGTCCTCCCTTGAACCAAAAGCTAGATGCCTAGTAGATAAATCTTTGAACTAATAGCATAAAACTTTATGGTAGGACTACAATAATATAATATCAGAATTCCTTCAAGCCCATTTTACAAGTTGTGTCATCGACCAGCTGGCGCTTGAGGCCCTTGGTGAACGGATCCGCCATGTTCTTCTGACTCCGAACATCAATCACTGCAATAACACCTCTCTTGATAAGATCGTGTACTACTCTGTGCTTCAACTGCACCGTTCTCTTCTTCCCGTTGAAGAGTTCATTTGATGCCACTGCTGCTGTCGCCTGGTTGTCACAGTATATCGGTATTGCCGGTATCTGAACCCCAACCACCGGAAGATCATACATGAGCTTCCGAAGCCACTCTGCTTCATCTGCAGCAGCATCCAATGCAAAGAATTCAGATTCCATGGAGGAGCGAGATAACATAGTCTGCTTCTTCGACTTTTACGATATAGCACCTCCGCCCATGGCGAATACGAATCCACCTGTGGAATACTCGCTCTCTATATCTGAACACCAGTTAGCATCACTGAAGCCTTCCACTACTGACGGATCTCTGCAATAGAAAAGTGCATATGTCTGAGTTTTCTTGAGATATCTCATAACACGCTTCACATCTTTCCAGTGCTCAACGCCTGGATTGCTAGTGAACCGACTCAGCATTCCCACTGCAAAAGCTATGTCAGGCCTTGTGGCAGTAGTAGCGTACATCAAGCTTCCGATGACGCTAGCGTACTCCAACTGCCTGACGCTTTTCCTCGAATTTGGCTCCAGCTTCTGATCACTCCGGTACGGTGTATCAATAATAGGAAGATCTTGATACCCGTAGCGAGTGAGCATCTTCTCAATATAATGAGATTGTGACAGCGCTATTCCAGTGCCTGTCCGGATGATCTTGAGCCCCAGGATTACGTCGGCATCCCCCAAGTCCTTCATACTGAACTTGGTCGAAAGAAATTTTTTTGTCTCTGTGACGCAGCTTAAATCCGTACCTAGGATTAGCATGTCGTGCACGTAAAGACATACGATTACTCCTCTTCCGTCAACAAACTTCGTATAGACACACTTGTCTGTTTCACTGACCCTGTAGCCATTTGACCTTATCACCTTGTCAAACTTCTCATGCTACATTTTGGGAGCTTGTTCCAAACCATACAGAGACTTCATCAACTTGCAGACTTTGTCTTCCAGACCTCTGACGACAAAACCTTCTGGTTGTTGCATGTAGATCTCTTCGGTCAGCTCGCCATTAAGAAATGCCGTTTTCACATCCATCTGATGTATCACCAGCTTGTGTATTGCTGCTAGAGCAATTAACAATCTGATGGTTGTCATCCGAGCTACTGGAGCATAGGTGTCAAAGTAGTCGATCTCCTGCTTCTGAGCAAACCCCTTGGCCACTAGCCTGGCTTTGAACTTGTCAATGGTTCCATCTGCTTTCATCTTCTTCTTGAAGATCCATTTGCATCCGATGGGTCTTGCTCCTTCTGGCAGGTCAACCAATACCCATGTGTTGTTGGAGGTGATTGAGTCAATCTCGTTGTCTATTGCCTCCTTCCAGAATACAGCATCTCTGGTCTTCATCGCCTCATTATAGGTAAGCGGATCTGCTTCCACATGATAGGTGACGAAGTCATCTCCGAAGTCTTTCGGCCTCCTCGTTCACTTAGTTGACGGCTCAGCGAGTTCTGGTTCAGCTGGTGTCTCCTTGACGACAGCTTCATCTTGGACTACTGGTTCATTAAAGACTTCTATCTGCTTTGTACCCTCATTATTCTCCGGAAGATCCGCGAGAACAATATTCTTGTATTTTGCAAACTTGTCTTCAAAGTATTCAGCATCGCGAGATTCGATGATATGGTTTGACTCGATATCAAGGAATCTCCGAGCATCACTCTTCTCGGCATACCCCAAGAAGATCGTCTTTGTAGTCCTTGTCCCCAGCTTCTGAATCTTCAGATCCGGGAGCTTCACATAAGCCAGACACCCCCACACTCGAACGACATTCAAGTTAGGTCTGACTTTGAACCAGAGTTCATGAGGAGTTATGTCAGAAGTTGCATATGGCACTCTGTTCAGAATGAACGTTGCCGTTAGTGCAGCTTCTCCCCAGTAGTACTTTGGAAGACCCGCAGTCAACAGCATGGAGTTCATCATCACTGTCAACGTTCTGTTCTTCCTTTCTGCTACTCCGTTGGATTGAGGAGAGTACGAAGCCGTTGCCTCATTGATGATTCCATGTTCTTTACAGAATGATAAGAATTCATGAGACCGATACTCCCTGCCTCGATCACTCCTTAACCTCTTGAGTTGTTGTCCAGTTTGCCGCTCAGCCTCGGCCCTGAACTCCTTGAACTTCTCGAATGCTTCGTCTTTAGACTTGAGCAAGTAGACAAAAGCATACTTTGAGAAGTCATCGATGAAAGTAATAAAATACTTCATCCCGGCCTTTGTAGAGAATTGTTTGAAGTCACAGATATCTGAGTGAACCAACTCCAGAAGATCTGTGCTTTGATGGACCCTGTGAAAGGGTTTCCTTGTGATCTTCGTCTGAGCACATATTTCGCATTTCTCTACCTTACCCCCACACTTAGAGATAAGTCCTAGACTAGACATTCTGTTAATCCTTTTACAATGAACATGTCCTAGCCTATTATGCCACAACTCAAGAGAATAATCAGAAAAAGTGATTGCATTTATATTATCATGCTGGGTTACAACAAGCTGAATCTTGTACATTCCTTCAGTTTGGAAAGCTTTCCCGAAGAATGTACCCTTCTTGGACATCACCAACTGGCCAGCATTGATGTCCATCCTCAAGCCTGCGTTGCAGAGCAGACTTCCAGAGATCAGGTTCTTAGCAATTACAGGAACATGCTTCACACCTTGAAGCGTTAGAGTGTTCCCTGATGTGAGTTTCAGCTCCACCGTCCCGATCCCCAGTACTTCAGCTTGTGCCTGGTTTGCCATAATGACCTTCTCTAAAGTTGGCTCATAAGAGACAAACCAGTCTTTGTCTGAACAGACATGGCAGGTCGTACCAGTGTCTATCCACCAGTCCAAGTCAGCCCCCATAGTTGCAACCTGTGCTATCATGGCAACTAGATTAGTAATCATAGAAACCTTACTAGGCTCACCTTGTTCTTTGGGCTTGGACTTGCATTCGGATTTGTAGTGGCCCTTCTTGCCACAATAGAAGCAAGTCACATGGGACTTGGACTTCTGCTGCTTGAAAGCAGGACCCTTCACTTTCAGATTCGTGAAGTCCTTCTTTTTGCGATGAGAAGCAGCCTGCTTCCCCTGGTACTCTCTGGTTTGGACCAGATTTGCCTTCGCCAGTTGTTTGGACAGAGTATCCATCTTTTGTTGAGAGCGCATCTCGTCCTCAACATGGATCTCTTGCAAGAAATATTCCAAGCAAATTTCCATCTTCTTTCGATGCATCCTTGCATAGAAGTTGCTTCATCATGCAGGAAGTTTCACGACGATCCCTCCAACGACAAACTTGTCGACGAGGGGCATGTTCTCGTCTTCTAGTTTCTGACGCAACTTCAGAAACTCCTTCACTTGGGGCAGCATCGCCTTCTCGTCTTCGAAGGTCCACTTGTGGTATTTTTCTACCATGAAGATCTTGGACCGGTTCTCGTCATCTTCATAGAGCTATCCCAAGGAGTCCCATATCTCTTTGGCAGATGTCTTCTTGATGTAGGACTCTGCCAGAGAGTCTTCCATGGAATTGAGTATCAGTAGTTTGCATATACTGTTTTCTCTCTTCCACTTCGCTTGCTTGGTCGCAGCAGCGGCCACAGCCGCAGCAGATCCAGTGGTTGGAACGATCGGTTCTTCTTCTGACAGCACGTGATCAACATTCACGAGTTGAAGATTTAAAGTGACCTTTTGTCTCCATATCTGGAAGTGTTCGCCATCGAATTTCTCCAACTTGTTAAAGCAGGTATCGATGAACGAAGCACGAGAATTATTCATCTTCTCAATAAAGCTTTGAGATTGTTAGTGCAGAGGCACAATTTTCGATAGAAAATTCTGAAACAGAAACAATTGTAAAGACAACATTTCAAATGCAACACCTTAAAGAAGATGTGCAACAGAGATCCTGGAGGATTCTGAATTACGAGGATCTAAAAAGATTCTACGTAATACACAAAAAATCTAAAGAGACTTTTGTGCAAGCGACTATTGGCAGTAGAGCTTCTAAAAAGAAGTTACTGTAAAAGGTAACAGCAGCGATGACAGGCGAGAATGAGATGCTGGGGTGAATGAACCACCGTTACTCAAAGCTTTATTCGCCCCACACGAGCACGAACAGCTTCCAGGAACCAGCAAGTTCACGAAGAACTTCTGGAACGCTCGTAAGTCAATATTTGAGACTTGAACGGGCTTCCTGGACTTTATGGACTCCCTTTACTCTCTTCTTGGTACATCTTTCAAAGAAGGCCAAGGGGCTCTATTTATAGAGTGGAGTTGAGACTTCACCTCTTCTCCTATCCGATGTGGGACTAAAATACCAATACTCAAAAATAGAGTTTGATATTTTAGATCATCCCACAATCAGCATAGAAGTGTGCCAGTCCACGCCTACCCCCCGAACACTCCCGTACATGCACGAGACATCCTGGAGTCCGTGTCCGAGTCCGAGTCCGCACAACAAAAATTAACTTGCATCCTTGTTGGATTTAATCCTTTTCCTTCTAGGAAAATACTTCCACATGGCACAAACTTGTGCCCCACTACACCTCATGTGCACACCTCAACACAAGCAATACATTATATTGAGATACTCACCATTTGGTGTAGCCGATGTGGGACTATCTTTTCTAGTCCAAAGGCAAAAACACCAACATTCACCACCACTATCGTCCCCACCAAGTCACCACGAGCAACAGCACCACCCTGGCCCATCCGGCCATTCACACCACCGGCCCCCCAATCCAAACAGCCGCACCACCATCTCACCCGTCGATCACCACGGCAGACCGCGTCCCCTCGCCATCCCTGCCATTGCCCCCACTCCAACCCGCCACCGCTAATACCTTGCCACTGGCCAAATCCAGCCCCGACACCACCTAAACACAATCACACCCATCACCACACAGGAAAGAAGGGGAGAGAACAAACTAACCTATCTCGCGCGTCCCTCCACCCTTCCGTTGCCACTCCGTCGGTGCAACCGCGCCCCGCCCTTCCAGACCTGGCGCTCCCCTTCGCGCCCCCGCAACCCGACGCTCTGTCCGGTACTGCCTCCTGTGCCGGCGCCGCCAACGAGCCTCGCCTCCGTGCGCCAGGCTGCTCTGGTAACGATCCCCCTTCTCTTCGTCTTCCCTTCTCTTCTTCTTTATTCCTTTTTTCTCTCTCCTCTTAAGCTGCGAACAGCAGCTTAAGTACTGTTGAGTTTTTTTTGGAAAAGGGGAGTTGACCAGACCGAGGGAACAACAATTGTTGTTGTTCATTAAAAAAACACTATTATTATTAATATTAGCTGGATTGGGGCTCCTATTTATTGGATTAGGATTATTATGTGGGCTTTGAACCCAATAGAAATCTTATTTGATATATTAAACATTTGTGTTGGGCCAGCACTGATGCATTCCAGTTTTTGTAAATTTTGGATAATATGCTTTTGGGCTGAGCTAGTTTCTTATATAAATTTTAGTATGTGAATATTATGGGAATTATAAAAAAAAATATAATTGTACTTTTAAAATGTATTTGTGAAAATGGTAGTATATATATTTCATGATAATATAGATTTTGGGCCATCAATTAGGAATATGTTAGTTGTACATTAGTGTGTATTAATTAGTATTCTAATTAGTAGTTTACTTGATACTAGATTATTATTTTCTAATAAATAACATTAATAATTCTTAGGTATTTAGTTTAATAATATTGTAGTTAATAATATTTATCTAGATTTTACCAGTATAACTATAATATTAATATCTTCAAAATATTTTAACTCTTGCTGATATTTTAACTAACATTTTTAGATAATAATACTTTGTAACTATTTTTCTAGTTAATAGTTAACAAACATTTTAGATTATTAGAAATTCTTCGAATGAGATAGTTACTTCTATAGCTTGACCTAAAGACAATATTTGACAAAATTAGGATTTTGGGTCTAAAATATTTTTCTTGATTTTACAAGTATTTATATATATATATATATATATATATATATATATATATATATATATATATATATATATATATATATATATATATATATATATATATATATATATATTTTAAAATATATATACATATATATATATATATATATATATATATATATATATATATATATATATATATATATATATATATATATATTTCTAGTAAGATATAGTTTCTAATATGATACGTATTTTTGAATGGGTCTCAAAATAGCTATTATGTACTTCCCCAAATAAGTTTATACATTCCCTTTAAGTTATTAATTTTGATCGCAACTATTATAGTCATTTTCTATTTCTTGATTCGATTATCGTGCCGAACTCTGATTTTAGGCTTCTATATACCAAACTAGGCTATTTGGACTATTTTGGACTCAATAAAACTACATGTACCGTTATTTGGGACCATCTTGTGGAGCATGGCATCGTACCTATCCGCGTCGATACGTTCATGTCGTGCACGTCGACTCCAATAAATTGAAGTGAGTACATTCTCTGATAGTTTTCATTACCTTGATAGTCTCTATGATATCAGTTTGTAGTGTTATGCTTGATACCTGACACGAGAGTACACAGATTGGTATAACTTGGATCCCGTCATGAGATGTTATTCCTGGTTATTCTGGTATACTGGTACATGACATGTTCTTGATTATTGTTCTTGTACTTGTATGGACACCGATTCCTAAGAGAATTTACTACCCTCTTAGAGAATCTCTTGTCGTAATGTGCCATGGTTGGATCCATTATACTAGTTGGGAGATGGCGAGATATTTGGAGATTATGTGATCATACCCCTACTTACTTGTGCATAGCTCGCCCTCGCCACACGTAGGGTGTAGCCTGACCTTACTTATACTTGTGTATAGCTTCCATGTATGGCCGGCTTGATTTCCTGGTTTATCTGTACTTGTTCTTATGCATAGCCGGTCATATGGATAGCATGATCCTAGTCCCAAGCCGATCACATAATAAACTAATATCTCAAGGCACTGTCTAGTAGTAGTACATGTTCTATTCCAGATTATTTCCTACTGTTATACTGTACTCTTGATTACTTACAGTACATTATTACCAAGACATGCTCACATGATTTTTTTTGCTTTCAATTCTACTTATCCATCATGTATTCATTGCTTCCTGTTATTTATAGTTTTTGTCAATTTAATGGAATTGCTGTTATTTTATGTTCTTCGCTCCAATACTGACTGGATAACCAAATTTCTTAGGAGTTGTTATGCCCCACATACTTGGACTACATGACGATGCTAGCTAAGACAGATTCTCGATGTTCCATTGACCGTGAGTTGACTTCTGGGAGCTCTAGGCCATTATTTCTTTATTTAGATTGTGTTTTCGTTATCGGATTTGTCTCCGATATATTCTTGTCACATATGATCATTTTGTAGACTCTAGTTGAATCTATATTATTGATATCTTTCATATTTCATATCTTCCTTAGCTGTATGTGATTTGAGTACAGATTATTATTGTAGGTCATATATGTTGTAGATATTTATTGGGTACTTGACAGCGTTCTACCGTCGATACTGTGGCGTAGGCTGGGCGTAGCCCACGTACTTGTGCCCGAATATCCGGGTACTGGTCGTGACACATTTTTATGGTGGCCCATGGAGGTCAGTCTTCGCAACTATTCTGAAGTCGTGGTAGTACTTAGGCTTAGCCGTACTACTGCAAGCCAGCCCTAGGATTAGGATTTGAATCATAGAATATTCTAGGAGTTTTGGTACTCAATCACACATTAGGATCTCTTGATAGATTCTAGGGATGACCCCTGAGAATCTTACTACGAACTATATTAAGTCTATTTTCGTTCGCTTTTTCTTAGTCCGATTTTTGAATGTGTCCGTTGTCGAACCCAATTCTTGCATTAAGATGAGTTTTATGGACCCTAGAAGGAACACAAGAGTAGAAGTTGAACTTATAACCATTTAGGTTGAGGGAAGAAAATGATTTGCCAATCTTATATATATGAAGGTCGAGAATTACTTTAGGTTATATTCTAGGAATTTTGAATTTTGACCAAGATAGTACCTTTGGAACTTGAGGGTTTGACGAAATAGGTTGAAAAATAAACAGAAGATAACAATTTAGAGAAACATGGATTATATAGTCAGGCCGAGAATGATTTATGAATGCGGGTTATAATTTGAAGGTTAGAGGACAATATTGTATGGACTTGCGACAAAGAAAAAATAATAAAGAGAAATTTATATAAATCTTATTACAGTGGTAAGAGCCATCAAAGGAAGTGTTAAGTTGTCTTCTTGCTTGAGTAGCCAAGGAAGAGGCACGAGATGCGATTATTATACAAGGGATGGAATTTCAAAAAAAAATCAAGGAATTACCAAGACGAAAATAGTAGAAGGATTTGAATAAATTTGCAGGAGTAATGACTGAGAATTGGATTAGGGATACTTAGGGTTTACAACTTATTTAGAGGATCTGACAAGACCAGAAAGTTATACAACTTGGATTAGTTATTGACACATGGAATTTTAAGAAACGGTTACATATATAGAAATTATGATTTCTACATGATTGTCAACATTTAATTTGATTATGGACAATAATTAAGATTGCTTAAATAGGGCAAGGAATGATTTTGGGACTAGATTTCTAAGACCTCATCAGTAGAAAATTTCAATGATGTGGAGGAAACATTGTGGATGATAAGAGTGATGGGAAATTTTGATACTAGAAGAATCTGACAATTTAGACGTGGAAAGTCTAAAAGAATGTATACGGATATCAAATAGATAAAGGACCTTAGGTATAAAGATTAGGCCATAAGATTATCAATAAATGGTAGTTAGTGACTTGGAAGTCACGAGGAAGATTTAGTAAGGAAGATTTTGATTTTAGACAAGGTGGACACCTTAGAGGTTGAATTTTTTGCTTTCATTGATTTTGGACAAGTACAAGAAAAAAGAAAGAGCAACGATTTCGTTATGACCAGATGAGCAAGAATAAATTTCTATCATCATTTTCTTCGTCTTACCATCCTTTCTTCGTTTACTTATCTCTGTCGTACTTACGTCCATCAAATTATCTCATATCTAAATTTGTTATCTATACTTTGAAATCTCTTGAATTTTCGTACCTCTTTTCTCGAGGAAGGTAAGGAAGTATCATAATCATCTAGCTCGAAAAGGACAAAACTTGTTATCATGTGATAATCCTGGTAGGAATATGAAATGTTGAACGTTGTTGTAGAATTAGCGGGAGAAGGATATGATTGAGATTGGAAACAAAGACAAGAGACCGGTAGTATCAATTTGGAAATGTTTACACCTAGAGAATTATTTTAGAGTATGGACTACTTCAGAAAGAACGTAGGAGGAATTTGAGAAAGAAAGATAGTGAAATATACATTGATGGTGAGGACTGTAAAATTGTGAGACTCGTCTCACTGAATTGGTATGTATATACGGATACATATTTTGTACTGTGTTTTGTATTTTCTTGATTTTCGGAACGCTTTAAAATTTTTTCCAACTTATAGATTTTCTCCTTGATCGGCATATCGCCAGTATACCATTGTATGCCGACGGCATGCCGATCACTCTCGTTTTCTGTTATACGTATTTTCAGTGTACGTATAGAGAATTCTGGCCTTTGTCAGGTGACCCGTGTTTTGACTTGTATTTCTTAGCCTTGCTTTGGTTTAATTTTGACTTGGTTTAATTTGGTTTAGTTGGATTAAGATGAGATGGTTTTGTATAAAACCCAAACTTCTCTCTCTCTCCTCCATTATTTTATTTCTCTTCATCTTTTTTCTTTTTCATTTTCTCTTCCAACCTAAGACAAGTACATCTTGCCAAATGTTGGACAAATGTTATGTTGTTTGTTCTAAACTCTTCCTTACATAATTATAAGCCACTTTAGTACTTAGTATTTTTTATTTTGGTGGATAATTTCTTGTAGATCTAAGTTTAATCAAATCTTGGTTTTCTTGGGTTTTGATCTACCAAACTTTATTATTTTCAAGTTTTGATTGTTCCATGTTGTAGAGAATTTGATTTTACTCAAAATGGACCTTTGAAAACTCGAATTTCAATTTATTTTGAGTGATTTGTGAACTTGGGAAGTTCATGGGTTCCATGAACACATGTTCTCGGATTGGAGAAGAAGAACAGTGCTGGGCGCATAGCATTTCCTTACGCCCACAGCAGTCTTCCTTTGGGTGCATAGCCATTTTTATGCGCCCAAGGCCCCCAGCTTCCTGTGCTCAGGCGCATGGCCCTTTGCACATAGCCCTGGACGCATAGCCTATATATGAGCTCAAGTACACCCTGTTCACCCTTCGCTTGGGCGCATAGCCCTGATTATGCGCCCACTTGCCAAGGAAAATAGTCTCCTGGCCTTCTTCCAAGTACACCCTGTCCCCATCATGTGGGCGCATGACCCTAGGCGCATACCTTCCCTAACACTTGACTCTCCATGATACGACTAGCCCTAGGTACATGCTTCATGCTTTGGGCAAATAGACCTAGGCGCATGCTCTCCTTAGGCGCATAGCCCTAGGCGCATGCTCTTCTTAGGCGTATAGCCTTATGCGCATAGTCCTGGGCGCATGCTCTTTTGGGTGCATGCCATGCTCTAGGCGCATGGCTTCCTAGGCGCATGCCATCCCTTGTGCGCATACCATCTCTTGGGCGCATGCTCTCCTGGGCGCATGCTATCCTTGGGCGCATGCAGCCCCTGGGCGCATGCTGTCCCCGGCACTACAAGAAAAATGACCATTTACGGCGTGCGAAATGCGTAGTAAATGATCTTTCACGACGTACTTTTTTATGCCGTAAAAGGTCATACCGTAAATGACCCTATTATTTACGGCACACATTCGAACGCTGTAAATAACCATCGCTATCCTTTAACAACACGTATTAGAACGTTGTAAATGACAACTGCTATCTTTTTACAACGCACATTAGCATGCCGTAAATGATCTTCTCCCATTTTTAACAATGTACATTCTAACGTTGTAAATGATCTCTCTATCTTTTTACAACGCGTATTTCGAACGCTGTAACTGACTCTCTTAATCTTTTTACCGAACGCCGTAAATGACACTATCTATCTTTTTACAACATGCATTCGAAATTTGTAAATAACCATGTCCATCTTTTTATAATGCACTTCAGCATGCTGTAACTGACCATCGTTTCTTACAACATGCTTGTGGCCAGGCATTGGTTAGGACAACAACAACAATGCGTGCACGAATCAGACAAGGTGGGAGAACAAATATAATATCAACAACCAAATATATAGTAAAGCCTCTGCCATGTACAACCAAAATGAGTTCCAATTCACTTTGACAGAAATGCAAGTGCCACTTTCACACACACACACAACACACACACACACATATATATAAATAATAATAATTCTTATATATATATATATATATATATATATATATATATATAATGAGTTCCAATTCACTTTGACAGAAATGCAAGTGCCACTCACACACACACACACAACACACACATATATATATATTTTTTTTGCTGTAACCGACCATCGTTTCTTACAACATGCTTGTGGCCAGGCATTGGTTAGGACAACAACAACAATGCGTGCACGAATCAGGCAAGGTGGGAGAACAAATATAATATCAACAACCAAATATATAGTAAAGCCTCTGCCATGTACAACCAAAATGAGTTCCAATTCACTTTGACAGAAATGCAAGTGCCACTCTCACACACACACACACACAACACACACATATATATAAATAATAATAATTCTTATATATATATATATATATATATATATATATATATATATATATATATATATATATATATATATATATATATATATATATATATATATATAAAATATATATTCCGTTGTAATTCAAATTCAAATGGCACAATTGCAAGCAAACCAAAATTCAATAAAGCTTTTGCTAAGTGCAACCAAAATTATATTTCAAATTCAAATGGTCCAAATACAAGTCTCAAACAAATATTCAAGTGCAACCAAAACGAGAGCTCAAATTAAAATGACAAAAATATAAGTTTCAGTTGATAAGATCTCCTTGTCAGTGCCTTGCCTACTGAAAGAAAGCTCACATCATCTATCTCTTCTTCGGTACTTGATAAGATCTCACTGAGTGGCTTTGGGAACAATGCATTGAGTTCCTGACATTGCAATTATAACATTGTGTTATCACCCAAAAAGAAAAACTATATGTTGTACGATAATGAGATTGAATCTTAAATTACTTTAATATATGTTAGCAAAACTCTTAACATGCAAGTTGTGTATATCTGTATCATGTTTTCTGTTAAAAACCATATTATTTCTTTCAAACCAAATTCTTTAACATATTGTTGTCGCCATAACATACCATTATCAAGTATCATTCTCATGTACTCTTTTCTTCCTCCAAAACCTCATACAAATATGGACATTCAAGAAGGGTGTCTTCTGTAGACGAAATAAAGCTAAAGGTCTTATTTTTCATTTGTAAAAACTTTGTAATTTAGAAAGGTGATGATACAAATGAAAGGAGACTCGTAGAGGGATATTCGTATATATTCATGTGCATGGGGTTCCTAGAAATGCAGCAGTAGACATTCATATATATTCATGTGTGTATGGGGTTCCTAGAAATGCATCAGCAGCTACCTACAACAACGGTAGCTGTGCAGAGCTGCAACAGCAACCTTGGGATCTAGCTCTCTGAATACGTCACCAATAAACTACATAGAAATCTACTAGATCATGATTCACGAAACCAAATAAGAACAAGATGAAAATTGACATATTTGCATCAAGAAAGAAACGAGCAGTTAAAAGTATCAAACTTCAAAGACATGAATAACTTTTCATGGCTAGTGTCATTCAAAGAGGGTCAGTAAAAAATTTATGGTATCAGCATGTATCAACTGATACTCAACCGGACAGATACCAACCTATGGGAGTATTAGATACATATGAAACATTGAAATATCAGATATTCACTTATTTATATAACCTGTCATATTGTTAATTTGGTCCTTGGGAGTATCAGATACTAACCTATGCCTTTCTAGTTCCATGTTTCATACATCGATGGCAATGACAATGGTGAGGACATACCCGAAGAGGAGGCTGTCTGCGGAATTTGAATGGTTGAACTGTGTGAAGGTGGCGATATGATGAAATTAGAATGCGACTGTAAGGGTGAACTAGCCCTAGCGCATCAAGAGTGCGCTATCAAATGGTTTAACATTAAAGATACCGGGCATAAGAAATTAGTCTATCGAATTGCTTTCAAACTAAAGGTACCATGCATAAGAAATTAGTGTATTAAATAGCATTAAAGGTACCAGGCATAAGAAATTAGTGTAACATTAAAGGTTTATAAAATGCCTATCAAATGGTTTATCAAATGCCTATCAAATGGCTATCAATTTGAAGGTACAAAGCATAAGGAATTAGTGTACCGAATAGCATTAAATGTACCAGGCATAAGAAATTAGTGTAAGATTAAAGGTACCAGGCATAAGAAATGGCTATCAAATGGTTTATCAAATGCCTGGCATAAGAAAGTTCCAGGCATGGAAGATTTTTTCCCTTCTTTTAGAAACTAAATTGGATAAATTAGTGTCAATAGGGCTGCTAGTAGAAGGAATTAAACAGTACACGATACACCCTTTTCTTATTCCAGTCCCCAATATACCTACCTATTTGTTAATGATACAGTATGCACAATACAGATGCCTTTTGTAACAAATGGGTATACCTAAAAGAAATATACAGTATGCACAACAAAGATTCCTTTCAAGATAATGTACAAGGATCACCTCATAGTCTCTTAAACAAGGTAAAAATTGTAATCCTATCTCCTATTGAATTTTCCATCTCCATACAATGCTAGAGAAAAATATTTGAGGCATTTGTTCACCAAAATAAAGGATAACAAAGATAGATGGGATATCAAAAAAGAATAGTAAAGATAGATAGATGTGATATCAAAAAAAAATGAAAACTGCAGTCAAAACCAAATTGAACATTAAAACAATCCAAAACAAAGTTGCAGATTAACTCTTACAAGTCCAAAAGATAAATTTTAGTTGGATTAGTTTCAAGAGGATTCTTTCATTGTTTGAAGACTGAAACAGGGACATAGAAGGCAGTCCGGATTCCTTAAAAACTGTGTTTGAAGACTGAAACATGATTCTTTCTTCTTAATTATGGATGATACTTAAAAACTGAGATTGCTTACGCTAGTTCCTGATTTGGTTAATAAGGCATCAAAGTAAGAAAATTTACTTGAAATCTTATTTGATACCTGAGGATTACGAAGACAGTCCAGATTTTGTTGTTTAAACCTGTAGAAGAGAAGGATCCTGACCTGCTTATACAAATACTCAATTTGCTAAGCTTACTGAAGAACATGTGTCGACATTTGTTGATTCAGTGCTAATATCTCCACCATCTTAGTTTCTGTTTATTGAACACATCTTGGAGGCTAGTCAACTCAATCTAATGTAGAATGGTGCACTTCAAAGTTTGTCATAAAAAAATAATTTTTGTAGATGTATCAAAATGGTATCACCTAGAGTAAAGATGGCATACTTAAGTACAAAATAGACACCAAAATCCTGATTGTGCAAGATGAAAGAAGAGGGACAACTCATGGAAGAAAGACTTTCCAGAGTTGTAATTTGTTTCTTATAGAGTAACGACTAAATGTTAAATATTACATCAAACAACTTTCAGAGGTCTTTTATTCATTCTTCACCATTAGGTGAGAGAACGAGATAAAGTGAAATAAGGGTATTTATCATGTACCAGTGTTGCTTAAGTGAAATAACACAAAATTTAAGCAATATATACTTGTTTGATGTCAGTTCAGGTATAATCATGTTGATATCATATAATAAGTAGACATAATGCTTTATTTAAGGATTTGACAGCATGGTTCTTAACTGCAATTCAATAATACAATCTTTTTACCATTGCCTTGGAGTTAATTTGATTTAGGAATAAATCCATATTCAACCGAGATAAAACTATAAGACATACAATATAGTTACTCTGGACTCGGTGCACTCTACTCCTTCCTACGGTATGTTATAAGGATCATTCACTTTTCCCAAGTCCGTGAAGTGTTCTGCCATTGGCTCATCAGAGATCGGAGTGCAGCCACTACAAGAGTTACAACAATTAATTATCAAGTCCAAAGCATGACACTAGATTGTGCATAAGTTTCTATATACCTTCAGTTGGAAACCTAACAAACTGCACAATAAGGACTGTTATAGCCATGAAGTAAAATACAAACAGCTTGATTGTTGCCATTAAATTTTGGAAATTAAAATGGCACCAGTCATTGCCCTACATTCAGTTTTATCAAGTATGTAAGTTATCGGTATGTTAAATATTGTTCAGGATCGAGCATATCAGAAGAAAATGTTACCTTCATGTATAGCCACCTCGATGAATAGTAGCCTCCGCGTAATAAAAAATTAAAGAATGGCAGGTGCACATGTAATGCCAAGCATCCAGCACCATGTTCCCTTAGTCTGCAACAAAAGAATCATATTATGTAATGACATATATCAATTAATACTCAGAAATTACTACATTCAACTATGACATTATAGCTCTGCAAAAGCTAAATTGATGAGGTAGGCTATGTACTACCCTCCAGTAATCAGCAAACAATTCATGCTCACTAGTGCACCTCAGATTTTATAAGGCGATGCAACAAATGGGCACGAAATATCTGAGTCAAATAAATCATCAATATAGGGATTTTTTTTCCATGCATGAATATTCTAGTTAAGCATTAAACATTAAGTAAAATAGAATCAGAGAGAAAAAGCCTTAAGCGATGTCCAAAATCTCAGTCCTAAGTAGTGCTTCAGATACACATCTCGTGCTACAAATAGATAGTAATTGGTGTACATACCAAAAATGCAAAGTCGTGCTTCAGATCCACATCTCGTACTCTGCATAAAAGGAAAGTAACAAATGCGGTTGTGCTCCCAGGTAGCTGTAGTCAAAGGAAGTCCCCGATTTTCACTTACTGGCAGAATTCAGGTGCTTGGACACATGCAGAAGAGCTGCGGTTCGAGTGATTCGAACTGATGCCCTTCTCTACAGCATTTCACCGAACAGTTGGTGCACGAATCAATTCTGAATTGATTGTGAAGATCAAGGAGGAGAAATTTTTCACCGATGGGTTCAAGCGACTGTTAATGTGATCGAAGCTCAGTCAAGAACCTCTAGGTGTTTTCTGGACACCAATATTGGATCCGACTTGAATCAACAAAGAAGATGAAAAACTGTATGAAGAAAATCAAGGTATGAATTGAAGAGACTAAATGGAGAAACTCACGATGACTGGAGAATTTGTCGTCGATCGGAGCTCGCGATTGCAGAGCCTAACTTCACAATAGCAGTAGGCAACATATCTCACCGGTCGGCCTGGTCATGCTTTTTGCCACCAAAGCTCGACGTTTCTGCCAGAGCGTACTTCTTGGACTGACACCACTAACGAAAGGACGACCCGAACCCAGGATGGCCGCACTCGAGCAAGAGAACGTAGCATCGCATACCGTTTTCGTCCAGATCCAGTCTGTGTCGGCCCCTCAACGTCCACTGCCCTTCAGCGTTGTCCAACGCGATACCGAACTCACTTCTGACGTCGGTGGAGATCGACCACCCGAGAGTCGACTTCGTAGACATTCATCGTGGACTCGAACTCGCCGCCTGTCCAAGAGATCGCCGAAGACATGATCAGGGTGCTCAGATCTGACGCTTCGCGCCATCGTGCGCCGGAGAGTCGATCTTGGAGAGGACGTAAAGAAATGGTCTAGTAACTCTTCTAAATTTATTTAAAAAATAAGGAAAGGAAGAGAGACAAGGTTTAAAGGGGGAAATAAAGGAGGGATGTGAAATAAAAGGAGGGAAACCTAAAATTTTGGTAACTCTTTTATGGCACACATATTTGCACATCGTAAAAGAGTGACTTTTATTACAACGATCAATAATGCATGCCATAAATGAGCGTCTTCTTACAACGCGCAATAATGCATGCCGCAAATGAGTCATCAATTACAACGTGCAAAAATGCATGTTGTAAATGATTCTTCGATTACGGCGTACATATCAAACACACCGTAAAAAAGATAAAAAATAACTCTTTTACGGTGCACATATTTGCACGCTGTAAAAGAAGGACATTTACAACGCGCAGCAACCATGCGCCGTAAATTGCACGTCGTAAATGCTACATTTTCTTGTAGTGTGGGCGCATGCTGTCCATGGTACCCTTTTTGACCCCTTGTGCCATTTCTCGTCAGAACAATTCTTATCACTTTTATCCATGCTCGTTCCCATGGCCCTTAGTGTAAGGTTATAGATCTTTGTCTTAGCTTCAAGAATCTTCTTGTTTCACTTCAATTGGAGTTCATATGCGATCGATGATTTCAATCATAGTTTTGACCTTTTGGCATATTTTCTGTACTTGACGTTTTGAGGTTTTCTTCGGCTACAATAAATTTTCTTAACATGATTAGATGATTTTGTACAGTTAGAGAATAATTGTACCCTCCTTATATTCTTAACACTAGCACAGATTCAATTGTTGTTTTATGCCAAGTAGTTACTTTTATTTATTCCTTCTCTCATGCCATGATATGTCTTTTATCTAACTCTTTCTACATGCGATCCTTATTGTCATGTTTGCTTATTCTTAGATAGTGGCCCATCAGGGTGCACTCATAATTTATGTTTTTCTTTGCTTAATCTAGATAGTGGCCCGTCGGGGTGCACTCATGATTTATGTCTTTCTTTGCTTAATCTAGATAGTGGCCCGTCGGGGTGCACTCATGATTTATGTCTTTTCTTTGCTTAATCTAGATAGTGGCCCATCGTGGCGCACTCATGTTACATGTCTTTCTTTGCTTACATAATAGTGACCCGTCGTGGTGCACTCTTGAACATGTCTTTCCATGCTTACATGATAGTGGTCCGTAGAGGCACACTCTTGACAAGTACTCTTTATATGACAAGTAAACCTAAGCATGACATGATTAATCAAAATGCTGTTGCGACGGCTATTTCCCCTTGCAAATGTAACTCTTTTGGACTCCGTAGTTAAGTTCTTTGTGTATGCGTGCACAAGCTACATGTCTCGTCTTGTATCATGTCTAGGATATGGATTCTTGATTACCACGCTCAGGAATTCATACTGAATCTGACTAGGATAACGACTAGATTGATCAAGTAGCACATAAAGAGATTTCCCAGTCACATGCAATCCTGTTATCTGGGCACTTTAATTGGACTTGTAGCCTGCCGACGAGTAGGGCGCATTTCCAGCACGTTGTCATATGTTGCACCCCCAAGTCACATATTACAACTCTTTCAACCCACAGAATGATAACTCGGATAGTTTGCAGGGCTTGTGACTGCTAGAACATCTCCTTGCATCTTCTAGTAACTAGGCTTGTGATAACTTGAGTTAGTTAAAGTATTAAGCCGTACTCATTGCTTGGCCGTGATTGATGGATATAGTCCAGTCCTGTCTAGTTTTGTCTAGACAGTGTCCGTATGTTTATTTCAGTATATTATTGTTTATGGTTTACTTCTATCGAAGAATGATCGGAGGCTAAGTTCTGTTCAGGAGAAGGGTTACAACCCCGGTCCTTGTTTGGTTTACGGGTTGTAACTTGGCTTCCGGAACAGTTCCTAAGTCATCCTATCATTGTCGTTCTATATAGTTCTCACATGCTCACATGTTCAGTTTATCTCATAAGCTTTACGTGATCCCTATGCTAAGTCAACATGCTCTCATGACCCGGCTGGCTCACATGCTTACATGATCAATTGACTTTATATATTCTCAAGCTTCCGTTTACTTAACATGACTATATTGTACATTATATCACATGTTAATTACTTTACGTCACATGATGCTTTACTTATTGTCTTTTTTATTCTCGGGATAAGTGCATTGGTAGTGCACGAGTCTCGATCCACATCTACTTATTTGTATCTCTACCGTTGATATGTTAGTTATTGCTGGTTTTAGTCCATAGTTTGGCTTCCTTTGTGGTACTTGCTATTTGGGGTCTGACCCCACTGGTTTTGTTTAGCCAGATCTGATAGAGGAGCCCAAGGGATCTTCCGCACCATCTACTCGACGGTGACCATCCGCAGCACCAGAGTACCTGAATGGATTTCTTATCATTCTCCCACTTGATATGTATATTATTTTTTTGTGGCGTTTAGCCTCCGAGCACGTGTTTAGCTCGTGCTTTGGTTCTTGATATTTAGCCTACGGGCCTAAACATGATGTGCGTATTCTAGACTATAGCTAGAGCCTATCATGTATGACTATTACTCTTGCTAGTTCTTCATTTTGTATTACTAGCTTCATGATCATCCATGTATATATGGTTTGGGATACTTTACTATTTTATGTCTGATGATCATACTTCTTTTTCTTTGTATAGTTGCCTGTGATTGAGATACCTAAGATTGCTTGACCTAGGATCGACTGTAAGCTTATAGCAGTAACCCCCATGTCTTGACAGCTTATACGTGATTTCAGAGTACTGGCGTACTTTGGTATCACGTAGCTGGCTTTGTCCGTCCCCACTTGCCAGTATTCCGGTTCTGGGGCGTAACAAAAATACCAGAGTTGTATTCGAAAAAAACTAATGAGGATATTCGAGGGCGATTTAATTTTGAGAACTTGGATATTTTTCTTAAGTTTCTGATTCTTGAGATATTTCATATTTGAATTAAAACTAGGATACTGGATTTAAGGATCCAAAATGCATAGGAAGGAGATTATGATTGCATGCAGTGAGGATACTAAATTGAATAAAGGATTGGTAGAAGAATGATTAATAACTGGTCGAAAATAAAACTTTCGAGTTATAGAAATTTTTTCTAGAGACTTTGTGGGACGTCTAAATTTTTAGATGGACAATATTGAAGGTATAAGGATATGTGAAGGCTGATTTTGAATAGTGAGGAATGAATTTTTATGGTAATGGTGGCATTTGACTTGAGCAATACAAGAGTATAATTTTGATTAGTGACTAAGGATTTTATAAACCCTGATTTAAGGATTTTGGATCTAAGTTAAAGAGAAAATGGAGGAATTTGGACTAAGTTGAAAATGGATTTCAAAATCAAGGAAAGTAAAAAAAAAAATTGATTGAGGAGTTCTAACAAGAGTATGCTTCATGGGTAGTGCCTTTGGAATAAGGTCAAGCATATAGAATTTATAGAATGGTTCAACCTTCATGACTGAAGATTATGATTTTTGGTAGTAGTCATATAAGGGTTTGATTTTCATGATTAAAGATCATAGTTTTGGTAGTAGTATACCTAGACTTCGGATATTCTTGGTAGTAGTCGAAGCGGAGTGAGACGACTACCTTGGCTTCCTTTTGCAAATCCTATCTTTTAATTTTTCCTATCCTAGTACGAAGGAATTTGATTTCCCTATCCTTGAATCGTTCTCTGAATTTCAAGATCGCTAAATTTTTGATCCCCTTTGATCGCGACCAATCAACTTTGGTCATCTCCTTTATCGTGCCAACATTCTTGATCCTTGACCATACTCAATTGATTTAAAATGATCGTGACTTAGATTTTTACCCTGTTATTGCTCATGCTTAGACTTCGATGACATTCTTCGTCATGTCTAAATCCTATTTTAATCAGGATTAGATATGACCCTATTTTTGATCATGTCAGAATTTTAATTCTGGTCGTATTTTCGATGTCATTATCGCTCGTGCGTAAAACTTCAATGTAATTCTTGATAATGACCAAGTTTTGTTCCAACCATGGTTAGGTTTCATATTCTTGAGTATACCTGAATTTTTATGTTTGGTCATGCCCAGATGACCTGGCATGAATAAACGATTCTGATTTCAACGATCATGATTCTTACGATCGTTATTATACATATTAATTTTTATCTCTTAATCATGCCTAAATTTTGATCTTCGCTCACGACTGTCTGATCACGACTATCTACCAACTTTGTCGTGTCAGAATTTGGACGTGATCATGTCGGAATAAAATTTTCTGTCGTGTCTTGTCACGACCCGCACTCGGATATTCGGACACGAGTACATGGCCCACGCCCAGCCTCCGCCGCGGCATCGGCAGTAGAACATTGTCAAGTACCCAACAACTATCTACAACATCTAGATGATCTATGATAATAAATGTACTCAAATCACACCACAAACGACTAAGGAAGATATGAAATAGAAATATATCAATAATACTGAAACAGATAGAGTCTATAAATGAAAATACAAGACCAGAATGTAACGGAGGCAATACAATAATGAAACATAAATCAAAATACAAAAGCCTGGAACTCCCGGGAGACAACTCACGGTGAAAGGAACATCGAGATCAGTCTTAGCTAACGTCATCCTGTGGTCCAATAATGTGGGGCATAATAATTTCTAAAATTTGTCAACGTATCCAGTCAGGATGGGAACGAATACATATCTCTGAAAGCAGTTCCAAATCATGGTAGGAAATATAGAGCTAGCAATAGAATAAAGTACATGATATGCTGTAAAAGAAGTACAGGAATACAGGAGATATAGATAAGTAAACTGAGTACATGAAATTGAATAGAGAATCTATGAACTGTAATAAATATAAGTGTTTCAGAGCACAAGATGATTATGTAATCGGTTTAGGTTGTACATGATTATTCTACGGTAATTCAATTATACGTGAAGGTATAATCGATATGTACATGATTACACTATGGAATTTAATCACATAACCACTTTTACTCCCCCTACCCCAATCAATACACAAGGATCCGATCAAGTTATGTTACGTACATGATTGTTAGTTTGAACATGAAGCACATGTGAACATGAGAGTACATGAGAGCATATGAGTGTACATGAAGAATACGAGTACAAGGAGTACATGATGCACATAATAAAGTACATGAACATGAAATACCCGATGCACCCGGTAAGGGGATAACATCTCATGACACGATCCATATAGTACCAATCCGTGTTAACAATGTGTCAACATCAAGTAAAGTAGTCTAGAGCAGGAAATATAGATACTATCATGAATGAAAACAATCAGAGAATGTACTCGCCTCGATTTAGTTGAAGTCGACGTGCGCGACACGAAATGGTCGACACGAAGGTAGGTACATTGCTATGCTCCATAAGATGGTCCCAAACGACAGCACGGGCAGTCCTAATGAGTCCAGAATAGTCCAAATAGTCTAGTTTGGTATATTGTAGTCCGGAATCAGAGTTCAGCACGATATTCTAATAAAAAAATAAGAAAAGACTTAAACAGTCATAATTTATAATTTTGATGAAAAGGATAATTATATATATAACTATCTTGAAAATTACTTATAATATTTTAGATATATATGCATATTTGGAAACCTAGAAATCATTTTAGACAATTTTTTTTGGTAATACCACTTTATTAGAGAAATATTAGAAATAATATTTGAATATATATTTAAGCTAAATCATAAATTTGGTAACACGAGTTATTCCTAAAGTATATTTTTATTAGAAAAAGATTATACTAATATTTATAAGTAAAATATATAAACATTTTAGGTTTAAAGTTAAAATAGGTTAAAAATCTATTTGAAAATTTATAAAAGTATTTATTAATAACTAATTAATATTTACAGTATAATAATATAAATAAGTATATATATAATATAAATCAGGCTTGGCCCAACAATTAAATGGAGAACCCAATTAAAACATATTAATCAGCTACTAGGCTCTGAAAGTCCGACCCACGGTATATAAATACAAAGTTTAAAATATAACACATAATAAATAGGCTCAGACCCATAGCTAAATACATACAATTATAAATAATAAAAACAGAAGTTACCTATATGCTAGAAAGTATATACATAATTAATACAGTATAACTTATACAAAATACCAACACTTATTTAGACTTACTACGTAATGTTAATCGGCTCGGCCCACAATCAATCAGTCGTTGGGTTTATTTTAAGACCCAAGGCCGGTCTCCTCTTGTTGGAGAGAGAGAGACTCGGACACAGAGGCTTGGGAAATCGAAAGAAGAAATCGAAGGAGGAGGGAGAAATCGAAGGGCTCACAGAAGATTGGGCAAGGCGGGGCTCGACCGGTGGGCGCGACGCCAGGGAACTCTGGCGCCGGTAGTATGGGTGTTTGGTTGGGACGATGTGTGGAGGTGATGCACAGCGCCTTGCGAGGCGGTCCAGAGCCGTAGCGACGAGAAGGAGCTCCGTCGGGGGCGGATCTGGTCGGAGGATGGCGGTCGCAACGGCGAGAAGGGCGGTAAGGTTCTCTCTCCTACTCTCAATGTTCTCTCTATGATTTGGGTTTTGAGGTTGTGCCCATCCCCGCAGTGGTGTTGTGTTGGTGACGTGGTTATGCTGTTGGTGGTGATGGACGTGGAGTGGTGGTGGTATGTGACGAGCAGTGGCGGTGGCTCGGCTAATGCTGGCCAGACGGAGGTGGTTTGCTGCGTGTTATGGGCTGGCTGTGGCCGGAGCCGGGCTAGGTGGGTGTGGTGGCTTGCTGTGTTTGGTCGTGCTGCGACCGTGCTTGTGGTGGTGATGGTCTGTTGGGTTGGGACCGACGGTGGATAATGTGGGGGTGGTGATTGCAGTGGTGATGGTGATGGTGTGGCTGGAACGACTAGGGAATGGCGTTGAGTGGCCGGCCGATAATGGTGGTCGGGCTGTAGAGATTTGGGGAGGTCGGGAGTGAGGGTGACGGTGGCTTGGCGGCTGCTAGGAGTCCTAGGTTTAGGAAATTTTGTGTATCTAGGTTTGGGGATGTGTGCCTATTTATAAGGAAGTGGGAGAAAATCCTAAAAATGTATATGTAATAGGAATTATGAGAACTAGTAGAAAAAATACTAACATACTAACATCATGCTAACTACTAACAATTTGCTAGTTATTCATTCAAAATTAGTTAGTTAAATAATACTAATTATCATTAGCTAAATAGATTTTATGAACTAGTTAATTAAATATATTTTCTATTTACATTCATAACCTGACAATTATTTCTTTTATGAAAATTAAATATTTATGAATTATAAATCTATAGAACGGCAGAAAATAATTTGAAAAAATCTCGTATATATATTATTTTTTACCAAATCAATGACTCGGACAAAATATCGATAGCTAATTACAATTTGGCTACCACCAGGATTAGGACCAAAATAGTCTTAGGCCGATACGATGGAGAAATCCAATAACTATAATTTTCAAAACCTTTAATTAAAAGAATTAGAAAATAAATAGTTTTGTTTACAAAACATTATCTCACTCATGATCTTTTATAGATAAAAAACTATATTTAAAACTTATATCCTATCTCGAAGTGGACAGATCGATTAGCGTAAACTTCACCCATAAAAAATAGTTTTTACAAAGCCAAAGACCAACAAGGACCGATAGCAATCACGGTCGAAAAAGTATTTCTCAAAATTAGAATTTCACGTTTTTCAAGATTAAGAAAATACAGAGTTATGAAAAATACAAAATTTTTAAAAATTCCAAGAAATCGGTTAACGGAGGTTACATGCCTAAATTTCGATTATCTAGTCACTCGTGCTCAGATTTCATTCCAAATCATGTCTATGTTTAATTATTTTCCATAGCTATATCATAAATCATGTCTAAGTGATTTCAAATCATTTTCAAGGTCTTAATCACGTTAGAGTTTTGATTGCGATTCACGACCTAACTATTATTGTAATTTTTAGGACTTGATCATGCCAAACATTTGATTATTCTTAATGATGCCCAATCACGTTGTTCCGTATTTAGTCGTGCCGTCTAACCTTATCGAGCCTAGATTGTATTGATCATTTTATCCTTAGATTTGATTCTAACTTGATCGTAACCGAATGATTTTGATTTTTCTAGTCGCGACTTCGCACTTAAATAACTTAAATTTATTTCTAAATCGTGCCTATAAGACTGTGACTTCAAATCTCAATCATGCCAAAACTTTATTTTTGCTCATAGCTAAGTTTTCATCTTGATCGTGCCTATGCGACCTTAAATATGATTTTCATCAAGCCCAGACTACTGATCATTCTGAATTTGAAATTTTGATGCTATTTTCGGTTTACTAGCCGTGACTGAGATGATGCTTAAAATAATTTGTATTTATTTTGATCGTGCCTAAATGACTTGAATTTTTTCGTGAATTGTGTCTGAACAAAATTGTTCATACTACGATTCTGTCGTGCCAAAATCATAGTTGTGTCTAAGTAATTTTGAATTAAGTATCTTGCTCGTGCCAAAGTCGTCGTTCTTTAACCGTGCCAAGTTATTGACTGAACTCTCTATCGTGTTTTGATCCTTCTGCCTACCTTAAATTTTGAGGATGAAATTTCTTTAAGGAGGGTAGATTTGTAACCTCCGTTAACCGAATTTTGGGAATTTTTTTGAATTTTTGAATTTTCCTATTTTTTGAAATTTTCTAATTCTTGAAAACGTAAATTTTAATATTCAGAATATATATTTTCGATCGTAATTCACTATCAATATTTTGTTGGGTCATGGCTTTGTAAAACTGTTACATACGAGATTTTATCATAATTTATTTTCTGCTCATTTCCTTAGATTTGTATAAGTTATGAATATTCATTTTATATAAAGAAAATAATTGTCGATTTATGATTTGTAATTATAAATATTTTATTAACTAATTAAATTAATGAATATATATATATATATAAAACTATTAACTAATGGTTAGTGGTTAGCGTTAAGTTAGTTATCAGTTTTCCAATAAGTTTCCTACTCTACTACATTTGCGTTCTTGCCATTAGGGTTTTCCCTTCCTACCCTATAAATATTGGACACTCCCAATATTTTTACAACAACAATTCCTAAACCTAATTTCCTACAGCTGTAGCCGCCACCCCCATTTTCCCTGTCCCGATCCATCCCGAATCCTCCAGCAGCTCCGACCACCTCTCCATCCTTCACTACCATCACAACCGAGCCAATCTCCTGGCCATCTCCCAAGCATGACGACCACCACCCTCACCATTATTGCCAACACCACCACCGACATCAACATCACCCCTGCTCACCATCCCTGTCCGATCCGACCACTGGCCGGCCATCCTGACTCCCCATTTCCGAATGCTAAGTCCCAAGAATTGGGGGTTGAGTACATTGAGTTTTGGTTGGAAAGATGTATGGTATTAAAGATGTGGGAAAGAGATTATGTAATCAGCATTATATTATCCTGTCGCCGATATAGAATATTGATTACACTAAGACCCTGGATTGGGCAGTTAGAATTTGTGAGCTAAGCTCAAGGCAAAGGATGGCTAGACGGATGAGATTGGTGGCTTATTTACATAATTTTCCTTATCATGCATTTTATGTTTTCTTAATAGATAAGTTGCATATACATTCATGGTTATGGACAACTTATGCACAAGGTAGTTCCTTGAACGGTAATCCGAGGACACGGACCCGGTTTATCGTAAGGGGAACAAGGATTGGTATCGACGTACTGGCATCGGTATACGGGACCTTCAGTGGGGCTAGCTACCCGTACTGCAAGGGGCGCCGTTATACCAGAAATACGGTCCAAGATGACGTGTCACCAGTGGCCTTCATATAGATAGGTCTGGTGCTAATGATGTCTTATGCAGGAAGAGTAAGTTATTACTCAATTATAGGAAAGGATGTCGGTGTTGGCAAGAATCACCTGAATGGTGATAATTATGATAAATTGTTCCTAACAATGTCTTATGCAGGCTGAGTAAGTATTATAAATGTATAGGGATGGCTACATGATCGTGGGTAAGAAATAATCAAATGGTGATACCATATTACTTTACATTATGCTGGCTATGAATTAATACATGCTTTACTTCTATCGGATATCAATTGCTAATTGACTCTAAGGCAACGAAAAAGACCACTTTTAATAATATTCTATAACATGATTACTTAGTGTTGTCTTCTTAGGTAAGTTGGGACAGCACCGCTCGCCAGTACATAGATGATGTACTGACCCACATTTGTGGACACTATTATAGGTGCTTGTGCATGGAGGAAATTGTTTGATCAGTACATGGCATCGATGAATCGGATGGGTGCGTAGAAGCTTTTCTTACAAGACGATGTCTTCTGCTATACGGGACATAATGTATGGAACAGTGTAACTCAGTTGTACCAGTAAGATTATAAGCAAAGTCGGCATGTTCGGTTGTAAAGCCTAAATGGCAAGTATATATTCAGTTGGCTATTCAAGAGTCGTGTAATATATTGTAAACTCTGTATCTAGCTGCAAGTCTTGTAATCATTTGAGAAAATCAATAAAGGGATACATTTCTTTATATCTTGTTGTGACTTTAATATATCTGCTTGGTTTTGCTGTGTTGTCGTTGTTTTCTGAGAAATACCAGGAACTGTAATAGTTTTGCCTTGTACATGTGAAATCTAGACTTGTACGGCATCACACCCAGTGTCTAGTTTTCGATCCTCCCAGATCGGGGCATGACATAATGGTATCAGAGCACGGCTTTACGTCCTTGGATTTTTATTCGATTTTTTCAATCAAAGTTGCTCTTATGATGATTAAAAGTGCTTCCGCGATGACTCAAATTGCTTTCGCGATTACTCAAAGTTACTTTGGTGATGAAATCAAAGTTGCCTCTACGATGACTCAAAGTTGCTTCCAAGATTTATCAGTATTGTTTCTAAATTATTCTAAGTTGCTCCATTGACTGAAAATCCGTTGATTTTTCTAGCCACTCACTGGGTGTTCTATACAATAAGTCTAAATATGTGTGCTTTAATGAATTCTTAAAGATACCAAAACGAATAACATATGCGATGCGATAATAAGTTGGTAATATGTGCTTGATGTATTCACTGTGGGATTCATAGAAGTCGATTGTTATGTGGCAATCGGAAGTGGGTGACGGCATAGAATATTGGAACATGAATTGTTCATGAATTAGTAAATCACAATCGACATAATTTCGAGTTGGCTTATGTGTGTTGGCTTGGTTATATTTTAGATGCGGGTACGAGGGAATTTGTTGGTATTTTCTGGTCAGTAGAACCACTGCGGGATGGATAGTCCAGTATGGACGTTGGTTTGATGCAAAAGGAAATATTGTATCGAGTAAGGCTTAAGTTCTGAGTGGTACATGGCTCTACTCTCTTAGCGATAAGATGACCCTTGACCCTGTTCATAATATAGTGATTGCTTTACCTGTAAGGTATTGGGTAGTATCGAGTCGTAGCTGGATTACAATTGATATATGACGGCTAGGGGTGTCCTTTGATAATTAAGTTCGGATAACTCGTTGTGGGATTTTGATGAGTTCAGATGAAGTGTTGCTAGACTCTGATAGGTAGCATTGTGCTGGGTAATGAGAATTGAGAATATGAAATGAATGCCTTGGTTGGGAATGTACGAACTGTAGATTCAAGCGATGACTTGAATCAGTCGGGTAAAAGGATTGTGGGCTCAGTAACGATGGTGGGGTGTTGCTATCAAAAGATTTTGGGAGAGCAATATAGATCGAATATTTAAAGATGTTGGAATTGAGTAGATGGAATTACATGTGAACATCGACAAATTGATGGTGGTGTTAGGCACTTATCGAAATATTGTGAATGATTTAGAAGATGCAAGAAGTTGCATCAGCGACCCAAAAGTTAGAGAGTGGATTTGAGAAAATAGATGGCTTTGCACATATGAAGTTGTGCTTGAGAGAATTAGACATGTCCCGAATTAACAAGTTATGACCCTGTCGGTGAATGATGTTGTCACTTGAGTGACGAGTTTGGGGTAGAATATAGAATTATTAGATTTCGACTTAGCTGAATGAGTTATGTCATATCTATTAAATGACCGAGATACGAATGCTAGATGATTGGTACCGTAGAGATTGGATTGGTGCACGAATAATGAATCTACGTATGAAATTATAAGGAAATAATGGAAACAAAATATTGATGGTTAACGTGAATTGCTAAGAGATGTCCATATTTGCTGCTAGCGAAAATTCATAAAGGATGCTTTCGAAAGAAATACGATTATATGGTTGCCTTATTGATTGACTAAATAGTACAGACCGTACAGATGATCTAAAATATGGAAATTGAATATGTCGTGAAGAGACCGTAGAAAAGAGATCGTAGATGATAGATTATTAAGGTAGCAATGTTGGATTATGACTCGGAATAGTTGGATTGATTGAATAGACACAATTGAGTATGATATGAGAATACAAGTCAGATTGAGCAGGTGATGTTGCATCTATGCAAGTGGAAACTGAATATTGGATGTTCGATTGGTAAAGTTTTATATGATGGCTTCGAGATTGACCCATAAGATTTGTGGGATAGATTTTTGTCGATTGTGGGTAAGTCTAGAATGACTTTGTTGGATATGGCCCGATGATGAGTACGGGTAGATAGACTTGACCCTAGAGTGTCAGTTGGTTGCCTAAGTATCGGATTGGCTAGTGATGATATTTCAGTTGTTCAGATTGAGAATAAGTTCATAAGATTGGGGTAGCATCCCATGTCCCTAAGATTGGTCTGATCATAGATCGTCCCTGAAATAATATATAGTCCCTATTGTTGGCCCATTACCAAATGGTCACACCCGATTTTGATAAATCAACAAATGACTTAAGTCAATACACAAAATATACAAACTACTTCTAACATTCCAGATCAAGTAAATTCAATATCAGATAGTGTGCTACAACATCAGCAAGCATAAAAATCATCATCCCGAAGTACTTATGCTCTGGAATCAGTCTGAGTCATTTTTATTATATATTTTATCCTTTATTGAGTCTAGGATATAAATTATAAAATCGACTGAGTATTACTGGCTTAGGTTATTCACAGTCCACTCTTCTATAAAGCCTACCCATTCATTTAAATCCACTTACAAAAAGTTCCATATATCCTATGCAACAGAATTTTTGACAAAATATTCTTCTAAATACTAGATGAACTTAGACAGAACTCAGGCCGAGTTCGGTCCGAGTTTGGACCGAGTTCGGTCGTTTCAAATTCAAATGTTTGTTACCTCCAAATCTGCATGCAACGTTCGTTTGAGAAATCTTTGCATCCGAACTCCACCCGAACTCTGCCCGAGTTCGGA
The DNA here is from genome assembly GCA_029216955.1 of Iris pallida. Classification (NCBI taxonomy): domain Eukaryota; kingdom Viridiplantae; phylum Streptophyta; class Magnoliopsida; order Asparagales; family Iridaceae; genus Iris; species Iris pallida. Next base: position 9,602,623 of record JANAVB010032420.1, on the reverse strand, counting down.
TCTCAAAAACACCTATAAATAGAAGAGAAATTTTCCTTTTCAAATCACTCATCATTTCTTCTATCTATCTATTCCTAAAGTGTTTTCCAGTGTTCTAAAAGCTTTCATACTCCACCTATACATCTCTTAGCCAAAGTCAGTAATATCGATTCGATTTAGAGTTCTTTGGTTTTCAGAGTTGTAAAGATGTCGTTCAAGTTCAGAAATTATCTCTGTTTTAGGAGCCGGTCGTGCGCTCGTCACCAAGCACGGTGTTTTGAATTTAGTTGTGCACTTGTTACCAAGCACGGTGTTGAAAAGAGACTGCAAGCTCTCAATTACCTTATGAATAGTATATTAACAGCAGGCAAGAGTACCTGCGACTGGATTAGTCCTCCAAGAGGGAAACCAGTATATATCACGGTGTTCACTGAGTTTGATTCTCTGATCTCTTGCTACATTTATTTATTGTCTCTTTATTCACTGCCATAGTTATCTGCCTTTAATTTTTAAGTAGTAATTTATTCCGCTGCACTCGCACTCACTCTATTCACCCCCTCTAGAGGTACTCAACGGTCCTACAATTGGTTTCAGAGTGGGTTATATTCTAATATAACAACCTCAGAGAGTATATATGGCAGCCGTGAAATTAATATTCAACGGTGAAGGGCAATCCACAAATCGACCCTCACTATTTGATGGAACAAACTATACATACTGGAAAACACGTATGACATTCTTCTTAAAGTCTCTTGACTTTGATCTTTGGTCTATATTTATTGACGATTATAAGAAACCGGCACCTGCAGTGGTTGATGGCGTACTTATAGACAAGCCTCATAATAAATATACAGAGGCAGAAAAAGCAAAGGCTAGTCTAGATGCACGTGCAATCAATGCACTGTTCTGTGTAATTGACAAGACGGAGTTCAATCGAGTTTCAACCTGTAAGACGTCTCATGAGATTTGGAAACTTCTTGAGGTAACTCATGAAGGTACTTCCCAAGTGAAGGAATCCAAAATCAGCAGACTAACACAAGAATATGAATCTTTCAAAATGAAACCCGACGAGTCAATTATAAAGATGTTCACTCATTTTCTTAATATTACTAATCCTTTGCAATCTCTTGGTAAGGATTACAGTAATCACGAGAAGATCAGAAAAGTGCTACGGGCTCTAACCAAGAACTGGAACCCAAAGGCAACGACAATCATTGAAGGAAACGATCTCACCACCATGACTCTGGAAACACTTATAGGCAAGCTGATGACCCATGAGCAGGACCTACAAGAGTTTGAAGAAACAATCCCAAAAGAAAAATCTATCGCCTTCAAAGCTCAAGCCAGAAGGTCAACATGCAAAGATTCTTATGAAGAATCATCCAGTGGTGATGAACAAGCCCTGCTAGTGAAGAATTTTAGAAAATTCTTAAAGTTTGAAAAATCAAACAGAAGGAAGAAAAATGTCCATGAAAGTAATAAAGAAGAAATAATCTGCTTTGGATGCAAGAAGTCAGGGCATATGAAGAAGGACTACCCAACTCCAAAGAAAAGCAGTCGATATGATAGACCAAGATCAAGCCGAAGAACAACAACTGGTCAAAAGTATGCAAATACAAGTATCTGGCATGAAAGTGATGCTAGTGAATCAGAGGAAGAAGATAGACCCTGCAGCACTGCAAATGTCTGTCTTATGGCTTTCGATAAGGTATCCTCAAATCCTCTATATGATGACTTTACTTTCGATGAGCTAGAAAATGCCTTCAGCGAATTATTGAAGAACACGAAAATATGCTTGACAAGTATAAGCAATCTCGAAAAGAGGTCAAGGCATGCACAACCGAAGTACCTAGATTATCAAATATCGTTGAAGATATTAGAGAGACATCTACTACCAGTAACACGGATGAGATAGCCAAGCTTTAAGTAGACTATCATGAGGCTATCCTCAAAATTAAAAAGAAAGAAAGAGACTATGTCAAGATACAAGAGTTATATGACATAGAGAAGAAGAGGCACTTAGTCACAGAGCAAAGACTCATTGATATGACCGCTAAATATGAAGAGTCTTGTGCGGTTTCTAAAAAGTTAGAGATCAAGTTAGGCAAACATGTTATACCTGTAACATAGCCTAAAGTTAGTCCTAATGCTAAGCATACACCTAAGAGGACTAAACCACAGAAAGCACGTAAGAAACATGAATATCACCATGCTTTCACATATAGGTTTTCAAAGAAACCATATATGCATGTCAACACAAATTCAACGAACACGTTTTCAAAACTTACATGCACGTATTGTGGTACTGATGGGCACATATCACAGTATTGTCTAGCAAGAAAGCTTGTTGACAATCACATACTGATTTGGAGACCTAAGACTAATCAATATGGACCCTTCAATAAATAGGTACCAAAGGATTCATCTACTTATTTTATAGGTGGACCCTCAACCCTCTTATGCTAAAAATAAGTGGATCCTCGATAGCGGCTGTTCGCGGCACATGACTGGTGATGCATCTTTGTTCGCTACGCTATCGATGAAGAAAGAATGATACGTCTCCTTCAGAAACAACCTGAGATAATATCATTAGAAATGGCATTATTGGTATATCTTCTTATCCTATAATAAAAAATGTTTGTCTAGTTACGAAATTAAAACATAACCTACTGAGCATAAGTCACTTGGCAGATAATGGTTGTGGCATCAATTTTGTAAAAGATAAATATACAATATATGATATGTCATCAGGTAATCCCATATATGAAGGGATTAGAGAAGATAATATTTATATTTTCTTTCTAGAGAGTACTAATAATGCAGGAAGATACCTAGTAGCAAACTTAGATGAAGGCTGGCTATGGCTTATGAGGCTAGGACATGCTAATATGGACACTATCTCACGGCTAAGCACTAAAAAGTTGGTAAAAGGACTCCCTGAGATATCATTCAAGAGAGATATGGTATGTGCAGACTGTGAAAAGAATAAAGCACATAGGTCTACATTTAAATCCATCAACGCTGTAAGTACTTCTAGACCTTTGCAGTTGATACATATGGATTTATTTGGTCCTAGTAGAGTCGCTAGTCTTGGCAGTAAGCTCTACGCCTTTGTTATTGTTGATGATTTCTCTCGCTTTACTTGGGTTTACTTTTTATCAAACAAAAATGATGCATTTTTTGAATTTCAGATATTCTGTAAAAAGGTACAAAACGAAAAAGGCTTCATGATTACTCGTATCCGAAGTGATCATGGTGGTAAATTCGAAAATACTGATTTCAAAAAGTTTTGTGATGATAGTGGATATTACCATGAGTTTTCTTGTCCTAGAACTCCTCAATAGAATGGTGTTGTGGAGCGGAAGAACCGTACTCTAAGCAAGATGGCCAGAGTCATGTTGAATCAGCATAATCTTCCTAAATATTTTTGGGCAGAAGCTGTTAGTACAGCCTGTCATATTTTAAATATGGTGTTAATTTGACATATCTTGAAGAAAACACCTTATAAACTTTGGTTTGGAAGAATTCCAAATATTTCATATTTTAAAGTTTTTGGATGTTGCTCTTTTATCCTGAACACCAAGGACAAGTTGGGAAAGTTCGACTCTAAAGCAGATGAAGGGATATTTCTCGGATATGATGCTAAGAGTAAGGGATATAGAATTTTCAATAAAAGATCTACGATTGTTGAAGAATCCACTAACGTTACTTTTGATGAGCTCAATAGTCATAGATCTAGCGACAGTGATGATGAATATGCACAAGCCAGAACCGATAAAAGCCCTGTGGAAGATCTGACTCATAAATTCGAGTCATTAAAGTTCTTGACAGATTATCCAGAGACGATCATTATAGGTGATATATCAAGAGGTATAAGTACACGTTTTTCATGTAGAGATACTGAAATGGCAGCTAATATAGCCTTTATTTCACAAGTAGAACCTAAGAATGTAGCAGATGCTTTTAATGATGAATTTTGGATTGATGTCATGCAAGAGAAACTTAATCAATTTGAGAGAAACCAAGTTTGGGAACTCGTTCTTAAACCTTTTGGTCAATCGATAATTGGTACTAAATGGGTGTTCCAAAATAAATTAAATAAAGATGGACAAGTTCTACGCAACAAAGTACGTCTATTGGCACAAGGTTATAATCAAGAAGAAGGTATTAATTATGATGAGACATATGCTCATGTTGCTAGACTAGAAGCTATCCGCATGTTTTGTACATATGCATATTTTAATAATTTTAAATTATTTCAAATCGACGTGAAAAGTGCATTTTTAAATGAATTTTTGAAAGAAAAAGTTTTTGCGAAACAATCTCCTGGTTTTGAAGATTTTCAAAAACCTGATCACGTCTTCAAACTTAAGAAAGCACTCTATGGACTCAAACAGGCACCTCGTGCTTGGTATGAACGCCTAAGTGCCTTCTTACTTGAAAATGGTTTTTCAAAAGGAAGAGTTGATACTACTTTATTTATCAAGTCTTTAGATGATGATATTCTTCTTATGCACATATATGTTGATGACATCATATTCGAATCTACTAATGAAAAACTTTGTCAAGATTTTGCTAAGTGTATGCAGAGTAAATTTGAGATGAGTATGATGGAAAAGCTGAACTTCTTCTTAGGGCTCCATATCAAACAACACTCAAAAGCAACATTTATCAATCAAGCTAAATATACAAAGGACATACTGAAAAAGTACGACTTCGACAACGTAAAGCCAATCGGAACTCCAATGGCTACATCAACAAAGCTTAACACTGATGAAAGTGGCAAACATGTCGACCAGCATAAGTATCGAGGTATGATTGGTAGTTTATTGTATTTAACTGCTAGTTGCCCTGATATTATGTTTAGTATTTGTATTTGTGCACGATATCAGGCAAGTATGATTGGTAGTTTATTGTATTTAACTGCTAGTCGTCCTAATATTATGTTTAGTGTTTGTATTTGTGCATGATATCAGGCAAATCCTAAGGAATCACACTTATGTGCCGTTAAGCGTATCTTTCGATACCGTAAGGGAACTTCAACAGTCGGCTTATGGTATCCTAAAACCAAATCCTTTAACCTGATAGGTTACTCGGATGCAAATTTTGCAGGATGCAAAGTAGACCATAAAAGTACCAACGGTACGTGTCATTTCCTAGAAAAAGCCTTAGTCTTATGGTTTAGCAAGAAACAAAATTCTGTAGCACAATCAACTACTGAGGTTGAGTTTATCGTCGCAGGACAATATTGTGCTCAAATTTTGTGGATGAAGCAAACCATAGAAGACTACAATCTGTACTACAATAGGATTCTTATTTATTGTGACAACACTTGCACTATTAACCTGACTAAGAACTATGTATGTTATTCACGCACAAAGCACATAGAGATTCGTCATCACTTTTTACGTGATCACCAACAATATAGGGATATTTGCCTAGAATTTTTTGACACAGATCATCAACTAGCAGACATTTTCACAAAACCATTCGCTGAAGATCGCTTTAACAATCTGCGTCGAGAGCTCGACATACTTGAATTTTCAGATTCATAATGTAGTATAATTATTAAATCAATTTATAACTCAAAACTTTGAACTTTATTAATGAAAATTATTTTGGGTACAAGCCGAAAGGGTCCTTCTGTCATACAGGCATAAATAGCCTGAAGCGACATGGTGTACTAGTCTTCAGACTACCGCTAGATGGGAACTGACCCCTACAGCTAACCCAAAGCAATAAAAATTATTAAATGAAGAAGTGTGCAGTTATGCATTGAATTTATCAATTATACTACATTAATGACATTGGAAATACAAGCAGCTGAACTCGGGCAGAACTCGGACCGAGTTCGGATGGTAGCTATGCGGATTTCCAGAACAGAACAGCCGGCCCTAGCCTTTATATTCCTTTCTTTTACCTCTTCTACTCTCATTATCCCATCGATAATTCTCCAGTAAACCCTAAGTGAAGGTTCTCCTTCTCCTCCTCTTCAAGTTTTGTGGAGCATTGAAGTGATCTCCTTCATCTTCTTCTTTCTTCTTCCAAAGGTAATCATCTATCTTCTCTCTTTTATTCTATGGCACCCAAAGCCCAAAAGAGAAAGATTGATGCCTCCCAAGCAGGATCATCTTCATCTGACTATGTCCCAACCAATGTTTTCAGTCCAGTTTGTCCCTCTGATAAAGACGACTATGACTCTGGTCTATTTTCTGACAGAAAATTTTTCGATCTTTGGTTTGATTCCTTCTTTGGTCGTAAAATCTGTGCTGGAGCTTGTGTCAACTTCACAATATTTTTTGAATATGCTCCTACCTTTAATTGACTTGGATTTCGGGACTTCTTTAAAGTTGCTGATAATATATTTGATAATGTCGTTAGGATGCTTTACTACAACTTGCAAGTAAAAGATAATGGCAATTTCTATTCTTGTGTTGCTGGACAAGAACTTGAGTTCAATGCCACTGATATCAGTGAATATTTTCACGTTCCTGATATTGGTGAAGCATTGCTGGACATTAACCATGACCAGTTTCCAGAAGGTGTCACCCTTGACTCCTTCAAAGAATTGATGTGTCACCCTCGTCCTGTCCCATCTAGGGTGTATTCAAAACACTTGAATCAGCAGTTCTATGAACTACATCGCTTTATCTTCTCCGTTTAGCTTCCAAAAAGGGGATCTTCTGACGAGATCACCTTCATGGAATTATCTGCGATGTATCATATTCACTTTGGCATTCCTTTCTCTATCCCCAAGACTGTTATGGCCTGGATGCTCAATTGTAGAAGTGCAGAGCGTAACCTTGTTTACCCAATGCACCTGGCATCTATTTTCAAGAGATTTAAAATTGATCTTCAACTCTGTCATTTCTCTTCCCCTGCTACTGAGATTAGTAGAGCTAGGTTGTATCCCAACCCTCCTCCTCCACCCGGTACCGAACCTGCTTCTCCAGTTCATGATGATGACCCTCAGGCTCCTGCTCCAGCTGCTCCATCCCCTGCTTCTGGCTTCGACCCAGGCTTTTATCAGCGCTTTGATGACTTTGTTGCCCTCTCGGCTCAATGTCATCAGAGTTACATTGACTCTGAGTTCCGCCACATCACCCAGACATAGGTTTTGTGGAACAACATTGCTGATATACACTGCAGTCTATCTCATGATCCCACTCATCCTATTCCGATGATCCATCACCCCAAATTCACTGGTCCGAGGTTCGATGATGAGGCTACCTTTGCTCATTTCGATCCTACTACAGCTTACTTTCCACCGGATGCTCCTGGAGGTGATGATACGCCATTGTGATGTGGGACTACAGTTAGTGGTTTTTTTTTGATGTAGTTGCTAGATGATGATCTATGTAGTTTTTTTTTATGATGTACCAGTCTAAACTTTCGAGTTAGACTTTTTATTAGATTTTTTATAGTCATAAACTTTTGAGTTATGATTTATGCAGTTTATTTTAGTTGCATCTTATTCTAATGATATTATGAGATTTTAGTTATTTCTTTTCTCACTGCTACTTCTAGTTTACTTTTGTTACGACTTGTTATATATGGATATATTATTTTTTTGTCTTCTAGTGAGCATTGTTGGCTTCACACATTATGGGGGAGCCATAACATTTTGAACATGACAAAGGGGGAGAAAATACAATACCATTTTCTTCAAAACAAAATCAACCGGTTGATTCAAAGAACCAATCAGGTATTTTATTTCAAATTATTAGATATATTTTGGTATAGACTAAAGTTTGTTAATTATCAAAATGGGAAAGATTATTGGCCCATTACCAAATGGTCACACCCGATTTTGATAAATCAACAAATGACTTAAGTCAATACATAAAATATACAAACTACTGTTAACATTTCAGGTCAAGTAAATGCAATATCAGAGAGTGTACTACAACATTAGCAAGCATAAAAATCATCATCCCGAAGTACTTATGTACTAGAATCAGTCTGAGTCATTTTTTATTATTTATTTTATCCTTTATTGAGTCTAGGATACAAATTATAAAATCGACTGAGTATTACTGGCTTAAGTTATTCACAGTCCACTCTTCTATAAAGCCTACCCATTCATTCAAAGTCCACTTACCAAAAGTTCTATCTATCCTATGCAACAAAATTTTTGACAAAATATTCTTCTAAATACTAGATGAACTTAGACAGAACTCAGATCGAGTTTGGGCCAAGTTTGGTCCGAGTTCGGACCAAGTTCGGACCGAGTTCGGAACGAGTTCGGTCCGAGTTCGGAACGAGTTCGGTCCGAGTTCGAAACGAGTTCGGTCCGAGTTCGGAATGAGTTCGGTCGTTTCAAATTCAAATGTTTGTTACCTCCAAATCTGTATGCAAAGTTCTTTTGCAAAATCTTTGCATCCGAACTCCACCCGAACTCTGCCCGAGTTCGGATCTCAAAAACACCTATAAATAGAAGAGAAATTTTCTTTTTCAAATCACTCATTATTTCTTCTCTCTATCTATTCCTAAAGTGTTTTTCAGTGTTCTAAAAGCTTTCATACTCCACCTATACATCTCTTAGCCAAAGCTAGTAATATCGATTCGATTTAGAGTTCTTTGGTTCTCAGAGTTGTAAAGAGGTCGTTCAAGTTCAGAAATCATCTCTATTTTAGGAGCCGGTCGTGCGCTCGTCACCAAGCACGGTGTTGTGAAGTTGGTTGTGCACTTGTCACCAAGCACGGTGTTGTAAAGAGACTGCAAGCTCTCAATTAGCTTGTGAATAGTAGATTAACAGTAGGCAAGAGTACCTTCGACTAGATTAGTCCTCCAAGAGGAAAACCAGTATATATTGCGGTGTTCACTGAGTTTGATTCTCTGATCTCTTGCTACATTTATTTATCGTCTCTTTATTCACTGCCATAGTTGTCTGCCTTTAATTTTTAAGTGGTGATTTATTCCGCTGCACTCGTACTCACTCTATTCACCCCCCCCCTCTAGAGGTGCTCAACGGTCCTACACCTATGATAAGAATTGGTTGGCTCTAAGATCAGAGATAGATACGTTCCTATAGTTATCCATCTCAGATGAGTTAGCTAGATGTATGATTTAGCTTAGAATAGCTGACCGTAGAGACTTGACTGAAAGCTAAGTTGACTGTTGGAGACCCTTAGGATGTCCCTATTTATGTTGTGTGGGTATTGTCGGAAAGAGTGAGATATGTCAGGAAGTTAACTTCGTAATGGAATGAAGATTGGAAAATTCGATGTTACAATGTTGGATAAAATGACGGATCATGTTGGTTTCAGAACTTGGTTCCCTTTATTCGGAATGTCGAAAATTGTTAAAGCTGGTTGGATTTGATTGGTTGGTAGAATCATATTAAGATGCTTAAATTGACGGTAGTGCCTCGAGACAGTCGGAATAAATTTATTGATGGATAATCAAATTGGAATTGGAAGGAAAAGTGTAACGACGGAATGATGTAGTGCATGTAGTCGAGATCGGAGAGAGCGGATGAAATTTTGGAATGACCCTCGGAATTATTGCTGCTAGAAATGAGAGTTGTTCATACGCGACGATAATATATTGGCTTGATCAATACGAGAAATGTTTGAGTACATCGAGAAATCTTACGATAGTGGAATGATGGTACAACTTGAAGGATGGATCGTAATTAGAAAATTTATGAGTTGCAAGTACATTATATGGATACGAACGATAACGGGTACATGATTTGATCGATAAGAATCGTGGTATTGAAACGAAATATGGCTATGAGCTTTATCGACTTTTGTGGTATGAATGACAATAGACTTGAAAGGGAACTCTGGATTCATTGGAAAACTTGAGATATTTATGTCGAAATACTTTAGAAAATTTTGGATCGGTTGGGAAGAAATTTTTCGAGTTGGAATTGGTTGCATTTATTGTGTTATTGTCGGTTGGGAGATTGAACAAATAAGTGGAGACTATACAAGATGCTCAAAAGGATTTGCTAACATTCGGGAATAAAGTTATGCATGTGGCACGTTCATTTTCTCTACTGCTGAACTTGGTTTAAATGCATGTATTTCTGGGATGCCTAAAATATGTATATAATTCCAACTAAGTGGTATGCTGAATTTAAATGAAGCCAGGGGAAAGGATTATCATGTGCTAAGAAATTGCACGAGTGTTGGAGGACAGAACAAGGATGGTAAACTCTTTTGAATCAAATTGGGATGCTGTGCCGAGATGGTACATTATTTGAAATTAACCGAAAAATATTAATAGTGCATGTTGATCGTTGAGAAGTTTCATAAAACTTGGTTGAAGTTTTGGGGATGAGTTTTGTTTAAGTTTCGAGGACGAAACTTTTTCTGAGTGGTGTATATTGTAGTGCCCCGACCCGCAAGATGCCTAATGACGGCTACTTGGTTCGATGAAACCTTATTAGACTTGGGAATATGCGAAGGATCGCTCGGAAGGCTATGCAATTGTGGTGGAGAATCGTCTTATAAATGTGAGTAGTGTTGAACCCTTCGAAGATCCTTTAGCTTTACGCTTAATAAAAGAATTGTATGCTATGTTTACTCCATGAGTTGCTGAACAAAACCTTGCATGAAAGTCAGAAAGATAATGAAAGATAATTAATCATATGACCCAAAAACTGTTGCAAATCATGTTATCGATTGCGTGCTTCAAATTATTTCAATGAATTGTATACTTGCGTGCTTTGCAATGAAATACATGACAGGTGAAGGAAAAGTCCCAAATACTTAGGCGGTGAGTATGTCAAGCCTCAGTTCGATGAATGTATGCTAAAGCAGATTCTAAGCCCCAAGAATTGGGCGGTGAGTACATTAAGTTTTGGTTGAAAAGATGTATGGTATCAAAGATGTGGGAAAGAGATTGAGTAATCAACATTCTATTATCCGGTCGCCGATGTAGAATGTTGATTACACTAGGACCATGGATTAGGCAGTTGGAATTTGTGAGCTCAGCTCAAGGCAAAGGATGGCTAGACGGATGAGATTGGTGGCTTATTTACATAATTTTCCTTATCATGCATTATATGTTTTCTTAATAGATAAGTTGCATATACATGCATGGTCATAGACAACTTATGCACAAGGTAGTTCCTTGAACGGTAATCCGAGGCGACGGACCCGGTTCATCGTAGGGGGAACAAGGATTGGTACCGACGTACTGGCATCGGTATACGGGACCTTCAGTGGGGCTAGCTACCCGTACTGCAAGGGGCGCCATTATACCAGGAATACAGTCCAAGATGGCGTGTCGCTAGTGACCTTCATATAGATAGGTCCGGTGCTAATGATGTCTTATGCAGGAAGAGTAAGTTATTACTCAATTATAGGGAAGGATGTCGGCTGTTGGCAAGAATCACCTGAATGGTGATAATTATGATAAATTGTTCCTAACAATGTCTTGTACAGGTGGAGTGAGTATTATAAATATAAAGGGCTGGCTACATGACCGTGGGTAAGAAATCATCAAAGGATGATACTATATTACTTTACATTATGCTGGATATGAATTAATACATGCTTTACTTCTATCGAATATCAATTGCTAATTGACCCTAAGGCAACGAGAAAGACCATTTTTAATAATGTTCTATAACATGATTACTTAGTGTTATCTTCTTAGGTAAGTTGGGCCAGCACCGCTCGCCAGTACATAGATGATGTACTGACCCACATTTGTGGACACTATTACAGGTGCTTGTGCATGGGGGAAATCGTTTGATCAGTACTTGGCATCGATGAATCAGATGGGTGCGTAGAAGCTCTTCTTACAAGATGATGTCTTCTGCTATACGGGACATAATGTATGGAACAGTGTAACTCAGTTGTACCGGTAAGATTATAAGCAAAGTCGGCATGTTCGGTTGTAAAGCCTAAATGGCAAGTATATATTCAGTTGGCTATTTAAGAGTCTTGTAATATGTTATAAACTCTGTATCCAGCTGCAAGTCTTATAATCATTTAAGAAAATTAATAAAGAGATACATTTCTTCATATCTTGTTGTGACTTTAATATATCTGCTTGGTTTTGCTGTGCTGTCATTGTTTTCTGAGAAATACCAGGAAATGTAATGGTTTTGCCTTGTACATGTGAAATCTAGACTTGTACGGCATCATACCCAGTGGCTAGTTTTTGATCCTCCGGGATCGGGACGTGACAGTGAGGCCACTATCCCAGCGTCCATTGCCGATGTAGGCTCAGATATTTTGTAAAGTTCAGGACCAAGGAGTTGAGATATCTTATCCTGCTTTGGATTGCGATTGGGTATTCAGTGTTATCATTTGTAGTTGTCCTTTATTTGGAGTTGAGATCTATGACAGGTAATTATATCATTGTGTGAGATAGATAATTAGTGATCTAAACAACGTTATACCGCCGATGCTGTGGCGTAGGCTGGACATTGTTCACTACTTGTGCCCCTATACCGGGTGTGGGTCATGACACAGTTTTAGTGGTGGCCAATACAGGTCGAGATTCACAATTGGTGCAATGTCGTGGTAGTGCAACAGTTTAGTTATACTGCTGTAAGCCTGCAATTCAAGATAGGGAATAGGCTATAGGATGAGTGGATACTCAATCACAACTAGAAATTCTAATGGATTTGAATCTACTGACACTTGTTCAAATCTGAATAATCTAATTTCATTTCCATATCTATCCTTCTTTGATAATATCGTTCCTTGCTCCGTGTTGACTTCTTGTCTGATCTGTCTTCAGGATGCTGCCAAAGACCCGATCACATCGTTTTTTCCCAGCGGCTACCACTGAGAGGTCTGCCACCTCTCGTCCGGTTCATCAGACTGTTGGGACTGATCCACTTCTTACTTCTGTTGACGTAGGAGTATCAGCTGCTTTCGGGGGTCCCCCTCTACCTATTTCGAGGATTACCCCAGTCATTTTGGATGTTCTTCACCCTCTACCACCACCTCCTGCTCCGGTGGACACCATGCAGCTGTTTGTGCTATTCAGAGAGATAATGGATGCTCAGCACCGTCAGTCAGACGTCATGAGGTCGGCATAGAGAATGCTCATCTGGTGGCCATGAAGGTAGTAGAAAGGGTGACTCAGATCGTGCCACAGGGAGGTCAGGCTCAGCCTCCGAGGCCAGGCCCCATTATCGATTTTCAAAGGATGAGGTCGAAGGATTTCTGCGGTACGGAGGGTATCCTATATGCGGATGACTAGATTGAGCACATCGAAGGGATCTGCCAGCGGGCGCAGATTCCTGACAGTTTGTAGATAGAGGCAGCGGGCAGCCAGATATTCGACTTTGCCTTGATATGGTATCGCACCGACACGAGGGTCGCAGTGCCAGGGAAGACTTGGAAAGATTTCAAGAAGCTTTTTAAGGAAAAGGTTTTCTCGGATGTGGCTCTTAGTGCTTTAGAGAGCCAGTTCGAGAGTCTCGTCCAGGGGAGCATGCTAGTGGACGAGTACGCTACAGAGTTCTGTCATCTGGGTAGATTTGTGGAGGGGCTAAGTGATACAGCAAAGGCAAGGAAGTTCCGCAAGGGCTTTATCAAGGAGGTCAAGTCATTGACCAAGGGTGACCACGATGCGACTTTTGAGTAGATTATGGTAGGAGCTCTGAGGCCTGAGGATGACTTGGACCTCAACTCCAAGAGAGACAGGGATAAGTCAGGAGGTGCGAGCGGTAGTGCGAAGCATCCCTATGGGCAGAAGACAATGCATCAGCCCCAGCAGTTGTTTGTACCAGCTAGAGCTCCTGTTCAGCAGGTGCAGCAACAGCCTCGGGAATAAGACCAGAGGATGCCCACTTGTGCCTACTGTAAAAAGTTGCGACACACTTGGGATGTTTGTAGGAGAAGGCTAAAGGTGTGTCTGTTCCGTGGATTTGCAGCTCACCAAATGAAGGATTGCCCTACCGTACCTCAATTTGGCGGAGCACAGGGTCAGAAAAATGGAGCTAGGCCACCTGTGGTGCAGCATCGTGCCCCGCACCATCAGAGGGACATACCCCAAAGGGGCAGGGCTTTTGCATTAACGGTCGAGGAGGTCGATGCTATGGGTGACGAGTTAGCAGGTCTGTCTTTTTTTGTTCTTCTTTATGTCCTTTTCTATCTTGTTGTGTGATTCTATTAGTACCTGTTAGAATATTTTGTGTTGTGGTAAATAGTGTAGTGACCCCGATTGAGACTGTGAAATCACGACCAGTAGGACCATGATCTTGCATGTTGTTAGGTAGAATTTTTTGACTTTGATTGTTGGGGGTTTGACCTAGAAGGAGTACGACCAACTTTAAATTTCGAGGACAAAATTTTTCTAAGGGAGGTAGGATTATAACCACCACTTTTTTCGGAGAGGGGTATTTTTGACTTTTTTCTATTTCTTGTTATTATTGTGAATTCAAATTATATTTTGAGTGATAAATTTATTTTACAAAACTAGAAATTATTTTCTTGAATTAATTATTTGTAATAATTAATATAGTGCATATGTGTAACCCCTCTTGCCGTTTTTATTTTTATTCATTTATTTTATTTAAGGGATATTTTGATAAATTCCTTATATAAAAAATGAGTTTTTAAATTAAATAGTTTGAGAAGTGCTAATTTATTTGTTAAAGGATATTGTAGGAACTATGAAAGACGATGGTTAGTATTTCGGATTTTATTGAAGTTGGTTTCCAAAAGGGATTTGAAATCATAAGTAATTTTGAAATCAATAAAGATTTTATCAAAGTATTAACTTTTGGATTTATAAATAAATATATTTTAAAATCAATTTGATAATATCATTACTAGGATGAGGAGTTATTTAAAATTTTGTAGTAATTAATTATGTGATTTAGATATCAATGTATACAATTTAAATTGTTCGATATATATCGAAATCAAATTTTTATAATAATTAATTATTTTACTTAGTTAAATGCATACGATTTAAGATTGTTTTCTCTTATTTTGAATCTATATAATTTGAGCTTTAAGATGATTATTTAAATTAGTATATTTAGACGTCAATAAGATTGAATTAAACTTGATATTGATTCAAATTTATCTATTAGTGGATTTTGATTAAATAGGGTTGTTTTAAAACGTTTAGTTGATTTTAAATAAAGGGAGAGACTTATCTATTAGGACTTGTAGTTCTTATCCAACTAGAAGAGTAAACCCCCCATGTAAGGAGAAACTCTCTTCTACCATCTCCAAAAACACCAACAATACATCAATTCTATCAAATTTGTGTACCGTGTCTGTGTCTACTCTTTCCTTCCATTATTCCATTACATATACATTGCCCTTCCCCAACACGACCATCGACAAACACCGGACCTCTGCACGAGCATCATTCCCTACGGCCATTGCCATGATAAGGCATCTCCGCACTGCCTCCGCCTACATGACACCACCAACCCATCATCACCACCGCCTCCCCTACCCGGCAGAAAACCAAGCACACAGCTACTACCGGCCATGACCCATGGACGATCCGCCCACCGGCAACCCAGAGACAGCAAACACATTTTTCCCATCACCATCGTCATCCCCAACACTCACAAACCTAATACACACAACAAATCCAAAGAGAAATTGCTACCCTTTCCGTGCTCCTTTGTAAGACTATGTCGATGCCGAGCGCCTGTCCCTCGAACCTACCGCCACTCGATCCCACCTTTCGCGAGTGCCGCCTCGTCGATCTCCTCTGCATCCCATCCCCGACACGAACACCTTGTCGCCATGGCCGCCTCCATGTCAGCGCCACCATCGACTCCTCGTGTCCATCGCTCGGCTGCCGCTACCGGGTCCGCTCGATGCCGTGGATGGCCAGCTTCGAACTACCACCATCAGACAAGTCATTGTCGTCTCCAGCCCACGACCAAAGCTTCTTAGCCGTCTGTCGCCTTTTCAGTCCACCAGCCGCCGTTTCGATCTGCTCCGGTGAGCCCAATTTTGGGTTTCCAGGCGTTGTGCTCGGGATCCGTCGGCGAGCCACCCAGCGCCATCAACGGCGACCTGCGCCACTGATCCAGCGCATGACCGCCGGATTTTCCTGCCGTGGCCGCCGTGAGCGGATTAGTCGCCGGGACCCATCCGCTGTGTCGCCCAGCTCTCCACTACCTCGATTGCGCGCGTGCCGTCACCAGGTCTTCGCCTAGCCGCCGTCACCGATCTGTTGGGATCCCTGCGCCCGATCGAGCACAGAGCTCCGCCGCTCCCCGGGTCGTAGCCGCCACCAGTCTCCCCCTACGACCGCCGCACGCCGGTACCGCCAGCAATTTGGCCCCTGGTGAGTCTCCTTCCCATCCCCTATCTCATTTTCCCTATTTCTTCTCTCTCTCTCTTCCTGTAGAGTTAGGATAAGTATAATAATTATTATTATTACTATTTTTTTTTATTAGTTTAGGCTGAGCCTGCATAGGTATTGGGTAGTTTAGGCTGAGCCTGCATAGGTATTGGGCTTAATATTGGGTTTGGGCTCTGGATTTTATGTTTTGGGCTTAAGGGCTTTGAGTAATACTATATGGATTTATATATGGCTGTTGGGCTCAGTTATTATTGGACTGGGCCAACAGGCTTCGGGATGTGATTTTTAAATATATGTTTTGGTTTTATAATTTATGGGAATTTTTATATATATATATATATATATATATATATATATATATATATATATATATATATATAACATTTTGGGCTTCAACTAAGGCCTTGGGTCTGAGGTTCAAAATATATTAAGTATTAAAAGGCTAATTATTTTGTTGGGCTTGAACAGTAGGCTGAAGTTTACCAATTGGGCATATATATGTATATATATTTATACTATTGGGTTGCTAAATAAATAGATTTGGGTTTTTTTATTTATTTAAAATTCTTATCAAATTGGGTTTAGAAACGAAATATATCATTATATTATTTTGTGTATTTTAAATATAGCTTTCGACCTAAAATTATAGATTTGACCGAAAATTATTTTCTAGATTTTTAACATATTTATCTATCAATATTTTGACTAAAGATTATAAAATATTTTTTTGAAATATTTATTTAAGTTAGATTTCTCGATTATCATCTTGACCGTGACTAATCAAATATTCCTATTTTCTTGCGAACTCGAACTCCTTCACATCGACCCTAGCCAATAGGACTATTCTGGACTCAACGGGACTATCGGTTTCACCAGCAAAGGACCACAGGCGAGTACAGTTTATTGCTTATTTTCAGTATTGATCTTTACTATGCATCACTGTTAGTCGATAGATATGTGATTTCAGTCTTTATGTTAATTTTATTCTTTGTGGTGTCGGAAGAAATGAAGTACCAACGATGTGTGATCTGACCTTATATCGTGTATACCGTGATTATTATTGCATTTATACCGTGTAGACCGTGTTCCTTTATTGCAGTATTTCGTGTAGACCGTGTAACTTTATACCGTATAGATAGTGTAGACCGTATCGCATAATTGTCCCGAGACCGGTCACATGTCAAAGGTACTTCAGTCGGTCAGTCGGTGAGTATTTTATTGTATTTTATTTCTGTTCTTGGTATTCAGTTTTATTCTGTCTTTCTCTATTTATTTTTATATAAATCATATTTCTAAAGGCGAAACTCTGTTATATAATCATTTTCATATATTGGAACTGCATTCAGTGAATTGTACTCGTTCCATTCCTGACTGGAAACCAAAATTTTACAGATTAGTCATGACTGCCTTTAGCATCGGATTCGGGAGACATGGGTATATGTGAAGGCCAAACCTAGAGGCTACTTAAATAGTTTAGTATTCATGTAGTTGTCTTTTTACATTTTTGTGAGACATTGTACCTTGTATTCAAATATAAACTTATGAATATTGTAATTAATTTAGCTTGTGAATGAGAAAATAAAGTACTTTTTATGTGATATTGAGCATTGTGGCTAGACAGCGTTCTACCGCCGACACCGCGGCGTAGGCTGGCTTGGACACACGCTTGCATCCGTTTCAAAAAAAAGGGTGCGGGTCGTGACAATATGCTATATTATTGCATATGATTAGTGGTTAGCCATTACTTGGAATAGTTATTAGTGGCCTTAGAGGACCTAAACCAACTTGACATGACCACCTAATTAAATGACTAAGACTAGCCTAATTAAACTTTAGTTAGCCTCAAGTTAGACTAGCAAGACTAAATATGAAATTAGGCTAAACACCTAATTAGGGATTATGGATTTTTCCCTAATGTTGTGATGACTAAAGAGAGGGTGTAGTGGACATTTCCCCTTGCTCAAACCCTAACCCTAACCTAATATGGCAGCCAACTTTTCTATATAAGCCTAACATCTTCCTCTTCCTCCTCATTTCATTTCAAACCCTAACCCTGATTTAGAGACTTTCCCCAAATTGATCCTACCACTAAAACTCATCCAAATTAGCCTAAATTAATTCCATTCTCTTTCCCATGGAGAGTAGAAAACTCTAGAAGCAAAGCATTGGAGGTTAGAGCACTTGGAGCTTGAGGGCTTTTGAATCTTGGAGCCTTTTTATTGGAAATCTATCTCCTAATAGGTAATATGCTTTCTTAACCCTTTAATTAGTGTTAAATAGTGTAGATATATCAAATAGGAACCCCCATGCATTAGGACTACCATGGAGAGGAGTTTTGACTCTTCTTTCCCTCATTTGGAGACTTTTCCCTTTGCATTTTGGCTAATTTTAGGGAAAATCCGAGAACAACATTTCTAGGGTTTGTGAATAGGTTTGTTAGGTCCTAATTGTGATTAAGAACATGTGGGTATGCTTTGGGTCAAGTTTGGATCTATTGGGAGTGTGTATCATGGACGTATCACAACGTATCCTGATACGCATGCCAAGTGTTTGGCAAAATGACCAAAAGAACACCCAATGCTCTAAACTCATATTTGATACTTGTTTTAGATATATATTAATATAGATTATCATCTTTATAATTGTTTAGTGTTAAATAAAATTATTGTATAGATTTAGGCACAGATTGGACTAAGGGGATAAGGGACTGCTAAATCTATATTTTTGTGTATAGGGGCTGATTTGGACTGTTATTATATGTGTGTATCAGTCCATAGGGGATGGATGTCACTGATACTTACTTAATATGGTGTCTCCATATAGGCAAATCATGTATCAGTCTAATGAGGTAAGGGGGCAATGTATTGGTCCTATAGTTGTAGGATAATATGTATCAGTCTTATGTAGGTGGAGGCCATTGTACATATAAGTCTTATAACCATTGTATCAGTCATTTGATTGTATAGTGTACCAGTTATGTAAATAGGATATGAGCTTTATGCATCAGTCCAATATTCAATTAAGCATCAGTTATATAGCCCATATATATCTGTTAACTGTGGATAGGGAGATAGAAGGGGCTCGGGTTCAGGATATAGCAGTAACAGTCAATGGAGAAAGGGGGGCCATCTATTGTACCAGTCCTAGGGGGTTATATGTATCAGTCCTAAGGGACTGTTATGAGGGAATATGGCAGCATTTATGAAGAGGGAACATGTATCAGTCACATAGATACTATGTATTAGTCTATAGGCGGCCACCTATGTATCTGTGAATAGTGAAGGGGCCTATATGGGTTATCAGTTGTTAAGGTAAACGGGGGCTTATGTATTAGTCCTATAGGATAATAGGTATCAGTCATTTAGTAATAATATATCAGTTATATAGTTAATAGGTATCAGATTTTATAGCCTTTCATGTATCAGTAGAAGAGGGCCATATATGCATCAATATAGGGAGGAGAAGATAGCAAACTTAAAGGAGGAAATCATGTACCAGTATACATAAGAAATTATGTATCAGTTAAGTAGGCACTTAGGTATCAGTTTTATATAGGGGATGATATGAAGGGCATACTCTATGGGGGCTCGGGCTAAGGGAAATGAAGCTTACAACAGCAGCAAGCAGTAGTAGCTGCTTTTTCCTTTGAAGCAGAGCAGCCAAGGCTTGGCCTTGGACTTGGGTAGCAGTGCACACAAGCACTACACTTCAGTGCGGGACAGGGCCTGTGTGTCCAGGCAGTGCAGGGACAGGGAGTTTTCTCCTTGTCCAATGTCATTTCATGCCTTTATTGGCCCGTGAGAGGTGGTTTTAGTGAGTGTTAGAGTGCCTATGTGCACAGACCACATGCCAGTGAGTTGTGGAGTATCTTGAAATAGAGAGCAGTTAACTGGTGTGAAGGGGGTGATCTGAAGATTGTAGTAGCAGCATACTTGTGGAGGGTTTAGAAGGCAATAGAGTATATCAAAACAAGGACAACAATAATAGAGTGTAGGAGGAGCAGTGCTTACATTGTGTGAGTGACAACAATCTATTTACCTATCTATCTATCTATGTATCTATCTAAGTATCTATCTACTTATCTATCTATCTATCTATCTATCTATCTATCTAGGTATCTATCTAAATATCTATGTACCTGCATGCATATATATATATATATATATATATATATATATATATATATATATATATATATATATATATATATATATATATATTTTACCTGCATGTATATATATATATATATATATATATATATATATATATATATATATATATATATATATATATATATATAAATATATATATATATATATATATAGACTCATACATATTGTAGGGATATTAGAGTATATGTATACATGTAGAGTGTATGGGTAATATGTTAATACCCAGGTAATATTGAGTAGGTAAGAGAATTTACCTAGTATAAAGGAATAGGTAATAAATTGGGTAGGTAATGGGAATTTGGCTTTGCCTACGTATTTAAATAGGTTAACTTAACCTAGGTTGACTCGATTTGACTAAGGTTGACCAGTTTGACCCAAAAGTGAATCTTTAAGTCAAATTGACCTAGTTTGACCCCAGGAACCTAGAATTGACCTAGTTTGACTAGCTTTGACTAGTTTGACTTCTATAACCTAGAAAAGGACTAGAAACATATAATTAATGCATTAAAAAAAATTACTTTAGAACACCAAGTAACAATGTATATCTCATATATAGGTTTGTGTGACATCAGTTTGGACCTCGATCCACATTTACTGCTCAGGACCGCATGCGAGCACATTCTCTGATAGTTTTCATTATCTGATAATTATTATGATTCAGCTTCTAGTATTGTATTACCTGATTCTCTGACATGACATGGATTAGTATTTCTAAATTTATTTACTTGCGACACATACATCTTACTTGTCTGACCTCTATTTCTGGAATCGTCTACTGGAATTACCTACTAGCATTACTTACTTTTTGGCTGGACTTATACTTGATTTACGTGTCGGGATATGGATTCACTTGTACTCGTCGGGGCAGAAAAATACTGGAGTAACATGTAAACATTTTTAAACATGCTAGAATCACCCATACTGGTCTAATCTGAAAAGATAGTTGTCGTACACTTGCCAAGTGTGCAATGTGTCGTATTTACCCCTAGTCGTTTACATGTCGAAAGCGGTATTTCAAAACACACTGGTTTAGTACTTTCTACTGGATTCATATTATACTCGCTGGACTCACATTATACTTGTTGGACTCACATTATACTTGTTGGACTCACATCACATCTATTCTAATTAGTTATCTTTATTGAATTGACAGTCTTTATTGTCATATTCTTCTGGTTCACCATATTTACTTTCCTTGTACTTTAGTTAGCTGTTGTTCTATTTCATTTCCTGACTCATTCTTTTCCTGCTCATCAATTATTACTTACTATAACTTTATTATAGTCTGTCATTTAATTGGAATTGCTAGAAGAGGTGTGCTCGTTCCATCCTAACTGGATATATTTTTCAGATGACTGCTTAGGGGACTTGTGTCCCACATTCTACGGAGCCGAGGAGGTGATAGAAACCATGGGTCCTGATGCTCATGAATGATTACCGAGGGGCTTAGTTACTATTATAGCTTTGTGATAGATTCACTGTTAGAATTCTTGGCATGTATATATAATGGAGACTTGTTATTATATTTAGAGATTTTGATATTGTTATTGTATTTGGAAGTTCTTGATGTTTAGTCTTTGTAGTTTATTAGACTTCTTAGATATTTTATCGTGCTTTAGATTGTGATTGGGTATTCAGTGTTGTCATTTGTATTTGTCCTCCATTTTGAGTTGAGATCTATGACAGGTACATTATATCATTGTGTGAGATATATAGTTAGCGATCTAGACAGCGTTCTACCGCCGATGCTGCGGCGTAGGCTGGACGTTGTATACTACTCGTGCCCCTATACCGTGTACGAGTCGTGACAAAGGATGTGGAGTTCTGTATCAATTTGATTCCAGGGACGAAGACTATAGCTGGCAGAGTTTACAGAATGTCACAGTCAGAATTGGACAAGTGTACCAGCATTTAGAGGAACTGAAGGCGAAGAAGTTTATTCGAGATAGTGAATCACCCTGGGGAGTTCCAGTGATTTTGGTACCTAAGAAAGATGGATCGACGCGAATGTACATTGACTACAGGCAGTTGAATGTAGTAACATTGAAGAATAAGTACCTGCTACCAAGCATCAATGATTTGTTTGATCAGTTAAATAAAGCCATCATCTTCTCCAACATTGATCTTCGGTCTGGGTATCATCAAGTGATGGTACGGGAGCAGGACATACCCAAGATAGCATTTAGATCACGATATAGGTATTATGAGTTTCTGGTGATGCCATTTAGATTAACTAATGTCCCGACAGTATTTTTGGATTTAATGAATCCCATCTTTATGCCTTATTTGGATAAGTTTGTGGTGGTGTTCGTAGACGACATCCTCGTCTATTCCAATTGTGAAGCTGAGCACGAGGAGCATCTTCGAACAGTTTTGTAGACCTTGAGAGAGCACCAGCTTTATGCAAAGCTTAATAAATGCGAGTTTTGGTTGTATCGCATACCTTATCTCTGGAGAAGGAGTATCAGTAGATCCGAAGAAGAATGAGGCCGTAGAGAGTTGGCCAGTTCCAAGGATCTCAGCACCTCTGGGATTAGCAGGTTAGTACAGGAGGTTCGTGGAGGACTTTTCCAGAATCTCAGCACCTCTGACGCGTTTGAATTGCAAGGAGGTCAAATTTGTTTGGTCAGCAGAATATCAGGCATCACTTGAGAAACTAAAGAAGAGATTGATCTCAGCACCGATTCTGAAACTTCCACTATGATCAAGAGGATTTACAAATTCAGTTGATGATTCTCTTTCAGTGTAATCTCTGTTTGAAAGACCTTTCCGTTGTCAATTAGTCGGTTCCCACCTCCACTCTAATAAGCTTTCCTGTATTGTGACGCATCCGGGAATGGACTCGTGTGTGTATTGATACAGCATGGAAGAGTGATAGTATATGCGTCTCGACGGCTTCGAGAACATGAAAAGAACTACCCGACTCACGATTTGGAGTTAGCAGTAGTAGTGTTCGCACTTAAGCTGCGGAGGCACTACTTGTATGGGGATCGAGTGGAGATTTACACTAATCATAAGAGCTTGAAGTATGTGTTCACCCAAAAGGGCCTGTACATGAGGCAACGGAGATGGCTAGAGTTGTTGAAGGACTTTGACGTGGATCTCTAGTATCATCCAGACAAGGCGAATGTGGTAGTGGATGTCGTGAGTAGAAAGGCTAGTGCATTCGTCTAACATTCCAGAGGTTTATTGTCACGGCCCGCTCCTGAATAATCGAATACGAGTCAGACACGTCCAGCCTACGTTGTAAGATGCAACGCAGTAAGCTGTACAATTCTAAGAAAAACTCCAGTCACCAAATAATATAAGACATCACAGCTACTATAAACGTTCCCAGAGAGTCACTTAGTCATTAATACAATTAAATAAATAATAATGCCGGAGAAAAATTTGGTAACCAAAATAAAATATACAACTCTCAAATCTCTATGCAATAAACAGGATAAAATCTCTAAAACAAAACTAGAAAATGAACTAGATTAGATCTCTGTAAATCCTATGTCCATCCTCTCATCCTGCTCAATATGGCCTCATGCTCTAGTCCATAAAAGTGATACAATATCCTCAAGTATACCTGCAACATATCCAGTCAGGAAAGGAGCAAAGTACAACCCCGACAAAAAATACTATACAAAGTAAACTGTAATGCACAAGTAATGAACTGCAATATGAACTATGGTACAAGAACTGGAATATGAAACTATAGTACAAGGACTGGAAGAATGAACAAGACAATCAATGCAATAGTGAATTTTTGAAATAGCTACCAGATTATGTGACCGGCTGGGATAACCACATGAATAGTACATGAATAATGGTATGGCTTAGAGTCCCACGTGAATGATGTGAGACCTAAGCTATTGAACAATGCCTAACTAATGCTTGGATTTGGTCACATATCTGTAGCATTACCCCTCCACCAATGTACAAGTAATTAAGAACAAGAGCATGATGAGTACCAGAACCAGAAGCACATGACCAATCGTGCGTACAACGTGTCCAATATGAGAGCAAGAAGCAAGATAGAAATACAGAGTAAAGAGTTCAAGTCGGTGTACTTGCCTTGCTCTGGAAGATCGGGAATAGAAGAGCATAAATCTCTATATCCACCTAGAATTAGTACAAATTGGGTAAGCTCTTAACAATGGAAATTAAAATAATATTGCTTACTAATCAACTGTTTGCTAACCTTAACTGACTTTACTACTACCTGGTATACTTTTAATAGTTTGGCAAAAAGACAACATAATAACTTTTAGGAAATCATTAACCCAAAATACTTATATTAACAAACCAACATGAGTTAAAAATATTCTAGTAAATAATATATAGAAATTTATAAGAGAAAATATCTCATTTATTGATCATCAAATAGAACTTTTAATAGTATATATTATATGTAAATGATTTATTTAGAAAATGCTTCACAAAATACTAATTAGGAAAAATATAGATTTTAATTGTGATCATAAACTAAATTGTTGATGAAGTTGAAAACAACAACAATTACCCAAAATCATGGAAACGGTATAAGCCAAACCAACTCCAACAAACTAAGCTCATAATACTTGGTCCAAACATGGAAATCTATTGGACTAAGATAGACTAAACACAAATTATTTAAAATAACCTCCAAGGCCCAAACCAAGCTCAGAAAAATATATGCACAAACCAGCCCATCCTCCATAAGCTAGACTACCACTTAGAATTTAGCAAATTATGCACAACTGAACCCAACAAATCAACAGTTCAACTAGCCATTCATAAAAAAACTAAGCCATTCAAAATCGAATGTCCTATAGATCATTCAAATAGGCCTATTTTTGTACCATCAAAATCGAATCCTCTGCCATTCCTACAAGCTAAGATTCTACTCAGCAAATGCCCAACCACATGTGTAACAACTGAGCATATAACCAAGAGGTTCAACTCAAAAGAATTTAAACTATCATTTGAACTCTAACGGCTTGTCTCCCTCCAAATTGCAACTCAAAGAAATCAGAGAAAATATAGGACAGTTATACAACTGAACTTCAACAAGATATATATATATATATATATATATATATATATATATATATATATATATATATATATATATATATATATATATATGTACCAAAATTTACTCCACAAAAATATATACACAAAACTGATCTAATCAAACCAATCAAAATATATTATACAAGTTTGTCACACAAATCTCGATTTAACAGAATTATACTCAAGTCCAGTTGCAATCGAAGTTCAACTCAGGCAACTGTGCAAGCACTTGCCGAGCCCAACCTCAGTATCTTCTCCAATCCACCGCTACTCCGTCACCCCGGGACACGCATACACAGAACACGAGCTACATACAACTCTCTATGACCCGATCTTGGCCTTCCCTGCCAGTCACCTCTATTAGATTCAAATGAAGAATCACTCAATAGTAGGGATGTTTAGAAAATTACCTGAGTAGAAAAAATCCAATCCGTTATTGAAGACATGATCCTACAGTGTCCGACACTTCTTCCTCGAATCCAACTGCAGGTCATGATCCTAATGAGTCATTTCATCGAACAGGTTCCACATATCAGAAGGAAAACAGAGTATCAGCAACGTTGAATTCTCTTCTTTAAAGAATAGGAAGAAAATCAAGAACACACAGGCTTACACTCACTAAATAGATTTCGATCAATTCAGTTGCTGATATCTAGGAAGGATCAACGTCCTCCGATCCGACACCCAAACCAAAACCTAAACCAGAAAGGAGATCAAAAACACCAATCGATTCACAACAATTCTCTAGATCTGAATAACTACGAGATCGACACTCACCAGAAATCAATCTCTCGACTGAAGGGGCTCGTCGATTCTCGACGAGGTGGTCCAGATCTGAACGGTCGGAATCAGGAGCTCGTCAATGTCGAACTTGCGATGGAGAACGTCGGGAGACGAAGAGTCGTCGACGGAGAAGAGACTGTTGGTCTCGCCATGCCCGGATCTTCAGAAATTTAGGGTTAGGGTTTGCTTGATTTGGGGGAAATAAGAAGAAGGAAAGAAGAGTGGGGAGCTCGACAGGAGCTCTGCTATCAATTTCTTGATCAGAAATAATGAAGAGTAAGAGAGAGAAAGGGCTTAGTTTAAATAGGGATTAGAAGGAAAAGGAGTTTTACCAAAAAGGACTCATATAATTAGTTTTATTACAAATCATAGGTAAAATCATTTAGAAAGTTGTTGGGTTTGTTAGAGAAAGGAAAATTTGTTAGGAAATTTGTTACAAGGTTGTTAGAAACCTTGGAGAGCACTCCAACTAGTTGCTAGAATCTTCCCTCTCAAAATCGTTCTAAAAATAATTAATAAGCAAAATATCTCAATTATAAAAATTATGAAGAGTCTTATGATTAATCAAAAATAAATCGAAACATAATTATTTCTAAAATGTTGAAAATACCAAAAAAATACAAAATTTAGTATTTTTGTGAAAACGGGGTTACAAATGTATCCCCCTTAGAAAAATTTTGTCCTCGAAATTTCAGGGGTACGATTAGGCACAATAAAAAATAATCA
Organism: Iris pallida; assembly: GCA_029216955.1. Classification (NCBI taxonomy): domain Eukaryota; kingdom Viridiplantae; phylum Streptophyta; class Magnoliopsida; order Asparagales; family Iridaceae; genus Iris; species Iris pallida. Next base: position 9,575,660 of record JANAVB010032420.1, on the reverse strand, counting down.
GATACATAATTTGAAATTGGCACGATTTAAAGTTGTACAAGGTGATAGAGGATAATAGTCTCAATAGTATCCGACAATCATATATATCTGGAGTCACTTTTTCTACAGTTCCTACCCCGCTAGTATGCATCTGGCTGCAGTGAACCTTCGGTTCCATGGTCCCGATAATAATAGACTACCAAAATATTCTATCAACTTTATCCGATATTATCATATGTCACGACCCGCACCCACTGTGAGGGTACGAGAACGTAACAACGCCCAGCCTACGCCGCAGTGTCGGCGGTAGAACGTTGTCCTAGGTCAACATACATCTAGCAATATAATACTAAGCAGTAAATGAACTCAATCACAACTAAGGAGGAAGAAAACACGATATGATATAGAACTCAAGGAAAAAAAATATAGAACTCAAGGAAATGCTGAAGATAGAAAAGTATAAGATAATATCCCAGCAAATATCCAGAGTACATATCTCAGCTACTGAATAAGAAAGAATATATACAACTCAACATCTCTGAACAGAAGTAAAATCTAGCTAAACAGTCTCAAGACAACAAGAAAATAAGATAAGGCCTAACTAAACTAGTCTAGGCAGTGGGGTGATGTCCTCAGCTAGAGCTGTCCCGTGGAAGGCATCCTCCCAGGCCTCCTCCTCGTCCTCTGTAATATTTTCAACAGGTCCAGTCAGGACAGGAGCGAGTACAGTACATCTCAACAGTTCATAGCAGGTTAGAAGATATAATCATGCAGTAAAGTAAGATACAGGTACTGAAAGAAGTACAGTATATAAACAGAGAGAGAGAAAGCTGTAATAGAAATATCTACTATAAATAGAGAACCAACATGTGACTAGTGAGTCAGAGTACAATATAGACATGTAAATAGCATAGGAGATTCTGATAAGACACTATGGAAGAGATTCTGATAAGATACTACTTGGGTATTATTCACATGTCTACTTCTACTCTCTCGTACCCCCAATCATTACACAAGGATCCAAACAGGTTATGTTATGATTCCAGGCAAAGCCCCCGAAGGGTGGTACATGGAAGTCCTAAAAATGGGGATTCTAGGAGGTTTTAGGATACCCAGTGAATGGAATAAGAGATTCTAGGAGACTCTGTGATCATAAGAGTATATGTCACAAGTGATCGAAGAACCTGTGAAGCATAGTGATACGACATGTAAGTAAAACGCACAGAACATGTAGTACCCGATGCTCCCTATGGATAACATCTCAAGAAGGGATCCGTATAGTACCAATTCGTGTGACCAACGTGACAGTACAAGTAAATTAATCTACTGCAGGAAATAGTTCTAAGCAGGATATAAAATGATCAGAGAATGTACTCGCCTGTATCTGAGTGTCCAATATGAAACGTACTGTCCAAGGAGTGGTGTCTGGCTCCTAACCAGAACAGCACAAGTCACAACAAGTCTAAAATGATATAATGAAGTCCTAATATGCATTCTACATGATTCTAGGTCAATCTAGGCCAAAGTCAACTCTTGGTCAACTCTGGTCAACCCTAGAAGTCAAACTAGGTCAACCAAGTCAAACCTAAGTCAAACTAGTCTACACTAGGCTAACAAAGCTATTCTAAGTCTAACAAGACTACACAAGTCTAATCTAGGCTACACAAGATAAGCAAACACAACCATAGGCCATAGGCTAATAGACTATACTATGGGCTAAGCAATACCATATTCAGTATGTATATCTAACAATACATGTATATACATATTACACAATCTAATAGAGAAAACATATATTGATATATATATATATAGGCTAATATATATATATATATATATATATATATATATATATATATATATATATATATATATATATATATATATATATATATATATATATATATATATATACCATACAACCATAATTATATATCATATATGATAGGACACACTATATATATATTATACCTATACATATATATCCCAATACATATACATACACATGTAAATGCATATATATATACATATGTATAGAGAGGGGGTTTCATAAAAATGTGGGGTGATACATGGGTGTATATGTGTGTGTGTGTATTAGTGAGAGTGATGTGAGACATGGCAATGGTGTGGGTGACTTGAGAGAGGAACATGTGTGTGGTGTCAAGTGTGGCATGAAATGTGTGTGAAGAGGGTTAGACATAGGCATGTGTGTTAGGGTGTGAGTGAGTGACTTGTGTGTGATGAGTGTATACATAAGAGTGAGCTGTGAAGCATGTGTGTGTGTGTGTGGTATTGTAACAGATGTGTATGTGTGTGAGGCAACAGCTAACAGTGAGGCATTAAGTGTGTGACTGAAATCTCAAGAAAAGAACCTAACACAATGTGTAGTGTAAAGTGTCAAGTGGCTCTAGAGTGTATTATGTGATACAACAGTGTGTGCCAAGGTGGAAGAGTGAGTTTAGGAATTGTGGTTTTTAGTTTAGGCATTAGTACATGTCATAACATAAGTCTCTATATCTATATTTAACACACATCCATATATACTTACCTAGAACATATATTTACATCCAAATCCCATTACATCAAACCCCCAATTCCTGAACATCATTCTCCTCTCAGATTTTTCCCCTCACTCCTAACTCACTTGTATCTATAACTTATAATATATATATATAACTCAAAATCTATCCTATATCACTCACAACCTTCACTATCTCTCTCAACACTCATATACATATATTAATATTGAACAGGACTAATGCATATGGGCAGTTATGCTCATGCACTGAGGGGATTTCCTTTATACTCAATTGAACCCAGGCTCAAAGCCTTGCCAATGCCCTTACACACAAAGCTCTAGGCACTGGCCAGTGGCCAGTGCCCTGCCATTGCTTCTACTGCAGCATACTGCTGCTACTGCCCTGTGGCTGCATTGCAAAAGCCAGGCCAAGCCAAGGCAAGCAATGCTGCAATGCAAAAGCCAATCACAGGCCTGGCAAGAGGGTTCCTGTCTACTGCCCTCCAACTCCTCATGAACTCTCAATGTCTTGCACATCTCCTAAACTGCTACTCCTCAACAAGAACCTACTTCACACTAATCTAGCACAAGCCCAAGGCAAACCACAGCAGTGACAAAACCATACTACCCAACACCTTGCCATTTTCCAAGTGTCTAACCTTCACAACCCTCTAATACATATATAGAGCTAATCAAATATGTGAATGCAGTGAATGAAATCAGTGATGTAGATGATGTGCAAGTGTGTGTCAAGGAGTGTGCAGTGGTCGAGTGCACCAACTGAAATCTGTGGGTCAACCATAGATCAATCTCAACATAGCTCGAAACCCAACTACCAAGGTTATAGGAAAAAGTAATAACAATGACAGGAAAAACATGCCTTGATAGTTACCTAAAACTCAATTCCAGTTGACAGTTGAAAGGAAGAAAATAAGACAATGTACATTGAAATTCTCAGGTTTTCGAAAACAGGAATCAATTTCCAGATTGTGAAGAACTATCTATCATTCTTTTATAGTTCAAGATATAGGATTAAAACTCAAATCAATGTAATAACCATCACATTCGAAAAAAACCAATCAAATGCTCAATTTCCCATTCAAGAAAACAAAAGCCCATTTCAGAATCATGGAACCTAATCTATCATGTATAACCTATCTAACAGGTATTAATACATATGCATGAATCTAACATGTCAACTTTAAATACCAGAATTTGGTTTAAACAGAGAACGAAAAGTTCAGGATCTTAAGTCCTGATACATGTATCAGTCACTTAACAGTTAATCTAACTAAATGCCAATTTCGAAAACAAGGAAGTCCATGTTAATCACAACCTAACATTAGCTAATTTCAGGTGTATGTGGGTGAACCTACATTCAAATTAAACCCTCAATCAAACAGTTGAAACATTTAAACTCCCAAAACCCAACTGACAGTATAGGTATCAGGATATAGGCAGGTTCACCCCATTTCGAATCAATACCAACCAAATCTTGCAATCCAGCACAAACCCAGTCATGCAACTATTATCCAGACATCATGTCATGTATACACATCATTAGTTAAACAGCTTGAAAGGGAAATAAACATCAGGAAATTAGGAACTAACACTATGTATCAGTCCTAACAGGAAACTTCAATTTCGAAGAATCAAAACACATCAATGTGGTAATTTATAGGTTGGTAATTATGTTAGGGTGTTTATACATGCCATATAGTGTAAATATGTCCCACCACGAGGACACAGATGTGTCCAAACCAAGGAAAAACCCAATCGAGCACAACACAGACACAACTAAACAGCACAGTGTCGTACACGTGTTCCAGAGGGTCTAGGACACGACACGAATTAGAACACGTGCTCGTGCACACGTATACGCCCACACTAGGGCTACACACTCGTGTCAACACGAGGTGTCCACGCTGTGTCTAGATACGACACGAAGGCCGTATCAGTGCCCAAAAGTGACAGCCGCGCGCACAGTGCACGCGCAGTGCACACGTTCGTGCGTGTCCGACACGACACGAGAGTGTCTTAAACTTTGAGGACCTCGTGTCAGTGTCTGCCCCTAGGGCTGTGTCAATTCCTAGGTGTCCACGTGTCATGTACAGGGAGTAATTGCCCCCGAGTAGCAGGGCAATGTGCACTGTGCCAGAACAGCGTGTTCGTGTCCAGATCTCGATACGACACGACACAATTACAAGCTCAGTCCCACAGAAAATGATAAGCAACAACAAACCCTAAATTTTTATTCAAAAAGTTTCCTAAAATCAGGTCGAAATGTCCTTTGGGATATTTCATCAAATACCTATGTTTATAGGCTGATACGTGTCCATTTAGGACACAAAATGGACGGAAAACCTAGGTCTAGGAATACCTACAGGACCAGGACACTTAGGGCTAGGTCTACATGTAAAGAAACTAGAATTTTAATGGTGTTTACATTGATTTACCTATTGGTGTTCTCCAACACAAAAACCCCTTCCAATGAGGATTCCAAAAGCCACCAAACTCTTTCAAATTGATAGAAAACTGAGAACAACAAATTCCAACAGCAATAAAACAATAATTAGAACCTATTGCAATTTGTTTGGATTAAAAAGGAGGTAAAATTAATTTTCTAGGGATTTTTGAAGATGGAGGCTCATCTCTTCCAAAACTTTGTTCTTCCTAAGAGGCTAGCCCTAAATTCTAAGAGGATACTTATAGGGAGGGATTCCCAATGGGTGTAGTGGCTGGCCAAGACTTGTTAGGGTTAGGGTTTAGCTAGTGGTGTGGGCCTATGGCCTTTAAGGCTAAGTTATTGATTACGGTGCAACCACAAGTCATGCCTTATGACTTAAATCCTAACTTGAGTCAAATAATCAAACCATAGGTCAACTCTAGTCTAACTAGGGTTGCATAACCTAACCAAGTCCAAACTCAACTAGGGTTAGCTCCTAGGTTGGTCTACGATGGTCATTGCTAGTCAAAGTCAACCTAGTCAACCCTCATTCAAACAATTCCAAAATAAATTCTAAAAATTCCTATAAATTCAAATAAATTATAATAAAATCAAATAACCCCAAAAATGTCTAAATACCCTAATCACATGGCTAGGCTCTAGGGCAGGCAGTCTCTACTGTTCACTAGCAAAATACCAAAAATCACAAGTCATGAATTTAAATAGTTTAAAAATAATTAAAAATCACTAAAAATCATAATATGAAATAAATATCATTAAATAATAATTATATTTACAAAATTTCAAAATTACCCTCTTCTGAAAAATTGGGTGTTACATCATAAAATATTATGAATCTAGGACTTAGTCTCAATAATATCCGAGAACCCATGATTATCTGTAATTACGTCAACTTAGAGCCTATGCCTCATTAGTGCGCAGCTGGCTGCAATGAACTCACAGTCTCCATAATCCAGATAAATAACTGTAGTGTATATCTGCCACTTCATAGTAGGTTGTCGAATATTTTCTCAACTTTATCCAAAAGAATTCTAAGAGAGTTTATAAAAATTCAAAATGAGTTATAAAAGTCCTACTCATGATAGAAAGTGAAGTTATCTACTCTCTAGAAAACAAAAAGTTTTATAAGAAACAAACAGTAAGACAAGGAGACTACTAAATCTCGAATATGAATAAAACCTCGAATAGCAAACAAGGAAGTTTTAGGAAAACTAGATGCTAAGAGAAAATATAAGGAAGATCAAATATTATTAATCAAATATTCTTACTTAGCAAAAATATATAGATAATAAGCCCAGAAGCCTCAAGTGCAGGGAAATTTGAAAATCTCGGTGTTGCGTGTCTGAACCACCTAAAAAATAGAAAAATGGTTAAATATGACCTAAACTATAGGATAATAAGTAAACATAGTAAACTATAGCCATAACCATTTTTCATGGATCCTATGTTGTGATGATTTTTCCTTAGTTTTGCAGGTTCCCCAATAGCACTCTATAACCTAAGTGCCATTAGGACTGACCCGCATGGACCACCACCAAAAATATGTCACGACCCGCTCCTTAATAATCGGATACGAGTCGGACACGCCTAGCTTACGTTGAAAGACGCAACGCAATAAGCTATACAGTTCTAAGGAAAACTCCAAGTCACCAAATAATATAAAACATCACAGCTACAATAAACATTCCCAGAGATTCACTTAGTCATTAATATAATTAAAGAAATAATAATGACGAAGGTAAATCCGATAACCAGAATAAAATATATAACTCTGAAATCTCTATACAATATACAGGATAAAATCTCTAAAACAAAACTAGGAAATGAACTAGGCTAGATCACTGTAAATCCTATGTGCATCCTGTCATCCTGCTCACTATGGCCTCGTGCTCTAGTCCATAAAAGTGATACAATATCCTCAAGTATACCTGCAACGTATCCAGTCAGAAAAGGAGCAAAGTATAACCCCGACAAGAAACACTATACAAAACAAGTAATGAACTGCAATATAAACTATGTTACAAGAACTGGAATATGAAACTATAGTACAAGAACTGGAAGAATGAACAAGACAGTCAATACAATAGTAAATTTTTGAAATAGCTACCAGAGTATGTGACCGGATGGGGTAAGCACATAAATAGTACATGAATAATGGTATGGATTAGAGTCCCACGCGCACGATGTGAGACCTAAGCTATTGAACAATGCCTAACTAATGTTTGGATTTGGTCACATATCTGTAGTATTTTCCCTCCCCCCATGTACAAGTAATTAAGAACAAGAACATGATGAGTACCAGAACTAGAAGCACATGACCAATCGTGCGTACAACGTGTCCAATATGAGAACATGAAGTAAGACAGAAATACAGAGTAAAGAGTTCAAGTCGGTGTACTTGCCTTGCTCTGGAAGATCGGGAATAGAATAGTATAAATCTCTCTGTCCACCTAGAATTAGTACAAATTGGGTAAGCTCTAAACAATAGTAATTAAAATAATATTGCTAACTAATTAATTGTTTGCTAACCTTAACTGACTTTACTACTACCTGGTATACTTTTAATAGTTTGGCAAGAAGACAACAAAATAACTTTTAGGAAATCATTAACCCAAAATACTTATATTAACAAATCAACATGAGTTAAAAATATTCTAGTAAATCATATATACAAATTTATAAGAGAAAATATCTCATTTATTGATCATTAAATATAACTTTTAATGGTATATATTATATGTAAATGATATATTTAGAAAATGCTTCACAAAATACTAATTAGAAAAAATATAGATTTTAATTATGATCATAAACTAAATTGTTAATGAAGTTGGAAACAACAACAATTACCCAAAATCATGGCAACAGTATAAGTCAAACCAACTCCAGCAGACTAAGCTCATACTACTTGGTCCAAACATGGAAATATATTGGACTAAGATAGACTAAACACAGATTATTTAAAATAACCTCCAAGGCCCAAACCAGGCTCAGAAAAATATATACACAAACCAGCCCATCCTCCATAAGCTAGACTACCACTTAGAAGTTAGCAAATTATGCACAACTGAACCCAGCAAATCAACAGTTCAACTAGCCATTCAAAAAAAAACTAAGCCATTCAAAATCGAATGTCCTATAGATCATTTAAATAGGCCTATTTTTGTACCATTCAAAAATCGAATCCTCTACCATTCCTACAAGCTAAGATTCTACTCAGCAAACGCCCAACCACAGGTGTAATAACTGAGCACATAACCAAGAGCTTCAGTTCAAAAGAATTCTAATGGCTAGTCTCCCTCCAAATTGCAACTCAAAGAAATCAGAGAAAATATAGGACAGTTATACAACTGAACTTCAGCAATATATATATATATATATATATATATATATATATATATATATATATATATATATATATATATATATATATATACAACTGAACTTCAGCAATATATATATATATATATATATATATATATATATATATATATATATTTATATATATATATATATATATATATATATATATATATATATATATATATATATATATACAGCAATATATATATATATATATATATATATATATATATATATATATATATATATATATATATATATATACCAAAATTTACTCCACAAATACAAAAACTGATCTAATCAAACTCATCAAAATATATTATACAAGTTTATCACACAAATCTCGATTTACCAGAATTATACTCAAGTCCAGTTGCAATCGAAGTTTAACTCAGGCAACTGTGCAAGCACTTGCCGAGCCCAACCTCGGTATCTTCTCCAATCCACCGCTACTCCGTCAACCCCGAACACGCACACACTTGGCCTTTCCTGCCCGTTACCTCTATTATATTCAAACGAAGAATCACTCAATAGTAGGGATGTTTTGAAAATTACCTGAGTAGAAAAAATCCAATCCGTTATTGAAAACACGATCCTACAGTGTCCGAAACTTCTTCCTCGAGTCCAGCTGCAGGTCAAGATCCTAATGAGTCATTTTATCGAACAAGTTCCACGTATCGGAAGGAAAACAAAGTATCAGCAATGTTGAATTCTCTTTTTTAAAGAATAGTAAGAAAATCAAGAACACACAGGCTTACACTCACTAAATAGATTTTGATCAATTCAGTAGCTGATATCTAGGAAGGATCAACGTCCTCCGATCCGACACCCAAATCAAAACCTAAACCAGAAAGGAGATCAAAAACACCAATCGTTCACAACAATTCCTCAGATCTGAATAACTACGACACCGACACGCACCAGAAATCGATCGCTCGACTGAAAGGGCTCGTCGATTCTCGACGAGGTGGTCCAGATCTGAATGGCCAGAATTGGGAGCTCGTCAATGTTGAACTCGCGATGGGGAACGTCGAGAGACGAAGAGTCGTCGACGAAGAAGAGACCGTTGGCCTCGCCATGGCCGGATCTTCAAGAATTTAGGGTTTGCTTAATTTGGGGGAAAGAAGAAGAAAAGAAGAGTGGGGAGCTCGACAGGAGCTCTGCTCTCAATTTCTTGATCAGAAATAATGAAGAGTAAGAGAGAGAAAGGGCTTAGTTTAAATAGGGATTAGAAGGAAATGGAGTTTTACCAAAAAGGACTTCTATAATTTGTTTTATTATAAATCATAGAAAAAATCAATTAGAAATTGTTGGGTTTGTTAGAGGAAGGAAAATTTGCTAGGAAGTTTGTTACATGGTTGTTAGAAATCTTGGAGAGCACTCCAACTAGTTGCTAGAATCTTCCCTCTCAAAATCCTTCTAAAAATAATTAATAAGCAAAATATCTCATTTATAAAAATTATGAAGAGTCTTATGATTAATCAAAAATAAATCAAAAATAATTATTTCTAAAATTTTGAAAATACCAGGAAAATACTAAATTTAGTATTTTTGGGAAACCGGGGTTACACACATCTTGGAAGATGTTCATGAAATAGGAATTGAGGTGATTCTACTGCAGGACACATGAATTCTAGCCAGTTTACAGATGCAGTCTTAATTGGTGGAGCGGATCAGAGCAGCTCAGGCAGGGGACCCATAGATCCAGAAACTTCGATCAGAATATGAGTCAGGTCTCAGAAAGGAGTTAGTAATCCATGAGGATGGGACACTTAGATTTGGAAGTCGTCTTTGTGTGTCAAACGGAGACCTTCGACAGAAAGTTTTGGCAGAGGCTCATAGTTCCCCTTATTCCATACATCATGGAGGAACGAAAATGTATCGGGACATAAAGCAACACTTTTGGTAGAATGGCATGAAGAGAAAGGTAGCATATTCGTTTCCTGTTGTTTGATATATCAGCAAGTGAAGGCAGAGCAACAGAGGCCAGCAGGATTGTTGCACCTACTTCCTATCCCGGAGTGGAAGTGGAAGCACATTAAAATGGATTTTGTAACCAGTTTACCTAGATCTCCGACTGGTCGAAATACAGTTTGGGTGATAGTGTATCAGCTCACGAAGGTGGCTCATTTTCTCTCTTTCAGAGTGGGGCAGTCTACTGAACAGTTGGTATACATGTATGTGAAGCAGATAGTAAGACAGTATGGTATTCAAGTGAGCATTGTATCAGATCAAGACACCCGGTTCACCTCTCATTTTTGGCAGAGTTTGCATTAGAGTTTGGGCACCAGATTAAGGTTCATTACCGCTTACCATCCGTAGACAGGCAGTCAGAAAGAACCATTCAGACCTTGGAAGATATGTTACGAGCTTGTACCTTAGATTTTGGCAGATCTTGGGAGGATCATCTTTATTTGGTGGAGTTCTCTTACAACAACAGCTATCAGACGTGTATTCAGATGGCATCGTTTAAAGTATTATATGAAAGGAAGTACAGATCTCCTCTAGCATGGAACGATGTGGGTGAGCAAAAATTATTGGGACCAAAAATAATCATGCAGACAGTGGAGATAATCAAGCTAAACAGAAAGTGACTTCGAGTTGCGCAGGATTGGCATCGTCATTGGGCAGATCAGCATCGAAGACCCCAAGAATTTAGTGTCGGTGACCAAGTGTTTCTGCAGATTTTGCCTACTAGAGGAGTCATTAGATTTGGAGCCCGAGGAAAACAGTCCACGTTACGTTGGTCCTTTTGATGTTCTTGCGCAGGTGAGCGATGTTGCATATCGTCATTCCCTTCCGCCTTCGTTGTATGATATACATGATGTCTTTCGTGTATCTCAATTGCGTAGGTATGTCCCAGATCTGAGCCATGTCCTCGATCATTATGAGCTAGTCGTTAGTACTGACTTGACTTACGAAAAACAACCCGTATCTTTTTAGGATCGAAGAGAGAAGGTGCTCAAGAATCGGACTGTAAAGCTTGTTCGTTTCGCTTAGGGCCATCACTCCCCAGGAGAGTCGACATGGGAGTGCGAGGATGAGATCGAATCTCGATATCCACAATTATTCGACTCGGAAGGTATATTCAGTTCTTGTGCCTTTGCACCTTAATTTTTATTCATGGATAGCACCCTGTAGTAGATAATTGTTCTCTTATTGCCTGGTTTGATTGATGTGATTGCATGTGTAGTTAGGCTTGTAGTTAGTATCTTGCTTCTCCTAATTTCTTGATCTTGTCTTGGCAGAAATTTCGAGGACAGAATTTTTCTAAGGTGGGTAGAGATGTCACTCCTCATTCCCAGTATACGTATTTTCCTTCATTATTCATGTACATGATTATTTATTTGATGTTAATTGCTTATGATCATGTGGCATGAGATTTAGACTTGACTTGGGTTAGACATTGGATTAGGGTTAGGATTTAGTGGAGCCACCATCCCCAATCCATATATATGTTCTCTTTCTCTCTCTCTCTCTCTCTCTCTCTCTCTCTCTCTCTCTCCTTATTCTCTCATTTTATTTTCTCCACCAACCCTAGGCAAGTATATCTTGCACAAATAGAGAGACCATAATGCTTATTTTTATTCTTATGATTTCTTTAAATAATTTTAGCCTATATTGTATCTTTAGATTCTCTACAACTTTAGTTCTTGGCATTTTTGTTTTTAATTAACGGATGAGAGTTGTTCTAAGTTTCTATTATAGGCTTTTAGGGTTTTTTGAGGGTTTAATCTATTAAACTTAGTATTTCTGAAAAATAATTATTCCATGTTGTAGGAAATTTTATTCTATGCAATTTTGACCTTTGAATCGTTAGATTTGGAGTTGTATTGAAGATTTTAGGACCAAAATAAGTTTTCAGCTTTTTATGTCGACATCAAGAAGAAGAACAGCATCCTACGCGTATTTTTACGCAAAGGATCCTCTATGCGCATATTTTGTGGCAGATTCTTTTCATGTGCGTATTTTTACGCAAAGGACCCTCTCTACGTATATTTTGCGGCAGACTCATCCCTGCGCATATTTTACGCGAAGGACCCTCTCTGCGCATATTTTTACGGCAGATTCATTCATGCGCATATTTTACATAAAATCTCTTCTTGAGCGTATTTTTGCACATGAGACCACTGTTTGTGTACAGAATTGCACTGAGGCCCCTGTTTGTGCACACAAATTGTCTAGAGACCCTTTTTGTGACCAGAATTGTGTAGAAGTCCCTCTTTTGGGCAGAAATACATAGATATCATATATATTTTTATGCGTAGACCATGTTCCTGACTCAATTACCTGAACACGTACTGGTACTATTCTTAGTATGTACTGAGGTACAATCTATATAAGTGCTCTGAGGTGCGACTCTCCGTACTACCTGATCTTGCCTGTTATATGTCAGTACATTCCTGATCCCAGTACATTCATGATAAATGGTCAGTAGCATTGACGTGATATAATGATTGTGGCTTGATGCATTACACTAAGGATGAATCTAGATTTGGGACTCTACGAGGCGATGTGGATTCATACTTAGGGTACACGTACTACGGTACGACATCTAGGAGGATGAACATATGACCACCACATGTGATTCCAAAACCAATATAGGGTTAAACTAAGCAACTTGAATTTGTAGAAGTATTGTGTGGGAATAGAATCTCGAGATCATGCATGACAAGTCACCCCAGGCCTTGTCATAGCATGCAGGTTGGCCACCATAGATACTGTATATCATTTACCATAGTGGAGTGCAGTATCTGACTATTGTACTGAACCGAGCCAACCTCTCCGTATAGGAAGGTTGGAACCGTTACTGACTTTATTCAGCCTGGTAGCCTAGCAAGGGACCGACGCTTACTGATTACTATTTATTGTTTACTATTTACTGTTTACCGCTATATATTTTGTTAGGCTAGCCCCGCTTGGATAAGGCACGATCTGAGGATTCCTATATATAAGCATTACTGGGATAACCCAGACAAACCATAAAAAGCCGTAGGATTGATTGGCTGCCTGTAAACGGACTCGCTAGATATGTTCCTTCTATTATTAGCCGAGGAACATGGACTGTCGTAGTGCATGGTCCAACCCATGTCCTTGTTTGGTTGTTGGGTTGCGCCATTATGCCACGACAGGCTATGAATCAAAGTTGCGACACCGAACTTTATAACCTGATAATGAACATAGGATGTATTTTATCACAGCACGATACGACATCTCTTGTCCTTATTTGGTGTAGTGATGTCGTATTGCCTCGATGATGGGATATATGCCTATGATTATGTTTCGGCCTTATTATGTGTATTTGGGTTTTATCTCATTCATTTGTGCTCCCTTTTGTGGTACTTACTATTCGGGGCCTGACTCTGCTGGTTTTGTTCGGCCAGATTTTGTAGCATAGCCTGAGGATCCAGCCGTCTACCCGAACCATGGTGCACACCAAGAGCATGGGAGTCAGGGGCCATGAGTGGGTTGTTTCTCCACAACTCAGCTATCTTCTATTTTGTATTTGGCATTTAGTCACCGGCACATGTTTAGCCGATTCTTCTGGATATTTAGTTCCCTTACATAATTGAAATTAAATCAGACTGCAGCTGACTATGGTTATGTACTATTAACTCTCAGTGCTAGCTAGCACTCGTAAAGCTAGACTAATGAATCATTTTGATTAAGCGTCGGGAACGTCTTACTGCTTTGTCTTATATGATCATTAATTACTGGTTCTTACTTTGATTGATTGAGACATAGATGCTCTATGAGACCATAGGAGACTTGATTGTAGCATGCACCCATTGTCTCTAGACAGCCGTAATCATCGTATGACGAGTTACCTCATGCGAGGTAGCTGGCCATGTTTGTTCATGTATTTCGGTACTGGTGCTTGACAACCCATTAATTCTTTTATGGTCATATCCATCTTTTCTCAAAAATTAATTCCTTTGAGTGTTCCTTCACTCGATCCTCATATTCTCAAGTTCCTTTATTATCCAATTAAAATTCCAACTTACTTCTCTGTGGAAGAACTTATCAAATCTTATTATCTCTTCAACGTCATCTGATTACTTACGGATTCCATATAATTCCTTTTTCTCGCCTTTAATCATAAAAGTCAAAACATCATACTCCTTTATGAATCCAATATCACCACCAACAGTTCTATCATCTTCTTTTTGGACAAGTAATAACTCAAAAGTCTTTCAAAACTTTTTACCAACCTTCTTACCTATGGTCTTACTCTACCTTTTTGTCCTACCTAACTATGGGTACCTAGGATGCCTTTACTAGAAATGAGCTAATAGGGTTGATAGGTAACTATCTATACTATATCTATGCCCCATGTATACATAGATACTAAAAGATATATCCATAATCATCCACCATATGTACATTTGCTATCTAGTATACATAGCTATTTACAAAATATTTATATATAGCTATCAAAAGTAGGTAATAATCAACAACATATGTAATACATCCGAGTTTGAGCTATAAAGATATTAGAGCAAATGGTATTTGAAATGGTCCTAATGAACTCTAAGAAAATTAAGTAGAAATTCTATATGGATCTTTGTTCCTATTGGTTATGATATTAGAAGTGATTCCTGAGAGTTGCTTAGGAATAGATTATTTAGGTTAGGGCAAATCAAACTGACTAAAAATAATTCTTGTATGGTTTTTCAATGGTGATAAGAGGCCAACAATGTAAATCTACGACAGGGATATAGTCTCAATCGTATACGGAACCCATGCATATTCAAAATCACTTTAGCTAGAACTTATGCCCCGCCAGTGTACATTTGGCTGCAGTGAACTTTTGGCTCCGTGACTCAAAAAATGATATGTACTGAATATTCTCTCAATTTTACCCATTTTCAAATGATATGGATAGAACAACTTCAAGTGATCGAAACATGATGTATCCATAACACTTTCTCAATAGTATCTGAAAACCTATACATACCTAAAATCACTTCGACATAGAGCCCATGCCTCGCCAGTGCGCTGCTGGCTGCAGTGAACCCGTAGTTTCCATGATTCAAATAAATGGCTGTAGGGCGCGGCTGCCACGCCATAGTAGGTTATCGAATATTCTCTCAACGGTTATCTATGGAATTTTAAAGGAGTAACTTGATAATTCAAATTCAAACAAGTTTTTCTATCCACTAAGGAGATTCAATTACAAAGGGAAAGAATCGACATAGCATCTGTTCTTGATTATCAATAGGAAGAAAAAAATCATAAGGATGGATTAAGCCAAGAGGGGTATCTGTTTTTCAACTATTCTCTAATATTCAAGGATCAAGGTCAGAAGCTTATACACACCGAAGTGATCAAAAACCTGACCAGAGATAGTAAGGTTCCATGGAGCGGAAGAAAATATTCTCAGGCCCTGGAAGTAACTTAGGAAATATTAGCCTATTTGAAAATAATTCTATAGGACTTTGAAGAAGTCTCTAAGTTGAATCAACCATTTTTGGTAATAGTGTCACGATCCGCACCCTGAAGAGGGGCACGAGTACGTGGTTACGTCCAGCCTACGTCGCAGAATCGGCGGTAGAACGTTGTATATAGGGTCTGTAAATACTACGACTAAAACAGATAAAGGTACCTGTACAGTATATACACTCCGAATGGAGGTGACATAGCAATACAGTCTCAATCACAAATGTAAAACTAATGTAGATAGCATAAAAAGGAAAATATGATAGATAAAAGCAGGAAATAAGTCCAAGATCCACACAAGTCCAGAGATATACGTAACATTACAGAGTCACAGAAAATATATATAACTACTACAGTCTAAAAAGTACTGGCTGGCTCGCAGTCCTGGCAAACCTAACTAAGCTACACTGCTCAGGGTGAGCAAAGTCTAGTGGCTCTACTAACAAGCCACAGTCCGGGTCTACTCCATCAGACTCGACCCCATAATAGGCCAGATAATCTGCCTCAGAATCATCTGTAATATATCAACGGTATCCTGTCAGGAAAATGAGCAAGTACAAACACTAACAGCAGTTCCATATGAATTGACAAATTCTATAAGAGACAGTATAATGAAATACAAGACAAAATCAACAGAAAACATATATCAAATGAGAGTATCGAATAGGACGACAATATATATATATATATATATATATATATATATATATATATATATATATATATATATATATATAGGATGACTTGGGAACTATTCGGAAGCCGAGATACAACCCTTAAACCAAACAAGGACCGGGGTTGTAACCCTTCTCCCGAACAGAACTTAGCCTCCTACGAAAATAAATATAAAAGGTACCTTAAATTATTAGTACGTTATGTAATCGGCTTGGGAAAATATGATCAGGCTTTCCATCCGACCGGCTATGAACAATGTGCACAATAGAGCGGTAAGGCCGATCACCATGGAAAGCTATGAACGATGTAGGGTAAGGCTTTACCCGTCGTGAGGCGAGGGTATAGCTATGAACAATGTGTACAATAGAACAATATGGGAATTTTGATCACACAACCACTAATTACTCCCCCATCTCCGAATAGTATAATGGATCTGGACATGACACGTCATGACACGGGATTCCATAAGAGGGTAGCAAGTCCCCTTTGGAATCGGTGTCTATACCAATACATGGAAATAAGACAAAATATGTACCAATATACCATGAAAATCTAGGAACAACATCCCATATCATGATCCAACATATACTAGTCCGTGAACTATCGTGACTAGAAATTGAGTAAGACACTACAACTGAATCGGATATAGCATATATCAAGACAATAAAAACTATCAGTAAATGTACTCGCCTGTGGTCCTGAGCTGATAAGGTGAACAGGTGCTCAGAGTAATCACAGACCTATAGATGAGATGCCATGAGTCCAAACAGGGTTTAATAATGAAAGAAAAACTAATCTAGTCATGATATGCAAGTCTAAGTCAAAACTAGGTCAAACTAAGTCACACCAAGCTAAACTAGGTCACACTAGGACAACCAAGGTCAAACAAGGTCACAGAAAGTCAATCCAAGTCAAACTAGATCAATCTGGGTCAAGGGTTGACTTACAGTTGACTTTTGGTCAAAAAGTCAACTCTGGTCAACACTGAGTCAACCCTGGGTCAACCCTAGGTCAAACTAGTCAAATGTTGACCAACTGTTGACTCTCAGTCAACTGGTCAACTCTGATTTGGTTTCGGTCAAATCTAGTCACTTATAGGCTAAGTTTGACTCTCGGTTGACTTTTGTTGACTTGTGGTCAAAATGGTCAACCAAAGTCAAAACTAGTCTAGGAGCGCTATTTCTGACCATTACCAACCAAGGGAACCAAGTTCTAACCATATCTAAATCCTAGACTCACATACCTTAGTTTCTAGGTATAACCTACATTACCCTTACCAAGGTAATCCTGATACCTTGCCCAATACAAAGGAAACCCCGCTAATTCCCAAGATACTAGCCTAGGCTTCCTAGGGTAGTTAGATACTATCCTATCTAAGGGTTACCTACCAAGATACATAGGTTTCCTAGATATCTAATCTATCTTAGATTACATGTTGGTCGTCTAACCATTACCTTACCCTTACCCTTGTACTATTCTCACATTAACCCAAACACTCACACACACAAACTCACTCACTCACTCACTCACTCACACATAACACCCATGATACCACACTTATAGGTTTTTCCTATAGGCTCACACTTATAGACACATAGGTTCACACCTATTAACACATACCATACTCATATATAAACTCACACACACACACAAATACATATATAACTCACACACACAAATACATATATAGGCTCACACACGCAAATACATATATAAACTCACACACACAAATACATATATAACTCACACACACAAATACAAATATAGGCTGATTTTAGTGGACTGGATTGGGGCTACTAAGACTGAACAAGGGGCTTGCAATGGGGCTATTTGGGACTGGTTTATAGGGCTAATTAGGACTGTACAATGGCTGTCATTTAGAGGCTGTTAAGGGCCTGTTGGGGACAGCCTATAGGCTGGTTTAGGAACCTATTTGGGACAGGTTTTAGACAGCTATGGGGGTGTTTAAGGGTGGTTTGGGACTGCCATATGGCTGTATTTAAGGGGCTGCTAATAGGGTAAAATGGGGGCTGGTTTGTGGGTGGTTAAGTGGACAGATTTTTGGGGCTGTACCATGGTGGTTAGGAGGGTGTTTTGTGGACTGTTATTGGCAGGTTTTAAGGGGCTGCTTAGGGACAGTTGGGGACAGATTTTTGGGGTCTGTTTTGGGCTGTGTGTAAGCTGGGTTTAAGGACTGTTATGGGGTGTCAAAGGGGTGGTTACAAGGGGCTGTCAATGCACTGCTACTGCTGCTGTTTGGAGAAGCTCCCCCCCCCTTCACACTCTCAATACTCTCACAATATCTCTCTATCACTCTCTCACACAAACACTCAAACACCCTCTATACAAACACATATACATACACATCTCCATACCCACACCAACACCACCACTCTAATCCTTCCCCCCTGGCCGAAATTCTACACACCCCATACACATATAAGGACACAATCACACCAATATATATATACATATATATAAGCCACAATATATATATACATATATATATAAAAAAAATATAGAGAGAGAGGATAACATATATATAACCATTGATATATATATATATATATATATATATATATATATATATATATACATGCATATATATATAACATTTAAATAATATATATATAATCTACATGTGTCCAAATAGGGATTTTCCCACTAGGACACAAGCCTACACATAGGACACACCTAAAAGTCTCCAAATGGACACGAAATAGACACAAATGGAGACACAACCATGGGGGTCATTCCTATGGGTTCAAATTAGACCTATATGCATGAGAAAATAGAAAGAAGAAGGGATTTATACCTCCCGGTAGATCGAATCGAAGAAAAACCTTTCCGATGCGACACCGACACGTAGGAATCCCAAATGGACACGAACGAGCTCCGAATCCTCCCAAAGTTGGCTAGCTTCCTCCTTGGCTTGAGTAGAGAAGGGAAGAAGGTTGGGTGGAAGAATGAAGGGATTTGGTGGTGAAATCTATATAAAAACCCTTTCTAGAAATTTGGGGAAGAACAAGAGAAAGAAAGTGGAATGGAAAGGAATGAAAAATATCAAAACTCAAGTCTATCCCCCCCCCCAATAGGTGGCCGGTCCTAGATGCCTAGGTGTCCCCTTAATGCAATGTCTAAAATGCCCTCCCACTAATCTATTTGATAAATATTAGGAAAGGTTTAAGTCAGGGGCTAGTTTAGTTATTCTAATGTCTCTAATCACACTAACCCTATCCATAATAATTAGCCTAACCACTAACTAAAATAATTAGCATGTGGACTATGGCTAACTAGTGTGTGGGTCCTACTAGAGTCAAAACTACTCCGGATTCCCGATACAAGTCGGATTGAGCTGAAATTCGAACCCGACTAAAATAACCCCAAAATATGATCATAAATAAATAAATAATTTCAAAAATATTCTAAAATAAAAAATGACAAAAATATCCCTATTTCTGAAAACTGGGGGTGACAAATCCATCCACCTTAAAAAAATTTATCCTCGAAATTAAAACCAAACAATAGTAAATTATCAAAATCACAAGTCATGGCTTAAAATTTAAAATGATTTAAAATCTCAAAAATCAAAACGTGAATTAAATGACTAAAATTATAAAATTTAAAATTACTCTCAAATAGAAAATGGGTGCTATAAGTCTATCCACCTTAAAAGAATCATCCTCAAAAATTAAAACAAAGTAAACACAGAAAAATCATACAAATCGATAATCGTATGCGTCTGTCCAATCATCATGATACTCAGAATCTCCGTCATGTCAGTGAGCAAGACTACGATAATCACAGAGTCCTCAACTACGGTACATACCTCTAGAATTATGGTATTTAAAATTTTTGTATTGCCGCATGCTTGGCAGCGAAAACCTTAAATTCCCACACCCGAGAAATACGACCATAATCCGACTATATGTCCTCACTATGCCTGCTAGCATGACCCTAGAGGATTCTAAAATCTCGTAATCAAGACGACCTAGCCCATACGACTTATCTCAGAAGAATACCACATCACAAGAATAAAATTTCATCCAACGATCAAAGAATAGATAGAATCGAAGTTCAAAACAGTTTATAAGAAGACAAATGCGGAAAGAAGATTCGAAATATTGGAACCTGCTATCTGCTCTGCTACTGCCTGAGTGCCCTCAACTGTCATGGTGAAAGCTCGCCCCTTCTGGCCTCCTCTAGCCTGCTGCACTCTGTCCTGGCCTGCCTGTCTGGCTGCACGGGCAGCACAGTTCTTCACCTGGTGGTCTAGAGCTCCACAGAATAAACAAACTCCTTGCTTCATCCTACAAACCTCCCAGGTGTGCCCCATCTTCTTGCAGAAGGCACACTGGATGGCCTGTCTCTGGACCTGTCCCTGGTGCTGCTGGGCACGCGCTGGTGCCTGCTGAAACTGTAACTGACGCTGCTGCTGGAACTGCCTCTACTAGAAGTGAGGGCGCTTCGTCGGCCCCACACTCGAGCTCACTCCTAGAACGTCACTGCCCCCTCTTTGGCTTGAGGCCGATGTCCTCCTCTGCAATCTGCACCTCCATCAGGATCTGCTCGAAGGTCGCGTCACGTCGCCCAGAGGTACGAGTGCGTATTGCATGGATAAGACCCCTCCGGAACTTACAGGCCTTGTACCCCTCATCCTGGATCAGACCCGGTACAAACCTACTCAGGCGAAAGAACTCCGCTGCAAACTCATCCACCGACGAGTTCCCCTGCTCCAATGCGACGAACTGGCCTCCATAGCTGTCAAGGCCACATCTGGGTAGAACTTCTCCTTAAATAGCGTCCTGAAGCTCTCCCAAGTCAAACCCCTCACCGACGCACGCGGATCCGTATGAAACCAAGTCAAAGCTATATCGAAAAACTGGCTCGCTGCAGACGTCACCCAAAGCCCTCTCGGGACCTCTGCCAACTCCAGGCTCCGCTGGACATCCTCCAACCAGTCATCCGCATATAGGATACCCTCGGTACCCTTGAACTCCCTCGGTCTCATCTTTCTGAAGTCTAGGTGCGTGCCAGGCCTCCTCTGACCCTGCTGTTGAACTGTGGCTCCCCGAACTGTACCCGGTGTACCCCTCTATACAGCTGCCATCGCTAGCTGATGTGAGTTCTCTATGCTCTGTCGTATCACCTCTGCCTGGCGGTGCTGTGCCTCGGCCTGTGCTCTCTGGGTCTGCAATATCTGTTGCAGAAGGGCCATCATCCCCTGAGTATCAGTCGGTAGCGTAGGCAGCGGTGG
The DNA here is from genome assembly GCA_029216955.1 of Iris pallida. Taxonomy (NCBI): domain Eukaryota; kingdom Viridiplantae; phylum Streptophyta; class Magnoliopsida; order Asparagales; family Iridaceae; genus Iris; species Iris pallida. The sequence goes on along the minus strand of JANAVB010032420.1, from coordinate 9,553,961 downwards.
AAGAATATCAGAAATGACCATGGACGGTCTCGTTGCTGGAGGTGGAAGACCTCCTGGAACCGTCGCTGCTGCTCTCGCCTGAAGGGCAGGGACTGAGGTGGCAGCTCCCTCAACTGCAGCTCCCTCAGCTGGAGGTGGAAGACCTCTGGGAACTGCCGCTGCTACTCCTGTCTGAAGGGCAGGAACTGAGGCTACTGCTCTCTCGACTGCTACTCCCGTAGCCGAAAGTGGAAGACCTCCTGGATCGGACCTCTCTGGAACTGCACTAGGCCCTGCTGCCTGAGAACGAGTCACTGTCATCCTGAAGACGAATTGAACCCAAGAGATCAATATGGCACAAGATAAGATATTATCAAAGGAGGACAATTGAATTCAAAAGCAAGAAGAATTGTCATGGTAATCAAAAGATAAGAGTTTTCCTAAAATGTGATTGAGTAACTCCTATCATACCCTAGATCCTACGTCCTAATCGCAGGCTCGTAATTACCACTCTAAGTCGAGCACCATTACGAGATCGCACTAATTACGATACTAACCTACATGGGCCACCACAAAAATGTGTCACGACCCGTACCCTGAAAAGGGGCACGAGTACGTGGTTACGTCCAGCCTACGCCGCAGAATCGGCGGTAGAACGCTGTATATAGGGTCTGTAAGTACTACGACTAAAACAGACAAAGGTACATGTATAGTATATACACTCCGAATGGAGGTGACATAGCAATACAGTCTCAATCACAAATGTAAAACTAAGGTAGATAGCATAGAAAGGAAAATATGATAGATGAAAGCAAAAAATAAGTCCAAGATCCACACAAGTCCAGAGCTATACATAACATCATAGAGTCACAGAAAATATATATAACTACTATAGTCTGAAAGGTACTAGCTGGCTCGCAGGCCAGGCAAACCTAACTAAGCTACACTACTCAGGGTGAGCAAAGTCTAGTGGCTCTACTAACAAGCCACAATCCGGGTCTACTCCATCAGACTCGACCCCATAATAGATCGGACAATCTGCCTCAGAATCATCTGTAATATATCAATGGTATCCTGTCAGAAAAATGAGCAAGTACAAACATTAACAGTAGTTCCATATGAATTGACAAATTCTACAAGAGACAGTATAATGAAATACAAGACAAAATCAACAGGAAACATATATCAAATGAGAGTACCGAATAGGACGACAATATATATATATATATATATATATATATATATATATATATATATATATATATATATATATATATATAGGATGACTTGGAAACTATCCGGAAGCCGAGTTACAACCCTTAAACCAAACAAGGACCGGGGTTGTAACCCTTCTTCCGAACAGAACTTAGCCTCCTACGAAATAAATATGAAAGGTGCCTTGAATTATTAGTACGTTATGTGATCGGCTTGGGAAAATATGATCAGGCTTTCCATCCGATCGGCTATGAATAATGTGTACAATAGAGCGGTAAGGCCGGTCACCATGGAAAGCTATGAACGATGTAGGGTAAGGCTTTACCCGTCGTGAGGCGAGGGTATAGCTATGAACAATGTGTACAATAGAACAATGTGGAAATTTTGATCACACAACCACTAATAACTCCCCCATCCCCGAATAGTATAATGGATCTGACATAACACGTCATGACACGGGATTCCATAAGAGGGTAGCAAGTCCCCTTTGGAATCGGTGTCTATACCAATACATGGAAATAAGACAGAATATGTACCAATATACCATGAAAATCTAGGAACAACGTCCCATGTCATGATCCAACGTATACTAGTCCGTAAACTATCGTGACTAGAAATCGAGTAAGACACTACAACTGAATCGGATATAGCAGATATCAAGACAATAAAAACTATCAGTGAATGTACTCGCCTGTGGTCCTAAGATGATAAGGTGAACAGGTGCTCAGAGTAATCACAGACCTATAGATGAGATGCCATGAGTCCAAACAGGGTTTAATAATGAAAGAAAAACTAATCTAGTCATGATATGCAAGTCTAAGTCAAAACTAGGTCAAACTAAGTCACACCAAGCTAAACTAGGTCACACTAGGACAACCAAGGTCAAACAAGGTCACAGGAAGTCAATCCAAGTCAAACTAGGTCAATCTGGATCAAGGGTTGACTTACAGTTGACTTTTGGTCAAAAAGTCAACTCTGGTCAACACTGAGTCAACCCTGGGTCAACCCTAGGTCAAACTAGTCAAATGTTGACCAACTGTTGACTCTCAGTCAACTGGTCAACTCTGATTTGGTTTCGGTCAAATCTAGTCACTTATAGGCTAAGTTTGACTCTCGGTTGACTTTTGTTGACTTTTGGTCAAAATGGTCAACCGAAGTCAAAACTAGTCTAGGAGCGCTATTTTTGACCATTACCAACCAAGGGAACCAAGTTCTAACCATATCTAAATCCTAGACTCACATACCTTAGTTTCTAGGTATAACCCACATTACCCTTACCAAGGTAATCCCGATACCTTGCCCAATACAAAGGAAACCCCGCTAATTCCTAAGATACTAGCCTAGGCTTCCTCGGGTAGTTAGATACTATCCTATCTAAGGGTTACCTACCAAGATACATAGGTTTCCTAGATATCTAATCTATCTTAGATTACATGTTGGTCGTCTAACCATTACCTTACCCTTACCCTTGTACTATTCTCACATTAACCTAAACACTCACACACACAAACTCACTCACTCACTCACTCACACATAACACCCATGATACCACACTTATAGATTTTTCCTATAGGCTCACACTTATAGACACATAGGTTCACACCTATAGGCACATACCTTACTCATATATAAACTCACACACACACAAATACATATATAACTCACACACAAATACATATATAGGCTCACACACACAAATACATATATAAACTCACACACACAAATACATATATATCTCACACACACAAATACATATATAGGCTGATTTTAGTGGACTGGATTGGGGCTACTAAGACTGAACAAGGGGCTTGCAATGGGGCTATTTGGGACTGGTTTATAGGGCTAATTAGGACTGTACAATGGCTGTCATTTAGAGGCTGTTAAGGGCCTGTTGGGGACAGCCTATAGGCTGGTTTAGGAACCTATTTGGGACAGGTTTTAGACAGCTATGGGGGTGTTTAAGGGTGGTTTGGGACTGCCATTTGGCTGTGTTTAAGGGGCTGCTAATAGGATGAAATGGGGACTGGTTTGTGGGTGGTTAAGGGTGTTAGGGTTATATACTAAAAGCATCACTTTTGTAGTAACCTTATTTCCTTAAATTTTGAATAAGAATCATATGGGCAAATATTTGCATATTGTATTTGTTGCAAGTGTTAATGCAAATGTCTTATATTCTATATTGTAGATAATATGGTGTGTGGTGTCACACAGAAGATCATATTATCAGTTTCCTATGGAGTATATAAATAGTTCACAACCTAGATGGACTTGGACAATCTATTGGAAAGGTTGTAGTGTAATCTGGTATTAGTCTATCTTGACTATAGGTTTATACTAGTACACTTTGTGTATTTTGAACACGACCACTTGAGGTTGTTCTCTTTGTACTGACTACATAAGAGAACAAACACCTCTGTTATTATGGATGCTTGTGCTCTTAATCCGGATATAATAACGGACATGTATATGCAGTGTGCATTAGTTTGACTCATAAAAGAGTGAGATTCATTATGGATCAACAACCTCTATGAATTGGGTAATAACATTGTATGTATGATGGGCTGTTGATTATAAATGGAATCCATGTCCCGATACATCGGGTTGATGATGTCCTCTTAAGGAGCTCATAAGGATTGTCATGTAAATCCTGCAGGTGGATTATATCCGACATGACAAATAAAGTTGAGCGGTACTACTTAAGGATAAAAGATGTCGAATCAATATAGTTGTCAGTAACTTAATTTGATCGACGGACATACGATATCTTAACATGGGGAGCCAAACGAGCATATAATAGAGGGAGCCCACAAACATAATTTGGGATTAGGGAGGTAGTACAACAATAGCTCATTAGTGGACCGAGCTATTGTTAATGGGCCTGGATTGTGTGTTCGGGCTGAACACGAGATATCCAGATCCGTTAGGAGGCCTAACCCTAATTTCTCGTTATGGTCCCTGCCGTAGCCTATATATATCCTCTATTCTCTGGCCGCCAGATTACTGATCAGAAATCTGAAATTTTCTCTAAATTCGTGATTTACGTAAGGAGAGAAAGAGAGGGCTGCCAAGGAGAAGAAAAGGTTGGGAGATCGTCACCCACACGACGTCCAACTCGAGGAAGGAATACGTGCAGAAGATCTTGGGGTCGTCCGCTCGAGATTGCCAGAAATTACTTGTCTCCTTTCCGCCGCAGGTATAATTTGTGAACCCTAGTTTCCGCCTATGAAGGGTTAGAACACGTATTAGATCTGTTTAACTTTCTATCGATCAATACGCACACCAAAAAAAGGGTCCTGGGAATCTCCAGTTCCATCAAAGGGGACAGATTTTTGGGGCTGTACCATGGTGGTTAGGAGGGTGTTTTGTGGACTGTTATTGGCAGGTTTTAGGGGGCTGCTTAGGGACAGTTGGGGACAGATTTTTGGGGTCTGTTTTGGGCTGTGTGTAGGCTGGGTTTAAGGACTGTTATAGGGTGTCAAAGGGGTGGTTACAAGGGGCTGTCAATGCCCTGCTACTGGTGCTGTTTGGAGCAGCTCTCCCCCCTTTCACACTCTTAATACTCTCACAATATCTCTCTATCACTCTCTCACACAAACACTCAAACACCCTCTATACATACACATCTCCATACCCACACCAACACCACCACTCTAATCCTTCCCCCCCATTGGCCGAAATTCTACACACCCCATACACATACAAGGACACAATCACACCAATATATATATACATATATATAAGCCACAATATATATATATATATACATATATATATTTATATATATATATATATATATATATATATATATATATATATATATATATATAGCTCCGAATCTTTTGGGGGCATAGCGACGGCAAAGACAAACATCACTGGGCCGGTTGGGAGATAATGGCCAAACCCACTGGAGAAGGTGGTCTGGGTTTCAGCCGACTTGCCCATATCGTGGACGCATGCTCCTTCAAGCTTTGGTGGAAGTTGCGCACCGAGACCTCCTTATGGACGAGATTCATGAGAGCAAGGTATTCCAGATTCTCCCAT